>CM034147.1:320706944-321329614 GCA_019776745.2 Taxus chinensis | reverse complement strand
CTCCCCTTGCCATCAAATCTTCAACCACATTTCAACTCCAGGAACACCATTGAATTTGATGTCCATGTCTCTCACATGTCCAAGGACATTAAAACTTTAAAAATACACCCATACATCTAAGGGAAACTTCTAGTTACCCATGTGACCCCTTCTAGCCCCTCAGTGGTTTACAACTGATTTTCTAGCTCTCACTCCATGATGTCGGATTGCTGCAACGTATCCATGTCTTTATCACCATGGAAATTGGTGTCCCTCACATCCCTTTGAGTTGATGGACATCAAGGATAACAAAAATCACCCAGCCCTCTCTGTGCATAATTTTTGAATATTTTTAAATCCTTACATGTCATTTTCTTCCCGCTTCTTACATCTAACTCTCCTGTGCATATTTATTCCTCCAAACTCCTCTGCAACTTCCCACCACCACTCCACCATTGCTGAAAATTGAACCAGGTATATCACATAAGTGTTTTCCCCCCACTCCATGAAATCATAAAATTCTCATAATGAGGTTTTAGAAAACAAGGAAGAAGAAGCAAAGAACGAAGAGAAGGAAATAATGAAAATCTCCATTGCTATGAAATGAATATTCATAGAAATCTTGCAAACTAGTACATGAAACAACACACCATTTTTATGCTACTTCCTCTCTCAAAAACCATCAGAAATATTCCTTCAATCCCTCCTTGTGTTGCACAGAACATTCACAATGAAGAAATCTTTTTTCCGGCCCAACGAATAAAAATTTGGATTTCCCATCAAAACGGTTGTCGAATGAAAACAAGATTTAACCTAAAGCATAAGAAGAAAAAACCCACATCAAAAATATTTTTTTTTGAAAATGGGGGAAAAAACCAAACGTGCAATTTTGGAGTTCCATTAATGGCTGCCATGTCCAGAAGCACTACTAGGTCCAAAAATCGAAAGATTAAAATCTTCTAGACTATTGAGTGGGTAGGTATAAAATTTTAGAGGGGTGATATTGGGAAAAAACCAATATCAAAAAACTTCATTCCATGTCAATTTAACCTCTAGAAGCCCACTTTCTAAAAATAGCAGGTCTTCTACATAGGGGACTATTATTTTAGGAAAGTCATCAATAAAAGAACGTACAAAGGAGGCAGAGACCTTAGAGATGCACTGCAGCTGATAATTCATTAGAATGGGCATTTTGGAACTTACTAACAATAGTAAGTGGTCCCACGAGAACCTGCAAAAAATAGAAATTTTATCCAAAAGGAGAGAGGAATGCAGGGAGAAGGGGAAATCAGAGTCATAACATTCAATTGAGGTTTGAGGGAAATGCTTTTTCATACTTACTAAAAATAGTAAGTTGTTATTTCTAGGAAAAACTTCAAGCAGAAGTGGATGTCATAGAAGCTGGCATAACCCTTCTCCTATGAGTACGAGATAGAAGATAGTGATGTCTTGTACATGGACCTAAATGACCTCAAAGCTCACATGACAACCAGAGATTGAAAGAAGATTAAATATCATATATTCACTAGTGGTTTTCTCGCTGCCGAAGGACACCCAGTGTTTGTTCAAAGTCTTGATTTGGTCCTAGCCTACTCTCACCACTATGAGCCAAAAACACAAACCATCTGAGCCGATAATGGTACAACAATGGTGGTCATTATCCCAAAACCATCTCACATTCTCTACAGATAATGACATCACCCAACATGGTTGTCATCTCAAAAGGTAGGGCCTTGCACGATTGGTAAATGTTGGATGCATACGTGCATGGGGTTATGCTTGGGTCATGGTTGAAAACAAGGAGAAATCCCTCAAGGATGCCCAAGAACCTTCCAAGGTGTGAATTTTTATAAGGATATTCAGATGTTATCACTCTCCTCAGTAGAATAATGGATGAAGCAAGAACAAGAGACTTCTAAGACTGGATGGACCTTTTCATCTTGACGTTGATAGAAGGAAAACAAAGAATTGACTGGGGGAAGATCATTAGTGACAACCTCCATCTAGAAATGCTCTAATTACCCATAAAAAATAAATTCCACATGAATTCTTACTTGGTCTACCTCCTCACTAGCTCAAGATCATTTAAGGGACTGTTTCTCATGCAAAACATTGCAGCCAAGGTGCATGTGTTCAAGAAACTTCCATAGGTGGTGATGGAGGAAATCCATAAGCATTTTTCTCGCATGAAATACGTGCTCATAATGTATGTGGTGTGAATCTTAGAAGGGGATATAGAAGCTAGGATTTCTTCACAAACGACATCCTAGATTAATAAATATGGTTCTTATTTCATACATTTCTCAACCTTCTCCTACCTGCGAGTTGATGGCTTCGACCAAGCTCCGCAAGGGTTGCTTGAGTACCTTAGTGACCAAATTGTATTGTTCAATCTTTATAGACTGATCATTCAAGTAAATAAAAATTTTAGAAACATGAGGAAGAAGTTTATTCCATTTCCTATCTCTCTCAGGGTA
Organism: Taxus chinensis; assembly: GCA_019776745.2. Taxonomy (NCBI): domain Eukaryota; kingdom Viridiplantae; phylum Streptophyta; class Pinopsida; order Cupressales; family Taxaceae; genus Taxus; species Taxus chinensis. Next base: position 321,327,158 of record CM034147.1, on the reverse strand, counting down.
TTTGTGTACAAGAGCTCAAATGATGCATCTCATCTAGAGGCTGATTTCATTCATTTGAATTTTCATTCCTACATCACAAGGCCTACTTTTGACATCATAGAAGATCCCAACTCTTTCTATGTCCCAAAATTGTAACATGAGCCACAATTCAAGGACTATTGGGAAAATTGCTTTGATGAATTTGAAGTGCATGAAAAGGACCATATGAGGATGAGAATCAGTGAGATGAGGAAATTCAAGTTCTCCTGGTATGAAAATATTTTGCATGATGATGGGACAAATTTGTATGATCTTGAGTACATGGCAGTAAAGATTGCCCTTTACCTCCAATCAATTGGTATGTTCGTGAATCAAGGGATATATTAGAGTGGACTAAGAATGTGGTGAGAAGAATAAGAAATTGGTTTCAAAAGAAGAGAACCATGATCATCCAGTCACGAGGAATTCCCCCAAGTCAGAAACAAGTCTCCCATCAGTCATCTTATAAAGTTATAGAGGTGACTTCTAGTTCTAAACACTCTAAAGAAATTTTGAAAAGAAAGGCCACAAAATTGGAAGTTTCTCCTCAGAAGAAGACACATAATAAACTCAGGGTAGAAGAAGGGTCATTTGCATCACTATGAGAGGAATATTTGATCACAAAAATATAGGAAGAAAATTGAGTGGTAGAAACACAAGTGGATGAAGAACAAATGGTTCAAGATCTAGTCTTCGAGCCACCACAAGAGGGTTCACCTCTTGTTGACACCCATGCCTATCTCATTCAGGATTTAACTCCTCCTTTAGAACATGGAACTATTGGTGCAATAATCATTGAGCTTGAGTCTGATGAGATGTTTCCTTAGATGTAGGAAAAAATTGTCCCTAAAACCTGCACTATGCAGCAAGTGGCAACCCTTTATCTATTAGTGATTGTCTCATTGGTCAAAGTAAAAATATCAAGAAAAATCGCGCATACAACCTCACAATTCTATAGTGGGGAAATGGGTAATCAATACATTGAAGTGGTTTGACCCAAGGTAATCAAGCCAGTGGATGAGATGACACCATCTTATTATGAGATGAGCACGATCCAACTAGGATTGAAAACTCATGAAGGGGATTCGCACATGTATCAACAATCTTCCGCCCGCATGGTGGCAAGGAATAAGGAGTATAAGAAGAATATTTATGAACTAAAAGATTAGGTGTGAACTCTGTCATTCTATGTGAAAAATCTAGTTGACCCTAATGCCATGAAAATATCCACTAAGGAAGTTGAACCCATCAGTAGCTTCAATCCATAATCCATCAAGAAGACATACAAGTTCACAATACCAAGGCGAGGGAATAACGAATGGATTAACTAAATTTATTAAAAAGGGAATTCAGTGCTCCAAGAAGCAGTCAAACTATTCACTTATATGTGTATGACAAAAAATAGGACACCAACACTCAAGGAGGACTTGGAGAAAGAAAGGTACTATTGGGAACCTTTGGGCCCAGTAGTAGATGAAATGAGAAACATGCATCACCAGGAGTTGATCGATAGGAAGATATTTGAAACTCCCTCAGAAGACTTGTCATGTGTATGGGTGAAGTCCTTGGTAAGCAGGTTTGAGGAAATCAATTGGGCCATCACAAATCTAGAGAAAGGAGGAACAAGCATATAAATTACAGGATAATGTAAATAAGAAAGTTAAGAAAATTGAAGTACCTGCAATGGGTGAGGATACAACTGCTGATGAGTTAATTGGCCCATTTGAATAATACATCAAGAAAGAGGTAGGAAACCCATCGTCCTTCACTAAGGATTCCCTTAAATTCCTCTAAGATATTTGATCCTATATTGCACTTATCACAGAGAAACACTCATCATGGTTCAAGAAGTGCAAAGACATCAATAGTGTGGCTGATGGAAGGAAAGATACCTTGGGTTGCGTTCACATTCCTCATGCTGACAAAATTGAACCTACAACAGCTCGTTTCAACAAAGATATTGGAGGAACGAGGGCCTTCTCAGGAGTGTGAAATGGAAACTAGTCAGGAAGTGAGATCAAATCCACTACAACAACTCATTCTTCTGCATAATTATTCTTCTTTCTCCCTTCTTCTTCTTCCTCTTATATATATCTCTCTCTCTTCCTTCTCATCTAATGCTCTCTCATTAATGTTATATTTTTGCATTGTGGTTTGCACTTTTTAATATAACTTTAAGTTAACTTAGAATCATAATGTAAAATTTATGTCACCTTGATTTTATAAAAGGGACTTAAATATTTAAGTGGAATATGAACAGTCTAAAATCAAATTAAAGTATTTGAAAAGTCACTGGGAAGATGAAGAGTTGCTTTCTCTTCTATAAATTGTAACAAGCTCCTCACTTGAGCTTCTTCTTGGACAAGTTCTTAGACTTCTTATATATTAGAGGTGTTTTTTGTGAATTCATGAGAGAGATATCCTTGTGAAGAGAGAAAAGAGATAGCAAATTTCTTTCATTTTCCCTTCTCAAAAATGTCTTCTATTTCCATGTTATGTACAATTTCTTCTTGTGATTTTATAAAGGAAGAAGGAATTTTAGCATTTTTTATTGAGGATTTTAGTGGTACTTTGTCCTAAGTAAACACTATTTGGTCTTTTCCCTGTTACACAAACTTGTTTTCTTCTAAATTCAAGTACATGTAATGAAATTTTTGGCTGGTGTATGCAAGTCTCTTATTTTATACTTGCAACATTAGTTTCTCTTTTCTAACTTTCTCACTCTCTTTCCCACTTTCCTAAAAATATCCTCTCTTGTAGATATATGCAAGATTTTTATGCAAGGTTATTGGAGTGCCCTTTTTGGATCCCTAGATAAAGGATACTAGGATAAAACTCACTTTTTACTTGTGCATACACATACGACAACTGCATCTGTTAAGTATAGGGACTTAGACTCCTAAATCATTGGCAAAATAACCACCAATTTTTCCCTAAAAAAATTTCTCACCAATAGTTATTGGCGCCCACCATGGGGTATATTTAGCAGCATTGCACCTTAATACGACCATAAAGATAGAAAAATACAAAGAAAATTCAAAAATTTAATTTTTTTAGTGGAATTTGAATAGCTATATGAGCCTCATGTCTACAAACCATGGCTATTTCCGGCAATCCTCCTATCTAAAGACTTGAATTATATTCCACATCTAAGAATATATTGCTTTAGATTTGAGAGAAGCTATCTAACATAACATGCAAAGTGTCAGCCACTACTTCATTACCACCAAAATTCTTGACCTTAAAGAGGAACATGTTGCTAAATTAGAAAGGAAAAGACAAATTCTAGCGCCACAAAGAAGAGCATATATTTCCAAGCTGGTGGATAGAAGATACACCCAACAGCAAAGAGGAGGACAAACCAATCCTACTTTTGAAGAACTCCAAAGAAGACCAGAGATGTCCCAAATTCATAGGTTTCCTTTTCATCACACAACTGGTCACATTGGGATTCCAAGCATTATTAATCCATTGGACATTGAGTTCCCATACATAAAAAAGAATCTTGAATATTTCACTAATGAAGAGACCACAAAATAAACTAGAGAAAGAGAAGTAAGAGCTAAAGCTGAAATAAGAGCTCAAATTGAACAAATTGAAAGATCTCAAGACAAAGTAGATGTAAGATAAACAACATAAGTCCTAGCATTAGAGAGGTTCAAAGCTAGAATCTGAAATAGAATGGCAGATTGTGATTGTGAGGACCGTAGACCTAATGTACCATGGGGAGGAAATAATGACCCACTCACCCTTCCTCAACCACTTCACAAGCTACCAAAAGGCTAAAGAATTTTTTTTTCAAGATTTAGAGGGGATGGTTCTCAACTCCCCAAAGAACATGTATTAGCATTTATCACCACTTGCGGTGTATTGGGCATTGAGAATGAAGATATGTCAGTATGGATCTTTATGGAGTAACTTAAAGAAAAAGCTACCGAATGGTTCTACATGCTACCCCCGAGGTATATCATCTATTAAGAAGGTATAAGAAGTGCATTCGAACACAGGTTCAAGACCTTTGAAGACTATCAGGATCTCTTGGTCTAATTGGTAAAATTGAAGAAAGAAACCTCCGAATCAATGAGATACTTCATAGCAAGATATAACAAAGTGATAAGAAGAATCCATGAAGATGTGGTTCCTCATGAAAATAATTTGAAGAGATTCTTCATCAGTTCCTTGCCATTAGAAGTAGGTTTATTCCTTAGAAAAACCCAACCAAAAACATTGAGGGAAGCTCAAGACTATGTGATAAAAACTGATGATGATCTAAGCCTATCTGGTAAAGTGAAAGGACCAAATAGAAATAAAAAAGGCTAGAATTTAGGCTCAATCACCACACATCCAATGTTCCAAATAATGGAAAATGACTTGGTTTCCTTTAAGAAACAACTATCCCAGATCACAATGTGGAACACTCCAAGGAAGAAAAATCCTCCCAATAGACCAAGGATTTCTCCACCTCCTCGTTAGCTCACTATCAAAGCACCACCAGTCAATGCCTCCTGTGACACTGAAGAACTAGAGGAGGAAGTGGAAATTGAATAACCTAAAGAAGAAAATGCGGGGGATGATGAAAACTATGTTGAGGTTAAGGAAGTTGATGGTGATATACACAACGACCTAATTGAGTACGTTGATGATGAAGATAATGATGAATAATCCCCAAGCTTCTCATTCATATTTTTCACTCATGCACAGTCCAAGAAAGGTTCTCCATCCTCAATGGCTATGGAAAGGGAAAAGAATAAGAAATAATATTCTCCTGTGGAGGTTCCACAAAATAAAATCATCAGCAAAGGATCACCACTGCCACCTTTGATGGAATTGGCTAAAGAAAAATCAAACCCACTGGTTAGCAAGGATCATGCTGTCATACCAAGTAGGTCATCCAATCCTTCTCCCAGCTCAAAAATTGCTAAAAATAATTCTCCTTCAAATTATATTTCTATAAAACATCTAAGGTTCCATTAAAACCTACATCCCCACCTCCTTCCAAGCTAGTTACTACACCCGTGAAGGAAAATTCAACCCAAAAAGTAGAAAAAAAATTTTCCATGTAAATATTTTGTCATCTCTTCTCCCCATAACCCCATTTGACTTTGTGGAACACACAAGAAAAACAAAAGTTCATCTCACGGAAATAGAATACCTACAAATGTATCCTTCCCAATTTGACAGGTTCATTGATGGAGTTTTTGGTGGTAATCCTATAACCTTATGTCTAAATTCTAAAGGCTTACCCCCAACAAAATCCACACCACCTTCTCAAAACATGCTAGTCCTCAGTGCCTCCAAAACGAACAAGGTGGATCCTTTCTACCTGTTAGTTCTCATTAAAGGCTTCAAGATAAATAATTTCATCATAGATTCTAGAGCCTTAGATAATGTAATTCCCGTCAAAGTTGTAAATTATCTAGGACTCACCTTGACACGGGAAAATGACACCTGATATTTAATGGAATCTAAACAAGTGTCGTTGGTAGGAAGAATCAAAGATGCACATGTAGCATTAGCTGATTTTCCAAATAAGAAGGTACTTCTAACCATCCTATTGGTGAACATCCCAACATCCTTTGGAATGATATTAAGCCAAAGTGTCTGCAAAGGATTGGGTGGAGAAATAAAAATAGATTGGTTATCTGCAAATATTCCAGTGAAAGGTGATATGAAGAAGTTACTGCCAGTAAGGAAGATGAAGTTCACAGTACAAAATTTTGATGATCCAAAGGAAAACATTATTTTTCAAGATAGTGGGCTAGACAACTACTTCCTCACATCAGAAAAAGATGAGAACTTTCCGCTTATTATGGAAGAGTAATAAGATCAAGTTTGGATGATGGAATTTGATGGTAGTAATTCTAGTGTAGGTTCGAGAGTAGACGTGGTGTTGTAATCTCCTTCCGATGAATTGTACCAATTTTCCTACAATTTGTAATTTGATAATATAAATAAAACAATGGAATATGAAGCTCTCCTCTTAGGCATGGGCATGGTAGAAGACATGGGAATCAATAAGTTGAGATTTCAGGGTGATGCAGAGCTGATAGTAAAGCAAGTTCAACAACAATATCTGGTAAAAAATCCAAGAATCTAGCATTATAGAAATAGAGTATGTGACTGAATTAAATATTTCAATGCATTTTCCATGAAAGTTATCCCAAGAGAAAATAATGAAAAGGATGATTCTATTGGAATGTCAGCTTCCCTAGTGACACCTCATCCTTCTTTTGGTAAAGACAAGGTGACCATTGAAATTGTATTCAGGCCTAGTGCACCAGATAATGCAATTCATTGGTAGGTCTTTAATGGTGATAACCAAATCCTAGCATTTTTGGAACAAAGGGATAATTTCTATAATCTCTTCTTTGAAGGAAGAAAAAATCCACACTGAGAAGTGGTACCTGAAGAAGAGAAAGAAGGAATTGAAGGGATTGATGAGGAAGGAGTGATAAAATTGAAAGGAAACAAGATTCTCAAAGGCCTAGTTTCTCTAGAAGACCTATTTGACAAACATGAGAGATTCATTCAAGAGAAAGAAAAAAAATCTTCTTAGTGCCCAACTGATTTTGATAAGGAAAACATCGGCACCCCAAAGGAGCCAAGGATGTTCAATATTGGAAAATGTTTATCACTCAAGGAGAAGAGGAGGTTTATTGCATTACTCAAGAAATATTAAGATGTTTTGGTTTACTCTTATGATGAACTCAAATTCTTCCAATGGAAGGAAATGCATCACTCAATTCATTTGAAGTAGGATGCCAAGAAATTAAGGAAAAACAAAGGCTATATAACCCAATGATTGCTGATACCATCAAAGAGGAGGTAATGAAGATGCTTAATGCACGGATCCTCTTTCCCCATCCATCATTCAACATGGGTGGCCAAAATTGTGCTGGTGTGGAAGAAGAATGGTGAAATAAAAATATGTGTAGATTTCCACAACTTGAACCAGGCATCACTGAAAGAAAATTATCCTCTCCTTATCATGGACCACATTTTGCAAGCAGTCACTGGATCTAAAATTATTTTGTTTCTTGATGGATTCTCAGGGTACAATCAAATCAAAGTGACAGAGGAGGATCACACCAAGAAATCCTTCACAACACCTTAGGGTAATTTTTCCTACAACAGGATGCCTTTCGGCCTAATCAATGTAGGAGATATATTTGAAAGGGTGATGGATTTTATATTCAAAGATTTAAAACATTACATCGTCATATATCTTGATGATCTCACGATTTTTTCAAAGAAGAGGGGAGGTTATAGCCATCACTTAGAACATGTACTTACAAGGTGTAGAAAACATGTCATATTGCTAAACCCAAAAAAGTGCATTTTTGGAGTTACGGAAGGCAAGTTACTAGGGAAAATTATGAAAAAACATAGAGCAAACATTGATCCTGAGAGAGTATGATCCATTAAAACATTATATACACCCACAAGAAAGAAAGGAGTTCATTCCTTCTTTAGAAAGGTGAACTTTCTTTGTTGCTTTGTTGTTGAGTTTGCTGAATTGACAAAGCACATCACCACCATGATGAAACCATAGGAAAACTTCAAATGGAACACTGAAGGGAAGGAAAAATTTATAGCTATTAAAAAATCCATTTCCAAGGCTCTGAACCTTATGTCTCCCGATTTTAACAAAGATTTCATCATGTATTATTATGCATCATAACATACCCTCTCTTTCATCCTTGTTTAGAAGAATGATGAAGACATGGAAGCATCTATTGCTTTAATGAATTGTCTGTTGAAAAATCATGAACTAAAATACAACTAATTGGAGAAGCATTCTTATGTAGTGGTCAAGGCGATAAAAAATTTCAGGTTTTACATCCTCAACTCTCATACGGTGGTGATGGTCCCCGAAAGTGCAATCAAGTCCATCTTGACACAGCAAGATCCTTGAGCTAAAAGAGGAAATTGGATTGCAAAGAATCAAGAGTATGATTTAGAGATTTGACCCTCCAATATAGTAATGAGAAATGGTTTATGTAGCTTGATTACTAAAGATGAAACACTCAAATCTTACTATGGTGAAGAAAATTGTGCTTACTCAACTTGTTCTGAAAGCAATCCACAAGTTCTCTTTGTAACCACTACTTGATGAGTGGTATGATGATATTGTCTATTACTTAACTTATGGAGAATTCTCTTTTCATCTTGATTTAAAGGAGAACACTCAAGATGAAGGGAAATTTTTTATAATCTGGAATCATACACTTTACAAGAGAGGCTTAGATGGATGTTTCCTCAGGTGTCTAGATAAAGAGAAACAAGAAAAATTTCTTAAAGCATACCGTGACCAAGCGTGTAGAGGAGATTTCTAAGTAATGGTCACTACACACAAGATCCTCTGAGGAAGGTATTATTGGCCCAACCTCTTTGAAAAAACTCAAGAATGGGTTTCCAAATGTGAAGCATGCCAATAATTTGTTGGGAGACCACAACTCACTGCACTACTACTCAGGTTAGTTATTATTGAAGAACCATCTACAAATTGTGGACTATATTTCATCAGTGTTTTGAATCCTCACTCAAGTGCGGGGCACACCTATGTTCTCACATCAAAAAAATACTTCACAAAATGGGTGGAATCCATTCCAGTGAAACAAACCAACACCGAAATAGTATGCAACTTCATCAAGGAGAATATCATAGTACGTTTCAAAGTGCCATAGAAGATTATAGTAGACAATGCTACCTATTTCTCTTCAAGAGATTTGATTGAGTTTTTTATGGCTATGGAATCTCTTTATCTTATTCATTGGACTACTATCCACGGGGAATGGATAGGCTGAATTAAGAAACAAGAACATTGTAACCATCATCCAAAAACTCGTAGATGAAAACCAAAGGAATTGGCATAGAAAGTTGTATGATGTATTATGGGTAGAAATGATCATTCCCAATAAGGCAATAGGTATGTCACCATTCCAGCTGTTGTATGGTTTTGAAGCAAAAATTCCCATCACAATTGATATTTTATCTATCAAGTTGCTACAAGGAATAGAAGATGGACAGTATAAGGATTCCATTTACAAGAGGTTCCTCTTTCTTGAGAAGATAGAAGAAAATAGACTTCAAGTGGTGGAACGTATTAAAGAGCACCAGTTGAAAGTAAAGAATATTTTTGACAAGAAATCCAAAGTGAGATAATTCAATGTTGGAGACTTCGTCCTGCTATGGGACAAGAAAAAGGAACCAAAAGGCAGCCATGGAAAGTATGATTCATTATGGCTCGGCCCATTCCAAATTTGTGAAGCTTGCAGCGAGAATGTTTTTCTACTCTCATATTTTGATGGAACGCCACTAGAATTACCTCACAATGGGAAATACCTAAAATTGTATCATCAGTGAAAGTGGGTTGTCCCCTGCCTTGTACCATAGGAGATTTCTTGGTGTGTTTCCATTCTTATTGTGTTTCATGTGTTTCCTTTCCATCGGTTTTTGTGTGTGTGTGTGTTTCCTTCTTCGTTATTCTTCTCTCTTGTAAATTCTACATGACTCTATAGGGCCTAATGGATAAGGCACTAGTCAACATATTATATGGTCTAAAATTAAGATTCTAGAATCCCCATGTCATGTCTTCACTACACTCATTCCACGTCATGTCCCCAAGCAAGAGCCAATTTTTCTCATGTAAATGTGCAACAAGGAAATTAACAATTTCTGAGCATGAAAACTATACCCTTGTGTTAATTTTTTCAAGTCCTATCATTCCAAGACACCTCGGGTTTGTCTATTGAGTCCAAGGAACCTCCTGATTAATGTTATCTCATCCCTCTAAGTGATTTGAGAAAATCCATTCATTCCCCCTAGGTGATTTTAGGAGTTCATTAAAAGTTACAAGCTACACATAGTTATGGGAAGGGGTATCATTTTCCTTCCTAGGGCTTGAGAAACCCCTTGGAGCATAGTAGAAAAATCCAAAATGGAAATGGAGGTGATTCAAAGGTCTTGGGACATCATGCAAGTGATTCACGAAGGGCTCGGAGAAGTTGGGGCAATTTCACCAAAATTAGGGTTCATGGGCCTAGTCAGTGCACAAGACAAAACAACCACTGAGATTCTAAAGGTGATTCCAAGAGATCTGGATGGAGTTAGGATAAAAACTAAACATATCTGAAAAGATAATTCCAATACCTAAAATATTGTGCATTAGGTCTGCAAGCAGATTTTCTCATGCACAAGTGGAGTACCAAATGAAAATACCAATTTTTTAGGGATTTAGTGGAAGATTAAAGACATGAGAACACCACCATTGGATTTAAAATGATATTTCCAGCTAATATTATAGAACATTTCACCAAAAAATTCCTTCGGGAGCTCAAGTTATCATCGTCTCAAGTTGTCCTCTTGGAGCAAGTTCGGGAGTTAGCCAAATTCTGGGAGGACACGTGTCAGCTCCAAGAGCTTGACAGTATTTTGTGTCCCTAATGTACCTCAAGGTTAGGGATATCAACCATGGAAAAATTCTCCAATTCCCCATATGGCCTCTAAAAGCTCATGCGACCTTCAATATCATCAGTTTAGCCCCCGAGTGCTATTGGGATCTCAAATTCCTTGCCATCGGATCTTCACCACATGTTAGATCTAAGAGTGCCATGTAATTTGATGTCCCTCACATGTCAAGAACATAAAAACTTGAAAAATTCATCCATCCCTCTAAGGGAAACTTCTGGTCACCCATGTGACCCGCTTCCAGCCCCTCAGTGTTTTACAGTTGATTTTCTAGCTCTCACTCCCTGCCGTCGGATCACCGCCACGTGTCGCCATCTTGCTTACCATGGAAATTGATCTATCTCATGCCCCTTTGAGTTGAGGGATGTTAGGGACAAAAATATTTTCCTAGACCTCTCTGTGCATAACTTTTGAATTTTTTTTAAATCCTTACCTGTCGTTTTCTTTCGACTTCTTACATCTAACTCTTCCATTTATAGTTCTTCCTCCAAACTCCTCTGCAACTTCCCACCACCACTCCACCATTGCTAAAAATTGAACTAGGTCTATAACAGAAGTTTTTTCCTGTACTCCATGAAATCATACAAGTCTCAGAAGGAGGTTTGAGAAAACAAGGAAGAAGAAGCAAAGAACGAAGAGAAGAAAATAGTGAAAATCTCCATAGCCATGAAACAAAGCTTCATAGAAATATTGCAAACCAGTGCACAAAAAAACACATCATTTTTTTATGTTACTTCCTCTCTCAAAATCCATCAAAAACACACCATAAATCCCTCCCTTTGTTACACAGAACATTCACAACGAAGAAATCTTCTTTCCAGCCCAACGAAGAAAAAGTTAGATTTCCCGTCAAACCGGTTGTCGGATTGAAACAACATTTCACCTAAAGAATAAGAAGAAAAAACCAACATCAATAATATAATTTGTTGTGAAATTTGAGGAGAAAAATAGACCTATAATTTTTGAGGTCCATTAATGGCTGATGTGTACAGAAGGACTACTAGGTAAAAAAATTGAAAGATTAAATTCTCCTAGACTATTCAGTGGGAAGGTCTAAAATTTCAGAGGGGTGATATTGGGAAAAAAACCCATATCAAAAAATGTCATTCCACATCCATATTACATCTAGAAGCCCACTTTTTAAAAATAGCATGTCTTATGCATAGGGGACTGCTATTTTGGGAAAGTCATCAACAGAAGAACGTGCAAAGGAGATGGAGACCTTGGAGATGCACTACAACTAAGAATTCATTAGAACAAGCATTTTGGCACTTACTAATAATAGTAAGTGGTCCCAGGAGCACTTGCCAAAAATAGAAATTTGATCTAGAAGGAGAGAGAAACATGGGGAGAAGGGGAAATCAAAGTCACAAGATTCAATCGAGGTTCGAGGGATTTGCTTTTTCATACTTACTAAAAATAGTAAGTTTCTATTTCTAGGAAGAACATGAAGAAACGGTGGCTGAGACAGAAGATGGCACAACCATTCACCTGTGAGTATGAGATAGAAGACAATGATGTCTTGTACATGGACATGAATGACCTAAGAGCTCACATGACAACTAGAGACTGAAAGAAGATTGAAGATCAGATATTCACCTATGGCTTGTTTGCTGCCACAGGACAAACAATGTCTTTCCAAAGTGTTGAGTTGGTCCCAGCCTGCTCTCACCAATATGAGCTTGAAACATGAACCATCTAAGCCAAAAATGGTATAGAAATGGTAGTCATTATGCCAAAACCATCTCACTTTATCTACATATACCGACATCACCCAACATGGTCATCATCTCAAAAGATAGGGCCTTACATGATTGGGAAATGATGGATGCATATGTGCAAGGGGATACACTTAGGTCATGGTTTAAAATAGGGAGAAAACCATCAAGGATTCCCAAGAACCTTATAAGGTGTGAGTTCTGAGAAGGATATTTAGATTTCATCACTCTCCTTAGTAGAGTAATGGTTGAAGAAAGCACAAGAGACTTCCAAGACTGGATGGTCCTTTTCATCTTAACATTAACAAAAGGAAAACAAAGAATTGAATGGGTACAAATCATCAGTGACAACCTCCATCTACAACTACTCTAAGTACCCATAATGAAGAAGTTCCACATGATTTATTACTTGGTCTACCTCCTCGCTAGCTCAATATCATTCAAGGGAATGGCTCTCATGTAAAACATTACCGCCAAGGTGCTTGCATTTGAGAAACTTCCACATGTGGTGATAGAGGAAAGCCATAGGCATTTTTTTGGTGTGAATGACACATTCACAATGTATGTGGTTCAAAGACTAGAAGGGGATTTAGAAGCTAGGATGTTGTCACAAGCAGCATCCTTGATCAAGAAATATGGTTCTTATTTCATACAATTTTTGACCTTCTCCTATCAGCGCATTGTTGGCTTCAATAAAACTCTGCTAAGGCTACCTAGTGACCTTAGTGACCAAATTATCTTGTTCGATATTTGTAGATAGATCATTTAAGTGAATAACAAGCTTAGAATGAGAAGGAAGAATTTGATTTCATTTCCTATCTCTCTCGGGGTATTCATGTGGAAGATCTCAAATGACACATCTCATCTAGAGGATGCTTTTGCTCATTTGAATTTTCTTTCCTACATCTCCAGGCCTCATTTTGACATCCAAGAATATCCCGACTCTTTCTATGTCCCAAAATTGTAACATAAGCTGTAGGTTGAGGACTACTGGGCAAATTACATTGATGAATTTGAAGTGTGTGAAAAGGACCATATGAGGATGACAATTAGTGAGATGAGGAAATTCAAGTTCTCCAGGTATGAAGATATTTTTCATGATGATGGGATAAATATGTATGATCCTAAGTACGCACCAGTCGAGATGTCCCCTTTACCTCTAATCAATTGGTATGTTCGTGAATCAGGGGATATATTAGAGCGGAATGAGAAGGTGGTGAGAAGAATGAGAAATTGGTTTCAAAAGAAGCAAACCATGGTCATCCAATCACGAGAAATTCCCCCAAGTAAGCAGTAAGTATCCCAAGTCATCTTAAAAATGTATAGAGGTGACTTCTAGTTCTAAATACTCTGGAGAAAATTTGAAAAGAAAGGCCACAAAATTATAATATTCTCCTCACAAGAATATGCCAAAGAAAATCAAGGTAGAAGAAGGCTAATTTACATCACTACCAGAGGAAGATTTGATTGCAGAAATACATGAAGAAAATTGAGATGCAGAAACCCAAGTGGATGAAGAACACATGGTTAAAGATCTAGTCTTCGAGCCACCACAAGAGGTTTCACCTCTTGTTGACACCCATGGCTCTCTCATTCAGGTTTTGCCTCCTCTTTTAGAATAAGGAACTATTGGTGCAATTATCATTGAGCCCAAGTCCAATGAGATGTTTCCTTAGATGCATGAAAAAATTATCCCTGACACCACACTATACAGCAAGTGGCATCCCCTGATCTATCAATAATTATCTCATTGGCCAAAGAAAAAAGATCAAGAAAGATCGTTGCATACAGCCTCACAATTATTGAGTGGGGAAACAGGTAGTCAATATATTGAAGTGGCTCATTCTAAGGTAATCAATCTAGTGGATCAGATGAAACCATCTGATTATGAGATGATCACGATCCAACTGGGACCAGAAACTGATTAAGGGAATTTACACATGTATCAACAATCTTCCACCCACATGGTGGCAAGGAATAAGAAGTAAAAGAAGAAGATTTATGAACTAAAAGAGCAGGTGTGAAATTTTTCATTCTATGTGCAACATCTAGTTGACCCTAATGGTTGAGCCCATCAGTAGCTTCAATCTAGAATCCATCAAGAAGATACATGAGTTCACAATACCAGGGTGAGGGAATACCTGTCGCGATGGTTGGTTTGAAGGTCATTGCACGCGTTCTAACTTCTTGATCTAGTGCTGACTATGAGAGCTCCCTTTTGGCTAGGAGAAACTAATTGAAATACATAACAAGACCACAAGAAAGAGTTAAACAATATATGTCAGTGGGTTGCCTAGCGTGTGCTAGATCTAGGAAATGTGATACTTCCTCGGTGGTAGTCAACCCACTATTTAATATAATATAATTCAAGAAATGACATAAATAAATAAGGTTCTAATGTAGTTGATATGATTTAGGTATCTCATCCAAATAAAATAATAAAATCTAACATAACAAGTTAGGATATGATTAGATTTGGAAATGAGGTGAATAATTAAGGTGTTGGAACAGGTCAGGGTTAGATTCTAGGTCACTTGAGTCACTTGGAAAAGGTTATTTGGATATGTTATTATCAGGACTCTCAAATACAAAGACCGATGTGAGTCTGGTATGACCGACGATGGTTTAGTAAGAACTGACAACTGTTATTATGCGCTGGTAATAACTCTATAGTTCATGGTTTTGGAGATTTGTATGAGACTGAATCAAAGATGGTAGGGAGTTGGTTTAGGTCTGGGGAGGTGTTGGGACTATTCAGAGGCACTCAGGAGTAGAAAAAAGGTGATTAAAATGGTTTTGAGTGATGGGAATGGTCAAGTTCATAGGAAGGAAATAATGGTGGGGTAAAAATATAAATGGTGGTTGATAAACAAAAGCTGAAGAACTCTTATAAACTAAATAGAAACAAAATGGTGTAGGTTAGAGACACACTTACTGATTTGCAGGTTCAATGGATGGGTGGTGGTGATGGTTGATCGGTGAAATGGAAATTAGTTCCATAGCAATGCTTCCCGGAATACTTCTGTGAATGCAAATACCTTCTAATCAATGGTTGTGCTAGCTATGACTGTCTAGATGTGTGAAAGAGCTCTGGTTCTTCCTTGCATGCAAATATCCTTTACTTCCTAAAACTTGAGAATGTTTCTAACCTCTCAAAAAAGGTTACCAAAATGGTTATATGGTAACCGACAACAGTTTAGGGTTATCGACATCGATTTCAGTTTAACCAACGTCGATTAAGGCAGGATATCCTAGGTTTCCTAAAATAACAAATCATGTCTATCCTCTTCCATATTTTTCTCATTTGTGCTGGGTATAAATGGAACGTTACACTTAGATACATGGAATGTGGTTAGAGGAAGAATATGCATGTGCTTTTAGGGTTATACTAATTCTTAGTTCATTAAGGTAAGTAGTGCTAAGTCTTAGTTAGTTATGGAAACATGCTATGAATAGGTTTATGGTGAGGTGGAAATAATTTTTAATTAAGTTAATTAAATAATGAATGAAGTGAGGACGAGTATTAATTTAATTGTAAATAATTAAATTAATATTAATGTGGGGTATAAGGGTCATGGTTAGGTGAATGTGTTTAAGTTGGCTATTCAAAAGGGGACCAAAGGGGAGTGTAACCCAATTTTGGTGTCTACATTTTTCCCCCTTTTGTTGCGTATCTTATATTGGTAAGCGACGCTGAAAAAAATAGGAAGTTATTTCCCCATGTGTTGGTGAAGGTGATCCCCCTCAAACTGGGAACTAATGAGGTGTAAGATGGAATCAGTG
The DNA here is from genome assembly GCA_019776745.2 of Taxus chinensis. NCBI lineage: Eukaryota > Viridiplantae > Streptophyta > Pinopsida > Cupressales > Taxaceae > Taxus > Taxus chinensis. The sequence goes on along the minus strand of CM034147.1, from coordinate 321,311,169 downwards.
AGTGGTTTGATACATGTGTATGTGGTGAAGATAGGTGCGGAAGGGTTTGAGTATTGAGGGAAAGGGTGATGGTTATCTCGGGTAATAGGTAGTAGGACGGGATCAAAATCAGGTCATGGGAATGGCAATCAAATTCACGCACATGCATAGATTGCAACATGGTACCAAGTTGAAAAGCTTGCAAACTCTACATCATCCAAGGTTGACAGGTTTATCCAAACAAGGGTGAAGTGATTCAAGTATCCAAGGTATAGGATATGGTTTGGAAACACACCATAGGCTAGGTGCAAGAATGTTTAGGTATGTTTTAGTACATAGAAGGTTTGGTCGAGATAAATGGAATGACAATAGGCAAGGTATGGTTGTTAGGCTAAAACAACATAGCTAGAAAAATTTCAAGGTATAGTGAGTACATAAGGTCAATGGTCACACCAAGTTAGTTATGTTCATGAAAATAGGTCATGACATGGGTAAGGCCAAGGTATAGGTAAAATACCGATTCCTAAGATGCAACAAAAGAATTGTAAGGGTAGGTTGAGCTTGTAGGTATGGTTCCCTCAGTGTCTAGGTTGATAACAAGTGGGTGAGCACGAGTGGAGACAAGTGAAAAGGGAGTGAGGTAAGGGAAACTAGTTTGAAGGGTAACTTACGACAATTTATGTTGACTGACATCGAGCATATAAGATTGGGATTAAAAAGGAAAATTCCACTTTTTGTAGGATCATTTATCATTTTCCAATAGTAGAAAATGATACAGGAGCGGTAGAAAAGTGGAAAGTGACAAAGCGAGACAGAGAGTTGAGTTGGAGATCCTTAGAGTGGGTAATCGATCATTTTATAGGCCGGTCTATGAGATCAATGTGAGCGATTCGGTTGATTGGAGGTGAGGAGGGCATTCGGTGATGGTAGAGGTAGGATATGGGTCAGGTGGACCACCAGTGCAGTGGCCCACTATGCCCCCATAGAGAAAACATTACGACGAGGTAGGATTCGGTCCTATTCTATGTTTGTTAGATGAATTTGTTTGTATAGATTAGGTTTGGGTAAAAATGGGTTTAGTGGGGGAATCAAATTTGAATTTTGAAGGAGGATTGATGAAATAGGACTTGTAGGAAGTGGTATGTAGGTCAAATAGGTGTGTGGATGGGTTGAGGTGAGATTTGGGTAGGGAAGGGTAGGTCAGTAGGGTAGAATGATGAATTTTTAGATAAAAAGGGCAGGATTTGGCGGATTTGACGCCACGACAATGACCTACATCGGTCAAGGGTTGGCCGACATTGGTGGGAGTTAGGCGGCATTGGTCAAGGATAAGGTGACCGATGCCAATTTTTGGAGACCATTTTTGGTCAATAAGAACCAATTTTAGTCAAAATTTAGAGAAAAAAAGGCCAGCAAATGAGAGTGGGTGGGTGGTGGAGATAGGTTATGATATATGAAGATGTTGTCGAAGGAAAATAACTTGGGTAATAGGTATACATAGGGATGATTTGAGGGTGGGATGAGGGAGATAGGTCTTGAGTAGGAAGGATCTTGGGAACAGGTTGGGAGGTCCAGGGTGAATGCGGGTATGGTCGATGTTTAATCATGTTATGGTTTGTTGGATGTAGGCAAGGGACCAATTACAGATGTGAGATAGGGTACCGCCCCTATTATTATTGGTATGAGGGAGAACGATAACCAAGGAGTGGTGCCATGTTTTAGAGGTCATCCTAATTAGGATCAGATGCTACTAGAATGTAGTCTGGGAGCAGAGTTTGATGGTCGTACTCATTGATAGATGGGATTTGGTGACCAACACCTTTCATCTGCTGACAGGTGAGATCATCGTCACCTTGGAGGATGTTAATAGGATCTTATGACTACCGATAGTAGGAACGTAGGTGTATTCCATTACCTCAGATACATTCGAGGATTTGATATTGAAAGTGTTTGAAAAGGGGCTAGCAGAGTTCCAGTTCTATAGTGCCAGCCTAAGTTATGGAGACTTGTACAGGGCCCATCCTGAGGAGATGAGGTTAGTGCTTCTGATTATGGAGGTAGTTTTTTGTTTTACACTGCCAGATGTAGAGGGTGGGAGATTCCCATAGGAACTGATGGGGGTTCTTCATGACATGATGGAGGATAGGACCCATTTTACATGGGTGCCAAAATTCGTGATGTAGTTATACAAAGAGTTATAGGCCTATGGGATTTTACAAAGGTTCAACTTGTGTTGCACGTTTCTACTACACTTTTTGGCAACCGAGCACATCATGTGTGTGCATTCAGTTGGTATGCCCCATCTTGATGCATTTGAGGTGGGCTTGGTCTGAGTAGGATACAAATGATGGGTACTTGTTATTGGAGAGCATCAGGCTGCTAGGGATACACATGATGTAGTATATTATAGGCATTTACTAGAGGGGTTATCTGACATGGACATCATTTGGAGGTTGTATGTGGGCTTCCCATCATATAGGAAAATGGTTGCATAGGTACAGGAGATAGAGTTTCTCAGATGGATAGAGGGACACCATGCTGGGGAGAACCAGATGATACCTTTAGATAGGATCAGAAAGTAGTTTGGGTTACCGTAGGATGTTCCTCCACCCTTCCCACAATATAAGAGGGAAGATGTGGAGAGGCCTATGCCTCTACCACATCCGATGGTGTTGACAGGGTAGGAGGAACAGGTAGTAGACCAATGGATTGATGATGCCAGAGTGACAGATAAATATAGACAGTGGTGGGTAGCACAGCTACGAGTAGTACCACCGAGGCCAGGGTAGCCTGACTTAGCCACTATCACAGTTCAGAGGGATTCCCTAGAGGGGCAGGTGACTACCATGGTGACACAGTTGGGGATAGTGTAGGGGAAGCTGATAGGGTCATATGCACAGGTTACATAGGGACATGCACCCACACAGGCACAGGGACAGGGTCCCATTTTATAGGAAGGGGCAGGACAGGGTCCCATGGTATAGGTACAGGGTCAGAGACTGATGGCACCACTAGAGACATTATCGATGGCCTGGTTTAGGGATGCCCTAAGTGAGGTGAGATACTATCAAGATCACCTGATGGCCGCAGGGATTTATGTCCCTACCTATACAGAGTATAGAGCATACCAGGCCTCGAGTGAGAGGACTAGGTCTCACACTCATAGTGTGGATAGTACAGGGGGTTGACGAGCCTCGAGATAGGTTCAGGGTGAGGCCACTAGTTCATGGAGGTGAGCTCTTGGTGAGGTACCAATAGAGGTTAGACTGAGGCCCATGGATGGTGGTGAGATGTTAGCGAGATGCCACATGGGAGTAGAGGAGGAGGAGACAGATGAGATAGACATGGAGGGTATCCTATGAGGAGGTGATTGATATCTGTGAGGACCTCCATTTTTGTTTATTTTTGATATATATCAGCCTTTGTGCTGAAGAGAAAGAGGATTTATATGAGAATTTTGAGTTTTGTATATTGTACTGGCCTACGTGCTGAAGATGGTGAGGCTGTATATGAGAGTTTTGAGTTTTTGTATATTGTACTAGCCTACATGCTGAAGGTTGTGAAGCTGTAAATGAGATTTTTGAGAGATTTATATTATCTATATCACCATATATTAGATGGATACATATATTTTTATGATGAGGTCAAAGATTATGTATGATGTACTCATGTTAGCAGAATTTGATTATTATTTGTAGATAGATGAAAACTAGGTGTATTAGGCATGGTGGAGACAGGTTGATGTAGGCGTGATGGGGTCAAGTCATAGGAATGATTGAGTCAAGTCATAAGCATGATGGAGTGAGGTGATAGGCATGATGGAGTTAGGTGATAGGCATGATGGAGTCAGGTTATAATTATGAGTTAATGTCCAAGTTATTGGTAACATGGGAAATAAATGATGATGTATATGCATGTGATGGTTTAGGTTTCCAAATATTTTCTATACTGGAAATGTGAAAATGATAAATGAACGATGTGGTAAATTTTTTTATTGATTGTTTGGTTTAATTTCCAATTGTTTATATAAAATGGAAACGAACTAAGGTAGGACATGTATAGGAAAATGAAGGGAAAAATAGGTTATGGTAAAGAATGGCCAAGCTAACCTCTAAGGGCCCCATGCCCTCAAAGTGTTGCCTACATAGCCCCAACGAAAAGGGGCCTTAGGAAGATGTAGTTCTCCCATAATCTAGGTAAGAATATGAGGAATGGGTTGGTAGATCTTAGGGATGATTGAATGTGGGTCATAGGCATGGTTGAGTCATTTTAAATATAGGTGTCGATGATCTAGTCTTGTATAGGATAATCAATAAGTAATGAGGAAGAAGAATGGTAAGAGGTGGAAAAAGAGCCACTTAATTGATAATAACCCTAATGACTCTACCATACCCAAGATGGGCTTATGAACTCAAGACCCTAAAGGCATTGCATAATGGACTATTCTAATGGTGAAGAAAGTCACATGAGCACGAAATGTTACAGCTGTGGTAAGTCCCTTGAGTAGATGAAAAATCAAGGTGAAAAGGAATGAGGTGAAAATGGGTGGTTTAGTGTAATTTAGTGTACAACCACATGTTTACTTAGCAAGAAACCTAGGATCAAAATTAAGTAAGTCCATGACGAAAATTTCATCATTTTCTTCATTTGTTTGTTTTTTATAGACTAATTGATGTGGGAAGTCTATATGGGATGAGTATATTATTTCCTTGAGGTCTTCATGAAGCTAATCAATTCGGGAAGCTTCTGGATATTTTTATTGTAATTTTGTAATAACTTTATATAGTTGTCCTTCAAGGGAGCAATCTCTGTATATCGGGGAAATAAGGAGAAGAGATGTCCTATTTTGAGGGAGTCATCTTTTGTTGGAAGTTTTACTCAAGGAGTTGAATCCCATTTTGTTGTTTGGACATTTAAGTCGTGGAAAAGAATATAGTGGAAGATTAGGTTCGTGTTTAGAAGAAAAAACCATAGTATACAAGGGCTAACTATGAAGGGGGTTGTTTGAAGTGATGAACAACCATGGGATTCCATCTTTAAAAAGATGAAAAGTATCCATGAGAATCTTGCCATGAGTAGAGCCGTGGTACTCATATTGAAGATAAGGCTGAAAGGTGATAGGTAATCATGTGATTCTTGTTTAGTCATTGATCTTCAAAAATGGGTAACATGGAAGGTGGACGACGCTCAAGGGACAAGTGATCAATAGACAAAAGGTTATATAAGAATTAATGTCAATAATAAAATGGTCAAAGATAGAATACATTAAGGGTCTTAGGTTTGGGTTTACCTTCGAGTGAAGATAAATGATAAGCACCTGATCCATAGGCATGGGTAACGATATAGGGTCCAAGCCAATTAGGAGAATTTTTTCCTTATTTACTTTTCTCTTTTTTAGTTACATGTTGATTTTACTTCAGGACGAGGTCACCGATTTGAAAGGTTCATTCATGGACATGTTTGTCGTAGGCACATTTGATACATTTTTGGTATATTTGGAGATGTTTAAGAGCATTAAGACTACGCTCATCTAATAACTCAAGCTTCCCCAAATGATCATGGCTAAAGTCATTGTCATTGAGCATGTCTTGTAGTGAGATGTGGAGAGATAGAATCTGGACATCAAGAGGCAAGACAGCCTCAGTACCGTAGACCAGAGAAAAAGGTGTGACAACAGTCAAAGTGGAAATACTAGTGTGATAAGCCCATACGGTGAAAGGAATGTGGGAATGCCAATCCTTTCCAATATCGTCAACTACTTTCATAAAAATTTTATTCAAGGTTTTATTGGTTAATTCTACTTACCCATTGGTTTACAAGTAATAAGGTGACAAGAAATTGAGTTGGATGCCAAAAGCATTGCACAACTTACGTAGGGTTTTTATCTTAAATTTCTTTCCAATACCAGTGATGAGACGATGAGGAACACAAAAGTGACAAAAGATGTGATGGTTGATGAATTCACATATTTTCTCAAATTTTTTTATAAATGAGGGGGATCGATTCTACCCATTTATTGCAATATTTAGTAGTGATTATGATCCATTGATGGTGTTGTGAAGAATGGGGATTGATCTTGCTGACAAGATCTAAGCCTCATTGAGAAAAGGGACAAAGGTCTCGTGCTACCTATAAGGCATGACTAGGTGTGTGATGAAGATTAGCATGTTGCTGGAATTTTACACAACATTTGACATAGTCACAACAATCACGGTTTAGGGTTGGAAAATAATAACCAAGGTGAAGAATGTATTTTGTGACAGCTAAACCACTAAAGTGGCCTCCAAAAATTATGTCGTGAACTTCCTTGATGGTGTAGGGAATTTCAGAACTTGTAAGGCATCGTAAGAGAATACCATAAAATCCTCGCTTATAAAGGATACCACCCATGATGACAAAGTGAGAGACACTTTTAAGAAAGGTGCATTGTCCATTAAGAGTGAAATCAATAGGTAGAATAGAAAGTGAAAGATAGTCTACAAACTATTTATACTAAAGGTCACGTGGGTCAGGTACAATGGTTCTAATGGAGTAGACCTCACGAGGTAAATAAGGGGGTCATTATATCCTATGTATTTTGACAAACATTTTAGAGTTAGCGGTCGAAGTGGGTATCTGTGAAGCCAAGTAGGCCATGGTATCCACAAACATATGTAACACCCTTGAAAATTTTTATATTCCTCTTTTGCATTTCAAGTGTTGACATGTGATTTTCTGGATAAAGATGTGTTCTTTTGACTGCTGAAGATCATGCTTGAAATGGATGAATCATTTATGCTCTTTGATTGAAGGGATGGTTTGTTGTTGCTTGCAATAATCTATTTCACTTCTTATGAGTAAAGTTGTAATATGGTTTGAATGGTTGCAACTTATCCTTTCAATTGGAATCATCCTTGGATCAATTCCATTGATCCAAGGTATGTTTAAAATCTTCTTATCAAAACTGAATGAAAAATTGACATTCATCGATTAAGAGACTTAACGGACTGAACTTTTGTTTGTTGCAAATTCTTTATCATCTTGGAAACAATGCTTGTATTCTATTTTTTGTTGTGCTCAACTCTTCTTGATCAACCCTTGCAAGGCGCTTAATGGCATTAAGGGAAATAGAAACCTTGCTTCCAGATTCTTGAGAAAAATAAATTATTATGTACCCTTTACCTATGCAGTCTACCCTAATAGATATGGGACTCAAGTAATTTACCTAACTATTACTACACCACTTTACGTGGGATGACATTCTAACCTGAGTTGTTAGCTTGAAAGGAAATAACCTAGGGGATGCTAAGTTATTCTAAACCTATTGTTTTTGGTGAAATCTTCATCCTATCCTAAGATGGTAATTTATTGTTGGGGGTTATATCCTAAGGTTATTTATTTAAACTAACCTAAGATCTACTTCTATCTATCCTAAACTAATGGGATATGAAAGGGGACCTATGGGCCATTAGCAAGTTAGGGAACTAAGCACCGGTTCCTAAGCTTTTATTGGGATTTGATTTTGATTTGGTTTTAAATGCAAGTAAGTACTGCCAGTTTGGCAGGGGCTAGTGAAAGTTTAGTGGAACCTACGTGGAGGCATCACTAAGTTTGGAAATGCATGTTGAATTTTGTTTTGGTCATGCCAACTTTGGATGACGGTGGCAAGGAGAGATAGGTGGGAATATGCAAATTAATGGCATTAATTTTCCTCGGTTTTGGTGAGAAGGTTGTCTTGGAAGGCATGCTGGTGGATTTGTTGGGGTTTTTTTACTTTGCATGCTTCACAATTTTTTCTTTGCATGGAGCTAGCTAGTTTTTTGAACCAACAGTTTGACCTGCACTTAGTGGTTATTTTTGAATTCTTTGATCTATTTTTGGTTCAAGGAATGTATAAGAGGCATTATGGAAAAATATTATGGTTGTTTGATCTTTTCTGGAGAAGAAAGGGTGTTGGAAACTCAGCTGGAAGTCTTCTTCGAATCGGCAAAGGCACTATTAGGCATGATAGGCTCTACCCATTAAGATTTCTTGTTTTCTTCTAAATGATTCATTTAAAACAATTCTGCTCACTGGAAATTTTATATTTGCATGATGTATCTGGTTATTCACTTGTATGTATTCTTGGAAATTATGTGGGTTTTGGAATGTGAATCCTTTGCTATTATTGACCATTTTTTTGGGAACTTTCTCGGTACTAGTTGTTACAGGTTTGTATGTGATTTGAATTGGAACTCTGTAACATGTACGTGAAGCTCTATTGAACTCTATAGCTTGTATTTTGAAACTTTGTTTCTATCATCTGAGACTAATGTTGATCGAACGGGATTATTTCTGCTTGGATTCTAAATATTTGTTTATACTTACATTTCTTGAGATGGAAGTGGAGCTCCATAGGGGTTCTAAAACTTGTATTGAAGCTTGAGATTTGTTTTAGCTTTATTGGGACCATGTGTTGTTTGGACTATGTTTGAACTTATTGAAGTTTTGAACCTTGGTTGAATCTTCATATTCAACAACTGAACTTGTATATAGTTCTTATGAATACTGAATTCGTTGTTGAGTTGTTGTGTTGTGACCTGTACTTAAGCTCATTGAGTTTGAAGTAGAAGATCCTTAGCCATTTTGAACTGACAGTATTGTTTGGTTAGCTTTGTATCTCTGTCTAAGTTTGTGTTCGGGTAGTTGTAATAGAACTCCATGAATGTTCTAAGCTTCTGTGAAGCTTTGTGCCTGGTTGAGCTTTTGTTAGGGCCTTGTGAATGTTTTGGACTGAATGGAACTTGGTAAGATCAGTACTTTAAGATGAACTTGTAGTTGAGTTGTGAGTTGTTATGTACTTTTACTCTGAGCTAGGGTTTTATTATTTTATGGAATTATTAACTCTAGAATTGCTTTGGATTTGCTTTTGTTTATCTAAACCGATAATGGAATCTTGTGGGAAACTAGAATTTATTTTTGATGCTCGTATTTGTCTCTAAGTAAGTAATTCCATTTTTGTAAATCTTTATTCTCTACCTATTTTGCGAGCTGGGTACTGTTGGTTTATCTGGTTTTGGAGACTTCATCTCCTTTTTATCTATCTACTTGAGGGTGGCTTGAGATTTTGCTTCGGTTGGATTCCGAACTGGTAACATCCTCATAAAATTCCTTCGTGTCACTCCTTAGGTGTGAATAATCTTATGACTTATGCCTTTTGACTGTATAGTTTCCCTTGAACTCGACAGAGTGGAAGATATCAAAGAAAAACTTCTCCCTCTTTTCCCTGAGTGAATCCCGTACCATGTGGGAAGCTTGGCTATTAAATTCTTAGGAATTGATGGACTGTAATTGTGATTTGTTATGGGATATTTGTATCTAATTGTAGAGGTTATTGAATGTATTACTTATTCCTTTTTGTCTTGTTGCTGAGAAAATTCTTACCTGTCATAAGCTTTTTATGGAACTCGAGAATCTTGTGGTGATTCTGTTTAGTCGTGTTGAAGGATATTGGGACAGTATTTGTCTTTGACGAACTATTTGGTTCCTTACTTTTTGCATACCTTTCATCCAATTCGTGGATTTCCTTAGTGTGTTGAATCTAAACCCTGTATTATAGTATAGTATGAAGGGATACAATATCCCTATTTGGAATGCTTGGAAATTTGTCCTTAGGTCTGTGAGTTTTATTGACTCTTTCTATCTTACAATGTTTCATATTTCTCTTCCTTGTTGGACTCTTTGAACGAATATCTAATTTTTAGTCAGAGAAGAGATTAGGATCTCTTGGGGAAAGTATGATGTTTAGAAATAGTACTGAGAATTTCATTTTGAGAATGGAATCTTAACTTGAGCTTGGTGAATGAAAAGAGGTAGTTAGTTTGTAAATCTTCAGTGGAAATTGGAAGTATGCATGCTTTGACTGTGCATTCAGTTTTGAGTTCTCTTTTGGGAACTAGTTTAAGAATTTCTAAGTTTGTATTGGATGGTGGATTTCATTTCATAGTATAAATGAAATGAAATATGGTTTGGGTCCTTGTTGGTATGAGATCCTTTTTCTATTGACTGATAATTTTATTGATTGAACTTCTCATTATTCGATTCTCTTCTCTATCTATATGGAGGGATGGAACATACTAATATCAGATATGTTGTAACTAACTCCTTGCAGATTGGAAAAAAGTTAAATGTGCTCTTCTATCCTTATGAATTTATGAAGTAATTCAATGGCAAGACTTGTTGACTGTTTAATAGTTATTGATTAGGATCAATTAAGTCTTGTGGTATAATTCTGACGTTGCAGATTATAATATGTTTCTTTCTTAAAAGTAAATTCAAATTTCTTAATTGTACTTCTTTCTAGATGTTATTACTTATGATTATTTACATGATGTTTTTTTATTGTTTCATAAAAACAAGATTGTTTAATGAAGCAATTAGTGGAATGCACTTTACTTTAATGCTTAGTGCTTATCATGCTCAGTTCATTGAACTGACCCGTGCTAGCAATTTTGCAGATGGACATCGTAAGTGATTAAAGAAGACAGGAACTTTCATGTTGTATTGGGTTATTTAATTTTGAACCTTATGTAAAGAGTTTTGATTCATTCTTGAATTGTATTAAAAAAGAAAAGTTGTATTCTGTTTTTTGGAATGAAGGTTGTTTGTTATACAGCATGCCTGAAATACATAGTCTTGTAAATGAATAAGTTTTTAATGAGGATCTGAATGTTGGAGATTTACTTGTATTGGTTGTGTAAACTATCTTATATTTATGAAGAAGATGGAATTCCTATCTGGATGATATTATTCATATATGTTATATGCTTAATTCGGATAAACTTGATAAGTTAGATAAAAGGGAATTAGTTTAATCTCCCTTAATAAGATGCATCTTGTTAAGTTGCATAAGTTAACAATCTTATCTAAACAATTCTATTATAGTATTGGAATGTGTAATGAATATGCGATAAAACTATAGAGTTTGTGAAAGATAAGAAGGGTTGACAAACCCTTACACTTAATCAAGTAGAGGAAGGTTCTTCCTCACTAAAAGGAATGTAATCTAAAGAATGGTGATATGATTGTAAATCATTAGACTTCATTTCCCTAGAAAGTCTACTCTAGTTGAACCTATTTGGTTGCTACACCTTCATTGAATGATTAAGTTATATTTAATGGAACTCATGATATCGTTGTCCTATTTTGGTTAACTGTTGTTAAACTAAATAAACAAACATTGAAATCAATCATGAGTTAAAGGAAGTTATTTAATGCTTAATTGATTCAATGATAGAACAAGGACTTAAGGAGTGTTGGATTAGGGTTAGCATAGATGTTGTAATCTGTTTTATAATTCAAATTAATTTAACATTAATAATATCCTTGGGGTATGTACATCATGATGAGGCATTTTCTATAGGATTCTGACACATGCCAACTGTAGGGATGTACCTTCAAGAATAATTGGGTCTTCTTGAGGATACAACATTGCAGTTGACATGTGGTAACACCCTTTTGCATTGATCATCTAGATCTACACACAATAAGGACTTGAACTTAGTTTTTCTCTAGGTCAAGTTAGTAGCATGTTTAGGATAGGGAGTAACTTTCAATAACTCGGGATACCTTGGCACATCTGGTTGAATTAGGTCAACCAAGTATGCCCTTTTACCGTAAGACATTGAGAGTGTCTTCCTATAATAGACTATGTTCCTAACCCAGGCTAGGGTTAAACCTTGGACAAGTGGACTGGTGGTAGTTAGTAAAGACCATTCATGATAACAAAGGAGTGAGGTGAAGGACATATTCCAAAATGACGAGTATGTCGTCTGGGAATAGTGACATACACAGTATGTTGTAAATCTTTGGCCAAAGTATCGCAAGTTGTTGGTTGAGTTGTCTTATATCACCTAGTTTAAAGCCATGTGATATCAAATGGATATTGGTAACAAATATTCAGGTATGTTCTTTAAACAAGATCACTCAGTACCTCAGTTAAGGTAGGAAAAAAAATTATACAAAGTATACAATAAGTATTCAATACTTAAAGTTAAACATGAATAGATCGGTAGGTAACCAAGTCATGGAATGAATAGATAAGTGTATCACCAAGTCATTTACAGCTACATATGGTTATCTGTTATGAGATTGATTGGTATGGAATGTGTGTTCTAAATAATGTTTTATTTAGAACAGTGAACATTATGGTAAAAAAAAAAAAAATTCCCTTGTTTCTAAAGTCTTAAAATGGGAATGTTACATCTTTGTATCAGAGCTGAAGGTTGCAGCTCTTGGACCTATTGTGTCCATAATCTGATGAAACTTAAATTTTCTTGTAATAGAAAATGGTTAGAACAAGAGGAAATGTTGCAAATAACCCTCCACCTGAGGAAGGACCAAAAACTTCAGAAACTTGATGAGATCCTTGCTTCCCTGTTGGACACAAGAGATCATTTGGTTGTACTTGAACAACAAGTAATGGATAATGAGGAGGAAGAAGATGCTGACAACAACAATCAGCCACCTCCTGGGGACAACACCAATGTAGGTGTTGATAATAACAATGTGAACATACATGTTCAGCCTGAAAACAAAAAGGCTAGGCTGGCAGCTGAACTCACTAATGATATAAAAAGGATAAGTCCACCTAAGTTTGATGGCACCACATTAGGAGATGGAGCTGAGAACTGGCTCAAAAAAATGGAGAAATACTTTGCAATAAGGAATTTCTCAGAAGAAACAAAGGTGATATGGGGAGCATATCAGCTTTCTCATGAAGCATCTTCATGGTGGGATAGTCGTAAGGCTGAGTTAAACATTGATGAAACTAATATCACCTGGGATCAATTTAAAGGTTACTTTAGGCAACGTTGGCTACCGCAACTTTACTATGATTAGAAAATGACTGAATTTCAGAACTTAGCTCAGGGGAAGCTAACTGTAACTGAGTACTGGGAATGATTTACAAAACTCATTAAGTATGTACCTCAGTACCAAATTGATGAGAAGTTCAGGATATGATAAATTCATCATGGGATTGAATCCCATTATAGGAGGAGAGGTGGATGTTCACATCCCAACCATGATGGAAGGGGTTGTTGAAAAGGCCATAAGGCAGGAACAGAAATTAAAGGCAATTTCTGCTCATAAGGAGGAAGTAAGGAAGAAAAATCCCAACTCCTCTTCATCATCTCTTGCACCTAAGAAAGGACCATGGAAGAAATTTGGAATGAAAAGTAAGATTTCATCTGATACTAATAAGAAAGCAAGCAACAAACAAGTTTGTTGGTAATGCACGGAACAACTTTGCTAAGAACAATAATAACAGACAGAAGTCCTATGGGGGTCAGAATGATAACTCTAAGGCTGGAAATAAACCCGAGCCTAGGAAAGGACCTGTAGGAGGCTGTTATAACTATGGAAAAGATCATTATGCAAATCAGTTCCCTTTGAAAAAGGATGATCGTAATCAGCAGCACAAGATACATGTTGCAGTAGCTGACAAGCAGGCTGAGAAACAGGCCACGCCTATAGAAGTTCTAGGTAAGTTATTTGGTTTACCTGTAACTATTATTTTTGATACCAGAGCTACTGAATGTTTTATTTCTAATAAATTAGCATCAAAACTAAAAAGAAAAGCTAGAAACATGGATAAAACATGGACTGTACAGTATGGAAACAATGTTGTTCATATAGTTAGTATGTGTCTTTTTGGAGCAGTCCTTGATTTACCTAACTTTTCCACTGAAGTTGATCTTTATGTTGCACCTTTGGGGTCTTATGATGTAATCATAGGTGTTAATTGGTTAGCAAGAACATAAGGCTAAAGTGGACTATTTTCAAAAACACATTAGTTGTTTAGATGACCTGCAGAAAACAACAGAGATTTAGGGTGTGAAACGTGAGATTTCTGTTAGAAAACTGTCAACTATGCAACTTAAAAAGGCCAAAAATAAAGGTTGTACCTTATATGTAGTAAAAATTGCTGAAACAACTAAAGAGAATAACGATGTTATGGAACGATATCCATTGTTACGAGACTTCAGTGATGTATTTCTGGAAGAATTGCCAGGTCTTCCACCCAAAAGGGAGTTTGATTTCACGATTGAGATCAAGCCTGAAACTGAACCTATTTCTAAAGCACCATATCGAATGACTACTACAGAATTAGTAGAGCTTAAGGCTCAGTTGCAGGAACTTTTTTCTAAAGGTTTGATTAGACCAAGTGTTTCACCTTGGGGAGCACCTGTAATTTTTGTGAAAAAGAAGGATGGAACACTTAGATTGTGCATTGATTACAGAATGTTAAACAAAGCAACAATCAAGAATAGATACCCACTCCCTAGGATTGATGATTTATTTGATCAGATGCATGGAGCATTGGTATATTCTAAAATAGATCTTTGATCTGGATATCATCAATTGCGGATTAAGGATGAGGATATTCATAAAACAACTTTCAGGACAAGGTATGGACATTATGAGTTCACGGTTTTACCTTTTGGATTAACTAATGCACCTGCAACATTTATGAATTTAATGAATAATATCTTTCAAGAATACTTGGACAAATTTGTGCTCGTATTCTTGGATGACATTCTCATATATTCTAAAAGTATTGAGGAACACCATGAGCATTTGAAGATAGTTTTGGAAATATTAAGAAAGAGACGGTTATTTGGTAAGCTGTCTAAATGTTCTTTCTATGACACAGAAGTACACTATTTGGGACATGTAATAAGTAAGAATGGAATTGTTGTAGATCCTTCAAAATTGTAGCTATAACTGAGTGGCCTGCACCAAAGAATGTACATGAAGTTAGAAGCTTCATGGGACTTGCTGGCTACTATAGAAAATTTGTAAAAGACTTCTCTAAGGTGGCTACACCAATAACTTCTTTACAGAAGAAGGATAAAAAGTTTTTTTGGAATGAGAAATGTGAAATTGCATTCAAAACTTTGAAGGAACAGTTAACTTCAGCACCTATTCTTGCAGTACCAGATCCTAATGGATATTTTATGGTGGTAACTGATGCATCTGGTGAAGGTCTAGGAGGTATTTTGTTACAAAATGGTCATGTCATAGCTTACGAAAGTAGAAAACTTAAGTTACATGAGTTGAATTATGCTCCACATGATTTAGAGCTTGCTGCCATTGTTCATGCATTGCAAGTTTGGAGGCATTACCTGCTTGGTAAACCTTTTGAACTGAAAACTGATCATCTTGGACTGAAGTATATCTTCACTCATCCAAATCTTAATGCAAGACAATGAAGGTGGTTAGAGTTTTTGTCTCAATATGATTTTGACATCAATTATATCAAGGGTAAAGAAAATAGAGTGGCTGACGCTCTAAGTCGTAGGAAGCACATTTCTGCTCTTATAACATTGAGAACTCAATTTAAGGATGAAGTAAAAAGTGTTATGGAATCTGATTCTTATTTTCAGCAAGTAAAGACAGTGCTTGCTATAGATTCTAGTGATTCGAGATATAAAGGTTTTCACTTCGATAATGAAGGAATCTTACAATTTGAAAACAGAGTATTTGTACCTTCGCTAAATGATTTGAGAAAGAAATTGTTAGCAGAATTCCACAATTCACCTTTTTCTGGACACCCTGGTATTACAAAAATGCTTGCTGATATAAAACAACAATATTTCTGGAAGGGAATGAAAAAGGATGTTATAGACTTTGTGACACATTGCCTTGAATGTCAACGTGTTAAAGCAGAACATATGCACCTATCCAGTTTATTGTATCCTCATAGCATACCGCAGTACAAATGGCAAGTGATAAGCATGGACTTTGTACAAGGGTTGCCTATGTCAAGAAATAAACATGATGTTATTTTAGTAGTTGTGGATAAACTAACAAAGGTAGCACATTTTATTGCTGTAAACTTGAAGGATGATTCTCCTGTGTTAGGTAAAATATTCGTACATGAAATTTTCCAATTACATGGAGTATTTGAATTAATCATTTCAGATAGAGATCCTAGAATGATGTGAAGATTTTGGAAAATGCTTAATGCAGCTTTAGGAACTAAGCTGAATTTCAGTTTTGCATATCATCCGGAAATGGATGGATAGACTGAAAGAGTTAATCAAGTTTTAGAGGATATGTTACGAATGTATTGTATGGATCAGTAGTACAAGTGGGAAGAGTACCTTCCACTAGTTGAGTTTGCATATAATAATACATATCATGCCTCTCTTAAGATGGCACCTTTTGAAGCATTATACGGAAGAAAATGCAGAACCTCTATTAGTTGGGACAACATAGCGGATAGAGAGGTAATTGGACCTGAAATCTTTACTGAAATAGAACAACAAGTTACATTGATTCGTGAACACTTGAAAGTAGTAGATAGACAAAAGAGTTATGTTGATTTGAAGTGGGTAAATAGGAAATTTGAACTTGGTGAGAAAGTATTTCTTCGGGTCAAACCAAAAAAGAGCTCTATAACTTTTGGCAAGGCTGCCAAGTTATCACCTCGTTATGTGGGACCTTTTGAGATAGTTGAAGTAATCAACCCTGTAGCTTACCGCTTAGCATTACCTCCTGCTTTATCATGAATGCATGATGTTTTCCATATTTCTTTGCTTAAGAAATACGTTTCAGATTTATCACATGTGTTAAATTGGAATTCCTTGTAGGTCCAAGACCCAGGAATAATTGTGGTTAAACCCATACGAGTGCTTGAAACTCACCAGTTGCATTTAAGAAATCATGAGATAAGTCAATGCAAGGTCCAATGGGACCAGTTTAACAAAGAAAGTGCAACCTGGGAAAACATGGATGATATGAAAACTTATTTTCCATATCTATTTGAACAGAATTGATTTTGTTGACTGATAAAAAAATTATGATTTTATCTTTATAATACAATAAGTATGCTAGTTTTGGGTAGATATTTATTTGTTTTGAATAAACAACTATTTAATGTTGATTTCTGAAACTTAAAATTTGGATACTGTTGCAAACATATGTTAAGAAAGTGAATAAAAATTGATTATCCTAAATGCAATGACTAAAATGAGGTAATCATCGGGATGATGATTCTTTTTAGGAGGGAAGCATGTAACACCCTTGACAATTGTTATATTCCTCTTTTGCATTTCAAGTGTTGACATGTGATTTTCTTGATAAAGATGTGTTCTTTTGACTACTGAAGATCATGCTTGAAATGGATGAATCATTTATGCTCTTTGATTGAAGGGTTGGTTTGTTGTTGCTTGCAATAATCTATTTCACTTCTCATGAGTAAAGTTGTAATCTGGTTTGAATGGTTGCAACTTATCCTTGCAATTGGACTCATCCTTGGATCAATTCCATTGATCCAAGGTATGTTTTAAATCTTCTTATCAAAACTGAACGAAAAAATGACATTCATCGATTAAGAGACTTAACAGACTGAACTTTTGTTTGTTGCAAATTCTTTATCATCTTGGAAATAATGCTTGCATTATGTTTTGTGTTGTGCTCGGCTCTTCTTGATCGACCCTTGCAGGGTGCTTAATGGCGTTAAGGGAAATAGAAACCCTGCTTCCGGATTCTTGAGAAAAAGAAATTATTATGTACCCTTTACCTATATGGTCTACCCTAATAGATACGGGACTCAGGTAATTTACCTAACTATTACTACACCACTTTACGTGGGATGACATTCTAACCTAAGTTGTTAGCTTGAAAGGAAATAACCTAGGGGATGCTAAGTTATTTCTAAACCTATTGTTTTTGGTTAAATCTACATCCTATCCTAAGGTGGAAATTTATTGTTGGGGGTTATATCCTAAGGTTATTTATTTAAACTAACCTAAGATCTAACCTAAGAAAATTCTATCTATCCTAAACTAATGGGATATGAAAGGGGACCTATGGGCCATTGGCAAGTGGGGGAACTAAGCGGTGGTTCCTAAGATTTTATTGGGATTTGATTTTGATTTGGTTTTAAATGCAAGTAAGTACTGCCAGTTTGGCAGGGGCTAGTGAAAGTTTAAAGGGGAACCTATGTGGAGGCATCACTAAGTTTGGAAATGCATTTTGAAGTGCAATTAGGTCTCGCCAACTATGAATGGTGGTGGCAAGGAAAGATAAGGTGGGAATATGGAAATTAATGGCATTAATTTGCCTCGGTTTTGGCAAGCAAGTTGTCTTGGAAGGCATGCTGGTGGATTTGTTTGGGGTTTTTTTTCTTTGCATGCTTCATGATTTTTTCTCTGCATGGAGCTATCTGGTTTTTCGAACCAACAGTTTGATCTACACTTAGTGGCTATTTTTGAATTCTTTGATCTATTTTCAGTTCGAGGAATGTATAAGAGGCATTGTGGAAAAATATTATGGTTGTTTGATCTTGCTTGGAGAAGAAAGGGTGTTGGAAAATCGGCTGGAAGTCTTCTTCGAATCAGCAAAGAAACTATTAGGCATGATAGGCTCTACCCATTAATATTTCTTGATTTCTTCTAAATGATTCATTAAAAAATTTCTGCTCACTGGAAAATTTATATTTGTATGAGGTATATGGTTATTCACTTGCATGTATTCTTGGAAATTATGTGGGTTTTGGAATGTGAATCCTTTGTTGTTATTGACTATTTTTGGGAACTTTCTCGGTACTGGTTGTTAGAGGTTTGCATGTGATTTGTATTGGAACTCTATAACCTGTACTTGAAGCTCTATT
This sequence comes from Taxus chinensis, assembly GCA_019776745.2. Lineage (NCBI taxonomy): Eukaryota > Viridiplantae > Streptophyta > Pinopsida > Cupressales > Taxaceae > Taxus > Taxus chinensis. Next base: position 321,292,550 of record CM034147.1, on the reverse strand, counting down.
GAACTCTGTAGCTTGTATTTTGAAACTTTGTTTCTATCATCTGAGACTAATGTTGATTAAACGGGATTATTTCTTCTTGGATTCTAAATCTCTATTTAGACTTGTGTTTCTTGAGCTGGAAGTGGAGCTTTGTAGGGGTTCTAAAACTTGTAATGAAGCTTGAGATTTGTTTTAGCTTTATTGGGACCGTGTGTTGTTTAGACTATGATTGAACTTATTGAAGTTTTGAACCTTGTTTGAATCTTTGTATTCAACAACTGAACTGGTATAGAGTTCTTATGAATATTGAATTCATTTTTGAGTTGTTGTGTTGTGACCTGTACTTAAACTCATTGACTTTGAAGTAGAAGCTCCTTGGTCGTTTTGAACTAACAGTGTTGTTTAGTTAGCTTTGTATCTATATCTAAGTTTGTGTTTGGGTAGTTGTAATAGAACTCCATGAATTTTCTAAGCTTTTGTGAAGCTTTGTGCCTTGTTAAGCTTTTGTTGGGGCCTTGTGAACATTTTGGATTGAATGGAACTTGGTAAGATCAATACTTTAGGATGAACTTGTAGTCGAGTTGTGAGTTGTTCTGTAATGTTACTCTGAGCTAGGGTTTTATTCTTTTATGGAATTATTAACTCTAGAATCACCTTGGATTTGCTTTTGTTTATCTAAACCGGTAATGGAATCTTGTGGGAAACTGGAATTTATGTTTGATGCTTGTATTTGTATTTGAGTAAGTAATTCCGTTTTTGTAAATCTTTATTCTCTACCTGTTTTACGAGTTGGGTTCTATTGGTCTGTCTAGTTTTGGAGACTTCATCTCCTTTTTGATATGTCTACTCGAGGGTGGCTTGAGAGTTTTCTTTGGTTGGATGCCGAACTGGTAACCTCCTCATAAAATTCCTTCGTGTCACTCCTTGGGTGTGAATGATCTTATGGCTTATGCCTTTGGACTGTATAGTTTCCCTTGAACTCGACAGAGTGTAAGATATCAAAGAAAAAATTCTCCCTCTCTGCCCTGAGTGAATCCCGTACCATGTGGGAAGCTTGGCTATTAAATTCTTAGGAATTGATGGACTGGAATTGTGATTTGTTATGGGACAGTCGTATCAATTGTAGAGGTTATTGAATGTATTACTTATTCCTTTTTGTCTTATTGCTGAGAAAATTCTTACCTATCATAAGCTTTTTATGGAACTCGAGAATCTTGTGGTGATTCTGTTTAGTCGTGTTGAAGGAGATTGGGATAGTATTTGTCTTTGATGAACTATTTGGTTCCTTACTCTTTTCAGACCTTTCATCCGATTCATGGATTTCCTCGGTATGTTGAATCTAAACCCTATATTCTAGTATAGTATGAAGGGATAAAATATCCCTGTTCGGAATGCTTGGAAATTATATCCTTGGGTCTGTGAGTTTTATTGACTCTTGTCTATCTTGCACTGTTGCGTATTTCTCTTCCTTGTTGGACTCTTTGAATGAATCTCTGAGTTTTAGTCAGAGAAGAGATTAGGATCTCTTGGGGACAGTATGTTGTTTAGAAATAGTAATGAGAATTTCATTTTGAGAATGGAATCTAAACTTGAGCTTGGTGAATGAAAATAGGTAATTAGTTTGTAAATATTCAGTGGAAATTGGAAGTATGCATGCTTTGACTGTGCATTCAGTTTTGAGTTCTCTTTTGGGAACTAGTTTAAGAATTTCTAAGTTTGTATTGGATGGTGGATTTCATTTCATAGTATAAATGAAATGAAATATGGTTTGGGTCCTTGTTGGTATGAGATCCTTTTTCTGTTGACTGATAAGTTTATTGATTGAACTTCTCATTATTCGATTCTCTTCTTTGTCTATATGGAGGGATGAAACATACTAATATCAGATATGTTGTAACTAACTCCTTGCAGATTGGGAAAAAGTTAAATGTGCTCTTCTATCCTTATGAATTTATGAAGTAATTCAATGGCAAGACTTGTTGACTATTTAATAGTTATTGATAGGATCAATTAAGTCTTGTGGTATAATTCTGATGTTGTAGATTATAATATGTTCCTTTCTTAAAAGTAAATTCAGATTTCTTAATTGTACTTCTTTCTAGATGTTATTACTTATGATTATTTGCATGATGTTTTTTGATTGTTTCATAAAACCAAGATTGTTTAATGAAGCAGATAGTGGAATGCACTTTACTTTAATGCTTAGTGCTTATCATGCTCAGTTCATTGAACTGACCCGTGCTAGCAATTTTGTAGATGGACATCGTAAGTGATTAAAGAAGACATGAACTTTCATGTTGTATTGGGTTATTTAATTTTGAACCTTATGTAAAGAGTTTTGATTCATTCTTGAATTGTATTGAAAAAGAAAATTTGTATTCTTTTTGGAATGAAGGTTGTTTGTTATACAGCATGCCTGAAATACATAGTCTTGTAAATGAATAAGTTTTTAATGAGGAATTGAATGTTGGAGATTTACTTGTATTGGTTGTGTAAACTATCTTATATTTATGAAGAAGATGGAATTCCTATCTGGATGATATTATTCATATCTGTTATATGCTTAATTCAGGATAAACTTGATAAGTTAGATAAAAGGGAATTAGTTTAATCTCCCTTAATAAGATGCAGCCTGATAAGTTGCACAAGCTAAAAATATTATCTAAATAATTCTATTATAGTATTGGAATGTGTAATGAATATGCGATAAAACTTTAGAGTTTGTGAAAGATAAGAAGGGTTGACAAACCCTTGCACTTAATCAAGTAGAGGAAGGTTCTTCCTTGCTAAAAGGAATGTAATCTAAAGAATGGTGATATGATTGTAAATCATTAGACTTCATTTCCCTAGAAAGTCTACTCTAGTTGAACCTATTTGGTTGCTACACCTTCATTGAATGATTAAGTTATATTTAATGGAACTCATGATATCACTGTCCTATTTTGGTTAATTGTTGTTAAACTAAATAAATGAACATTGAAAGCAATCATGAGTTAAAGGAAGTTATTTAATGCTTAATTGATTCAAGTATAGAACAAGGACTTAAGGAGTGTTGGATTAGGGTTTTGCATTGATGTTGTAATCTATTTTATAATCCAAATTAATTTAACATTAATAATCTCCTTGGGGTATGTACATCATGATGAGGTAGTTTCTATAGGATGCTGGCACATGCCAACTGCATAGGTTGTACCTTCGAGAAGACTTGGGTCTTCTCAAGGATACAACATTGCAGTTGACATGTGGCAACACCCTTCTACATTGATCATCTAGATCTACACACAATAAGGACTTGAACTTAGTTTTTCTCTAGGTCAAGTTAGTAGCATGTTTAGGATAGGGAGTAACTTTCAATAACTCAGGGTACCTTGGCACATCCGGTTGACTTAGGTCAACCAAGTATGCCCTTTTACCCTAAGTCATCGAGAGTGTCTTCCTATAATAGACTATGTTCCTAACCCAGGCTAGGGTTAAACCTTGGACAAGTGGACTGGAAGTAGTCAGTAAAGACCATTCATGATAATAGAGGAGTGAGGTGAAGGACGTATTCCAAAATGACATGTATGTCATCTAGGAATAGTGACATACATAGTATGTTGTAAATCTTTGGCCAAAGTATCACAAGATGCTGGTTGTGTTTTCCTATGTCACCTAGTTTAAAGCCACGTGATATCAGATGAATATTGGTAACAAATATTAAGGTATGTTCTTTAAACAAGATCACTCAGTACCCAGTTAGGGTAGGAAAACCAAGTATACAAAGTATACAATAAGTATTCAATACTTAAAGTTAAACATGAATAGATCGGTAGGTAACCGAGTCATGGAATGAATAGATCAGTGTAACACCAAGTCATTTATAGCTGCATATGGTTAACTGTTATGAGATTGATTGGTATGGAATGTGTGTTCTAAATAATGTTTTATTTAGAAGAGTGAACATTATGTAAAAAAAATTCCCTTGTTTCTAAAGTCTTAAAATGGGAATGTTACATTTTTTATGAGTGAATTTGAGGTCGAGGTCGGCAAGAAGTGTAAGCCAATGTGTGGCACATTGATGTTGATAGGGTTTTGTGTACATATAGTGTAGGGGGTTAGTATTAGTAACAACAAAGGTTTTTTGGTTGAGTAGGTAATGGTGGAGTTTGGTGGCGATGAAAAATAAGGCTAAGCATAGTTTTTCGACATGGGTGTATCTAGTTTCATAGTCTAGAAGGGTATGACTTATGTAATAAACTGCTTTCTCTCTGTGTTTCTTGTCATGATTAGTGAGCATGACACCTAAAGAATGGTCAGTAGCAGAAATGTATAGGTAAAAGGGTTGGTCATCCTTAGGAGGAATGAACACTAGTGGTTGAAGAAGTTATCGTTTTAAGGCATCAAAGGCTTTATGGAATTCATAATCCCATTTAAATGAAACGTCCCTATTGAGAAGATGATGAAATGGTTAACAGTAGTAAAAAAGATGCGAGATAAAATGACGAATGGATTACAACTTAGCTTGCAATCTTCTAATGACGAAGATTAGTAGGATGAGGCATTTCTAGAATAGCCTTTACTTTAGCAGGATCAAATTTTATGCCACGCAAAGAAACTATGAAACTATTTGATGGAAAAGTGACATGCAAGCATGGGAATCTATAAGTAACTCTTCCTCCCACCTGACCTCCCAAGGTCATGCCGAGACAACCGGTGGGGATGGAATACACATGGGGTGTAGATAAACTAGTTAGGTAATCTTATGCCTTCAACACATAATAGTAGGATCTGTGAATATAAGGCAAAGAAGACCCTCCTAACCTAAATTGGTGTGATAGATTGTTCAACGAGGATAGCTTCTCGAAGGATCCAATCAATATCAAGCTCTACCATGATCCAATCTATGGGTTATGGGATACGTGGAAGATGACCTATGGGTGCTTCGTATATATCTCCCGACAAGGTCATGAAAATGGAATGGCTAAATGTGTAGTGGATCTTTTGGTGTTTTATGGATGATTCTCTGGTCTAGTATAGAAATATTTAGCTTGGTTAGCTTCTACATTTAATAATGATAGTTGTGTGATGATGTCTGGTGGAAGTGGAGAAGACCTAAGCAACAACGTTCACAAGCTAGTGTTAATATTTGATTGATTTGTAGGCCCGTTGGGTTGTGGTACCTGTGGATCACAACCATAAGTTCATGGTTGTTTTGGACCTCCTATGGTCATATGAAGAGTCAACCCCTGATTCTGAGTATCTAGTAATCATATGCCTTTCAGCCTCTATGTTTAGAACTAGAAGTTGCATGATTTTCTCGGAGTACCTAACAGGTGTTCTGGCAACTTGGATACGTAAGCTAGTGTCTATATCAACGAGGAGGTCTCCTGTGTCTGGCTGTGGGACTAGTGGATAACAACTAAACGTTTTCCCTCTTTCAGGTCCCTCTACAGTCATACGGATATCTATCAAGGTAGTCTATAATTTGACTGATTTGACCAGAGCGTGTGTGCTTTGTCTTCTTCTATGTTTAATCCTTTTAGTTGTGTGCTGATTTCTTATAGGTCTGTTGTTGTTTGGAAGACCTAAATTCTGATATTTTGGTCTATGTTAGTTAATGCTACAATGAGATTGGGTTGAGGCACGATTGGCTCAAAAATGTATTCCCTGGGCTCCCTAAGTCCCGTGATTGTCATACAAGATCAATATAAACCTAACTGAAATGAAATAAACTAATTACACAAGATATATCTACAACATGTATATATTCCATAGATTTGAAAGAGCAACTAATCTAATATATTCAGAAAATGACAACTAGTCTAATAACAAAATTTAAAACAAGCAAGGTAGCCCGATGTAGCTACTTGCCTGTGCAGTTGTGAGTTTATCCTAAATAACTAAATAGCATTAAAAGACTCTCGATCCTACCTCAGAATTGAGGAATGAATCGTGGTTTCTGAGAAACTATCAATCCCCACAGCTTCCCCGACAATATCAAAAATGAAATTTAATTGAAATGAAATATTTCACTACTCTATTTGATATGTTTTAACTAGAACTTTGATAGATAAAACCTGGAATTTGCATAATAGTGGCGAATCTAGTAGTGTATGACTTTGTCCCCTCAGAATGATCTTCTCGTTCCTTTGTGTTGATGTGAATCCAGAAGAGCGTGTATATGCTAGCATCAATAGAAAAATGTATTTTGAACAATGGCAGCTTTTGGACATAGACCGAATATAATGCGAGTAGGAGAGGGACAACGCAAGTGACAGAGCTTGGCTTATGTAATTCCTAGCATGATTTATTGTAGGAATACAACACAAGTGTACTAAGATATTTTGGAATCTACCTTCTGTGAAGAACACAAAATGCAACTCTAATGGATTCAATCTACAAATGACACTACTCTACTCTAAACTAATTTGTATGAACAACAATGAACAAGACTAGAGTAAGAAGATCGAATGGATTCTAATAGTAAAGGAAAAAATAACATCGATGCAAACATGAAAAAAAAAGAGTTCTAAGCAAGAAAGTGAAAGACTAAACAATGGAAATGAGAAGTTGAGGGGCAATTTGCTTGAAAACAAGCTGGCTACTTATAGATTTCACATTCACCCAAAGGTGATTCCTATTAGAACTCTTTTACATTAAACAATGAAGAAACCTATTACAGAGAACATAAAACATTAATACGAGCTAAGACGGTTGAGAAAAGTTGGTAAATGTTGAAAAATTAAGCAATTCGCGATCAAAGGAGCATGCTAGAAAATGCGTGAAGGACCGCCGCCCTAAGCAGGGTGGCAGTTATAGGACCGCTGCCTTGGTAGGGCAGCGGTTTCGTCACTTAAGTTCAAAAGGTGTTTAAAAAGGGAAGCAAGAGATAATACAAAGCACAAGGAACTTGGATAAAGCATTTGGGATGCTAACATATAATTTGTGAGCTTCTATGGATCACAAACACCTTGCGAGGTGACCTGTATCATCATTGGGGCATGTGTAACATCGTTATGGCAGTACAATACCCTACAATTTTGGTTACGTATATATTTCCTCCTCAGAGAAGTGTTTTAACCATGAAGAGGTGTAAAATGGTGGGTCCAAGTATGGAGGTCCCAAAACAGGAAGCTAGAAATTATGCCTAATATGCCCGTGTGTCAAAATATCGCCATCCAAGTTCCTACTACCTGCAAAATAGAAAGAAGACTCAAGTGTAGATAGATAAAATAAATGAAAAAATAAATACTAAATTAGTATGAAATATGGACTTACCATTTGCACGGGGATAAGAACTTACCTTCATCGATGCTCTAAACCTGCGAAAGGGGCATTCAAAATGAGTAAAAAAACCATATATATATAAAACAGGCTTATTTTCCTATTCATTTACATGTGTCGATTTGATAGTTTTTGAGCTCTGGGACCCACAGTGACGGTTTTCAATGAGAGTATAGTTGAAACATTTGTATCAAGATAGTGATCATCCCTCCATGAATAGAACCTCAACCCGTGAGATCCCAAGTTAGTTCTTCTTGATTTAACGTTTTTGTTCCCAAAATGTTGAAATGATGAAATATTTGTTATGGGGGGTTATTTTTAGAAATGTCAATTTTAAATGTGTCTCTTAGGGGGGACGCCTAATGGATAGGCTTTCATTTTAGCTAAAATGGTCATTTTTTGCATTTTTAAGCATTTTTAGGGCATGCAACCCATTTGTAGTCACGGGACAGGACCGCCGCCTTGAGCAAGGTGGCGATTACGGAACTGCCACCTTTTAAGGTGGCAGTTACGGAACTATCACCTTGCTCAGGGTGGCGGTCCTCTACAGAGTGTTAAAACAACACTATTTTGAGTTTATTTTTGCATTTTTAGTATTTCTACTTTCTTTAATGATTTTTCCAATGCAATATTGGCACTAACTTGCTTCTTTTTGCGTGTTTTTGGGTGTTTTGTAGAAGAAAGAAGAGTACATTAGATGGAGCCGAGAGAGGGAGTGTGATCGCACGGGTCCCCTCCTAGCTGCAATAAGGATGCCAGGAGTAACAACAGTCCAACCCTAGCCTCTAGGACCTCCCCTAGCCTCCCGAACTGATCTGAACACTGGCACCACTGGGGGAAGCAATGTCAATATAAATAGGAGTAATATGAGTGAGGATCACACGGGTCCCCCACATTGCAGCTGCCAGTCACATACTATGTGACTCATTCTCTTACTGGGATGCAGATCGGAACACCTTCTGATTTCCAGGTGTTAGGGGTGAGTGGACTATCACCCTAGAGGATGTCTACTTTATTTTGGGAGTCTTGATTATTGGGAGGAGAATTTCATTTGATACAGGAGTGTCCAGAGCTCAGGTGACTTAGTGGGCCACCTATATGGGAGACGTAGTTGTCTCCACTAGTTCGAAGAAGGGGGTGAAGGTCCATTCTATTCCTGGATTGCCCATCCCTCTGATCCGTTAGGCCATTATGGGCATCCTTTCTTTGAGATTGATCGGGGACAAGGGAGGGGATACTTTTCTCTACTGGTGGACCCACATCATCACATAGATTGAGGCACACGGTCAAATTTATGCCTGGGGAGCTGATATTCTTGGGACTACCTATCATGACTTATATAGGGTGGTTAGATTACAAGGACAGTCGCTGAGCCATCCAAACTTAGATATGAGCTAGGTCTATGAGTGCATTATCCCTTATGGGAGAAGCATAGAGGTGGAGGATCCCGAGGCCATGAGGGTAGCTAGATGGATAGAGATGATAGTGCTTAGAGCACCCCACTAGCCAGTTACTTCCTTGACCACTGAGGATATGGAGGCCACACATTATCAGGCCATGGCAGGGTTATGGGGTGAGGAGACCTTTACTTTGATCTCCTGCTCTACTATAGGGTAGCTTGTGGACAGGACGGGGAAGGTAGAGACAAACCCCTTCGATTGAGTTCCTCAACAGTTCAGCCTTACTTATATTGACATTGCTTCCCTCAGTGGTGCCAGTGTTCAAATCAGTTCGGGAGGCTAGGGTTGGACTATTGTTACTCCTGGCATCCCTATTACAGCTAGGAGGGTGGTACGTGCTCGAGAGAGATCCAATGATCCTCAGGCACCCTTACTTCGGATTGCTTCTAATCCTGCCCATAACAGTGATGATCCCATTGATATAGACTCCGAGTCTAAGGAGTTCACAGGGGGAGAGATGGAGGAGGAGACCAAGGACATGGAGATCAGTGAGTCAGGTGGGGAAGAGGATAGAAATCCCGAGTGGCATGACACTCAAGAGATCCTACAGGTTGAGAGGGCAGAGCAGAGCACAGAGAGGGTGACTCTAGTCTCAGAGGATTTACTTTCTTAGGACCTAGGTGGAGAGGACAAGTCCATGGTTAAATGCCATGTTACCCCAGACGTAGGAAGGGGACACAAGTTAGTGGTAGCATCTGTGGTAGGCACGGATCCTAGAGATCCTTCTTGGAGGCCCAGAGATCCGAGTGAGTTGTCACTCTTCTTTTGATATTTGTTTTAGCTAGAATTTCCTTAGTTGCTACCTCTCTTTTTGTTCATCCTTGGTTTCACCCTTTTGATTATTTTCTAATTTTTTTTCTCCTTTGCTTGTAGATACTATTGATGAGTGGCGAGACTTGATTTGCTGGGTATGTACTAACACCCTGTTGTTCCCCAAGGAGAAGACTCATGCTGAGCTATCCATGAATGCAAGAGAGCCTTCAGTAGCTGGTAGGCATACCGATGTTTTTTCCCCTATTTGGCACGTGGCCAAGATGGTGACTTCCCTTCATGCTGAGGTATCCGAGTATAGGTTTGCAGAGTGCTTGATGAGGAGGAGCCACTCTCATAGCAAGACTATAGCTACTATTTGGGACCGCGAGCCCTCAATGCACTCAGAGCGCCAGCGTAGCTGGAGTCCTAGACGTGATCATGTGCCTTCTAGGGATCCCATATGAATTGAGAGGCCACTTGGCTCTTTTTGTAGTGACCTTTGTTAGTTTTTTTATACGAGTATTTTTTTACTTTCTGGGCTCATTTAGTGTTTTGACCATGCCTAGTGCATGATGGCATTGTATACGAAACCTGATTTGTGTGTGTGTGTGTGTGTGTGTGTTTATATATATATCTTTGGATCTAGACTCTTGGTATCTTGAATTTTGTGACTCATTTTCTAAATGTGTTTTTAGATGTTTTTAGAGTATATTTTTTTCATGTTTCCAGAATGTATGCAATGGACAACAAATGATAGTAAATAGAATGTTTTACTCTATATGTTTTTGTAGTGTTGATATGAGATGATACTAACATATGGTAGTACTGAACTTTTGAAATATTTGGGCAATGTTTGTAATTCCTTCTTATATTGGAAAAACTTTATGAATGCATAGTGATAAAGAGATGAAATTTCCCCAATCCTGAATCCACACAACTAGTAAGACATGAGGGCTCAACACCAAGAATTAGGAAGGGAAAAAGTTGTATAAGTTTGATTGAATGGAATGATGAGAGACAAACAAACCAAGAACAAGAACCAAATTTGGACCTACACACCCACCCTACTTAGAACTACTACCAAGATTTGAAGGCCACTTACTTTTCAGTTTATCTAGACTTAGATTCATAAATGGCAACCTGGTTGAAAAAATCTAGTTTTGAGGATTTGATCTCTTTGGAATTTGGATGTTTGGATATTTTCTTTCTCCTAACATAATTTGGTGTTTTTAGCATACCAAGATTTGTTAGTTTGTGTGACTGGACCCCCCACAGCCTGCCTCACACCACTAGTAAGAAGCATGGGCTTTTCGCCAAAGGCAAGATATAGGTGAGTAAGGGCACTTCTTTCCTTTCTTAACCTCACATCACAGTAAGAGATGTGGGCTTATCATCGAAGGTTGATGGGGCAAAGAAATGTGTAAAATAAAATATTTATTTTGCTTGGTGCTTTTGGTTTCATTTGATTTTGACATTTCTGATCTAAGACTTTGGGATATCCTTTCGTTCCAAGAGATTTTAAGAGGGATAGATGTGACACCAAGAAGCTTCCAGAACAATCCGTATGCAAGGACAACTTTACCTAGTAGAAAGAAAGAGTAAAGCCAAGTATGCAGGTCTTGGTATGGTTTCCGTCAATGTTTTTTTGTCGAAATTGATGAGAAGATTTGAAAATATTTGATGATGTTTGAAGAGATGTGATATGAATATTTTTACCAATATCTTCAGAAATTTGTAACAGTTTTTTTAAGAGTAAGCTCCTGAACTATCATTTTTACAAAATGGATAGAATGAAGCAGCTAAAAGACTAATGCAATGTAGGTAGTTATAATTTACTAGAAATGAATTTGACGTTTTAGGCGTAAAACCGCTTAAGGTGCAAGGAATTAACAGTTTCACCAAATTCCTCACCTTCTAGTGTGCACAAGAGATACGTACCATTTTTGTAGTCCTTCATGACTTGGTATGGGCCCAACCATTTGGGCCAGAACTTTCTTCCTTCACCGGTTTTCTTATTGATCTGACTGTCTAGTCTTAGAACTAGATCTCCTTCATATATTTCTCACTCATAGACTTTTTTGTTGTACTGCCAACACATCCGGTTAGCATAGGCTCTATGCCATTGTTCAGAATTTAACCTGGCCTCATCAAGGCTTTCTAGTTGAGAGAGGTGTGCCTCCCTGTAAGCTTCTTCATCCAGAATCCCTTGTAATGAGATCCAAAGACTGGGTATTTCAACCTCAAGTGGGAGAACTGCTTCTAATCCGAATACCAGCGAGAAAGGAGTTGCTCCTGTTGGTGTTCTTATTGAGGTTTGGTGGGCCCATAAGGCTGGATATAATTTTAAATGCCAATCTCATTTGTTTTCCTTTATTGTTTTGAGGAGAATAGCTTTCGACGTTTTGTTTGTCGCTTCAGCCTACCCATTGGCTTGAGGGTAGTCAAGAGAGGCCATGTGATGGCTTATCTTGAACTTGCTACATAGTTCATGAACCTCATCATTCTTAAAGGATTAGCCATTATTTGAGATAATGACTTGTGGGATGCCATACTTGTAGATAATTTGGTTCAAAATGAATTTGGCAATCACTGAACCTAGTACAGTGGTGAGAGGCATGGCCTCCACCCATTTGGTAAAATATTCTGTGGTTGTGATTATAAAATTATGGCCATTAGTTGATGAGAGAGAATTTCCCTATTAAGTCTAGACCCCAAGTGGAGAAGGGCCATGGAGTCGCTGTTGGTCGCAGGGATTGTTCTGGCATGTGAATCTCATGAGAGAATTCTTGACATTTGTGGCACTTACGTACAAATTCCATTGCGTCATGTTTGAGAGTGGGCCAAAACTAACCCATCCGATTTATTTTGCGAGTGGTGGCGTGACCACCAAAGTGGCCCCCACATATCCCACTATGGGATTCATGAAGAATCCTCTTGGATTATTCTATGTCAACGCATCTTAGAAGCATGTCGTCGTAGGCTCTGCAATAGAGCACTTAGTCTAAAACAACATATTTAGTGGTAATAATGTGTAACCACCTTCTTTGTTATGACATGGCACTTTTCGGGTATGTATGGTCCATGATAAAATTGATGATATCAGTCTACTAGGGACATGTAGAAATGGGGGGGTCTGGTTTCGAAAAAGTATACACATTCATTAGGAAATTCTAGATCTACCAGCTCACCTCCATCTAGTGGATTTTCAGCTAACCAGTCTGTAATGATTTTTCCTTTAACAGATTTTTGGTTTACGAATGTGTTGGTCCGAAAATCTGTCGCGTGGACAGATCTATGGATAGACGGGCCAACGGTGTGCAGGGCTTAGCCCCTCTTTGAGACAGCAAAGCGAAACTGGTTTATTGCTACTTCTACTAGCAGGAACCTATGCAAGTCTCATAGATTTTGCCTTCGGGGGTTGGGATCTCATCCTAGTAGAGTGTTCTAGGCTGCGAAGAGAAAGGAATAAAAGAAGGAGAAGAGAAAGAACAGATCCGAAGGAAGAAAAGAAATGAGTTCCAAAGCGGAAGGGTCAGAAGATCTATGCTTTGGGCTTGGTAGTAAACAGAGCCAAACCTACTTGCATAAATAAACAAAGCAATACTGATAAACAAGTGACGGAAAAGTAGATATGAATTCAACAGAAAAGACACATGCAGATCTAACATAAGAAAGATCTAATGTATAACACAGCTATTGAGCACAAAGTCTGAATAATTGTATTAATTGTTTTTATCTGTTACAAGAAAGCTCAAAGTCTTTCTCTCCTCACCTCTATTTCTATCTGAAAAATGTTCACTACTGAATACAACAAGTATTCTAGTATTTATAGAAAGTGAGGGAGAGAGAAGGCAAAATGGAGCCAACCACTTATTCACAAGATATTTACAAAATATCCAAAAGTCATGTTGACTTTGACAACTTGGATGGATGACATCATCCCATGATGCAACATGGATGATGTCATCGTTCATGCCAACACACTTCGGATATTTCGAAGAGAAAGTCGGAGAATAGAGAGGAGAAGAAGAAGAAGAAGAAGAAGAAGAAGCTATTCATCATCATCATCCTGTGGCCTAAAAGGGGTCGCCTGTTTTTGATGCTGATCAGGAGATGAGATGTGGAACTGAGCGCGGTATTCCAAGAACTTGCTGATCATTGGCGCAAATTGATCCTGTGATGGATCCTTGTGCCTTTCACTGATTACTTCGCAAGTTTCCCGCTCATCAATGAGCTTTTCGGGGACCCTGGAATAGTCCTTACCCGCCTCGATTAGGGACCCGATGAAGTCTCTACAGGCCAGTAGGTTGTTGATGGATTCGATGTCGAAAGTGACTTCTGGCCCTGTCCCTTGAGAAGCTAACTCCTTGAAAATTCAGATAGTATCGTCATCTGATCTCAAGGTGAGGGAAGGAGTGAGCAACCCTGGAGTCATAGATAGAACAATCTTCTCCATTTGATGCATCGCATCCAGGGCCTCTTCCTTCACCTTGTCTATCTTCTCTAACACAAATTCGAGCTGATCTATCCGATAGTCCAGAGTGGACATGGTCTTGTTGAGGGTCCTTGGATGACCGAATACTCCAAACTTGACCAAATCTTCGACTGAACAGTCGAACATTTGTTGGAAGGCCTCGTGTTGGAGTCTGGCTGTTTTCGAGTTCTTCTGATACTGGACTTGCTAATGTTTGGAGTTCCTTATTCGCCTTCTCGATGTTCAGGTATAAACTGATATACTCGGCGATCACCTTTTCACTATCCTTAAGGATTTGGCTCCTCCAAGCAGAAACAGCCATACCCTGCTCGCCGATCTTTGAATATTCATTGATCTTCTCCTGACTGAGCAGCTCAGGAGTCTCGGCGGCAGTTGTGGGAGGTGCACTTCCCATCTTCTGTAGGGCTTGAAGCAGGTATTTATTCTGCTCCTTCAGTAGCCTCTTTTCTTCCTTTGTTTCTTGAAGCTTTTCGCAGAGTGCATCAACTGCGGAAAGAGCTTCCCCCTGGAGACTTTCAGAGGATGTCCCCATTATGACTTGGGTCACTGTGAAATCTGCCAGAGACAGATCTTCTTTCTCTTTGGTGGGATCGGGGTAGGCAATTTCCATAACCCTCTCACCTGCAGCGCTCTTGGAGAAGCGTGTAACCGGCTTGTGCTTCTTTGCTCCTTTAGCCTGGAATGACTGAAAAGTCCATCGGAGCGATGGGGACTTTCCTCTTTGGTTGGCTCAGCTGCTGAGAGATCCAAGCTGATCCTATTGAAGAAGGACCAGAGACAGAGAGGGAAGGCAGCAACGGTAGAAGAGGGGAAGAACGTGGAGACACGCGGCGGCGGCATTGAAAGAATAGCCGAAGACATGCCCACGGGAGGAAGGGAAACCGCAGCTGTCAGAAGACATGGGAAGGGAAGGGAGGCCGGAAATGAGGGAAGAAATGGAGGAAGACAAATCAGCGAGAGAGGAGAAGATGGACGAAGAGGCAGGGGAGAGAGTAGAAGAAGAAGGGGAGAGGACACAACCAAAGGAGTGGTTGCCGACATCTGAGGAAGGGGAGGAAGAGAAGAAGAAGGGATAGAAGGGACCTCTGTAGTTGTAGCGATGCTGACATCCTGGGTGGATGGGCGTATAGGACTATCCTCTGTCAATTCCTTCTCTGGCGAATCCAGAGTTATTACTTGTTCAGGCTCTGAAGGAAGAGGACTTTCAGGGGCTTCCTCCTGAATGGTGCTAGGCTCACCTTCCGCAGCTTTGCCTTTTAGCTGCTTCTTTGACCTTGGAGGTGCATTACCCAAAGGAGAAGTTGTAAAATCTACACCGAGGTAGATTAACCCATTCATGCGGCACCAATGCTCTGTTCTCCGCATAGTCTCCTTGACCCTCTCCTCAATTGTCTGAGGAGCCTTGCTTCTGTCAATGTCCGGGAAGGGCCAATCATCCCCTTCTGTGTCATTATACACTTTGTCTACTTCGTCTTCCGTGGTTTGGAAGCCTTTTGGGACAATGGCCACTCCGTAATGGATGATTTCTGTTAATGCCAAGCGAGAGTGATCCTTTCTTCTGAGTTCTACCTCATGGAGAACGTCAATGTAGATGTCCTCAATTTGAGGGACATGGAATCGGATCAAGCTTAGCCCTTGGCAAGCAGCCCCTTGGGTCGAATGTAGGCCTTGCTGGGAAATCATGCTTCAGGTTGAGCGATTCTAGCTCAGCAAACATCTCCTTCGCCTTGTGATAGCTGGAGCATGTGTAACGGCCTACTGTGAGGGGGAAAGGAGTTCCGCCCTTCTTTCTCTTGAGGCACTTTTCATGGTATGTGACGAGCTGTCTTGATAATTCCAATAAAATCAGCTTTGGCCCAGCATACCTTGGCAACCTAGTCGGCTCTCCCAAAAAGTTGACCGCCCTTAGATAGGTGAACGTGGGAAACTGGGTGAACAAGGCCCCCCATTTCTCTGTGATTGCCACTATGTTTTTGGTTGTCCGGCCATGAGTCAAATTTGGCCGCAACATGCACATGATGTGATAGAAGAAAACATCATTGATCTTAGCGAAGTGTTGGATGCTGTTCTCCAGCTTCAGCTCTTGATAGTATTCATATATTTTGGCCTGAGGCCAAGTTCCACTTCGGTGCAGCCCTGGATAATCTCTTTCAGACGCAGCAGCATACACTACGTAGGAGTTCATGTGGAATACTCCTGTTGTAGCGAACTGTTGCAGTTGCTCGGATATTGTGCTGCTTATTATCTCCCCCTAGCAGAAACGCTGATCGGGCAGATTCTTATTCATTGTTTCCAGGTACCGCAGCATCCACTTATGGAAGTAGTGAGCATCTGAAAGACCGAAGACTCTGCTCAGGAAGGTGATTGTATCACTGAGTTCCTCTGAGAAATCACTCCGGTGGATAGTTTGAGGCCACCGGGTCACTACCTTCTTATTCTTGAGGTAGACCTCATTCATCAATTGCATGCACTTGTCTTCGTTGTCCTCCCAAGCCTTGAGGCATTCTTGCTGGCTAACAGCCACATAGTTTCGGTGGTGAGGGATTCCAAGCATCAACTCAAAGCGACGGGCAGTAAGGTTTATAACTACCTCGCCTTTGCTATTCTCGACACATCTCGTGTCTTTGTTGAAGGATTGTGCAACAACCATCATGAACTCGTTATTCACAGCGCTGACAGGGATTCCTCCGGCAAAGTGCAGGGCGCTGCCTATCAATTTATCCATCCATGGACTCCCTGTCACTTTCTGAGTTCTTACCCAGAATTCTTCTATGTCAATGTGGCCCAGTTCAGAATCCCTGACATCCATATTACACTCTGCCTGTGATTCGGGCATCCTGACCCTCTGATATTTGTATTTCATTTCTTCTTCTGTTAGCTTTGCCTTCCCTCTTGGTTTGGTGGGTCTCTTGCTTGACGTAGACATGTGTTCTTCAAGGCTTATCTGATGATCTGCACATAGAAGGAGCGAAACCCAATCCAAGAAGCTTGAATTAGTCATTTGATCTTCCATTGGAATACTAGCAGAAGAAAGAGTTAGAACTTTTAAGGTTCGGGGCGCAGGGCGCATGAGAAATGTATATAACAGGCTGTATAGTCAAGGCGCACAGGAAAAGGGTGCAACAGAGGTTAAGTTGGCGCCAAAGGCGCATGGCGCATGGATGAAGCAGACTGCATTTTATAGAAGGGCGCACAGGAAATGCATGTTACATTGAGATTTGGTGCGCCCTTTGGCGCATGGGCAGATTGTGCAACATGGAAAAAAGGCGCGCCAAAGGTATATGGCGCGGCGCATGGAGGGTCTACACAACATCATGTACTTGCAACGGAAGGTGCGCCGGCACCTAGGAGGCTTTACACTTGCGCAAATAACTCTTGCGTTGCATGGAAGCTGGGCGCGCCCTTTAGCGCATAGAAGAGGGATGCAACAGGGGTAAAGGGTGCGCCAAAGTTTTTATGGAAGCGCGGGATTTAAACTTGCAGCATGTAAAAGGGGCGTGCTTCGAGGGCGCATGAATTTAAACTACAGCAGGATGGCAGGGTGCGCCCTAGGTGCGGGTCTTGAGCATGTTGCATGGCGGGTAAGTGCGCCGAGGGGCGCGACTGTCTTGATTGTAACAAGGCGCGCCAGTGCACCATTTTGAAAAAAGACTCTCCACTCAAATCATTCTTACTCATTTCCTCCACCTAAATAGTTACTTGGGCAAGTAAGGTTTTATAAAAGGTTTAATCAAGCCAAGCCATTCAAGAAAGCTCCCTTTACCAGCAGATCTGGAAAAAGGGAAGAAGAGGAGAGAAGAAAACGATGGAAAAGCTCAGGGGGAAACACCTAAACATACTCTTTTAAACACAGACCAGCAGACCAAACACAGACCAAAACACGAAAGCATGCAATGGAAAAGAGGATGAACCTCTTACCTTAAATATATGTTAAAATCGGAAAGCGGGTCCACAGGGCGAGATAATGACAGAGCAAAGCTGACAAATCCAGAGCGATCACGTGCTTGTCAAAATGAAATGAAAATGACATGGCGGGCACGGGTATATATAGAAAAACCTGTCATTAATGCGCCACCAAATTTTGAAATGGCGCATGGAAACAGCTGTCGACAGGGGAAAGCGTGCGCCCTTTGGCGCATGGAAGGAAATGACAACAGGAGAATGAGCGCGCCTTTGGCGCATCAAACGAGTTGTCGACACGAAGCTATGTGCGCCCTTTGGCGCACCAAAACTTGATGTAACAAGGCTATTACGTGCGCCCTTTGGCACACCAAAAACTCACTCAACATCCTTTAGCGCACCGAAAGACGTGCTAACATGGAAAACCATGCGCCAAAGGCTTTTAAGGAGGCGCATCAAAAATTGATGTTGCAAGGCAAAACCATGCGCCCACCCAAAAAGGCTCAAAAAGACTAAGTTCAAAAACTGAATTTCCCGGGAAGGGATTTTACAATATTTTGAACGTGAAGGATCCCTAACGAGGGATCGAAACAAAAATTTTCGGTACGGTTATCGGTAAAATTGCCCTTGTCAATTTTACGGGATAACAGAATGTTAACTCAAATTCTCCCATTAGGGTTATGAAACAACCATCCTTTTTAGATAAAGATCCTTGTGTGAGAAATGTTTGTAAATGGTTTATATTTATAATGACCCTTGTTTCCTAGTTTAACATGTAATGTCTCAAATGTTTTGTTGCAAAAATAATGGCAAGGCATTCTCTCTCTACCTTTGTGTAACATGTTTCATAATCGAGCAATGTTTGGCTAATGAAGTAGATCACGTGTTCTCTTTTATCATCATCTTCTTGAGCCAGCATATAGGCCATTGAGACATGAGTGGCTCGTGAGTATAGGATCAAAGGGTAGTCTGGCTTGGGAGGCATTAGTGTGGGTGGTGACAACAAGAAGCACTTAACTACTTTGAATGTCTCATTGCAATCTTCAGTCCAATCAATGCTATAATCTTTCTTGAGTAGATTGTTGATTGGACGAATGGCAAAGCTTAAATCTGGGATGAACCTTTAGATTGCGCTGATTTTCCCAAGAAATGACCTGATTCTATACTTGTCTGAAGGTGGGATCATTTCGAGAACAACCCATATTTTGGCCAGATCAACATCAATCCCTCGTGAATATATAATGTATCCTAGAAGTTTTCCTCTTGTTACACCGAACACACACTTCTCTGGGTTTAATGTGACACCATACTCAATTAGTCATGAGAGGATGATACGGAGCACTTCCGGATGATCACAGTTTTTCTTGGCCTTGGCCAACAAGTCATCCACATATGATTCCACAATTTTATGGATAAGATCATGGAATATATAAGTCATTTCCCACTGATACGTAGCGCCGATGTTCTTAAGACCAAATGGCATGAAAACATAATAATAAGTTCCCCAGGGAGTTATAAATGTGGTTTTGGCTTGATCTTGTTCAGATATTTTAATCTGATTGTACCCTGAGAACCCATCCATGAGGGACAACAGTTCAAATCTAGATGTTGCTTCAATGATAACGTCAATGGATGGTAATGGGAAATCATCCTTGGGACAAGATTTGTTAATATCCTGAAAGTCTATACAAATGTGTATCTTCCCATTCTTTTTTAGGATGGGAACGATATTAGACACTCATTGTGAATAGTCAATGGGCTTGATGAATCCTACTTGGAGAAGTTTTACTGCTTCCTCTTTTACCATGAGAGCCACTTTTGGATTCATTTGTCTTGACTTCTGTTTAATTGGCTTCGCATCTGGTTTAGTGATGAGATTATGTACCGCAACTTGTGGTGCGATACCCTTCATTTATTTATAATTAAATGCAAAAGCCTTTTGATGTTTTTTGAGGATTTGGGTGTGTATTTCTATTTCTTCCAGAGTTAGCAAGGATCCTAACTTCAAAATTCTTGGTTCTTCCTCCATTCCAATGTTTATGTTAATGGTTTCTTTTATCAAAGAAGTGTTACCTTCTTCAAATTTAGGTGGGGCTGGAGGTAGTTCCAAGCTTTCTCCATTTTCTATCTCGTAGATATAAAGATCCTTCTGTGGAGGAGACTATACCATGGGATTTCCAAAGTAGGAAGAGGAGTTTGGTATTAGGGAAAGATTAACTATAGGGTGAGCAAGGTGTAGCTCTATATAGGCATTTAGATATTCGAGAGTGACTTTATCACTATCAACATGATGTAAGATACAAGATTCATTCTCAGCTATATGTGTTAGAAGAGGGTTCATTGACATTTTATTCACCAATGGTTTAGTACGAAGTGATACCTTGAAACTTGTATCTTCCAACTCATTACTTGGGGTAAAATGTGAAGATGAGGTTGCTATTGAATCTGTGAGAAAGTTCTGTTCTCATGGGATTGCCTCAATGGATATGAATTTGAATCCTTTGCTTAGATCGAATACCACTGCTTTATAGAGTTGTAAGTGCTCAACTCTAGTCTCATATACCTTAGAGACTTGGTTTGCAACTAATTACAAGTCTCCTAACACTTTGATGTCATTAACATCGATCCTTTTAGCTATGATGAGGCCAAGGAGGAGGGCTTCATACTCAACGCCATTGTTTTTACATTCAAAGTTTAACTTAAAAGCAAAAGGTAGGATATTTCCCTTAGGAGAAGTAAAGATCACACCTGCCCTGGCTCCATACCAACACCTAGCTCTATCGAAGTGGAGAGTCTAATATTTACTAGGAAAAATGGATGCTAGGACATTATTTACATTTGTTTCTTCTATTTTGGTTACTTCTACCATGCAAAGTTCTTCTGTTGGAAGAGAACCAACTCCTAGGGTACATCCCATACCTATGGAATCAAATGGTAGGAAAATTGGTAGATCTTGTTCCAGTAATTCAACAATTTTTGTAGTAGTTCCTAATGACACTCTTTCTACAATGTTAGCTTCATCCTTGAGGGTTGGGATTCCCTTGAATAGGTTTGTAATTTCTAGTTCTGTTGTAGGTATTAATTTTTCTTCCGGTTTTGAATCGATTGGTTTGTTAAGTTGGTTTATCAGTAGTTCAAACTTAAAGTGAACGCCCGGTCTTTTCTTTGGGCCTACTAGGTGTATGTTGAATGGTTTTGGGTCACCTTTTGCTACTAATATCTTTCCTAGGTGTAAGAATCTTATTTCCTAGAATAACATAGAAGGGATTGCTTTCATGCGATGTATCCATGGTGGATCGAGGATCATATTATAGTTGGTTTCCTAATCTATGATATAAAAATCAGTGAGGATTGTCTTGGGTCCTAAGGTGACTAGTAATATTATAGTCCCAGTTGAAGTAGCTTTAAGGCTATCATAACCTCTTAGCATATTTCTTGTTGTGGAACAGTTTGTTTCTCCATATCCTAGCTTTTAAAGGAAAGAGAAGGGAACAATGTTAACTGCTGCCCCATCGTCAACCATTGCACATTTAACGTAATTATTGTAAACCCACACCTATAAATGTAAGGCCAGATTACCTCTAAGTGCAATTTCAGCATCTGTTGGCATTTTTTTTATGTTGAATATAAACTCGGTATCCCTATCTGGCTGCCTTGGAGGGTGGATATCGAAGTCTGTATTGGTTTACTTATGTTTCTAGAGGTGGAGTGATGTTAATTAAATGACCTATACCTAGTGCTTCTAAAAGAGCAGCCCTATGGGCAAGAGAGTTCTTCACCAAATCCAAAAAGGAGATGTGAGAGAAGGTCTTTGTTAAGTCATTAATTAAATCATAAGCACCCATAGGTTTTACCAACATTTGTTGAATGTTATCTGGTTCTAGTGGATAGATTAGATTTGGTTGAAAATAATATTCTTTTGTTCTTATTATGGCTTCTACATGCAGCTCAGTATCTAACTCCACTAGACCAACTATATTGGTTCGTGGTTGACTTCCTAATTGCAGTACGACAGGTGGATTTAGTGAAGTTGAGGCTTCATGATCATTATTTCCTATCATTATACCTTTGTTCGTCCCATTTTGGATTTAATTTATTATTTCTATTGTGATTTGGAAGTGGATCATTGAAGATCTTAAGAGGTTTTTTTTGAGGGGAAACTACCCTTGTTAAGGTATTTGGCATAGGTATCACAGAATCTGTTAAGAACATATCTATGAAGAGTTGTCTTTGTTCCTCTAGAAATTTTGCATGAACTTATTGTAATCACGGAAAGTCCTAGTGTCATGGCCTCGAATTTTGTGGAAACCACAATACGAGTTGGGATTATAATTCCTAGGTTGTTGGTTTGGCACGTGTTGTGGTCCAAAACTTTGATTAAACCGTTGACTATTAGGATTAAAGTTTTGCGTTTGTTGTCTTTGGTTTTGATATATAGTCGAGTTCTGACTTAGACCCTGTGTAATAGATATGTTGTCGTCGTTGTTGTTGTTGTTGTTGTTGTTGTTGTGGATGATTAAAATCCATCGCGTTGATTTTTGGGGTAAAATTGTTGTTTCGTTGATTGTTAACTGGTGGTGGAACATTTACAATGTTTTCTCTTTTAGTTTGGTCAGTCACTCCATTTGTTGTCACTTCATGATTTTTGTTAAGGATTTTAGGTCTTTGATTGGCATTTGTGGTAGTAGGATAAGTCATAGTATTTTGGTTAGGGATGATTAACCTCCCATTTGTTCCATATGTCTTCCGACCGCTATCTATTGTAGCTTGATCTATTCAGAGAGCACTCTCGAGCACCTCATCATAAGTTCTTAGTGGGAACTTCCGGACTTCTTCCTTTATCTATCTGCTGAGAGAATGAAGGAATAAATTGCATAGTTCCATATGATCCATGTTTGGAGCGCTTGCTGAAGAATAAAGGACTTTACACCATCTTTGGATTAAATGAGCAATAGATTCATTATGTTCTTGTTTAATATGCAAGAATTCCTTGATTCTTATTCTCAACAATTTGTTCATGTTGAACGCCTTGATGAACTCTGAAATGAGTTGTTTAAATGAATGTATTGAGGCTTCAGGTATTCTGTAATACCAATTAAGGGCGATACCCTCTAAAGTTTTGGGGAATATTTTAGCAACAACTCCATCCCAAGGGATCAGTTCTCGAATGGCTCTCCTTTGTACTTGGGTAGATCGGGAAGAGGTCTTGGAAGCATGATGCTTCGTATAGTGAAGTCCAAAGGTTCTTACAAATATTCTAAATAAGTCCCTATCGCATAGGTTTCAACCATTGATGGTGCTTGCTGAGGGGGTGGAGGTGGAATGGGTTGTTGATATGGCATAGCATATGTATTTGCAGGGGCATAAGGGAATCCTTGTGGTTGAGTGAACATGCCAGGAGAAGAAAACATATCTCCCTGTGGTGACTTGGAATACATGTTTAAGTATGGAGGAGTATTGCTCAGGAATGGGTTATTTTGTGCTAAGCCGGGAGGTATCATATTCTCAACTAGAGTGGTATTTGAAAATGTGGTTCTAGTTGGTGTTTTTTGTAAATACTGAGGAGGCATACCCAACGTTCCTATTCCTATGAGGAGGTCTACTTGGCTAGGATGATGTGGAGGATTGGAAGTTATTTCTTACATGAACTATGAATTTTGATTCGCTTGAGCAAGTTCCAACCCTCTAACCTTCTCAACTAAGGTTGAGATGACTTCGTTTGGTGAAGACATGGTATTTTTCCTTAGTGGAATTTGTTGTATATCATGAGGTTGTATAGGCATATGGTACCCTGCTATGAATTGATCAATGCCATGCCAAGTTTCACTAAGGGAATTTCCTATAGGTAGAGGAATGGGGGTATTTTCTTGGAATGAGACCTCAAGTTGTGTTTGCAAACCTCCTATAGGTGGGTACATACTTTGAGAGCATTGTTCACTCCTAGCATAATGCACTAAGTATTCGTCATCTAAAAGGAGATATGGATCGGATTGTCTACTAATTTGTGGTCTAAGCAACATCTGAGGAGATGAACCAAATTCTCCAGTGAGCATCATGTTGTTTGAGCCTGAAGGCTCTGTTTGTTGCATTTGAGTGAGCTAATCCAACTTCTCTATTTGGAAAGAAGAACTGTATCTAGTATTTTGAGGTGGATTTTGTGTTGATAATTGGTTAGTTGAATAGTTTTCACCCCATGCTGAGAGTGAGGGTGATGGTTGTCTATTTAGTTGATCATAGTATGCTTCAAGACCTAGGAGAGGTCTTCTATATGCATCGTATCCCGACATATTCCGAGGGTATATAAATACCTGCAGAATAATGGGAATAAGCGAAGGTGGATAAAACTAAAAGAAGAGTGTGAAAGTGAAACAATTGTTCTTTTCACGTAAGTTTCACCAATTTTGTTGGTGAAGCTGATGTGAAGGCTAATGAGGTGGAAAAGACAAAAAAGTATACTAATTGGCAGAACAAGTATAAATCTGACTCTGAACCAAAAGGTAGGAAGTTTCACATCAGGTTCACCAATTTTGTACGATGGAAAAGTGACATGCGAGCATGAGAATCTACAAGTAACTCTTCCTTACACCTAACCTCCTGAGGTCATGCCGAGACAGCTGGTGGGGATGTAATACACGTGTGATGTAGGTAAGCTAATTAGGTAATCTTATGTCTTGAACACGCAATAGCGGGATCTGTGAATCTAAGGCAAAGAAGGCCCTCCTAACCTGAACCAGTGTGATAGATCATTTGGTGAGGATAGCTACTCGAAGGCTCCAATCAATATCAAGCTCTACCATGATCTTATCTATGGGTTGTGGAATACGTGGAAGATAACCTGTGGGTGCTTCGTATAAATCTCCTGACAAGGTCATGAAAATGGAATGGCAAAAATGTGTAGTGGATCTTTTGGTGTTTTATGGACGATTCTCTAGTCTAGTCCATAAATCTTTAGCTTTATTGGCTGCTACGTTTAATAATAATAGTTGTGTGATAATGTCTGGTGGAAGTGGAGAGGACCTAAACACCAACGTTCGTAAGCTGGAGTCAATATTTGATTGATTTGTAGGCGGTTGTGGGACCCGTGGATCACAACTATAAGTTCGTGGTTGTTGTGGACCTCCTATGGTCATGTGAAGAATCAATTCCTTCTTCCAAGTATCCAATAATCGTATGCCTTTTTAGCTTCTTCGTTTAGAACTAGAAGTTACACGATTTTCTCATAGTACCTAACAGGTGTTCTGGCAACTTGGATACGTAAGCTAGTGTCTATATCAACACGGAGGTCTCTATGTCTGGCTGTGGGACTAATGGATCACAACCAAATGTTTTCTCTCTTTTAGGTCCTTCTACAGTCATACGGAAATCTATCAAGGCAGTCTATAATTTGGCTGATTTGACCAGAACATGTGTGCTTTGTCGTCTTCTATGTTTAATCCTCTTAGCTGTGTGCTGATTTCTTGTAGGTCTGTTGTTGTTTGGAAGACCTGAATTCTAAGATTTTGGTCTATGTCAGCTAATGCTGCAATAAGATTTGGTTGAGGCACAATTGGTTCAAAAACGTATTCCCTGGGCTCCCTAGGTCCCATTATTGTCAAACAAGATCAATATAAACTTAACTGAAACCAAATAAACTAACTATGCAAGATATATCTACAACATATGTATATTCCTCTTGTTTTGTATTTTTGATAGAATTTTAAAAGAATCAAAAGAGCAACTAATCTAATATATTCAAAAAATGACAACTAATCTAATAACAAAATTTAAAACAAGAAAGGTAGCCCAGTG
This sequence comes from Taxus chinensis, assembly GCA_019776745.2. Taxonomy (NCBI): domain Eukaryota; kingdom Viridiplantae; phylum Streptophyta; class Pinopsida; order Cupressales; family Taxaceae; genus Taxus; species Taxus chinensis. Next base: position 321,266,912 of record CM034147.1, on the reverse strand, counting down.
TAGCTATTTGCCTGTGCAGTTGTGAGTTTATCCTAAATAACTAGATAGCTAATTAACTTAATTAAAAGATTCTTGATCCTACCTCAGAAGTGAGGAATGAATCATAGTTTCTCAGAAACTATCAATCCCCATAGCTTCTCTGGCAATACCAAAAATGAAATTTAATTGAAATGAAATATTTCACTACTCTATTTGATATATTTTATCTAGAACTTTGACAGATAAAACCTAGAATTTGTAGAATAGTGGCGAATCCAGTAGTGTATGATTTTTTCCCCTCATAATGATCTCCTCATTCCTTTATGTCCACGTGAATCCAGAAGAGCATGTATATGCTAGTATCAATAGAAGAAGGTATCTTGAACAATGACAGCTTTGGATATAGACCGAATACAATGCGAGTAGGAGAGGGATAGCACAAGTGAGAGAGCTTGGCATATACAATTCCTAGCGGGATTTATTTTAGGAATACAACGCAAGTGTACCGAGAGATTCTAGAATCTACGTTATGTGAAGAACACAACCTGCAAATCTAATGGATGCATCTAAAAATGACACTACTCTACTCTAAACTAATTTTTATGAATAGTAATGAACAAGACTGAAGCAAGAATATCAAATGGCTTCTAACAGCAAAAGAAAAACTAGCATGGATGCAAAAATGAGAACAAAATGAATTCTAAGTAAGAATTGAAAGGCTAAACAATGGAAATGAGAAGTTGAAGGGCATTTTGCTTAAAAACAAGTTGGCTATTTATAGATTTCATATTCACCCAAAGGTAATTCCTATTAGAACTCTTTTACCATTAAACAATGAAGAAACACTATTCCAGGGGACATAAAACATTAATACAAGCTAAGGCGGTTGAGAAAATCTGGTGAAAGTTGAAAAATTATGCAAGTTGTGATCAAAAGAACATGCTGGAAAATGTGTGAAGGACCATTGCCCTGAGTTGAGGGTGGCGGTTACAGGACCGCTGCCCTAAAGCCAGGGCGGTCGTTTCATCACTAAAGGTCAAAATGCTAACACCTTAAAAAGGGGGGCGAGGGATAAAACAAGGCACAAGGAACTTAGATAAAGCATTTGGGGTTGAAGACTAACATATACTTCGTGAGATTCTCTGGATCCAAACACCTTACGAGGTGACCTGTATCATCATTGGGGCATGCGTAACATTGTTCTAGCGGTACAGTACCCTTCAATTTTGGGTACGTACAAGCACCAGTGTTTTTTGAGGCCAAAAGGCATGACTCAAAAGTAGAAGGTCCCCTAAGTGGTGATGAAGGAAGTTTTGTGTTGATCTTCTAGAGAAAAAAAATGTTTGATTATAACCTGAGAAATCGTCCATGAGTGATAGCATTTCATGGCTGGCGGGTGAGATCAAATAGCTGGTCAATGGCTGGTAGGGGAAAATCATCTTTGGGACAAGCTAGGTTGAGGTCACAGAAGTCTGTACAAATGTGGAGTTCCCCCTGTTACCTTTGTGACAGGAATGATGTTAGAAATCCATTGGGGATATTCAATGGGTAGGATGAAGGAAACTGAGAGAAGGCACTGAAGTTCTTCTTTAACAAGAAGAGCAATGTGAGGATGCATTTTCCATAGATTTTTTTGATGGGTTTGGCATTAGGAATGGTTACGATATTGTGGACCACAATTTTTGGGTTAATACTGGGCATATCAGCATAGGACCAAGAAAAAGTGTTACTATGATCCCGAAGGAAAGAGGTAAAAGATTCATGTTTAGCAACATCTAAAAACTACCCTATCTTTAGTATATGCAGGTCGTCCTGAGCATTAATGTTTATTTTGATAGTCGATTCATTCAACATAGTTTGTGTCTCAGAGGGTAACGACTGGTGAATATAAGAGTCTTCCACACCAAGGTAGGTGAGAATGGACTCATCATCCCGACATTGAACAACATTAATAGAAGGGGTATCATCATCGATCATGTCAGGATATAGGAAGGGGGGAGAAGAGGGAGCCTCACCATCACATTGATTAGTTAGAGGTCTCAGGGAAATTGTGTTTACAAAAAAAAGTTAGGAGGAATAGACTCAGGATCTATGGGCTCTGTGGGTGAAGATGGTGACATGCGTGAATGAGGTGGAGAAGGTTTCTCTTCCTCAATGAGGTCGACAAGGGCCTTCTTGGGAGGTGGTGTGGAAAAGCCAATGCCACTACAATCATTGTCTTTATGAGTAGTGCAGGAAATGACAGTATGGTGGCCCTGTTAATAAAAACCAAAGCCAAAACCTTTCCATGCACAATGGTGATGAAAGTTTGGGCGAAGTGATGGTTAGTAATGGATTTTGGGTCAGATGAAAATGGTCATGTTTAGGATGGAGGTTTGGGTGAATAAGTGGAAATATCAATTCCCCCATACATTAGATTGGTACGAAGGTGAGGAGGATCATAAGGAAAAACCTTTCCTAAGCAGTATTCATAACTAGGGTCCTAGTACAGGTTCCCATACTCTTGCAGAGTGAGGAATGTGTCGATGTTGTATAGGTGGTACTCCCCCAGAGTGAGGCATTAAAAAACACCTTCTAAGGGTTCAGTAGTCAATATGTGGGTAGCGGGGACAGACGAATCACTAGATTATTGGGAAGTAGATGAGCCAGCTGCAGAGGCTATGGTAGGAGTAGGAACAGTAGGGTTATATGTGGGAGAAGTGGCGATAGAATTGGTGGGTAGGGACATGGGTGAAGGAGAAGTGGGGGTAGTGACAGATGTCTTGACTGGTATAATTACATCATTGGGTTGGTACAACATGTTACAAGTTTTAAATGGTGACGGGTCAGTTGGGATGGTGTAGTTATGTTCATCATGATCGAGTTTTACACAACGGTGAAAAGATGAAGGGACACAAACCATGACACAAATCCAAGGTCTGCTAAGCAATAGATTATACTGGAAATCCCCCTCTAATATGTAGAATAGTTTTGGGATAGTGTGAAGGCCTACGTGAACATGAAGGATAATAGTGCCAAGGGTGGAGGTGATGGCATCATTGAAGGAGCACAACATAAATAGGTTATTATGCATACAATTAGAAGGAATACGTATTTGATTGTATGCATGGGAGGAGATGATGTTAATGCTAGCACCACCATCAATCATGACATGTTGTATGTGTATGTTATTGATATAAATAGAAATGAATAGGGCAGGATCAGGGTCATCTGACTGGAGAGGTAGAATATCCTCTTCAGAGAAGCTGAGGGTGGTGACTTGAGGAGTGGTCATGGGGGTAGAAGGAGGAGCTGATTTGGTTAGTAAGGCCACATGGTGATGGGTGATAATTGAGGCCACTGGTCTGGGCTCATTGGGTAGAAATTCAATGGATTGTTAAACCTAGATAAGGGCTTGTATGTGGGATTCAGAAGTCTGGACGAAATCATACAAATACATCTTTAGAGGAGATTGATGTAATTATTTTATCATTGCGAGATGGGTGACCCCATCAGAGATAGGGTATGTAGGTCTATGGATGGTGATTTTGGGAGTGGGTACAGATGGTATATTGGGTACAGGGTTGGTTGATGGGCTAGTTCCTTTTTCTTTTCCTTTGTTTTTCTAGTCACGGGTAGCAACATGATCCATGTTAATATGAGGGGAGGGGATGAATGAAGAAGGTGTAGGATGAGTGGTATAATGGCATGATGGGAAAAAACCTATCGAGGGAGAAAATCCTTGTGAAGTGAGATGGATGCAATGGCAATTAGGTGGTGATTTGGCTAACTCTCTAATATGGACCATGTTGATGTCAAATTTTGGAGGTGGGAAAAATGGTATTAGGGGTGGAGATATTGTTGCTAAATGGGTAAAGGATGATGATATGTGGTGACAGGTGAAGGTGGAACATGGTCCTCATCAAGAAGATCATCATCGTCAAAATTTTGTTCAGGAGGACAAAGTTGGAGAAGAATACGGTCTTTAGAGCCTTACAATTTTCTACATCATGTCATAACACATGATGATAAGAAAAAATCTTGGTTTCATCAAACCCTTTTGGTTTGGGTTTGAGTGGATCATAAGGTTGAAGTGGTGGTAATGTGATGATGTAAGTCTCTAAGAGATTTGTTAAAATGTTGGCGTAGGACCTAGCTAGTGGATCACAATGGGAAGTGAGTGTGGGTTTGGGTATAGGTGTGGATAATCGTGAGGGAAGAGGATTAATAGGAGGGGGAATGGATTGTTTCAATGGTTTGATAAGTGGTATGGTTTTATATTTTTCTGGCATCTTCTTGGGGAAATGTGGGGTAGAAGAGCTAGCATTGGAAGGTTTTATTTGTTTGAATGCTTTATTGGAGGGTAGTGGGTTCTTATCTTTGCGTTGCACCTTCTTGGGTAAAGGTGACATTGGGGTATGAGATGTAGAAGGAAAATAAGATGGTGGAAGAGGACAGGTTACCCATGGGGACAACCAGGTTGTAGTGGTGTTGGTTTGGTATAGGTAGGGTAGACGGTAGGGGTTGAAAGTCGTATAGGAAAGGTTGGGGTTATAGTATATAGTGGAGGTACAGGTGGGAAGAAGCTTATAGGTGAAGGTGAGGGTTCTTGTTTTTTAGGTGAATGATGTGTAAACAAAGGCTCATGATGAATAAATAGGTTGCTTATCCTTTAACTGGCCTTGGGTAAGAGACTATTTGGTCAAGGTTGATAGATGGGGCCCCAGGATGGGCGGAAGGGGGGAAGGTGATAAAGGTGTGGTAGGAGAGACTAGTGTACATGGCCTAGAAGGTTGGGTCTTACTTTTAGGCAGGAGAATAATGTTGCTGTAGAATTGGGAAGATACAACTAAATCCAATCTGACAGGTGGGTGAGAAAGGATTGATGTTGGCATGACACCCAAAGTAGTGATGGGTCTAGATATGGGTGATGGGATAAGTGTGAGTAGTTTTTTAGGTTTGGGAATAGTTGTAGTGATGGGTAGAAGTTTGGATGGAGGTAGGGAAGATGAAGATGAATTCATTTCAATTGGCATGGTCAGTGTAGTTTTGGTTTTCAAAAATACCTTTGGGTAGATCGTGGAAGTATCTTCAGGAAATATTTGCATTTGGGTTAAAACGGGGAGCCGAAGACGTCCCCAAACCATGGGATGATCAACGTAATCCAAATAATTGACCAGCCATGAAAACATGACTACTAAAGAAGAGGATGAATGGGTTAGGTGAAAATCCCTGTAAAATATGTCTTTGAGACAAGGAATTGGCTAGCCTCATATTTTGTAGGTAAAAGAGACAAGATCATGTCAATAGGGTCCTGGGATGCTAGGGGAAAACTATCCCTAACATGTAGTGACATGTCTAAAGAATATTCCATGGGTAGGAGAGATAATAGGTGGGGTGAGGTAGACTCCTCCCTTGGTGGAGGAGAAGGTGATGATGATTCTCCTGTGGATGGGAGAATAACAAGTGCTGATAGTTCAGTAGGCCAGAAGGCAGATGATGAAATGACATGCATAAAAAATGTGGGTTCCTCCATAAGAGCAAGGGAAGATAAGGGGGACTCCTTTGTGGGTGGAGGATTATAAGAGGTATGTTCCTCTATGGGTGTAGGAAATCATGCCAATATTTCCTCAATAGATGAAGTAGGTAGGTTTTGAGGAACAGTTAGCAAGATATCAAAAACTGGGTGAACTTCACGGACATTGTTGTCGCTAGATGAAGGTTCGCTATTTTTATCAGATGATGGTTTATGATTAGGGAATGAATTTTTGAAGATGCAAAAATTATGATTTGCTGACATGTTCGGGTTGTCTATGACAAGGTATTTGTTTTCTATCATCTCTTGAACAATGTTTTTTAAAAGTTATGCAGTTACCATCACTATGTCCTTTAATGCGATGATAATTACAGTAGTCATGTTCTTTATACCATGCGGGCATAAGATGAACGGGATCAAAACATGTACGAGATTATATGGGAGGAAGTGTAATGGCTTCATCTTTAAGAACTTATCCAAGACTGAAGAATAGGGCTCTCTAATCGAAGTCTACTTTTATTGTTCCTGCCAGAGCTGAAAGGCCTGGATAGGAGAAAGATTGGAAGAAGATTGGGCCTGATTAGAAGGATGAGGTGGACCCACCTTGAGGACTACCGGGTTAGTAGATCCTTGGTATTTGAATAGTTATTTAGGGGTTTTGAAGATGAAGAAGAATCACTTGATTTGAATGGGGTGTACTTGTTCCGTAATTGGATTTTCTTTTCTTCAATGGCACAAATTTCCAATTTTCAGGCCATGGTGAATGCTTCAACAAAGGTTCATAAGATTTTGGACTTGCAATGGTAGTGAGATGTGTCTAGCACAAGATTTAGCAACTCAATAAGTTCAATCTAAGGTAGTTAGAACATCAATTGGTTAATAGGAATGTGCCAGCTGGCAAACAAAATATGTGATAGATTCATCTTCATACTGTCGAGTTGAATAGAGATCGGTCATGGTGACTTTCTTGGTAAAATTGATTGAAAAATGATCTAGGAAATCTTGGGCTACCTGATTAAAGGAATAAATAGAATTTTGAGGTAGTCCACTGTTCCAATCCAATGCTGGTCCTATCAAGGACATTGGGAAAGTTTGTAGGAGAAAATCATCATCGTGGGTGATTAGGTAACACCCATGTTTGAATGACCACAAGTGTTGTTCCGGGTATTATTTACTATTAAAGTGATTGAATTTAGGCATTTCCCAATGCAATGGGTAAGGAAAAATGGGAATAGATAGATAGATAGGCTTGTTACATATTTCATCATATGTTAAAGAATTATGGGATCGGAAAACAAATGCTTATAAGGTCTGCATCTTCTCCATCATCATTTTAATGAGGTCATTAGTAGGTTGGGATGAATGGGTTCCCCCTGCAAAAAAAGGGGGCTGATGTTGAATGTATGAGGTGGGTGGTATGCTGGTGTATAGTGGCACTGAGTATGATAAGTGTGCATGAGTAATGGATGTAGGTGAAAACATAGCTAGCATAAGTGATAGATGAGCTCGAGGGTTTTTGGTAGTATGTGTAAGCGTGTGGGGTAGTCATAACAACTCTAGTGGCGATTGGGGGTAAGGATTGTGGGATGAAAAGGATGATATTTTGGAAAGGGGTGTAAGTTACCGACATGGAGGTGGTTATGATGCAATGGGTATATGTGAAGTGGCGGGTACAGATAAAGCTATACTCATAACAGTTGTCAGAGGGACAATCGATGTCACAGGTTTGATCGATGATGTAGATGTTGTAGTTATAGCGATTGTGGGATTTAGCTGAGACACCACAGGTGATAAAGTGGATGATGGTAGTGCCAAACTAGTGCTAGATGACACAGAAGTGGGGGCTAGAGTAGGAGGGATAGATACAGGCATGACGTATATTAACTGTCCTGAGGAATCCCAGATGGAAAAATGAGCAAGGTACTACTGGAGGGGCAGTGGGATTCTATTCAAGGAGTTTCACGAGCTCCTCATCGCTAGTAGCGATGGGGATAGGCTGAGTCAGATCCATAGGTGACAAAATAAATAGTGGTGATGGACTAGGTGGGAGTGGCTGATGGCTGGTGTGAAATATAAGGGTGTTAGTTTGGCTATGAGTAACCACCATGTGAATCAGTGTATATAAGGTGAATTGTACTCTGTAAATGACACAGGGAATAAATAGAGATGGGAAAAAAATTATGGGAGGGAAAGTATGTAAATTTTTTGATTAAAATCAAAACAAAGTGACTGACGTTGGTTGAACTGACCGATGACGGTTAAGGGGTGACCGATATCGGTTACAAGAACTGATACCGATTACTGTGAGAAAATAACAGTTTCAAAAAATGAGGTAGAAAATGATGATTGTCAGATAGGAAAGGTGTAGTTAATGACTATTATCAGAGTGCAAAGAGTAAAATGATACACAAAGACTCTAAATAGAAGAGAAGATGAGATAAGTTTCTTTTGGGTAAATTTACCAAAAGAACAAGGAACCAATTCCTGTTAGGTAAACTAATGACGGTTGCTAGAATGATGCTTGTTACTATGAAATCTGAAGAATGAAGAAAAAATGAATTTTTGTGAATTTAGATTAGATGAATAATCAACCCAGAAGTCTGGAGATGATAAGATGAGGTCCTTAAAAAATTATGAGAAAGTTAGAATACTCCAACTGTGATGGCAGAGTGTGAAAGGACAAAATTAAAAAGTGAAGAATCGTATCATCGCACCTCAAAACGCAAGTCAAAGCACAAAGTTAAGAAAAATACGTAATCCAACAAGTGAATTTTGTTTTGTTTAGATTATGATATTTAAAATACTGAATTGTGAATTTAGAGTAGATTTTTTGGTTGGGAAGGCTTCCTATGAAGACGGAAATTCTAAAGGTGAGGTTTCAGGGTATGGTATGGTCGAGGTGCGAGCCATTCTCTAATGGTGATGACTGAATAGAGATAACCAACTGGGTGCCCACTGTCAATCCTTTGATCGTATGATCATTGACAGCTTCCTCTAGGTGGGATGTTGTTTTAAGAAGATGTATATATTCCAATTTGTGCAGTTTGGCAAAGAGAGAGAATAAAGAATGTGCATTTTCTACGATTCAGTTATGTCAACCATCAGTTAGGCATGGAATTCCAAGCATATAGGTTTCCCTCATTTTAATGTAAGCTAAAAGGCAGTGAATCATAATTTTATGTTAATGTTTTTAAGCCCAAATCAAAGTGTGATATTAAATGTAACAAGTAATGAATAGGAAGAGGAATGCCCTTTCACTAATGCAATATTAATGAAAGAAAATAAGTATTCTTTTTATAGCACCAAAAACATGATTTCTTTTAGACAATAGAAAGAGAGGAAGATTTTAGAGAGGAAAATTAATGCGCAAGCTTTTCAGAAAGGGAAACAAGCACACAACTTTTTCCTAAGAATGAATAAAATTCAAGGAACCCCAGGATGGGTCCCACCTGAGCATGCTAAAATGTTTCACAATTTTCTTTAAGTTTTTTAAATGAAATAGATAAGGGTGCTGGGCCAAGGAGTAATACTTGTTACGATGGTCAGTTTGAAGGTCATTGCATGCGTTCTGACTTCTTGATCCAATGCTGACTATGGGAGCTTCATTTTGGCTAGGAGGAACTACCTGAAATACATAACAAGACCATAAGAAAGATTTTAACAATATATATCAGTGGGCTGCCTAGCATGTGCTAGATCTAGGAAGTGTGATACTTCCTCAGTGGAAGTCAACTCACTATTTAATACAATTTAATGCAAGAAATGACATAAATAAATAAGGTTCTACTGTAGTTGATATGATTTAGGTATCTCATCCAAATACAATAAGCAAATCTATCATAATAGCCTATGCTATGATTTGATCTAGAAATGAGGTAAATAATTAAGGTGTTGGAATAGGTCGGGATCAGATCCTAGGTCACTTGAGTCACTTGGAAAAGGTTATTGGGATATGGTATTAATAGGACTACCAAATACAGAGACCGACGTTGATCTCGTATGACTGATGATTTTTTAGTAAGAACTGACGATAGTTACTGCAAGCTAGTAAAAACTCAATAGTTCATGGTTTTAGGGATTTGTCTGAGACTGAATCAGAGATGGTAAGGAGTTGGTTTACGTCTGAGGAGGTGTTGGGAATAATCAAAGGTACTCGGGAGTAGAAAGATGTGATTAAAATGGTTGTGAGTGAAAGGAATGGTCAAGTTCATAGGAAGACAATAGTGGTGGGGTAAAATTATAAATGGTGCTTAATAAACAAATTGGTGTAGGTTAAAGACACACTTATTGTTGTGTAGGTTCGATGGCTGGGTGGTGGTGATGGTTGATCCATGTAATGGTGATCAGTGCCATAGAAATACTTCCCGGAATACTCCTGTGAATGAAAATACCTTCTAATCAATGGTTGTGTTGGCTATGGCTATCTGGATGTACAAAAGAGCTCTGGTTCTTGCTTACATGCAGATCTCCTTTTCTTTCCAAAACTCGAGAATTTTTCTAACCTCTCAAACAAGGTTACCAATATGGTTATATGGTAACCGATGATGGTTTAGGGTTACCGGTGTCAGTTTTAGATTGACTGGCATCGGTTAAGGTAGGATATCCTAGGTTTCCTAAAATAGAAAATCTTAGCTATCTTCTTTAAGATTTTTCTCATTTGTGTCAGCTCTAAATGGAACATTGCATTTAGATACACAGGAATGTGGTTAGAGGAAGAATAGGCATGTGCTTTTAGGGTTATACTAATTCTTAGTTCATTAAGGTAAGTAGGGCTAAGTCTTAGTTAGTTATGGAAACATGCTATGAATAGGTCTATAGTGAGGTGTCTAGGTGAGGTGGTGGGGTGAGGTGGAAACTATTTTTAATTAAGGTAATTAAATCATGAATGAAGTGAGGATGAGTATTAAATTAGTTGTAAATAATTAAATTAATATTAATGTGGGGTATAAGGGTCATGGTTAGTTGAATGTGTTTAAGTTAGCTATTCGAAAGGGGACCAAAGGGGAGTGTGACCCAATTTTGGTGTCTACAGCTGAAACAATTATCCCTGACACCCACACTATGAAAAAAGTTGTAGCCCCTGATCTATAAACGATTATTTCATTGGCTAAAGAAAAAAGATCCAGAAAGATCATTGCATACAACCTCACGGTTCTATAATAGGGAAACGGGTAGTCAATATATTGAAGTGGATCGGCCCAAGGTAATCAATCTAGTTGATGAGATCACACCAACTGATTATGAGATGAGCATGATCCAACTGGGACCACCAACTCATGAAGGGGATTTACACATGTATCAACAATCTTCTTCCCGCATAGTGGCAAGGAATAAGGAGTATAAGAAGAAGATTTATGAACTAAAAGAGTAGGTGTGAACTTTGTCATTCTATGTGCAAAATCTAGTTGAACCTAATGCCACAAAAATCCCCACTGACAAAGTTGAACCCATCAGTAGCTTCAATCTAGAATCCATCAAGAAGACACACAAGTTCACAATACGAAGGCGAGGGAATAACAAATGGATTAACTCAATTTCTGAAAAAGGGAATTCATTGCTCCAAGAAGAGGTCAAACTCTTCACTTATATGTGTATGACAACAAATAGGACATGGACACTCAAGGAGGACTTGGAGAAATAAAGGGACTATTGGGAACCTTTGGGCCCAGTAGTAGATGAAATGAGTAACATGCATAACCAGGAGTTGATCGATAGGAAGATATTTGAAACTCCCTTAGAAGACTTGTCATGTGTATGTGTGAGGTCCTTAGCAATCAGATTTGAGGCAATCAATTAGGCCATCATAGAGCTAGAGGAAAAAGAGGAACAAGTATATAAATTGTAAGGTAGTGTAAATCAAAAAATTCAAAAACTTGGAGTACCTTCAATGGGTGAGGATACAACTATTGATGATTTGATTGGCCCATTTGAAGAATATGTTAAGAAAGAGGTAGACAACCCATCGTCCTTCACTAAGGATACCCTTGAATTCCTCTTAGATATTTGGGCCTCTATTGCACTTTCGCAGAGAAACATTCATCATGGTTCGGGAAGTGCAAAGACATCAATAGTGTGGCTGATGGATGGATAGATACCTTGGGATGTGTTCGCATTCCTCATGCCAATAAAGTGGAACCTGCAACAAATTATTTCAAGAAAGAGCTTGGAGGAACAAGGGCCTTCTCAGGAGCACAAAATGGAAACTAGTCAGGAAGCGAGATCAAATCCAATGCAGTAGCTCATTCTTCTACATATTTGTTCTTCTTTCTCCCTTCTTCTTCCTCTTCTTTCTCTCTCTCTTATCTTCTCACCCAATGCTCTCTCATCAATGTTATATTTTTGTGTTGTGGTTTGCACTTTTTAATATAACTTTAAGTTTCCTTAGAAGCATAATGTCAACTTTAAGTCACCTTGCTTTTATAAAAGGGACTTAAATATTTAACTGGAATATGAATAATCTAAAGTCAAATTAAAGTATTTGAAAATTCATCAGGAAGATGAAGAGTTGCCTTCTCTTCTATAGATTTTAATAAGCTCCTCACTTGAGCTTCTTCTTAGACAACTTCTGAGACTTCTTAGATATTGGAGTTGTTTTTTGTGAATTCATGAGAGAGATATCCTTGTGAAGAGAGAAAAGAGGTAGAAAATTCCTTCCATTTTCCCTACTCAAAATGTATTCTATTTCCATGTTATGTACAATTTCTGCTTCAACTTCAATAAGGGAAGAAGGAATTTTATTCTTTTTTGACTAAGGATTTTAGTGGTACTTTGTGCTCATTAAATGCTATTTAGTCTTATCGCTATTATGTAGAATTGTTTTCTTCTAAATTCAAGTGCATGTAATTAAATTTCTAGTTGGTGTATACAAGTCTCTGATTTTCTACTTGCAACATTAGTTTCTCTTTTCTAAATTTCTTAATCCCTTTCTTGATTTTTTAGGAAATTGCTCTCTTGCAGATTTACTCAAGATTTTTCAGAAGGGTCAGTGGAGTGCCCCTGTTGGATCCCCGGTTGAAATTCTACCAGGATAAAAATTCACTTTTTACTTGCGCATGCACGTATGAAAACTACACAGGTTATGTAAAGGGACCTAAACTCCCAGAACGTTGGCAAGATAACTGCCAATTTGTCCCTGAAAACTTTTCTTACACACATGAAACATTTCACACTTGGTGCATTGATGACACATATTTCTAGCATTGGATTCTCATAATACCTGATGACGTACTCTAGTTCCATGGTTCATAATCGATTGCTGAAGGTCTAAAGCTGAAGTTAACCTCATCACACTCATTCACACTTCACGCTCTATGCTTTGTTGATCTATCATTCTAGCACACCCAATTCAAACCATTTCGTGATGACAAACTCTTTTTCTATGGTTCATTCTTGACTGTTGAGGTGTCAGTTATCAATGAACCTAATCTCACACATATTCATCCACATACACTTGGGGGGCACACTGGTCCTGTCACATTCACTTTACATTCCATTCCATTCACACTCTTAACATGTTGTATATCTTGGTTACACATTGCTCTTGCTTAATTATACTCACATGTACAATTTTCCTACTATGATAGTCAGATATTTAGTACAACATTATATTTTTTATATATGCATGCACATTCTTTTTCCTTCTAGTTGTGAATGTATCCTTAACCCATATCATTACATGCAACACAAATGCTTGGCATTGTACCTCTCACCAGTCCCAAAAAGCTCCTAGGGGGATCTAATTTCGTACATAGTACATGTGTTATTGTTTCATTTTATACTATATCCTATTCATACTAGCACACTACTATATCGGATCATAAACTCTTTGACATACTTTTTTATCTTTCTAACATGTTAGCAAGTGGTTTATGTGTAACATTTTTCTCGTAAGAACTATTTTCCACCATGGCTATCTATTACTCCTTGCTTGTCAATATTTATCATTATTTTTCAATGTATGCCATTGGTTGCAGGCTATGCCCTTTTTCTTGTGTGCACATTTTATGCTTTTGGATTCTTTGGCCCTGATTGTCTTGCGACATTATGAGTGATGTCCCATGTTTAAAACTTGGTTTTCATGGTCTACATTATCTTCTTTCTTTATAGCTTACACTTTGTCTTCTATCTGCATATTTTTCTTGATTTCACTAACACATTTTTCTAACCACTTTGTTTATGTGTGTCGTGGTTGCTAACAATCACATTCCCTCCTCCTATAGGGTATCATTTTCAGCATAGTTTACGGTCCTTTCCTTTTGGCTGCATCCTCCTAGTGATGTCACATCCACCCCAAATAAGAGGGGCATACAATGGGTGAGTCATTCACTTGTTCAACATTAAACAGTCACAATTTAGACCTGCACAGTACATGAACAACACAATATTCAGTTACAGAAAGGGATTAGAATTTGACTTGGGTCCTTAGCACAACACAAATGCTAGCACCTAGATATAGACATGAGCACCTAGGTTCCCCTAACCCTTCTTGGGAGCCTACGACCAGGGGGTTGCTACTAATTTTTTCTCAAATCATCACATTTTTTAGCAATTTACACAGTGGTTTACACAACACAGGCACAATCCTCTAGCACTCTGAATGTATTATATCTTCTTTTTCTACTTGGATCAAACTAGAACAAATCAGGATCACACCATCTGCAGTGGTGTATAAATTGTCAAGAAATAGTCAGGGTTGGATAATAACACTAGACCTTTCTCCCCAAAAAAGAAATTCCGTGGCGTGAGATCACCTACAAAAATTAACTTGGTGTGAGATCATCCAAAAAAAAATTCTTCAATAGCATTTTCGGACAGTTTCTATCCTTATTACTCATCATGGATCATGTGCACATGTTCCTTTTCATATTTTTACATCATTTTTACATACTTGGATCAAATTTTTCACATACACATATTTGACTACTCTTTTTCTCTTTTCTTTTACAGGTCCATCCTTATGGGAAATAACAGTCGCATTATCAAACACATTAAGAGACAATGAAAACATGTACATCGTGACACAAAACATTATGATTGTCTTCCCTAGGGTCACTTCCTCTTTCCTAGCTTATCTCCCATGCTTCATTTACATCACTTCACACTTTTTCTTATCTCTTCGTCATGCTTTTTCCATCTATCTACATGGTTATCAAGTACACATATCTTATATACTTTATGTTATCAAGTATTCACTCAACAACATAAAGTGGGGGAAAATGTAGACATTAATTCACACACTTTGGGTACATTTCTAGGTCCTAATAACATACTACTGTTCATATGATTCCTAACTAAGAAAAATAGCAATTAACAATTGTTTTTGGCCTTTTGTCTTTGTTCATGCCTTCTTCTTAGAACTTTAGACCCTATAGCCTAGTCAATGTTTTGATTTTCTATCTTTTATCACTCTAAACACTAGTGCCCAGCCAAGATGCCATTGCCCAGTAGCCCCATCCTTCTGGGCACCCTAACCTCTTTATATCTTACTCACCCATTTTTGGCCTCTTTTTTTATTATGGGTCTTCCTTTTAGATGTTAATTATAAAATTCAAATAAGGAAATCATATAAATATAAAGATATGTGACCATAATAAATGACCAATCTCTAAGAATTTACTTCTATCACCTAAGGTTGCATCTAAAGGTATTTCAAGAGCATCAAAGCATCCATCTAGCTTCATTCAAGGGACAAGGGACTGCATTCTTTTACATACACTTCATAGGAGGGTAATGTTTCGCTCGGAATGTTTCAGCTTCTGGGAATAGAGTTGCTTCTATCCTTTCATTCATTTTAGAAACAGATGAGGTTAGGGTTAGGAGGAATACCTGTTGAGTGTCGAAATGGTGTGCGTGTACCGTAGAGAAAGATCAGGCTGACTGCGGAGAACTCCTTTTTGTCTTGGAAGGAATACCTGCAAATAAGAACACAAGACCACAAGATTTTGATTAAACAATAAATGAGGAAACTGCCTTGGGCCCAGGAAATATAAAACTTCCTTTCGAAGGTGGTCAGTTCCCTGCTAATATGAATTAACATAAAAGACTGCAAAATATCAATTAAATTATTTCATTAAACTGGGTAGGGGGAAAGGCTGGTTTTCTGGTTTTGATCAGAGGAACCGATGCCGGTTACTGATAACCGATGCCGGATACTGATAACCGATACCGGTGGGTTCTAGGATCTTCTTGGTAGCTACGGTGTTTGTAATGGCTGGTTTTTAGATGGTATTAGGAAATGGGATGATTAGAAGCAAAAGAATGACAGTTAGATGCAATGGCACGTTGGGTAGTGGATTCAGAAACGGATTTAGGAGGACTGAGATTCAAGAAGCATAAGCAATGTTATAACAAAGGACATGCAAGATGTGACTTACTGGTTTTTGACCAAGATGCAAGTTGATCTCCTTGGTTGTAAACACTTCTGGTTTCTTTACTCGTCTCAGCTCTGTCAAGTGAAGATCTGGACTCTGTTCCTCGCTCGCAATGCTCTCTGTTGATCCAGAAATCCTTTGACTGATCTCCAAAATGAAATTCTGATCCATTGTTTTGGTTTGGGGAGCCCATTTACAGGGAACCGATGGCGGTTACGTAACCGACGGCAGTCGAGTAGGAACCGGTATCGGTAAGGAAAAAGTAGGCTATTTTTAGTAAAATAGCCCGCCTTCCCTGCTTTTCTCCCGAGAGATCAGTTGCGGGCTTGGTCAAGTGGCTAGAAGGTCGGCTTTGGGTGCGAGTAAGGAGGCATTAGTTATGGATGTGAGTCTAGACCAAGTCACAGGTCTTAATTAGGTTAGTTTAGGGTTAGGGCTAGGTCATGATGAGGTGGCAAAGTGAGGTGGCGGGTAAGGTGATGTGGATTTATCAATTATAAGGTAATTAATAAATAATTGTGTAAGGTTTAGGTAATGAGGTTAGATTGCGAGATGGGATGCGGGTCACAAGGGGTCGTAAGACACGAATTTGGTGTCTACAGGTAAGTTCATTTTGACATCCACACATATATTTACATTAATGCATATAGCTATTTCTCGCTATCAAGTCCATCTTACACAAGAGCCAACTAGGGAACAATTCTACACACATGCACAAAGAACTACATGGAGTCTAAAATGTAGTACAGTAGTCAGTCATAAGTTCACTATGTTAGGTGACCGTTGGGGTCATTCTAACTCCCCATTTACATATTTTTATTTTTAATATTTGATGTGTTTTGGGGTTTGGTAGAAGGTCTTTTGTTTTGCACGTTATAGGAAAATTCTACGAACATAACATGAAACATAGACAACCAGCAATGAATATTAGTGAACATCTTGTGATACTACAAACTAAAATTCTCAAGTTTTGAGTAGTCACAGGAATCCAGAAGCAGTCTACACCACCCATGTTCCCATGACCTAATTTAGGCTCCCTATTCAAGGCATTTATGATTGTTCTATAATTTTCTGGGTTTGGTTGTGATAGTCCCTCCTCATATTTCATCATTTTTCTAGGTCAGTACATCTTCAAGATTATTTCAAAATAAGCTAAGTCTCTTATTCCATCTCTTACACTTAGTGTTTTAATTTCCATTTTCTTATTTCTTAAGTCAGATCTATACTTTGTTGTTTATTTACTATGTTGTGACTCAACACTTAGGACTTCATAAAT
The DNA here is from genome assembly GCA_019776745.2 of Taxus chinensis. Classification (NCBI taxonomy): domain Eukaryota; kingdom Viridiplantae; phylum Streptophyta; class Pinopsida; order Cupressales; family Taxaceae; genus Taxus; species Taxus chinensis. The sequence continues at coordinate 321,249,772 of CM034147.1, read as the reverse complement.
TTCTATATTTTTTAAACCACAATGGAGAGATAAGGGATTGCGATTGCTGATAACATTGAGTTTTTTCCCATTATATGGATGAACAAGAGACCAAATAAAAAGTGTCTAGTTAGTCCAAAGCAGTGTGAACATATTTATCTTCTTCAAGGAGAGTGAGAAAATAATCATAAAAAAGTAGCCATTGATTAGCTATTTTTATAAGTTTGGTAAAGTAATCCCCTTAATAATGCCTTAGGAAGAACTTTGGGCCAGTACATAGCTAAATACTTCAGCTACCAACACATAGAGTTAAGGGGCCAAAGGGCACTAATTGATCGAAGAATAATTGTCAAAGATCACACAATGAGTCCACGTGAGATAGAAGGCTCGGAATCAAGGGCATGGAAGGACAAGAAGGACCCGCACATGGAAGACAAGTCCATATTTTAGGACTTATCCGATTTTTAGCATAGAGACCTATTTTTAGAAGATGGCGTGTGAAACACACCAACGATGCAGAGACATGTGCGCCATGCATTATCTATCTTTATAGGAGTAGATTGAAGCATTTTTCATAGAGACAAGCTAAGAATAGAATTGACACTTTAGTTAACTACAAGAGGTCTATAGATAGCACACTTGCATGTGTGGTTATGCCTGTAAACAACATGTGGCTATTAATAACAGGCAACCTATTTCTCTAATAGATAAGTTGTGAAGGGAAATTTGCCACCCTATATATGTGATGTGAGGTACACAGTGGTAATATATATGAGAGTATGTGTGTGCAACAGGTGTATGAAGGTATAAAGATATACGCATATGACTAAATTACTATATCAGATCCACACGTGCATTGGTATAGATTGACATTATTGTAAGGAGCTTCTATGTTTATTAATAGATGGAAGATATTGGCTAAATCTAAGTGTCATTCCTATGTGTATTTGAGGAGTGCATGTTATTGATTCAATCATGATTATTGTTTAAAGCTTGTTCTTTCATAGATCTGAGTGCAGTATGCATTGTAGAATGATGGATTAGTTATGAGTCTATATTTTTCTTCTTTCATCATGTTAACATCCTGCTACAGTAACCCTAAGGAGGGACCTGGTAACTTTGTGCACTTTGGGTGAGCGCTCAGTCAAGGCTGAGTGATGTGCTTCTAATCTGGACTCATGTTGTGGATACGTGGTTTCGTGGTGTTCTAAATAGTTATATTCTGGAATATTGAATTTCGACATACTCTTTCCCAGAGGTAGCTAAATTCCAATTTTTACAGTATCTAAGAGGAACATATTTGCAAGGTATTTTGTTAGCAATCAAGATATTGATGGTAACTTTAAACCTAGAGAGTAAACTAATGGCTAACTAAACTTCACCATGTGTGAGGGTAGGAACAATTTGGTGAAAGATGGCATACCTAGTGGCAGAGAGGTAGAGAGAGGAAAGGTGGCTTAAGTATAATGAGGCACACGAGAGGGAGATAGAGAAGCAGTGTTACATTGCAGAAAGTATGACGTTGAGGATAGAGATGGCTCATAAATGATTTACAGCTCACGTAGAAGACATGGAGCCAGAGCATCAGGAACTCCCCCATCTTGGAAAACATTATAGATATCCCCACTCAGCCTCACAAAGAAGTGCACCAGTAGAGACCACGTAGACCGCGGGCGTGCATCTTAATCCATTTGTGACCTAGCCCTTATGCTTGGTTTTCTAATATCTAGTATGACAAGTAACCAGAAAGCTAATTTGGGAAGTAGGAGAGCATGAGTAAGTCAGGGATCAAGTACATCAATGGTAGGACAGACTACTTCAATGATATTCGGAGGAACATTCTTAGGCGCATCATCTGCACAGAATGTGAGCACGCAGAATGTTAGATTCAGCTCTGGAAGTGGAACTACCTCACAGACTATAGGGGTTCAGCATAGTGCTACTGTCAAAGTATAGGGGAGTACATCTACAAGTCCTATTCCCACTACAGGTGGAGGATCAGGAGGTATAGGTGGTTCTAGATCCATTGAATCTGGTGGTTCTAGAGGTAGAGGTAACATAGGAGGTTCTAGATTAGGTGGTCAAGGTCTACAGCAACCACAAAATATCTATATGGAGATGTCTCATCGTCTCCCAGAATATATAGGTATAGAGTATGCTGCCGAATATGTGCATATATGTGAAATCTTGTGGCATGCTAAAGGGATCACGACTGCTAAGTGTAAGGAAAATCAATTCACCACTACATTATAAGGGCATGCACACAGCTAGTATAGGAAGTTTGACCTTGATCAAATTTGCATGGATTATGTAGCATTGAAGGATGCTTTCTTAAAATAGTTTCATATCCTTGAGTTTGAGTAGAAGATTATAAGTGCACTCAAGGATATCAAGAAAGGCACTACTGAGAGTGTACGTGAGTATGATGCTTGTTTCAAGACACTTTTATCTAAGCTATCTTATGATATTTATGCTAGCCATCATGCACAGTGGTTCATTAGAGGATTGATTATACCTTTTAAAAGGGAATTGTCACATAAGACATACACTGACCTATGCAAAGCACTGGAAGAAGATTTACGTGCTGAGGTAGTTGAGAGCATTGACACTGGCATTAGTCCATTCTTAGAGGCACAAATTGTGCTATGGAAAAGTAGTTAGAGAAGCTATCAGAAAATTTATCCCATGAAATGCACTTAGGAATTTGGTGTACAGATTATGAAGTGGAAGGTCACACCAAGGATAGTTGCCCTCGCAGATCTGTACACTTATTACTATTGGATTGTGAGATTTTTCATTTGAATCATGACGCTAGGCACTTTCCTTTGTTACAGCACGTGATAAGGAAGAATATATCTTGATTTTGCAATATTTGTAGGTCCATAACCCGTGATATTGAGGATTGTTAGTTGATTGCTCAGATCCAAGATGCTATAGACATTGGGGTATGAGAAACAAGTATAACAAATAATTCTAAGGGTAAGAATGAGCACCAGGATTGGGATCATAATCAAACGCGCTATGATAGGAATGAGGGGTGTTTTGAAGGAGGTCATGGAAGGGGACGTGGATATCATGGTGGATATGGAGGATGAGGACGTGGTGGAAGAAGAGGTGAGTTCCCTCGTGGAACATGTTATACATGCAGATCTCTTGACCACTATAGGTGCAAATGTCATAAGAATATTGCATGTTCTTTCTGTAGAAAGAACCATAGCTATGAAGAGTGCCTGGACTTATATGAGCATCTGAGTAAGTAGTATAAGTAAGAAAACAAAGTTTTTGGGATGGTTAGAATCCAACACATGGGAGAAGATCAATAGATGCCAAAGATAACAGAAGGACCTGAGGCATTGATAGTGAAGATTACTACACGCACTAAAGCGGTGCGCATAAGAGAGGAATTGCACCAGAAGCCTACAATCACCAAGGATGATTTTTTGCATGCAAGGTACCTAGATCCTAATCATTAGAAGGAATTTTACCAAGATACCATGGAAGTGCTAAGGAATCTTCAGGGTAAGTATTTCTTTATTTACTTATGTTATGATGTAATCTTTATTTAAATATTTATTGTAACATTATGTAATATGTAAGTTGATTAAATCCGTATTTATTAGAATCCTCAAATTCTAACATGGTAACAGAGCGAGGTAAATTAAATAAATTAAGATCAAATCTTTTATATTTTATTTATTTAATTTGTACAGATTTTTTCAACTAACCCGGAAGGGTATTTAAAAGTATCTGGTCCCCCTTTTTTTTACCCAATTTATTTTGGCATTACATTTGTGCAATTAAACTCTCGATAAATTTTTTTAGGGTTTTCAATTTTACCTGCACAGATGAAAGGGGCTTCAAATATTTACCTACGTGAAAATCACATAAAAAAAAGAAATGATTTATTACTATATGAAATAATTTTCATATTTTATATAATTTCAAATGTTTGGAGGTTAAATATTTTGGAAGGTAAATTCATACCTATGTTCTTTAGTCCCATCTAAAAGGATTCGATTTGAAAAACTTTAAGTTATGGTTAATCTATAACTATATTCTATATAATTTAAAAACTATATTAGTATTTTTAAATAAAAATATATATAGTATAGAATAAATTTTATATAATAATTTATATAAGCATCATATTAAAATTACATGGGATTGAGGGAAGAGTCAACATACCATATTCTAAGCCTAAGTTTAACTAATGTTTAAACTTAACTTATAAATATAGGCATATATAGTTTAAAAAAGAAAAAAGAAACAAACCTAAGTTTGAATCATATTTTATATATATGGTTAGTTTAAACTGCTTAAAATATAAATTTTATTAGATTTGGTTTATATATATATATATATATATATATATATATATATATATATAAAACCCATGTTCTTACTATTTTTTAGTAAGGGGGCCCGTGTTTATTGCTTGGCCATGAAAGGATTACTTTTTAAATCTTAATACTTATTAAATAAAACCTAACATGTGTCCCTAACCATTTATATTATCCATGTAAAGGGGCGGACTCATTTATTTATATATTATAGTTTATAAAAACTATATAAATAAACCTATTTAAATGTTTTCTTTTATATAAGAGTGGGAGCAGAGAATAAAATGAGATAATATCCCAGGTATAAATGTAGAATTCTCAAGTATAAATGAATAATTTAAAAAAGGGGGGCTAGTTTATTGGTGGCCCATGTGAAGTATGGTAAATATTTATTAAAATATTGGTAGTTATAGCCACATTAAAGTTTTAAAGTTTTTAGCTTACAAGAATTATATTAAATATTTTACAATATTTCCATAGTTTTAAATGTGTGCGGGGTAAAATTAAGAGTAAATGAATGGAAGAGACAAGGTTCATAAAAATAGGGATTTCATTTTATTTCATTGGTCGGGTGAAATTACTTGTCCGGTCTGTAAAATATGCAGGTTAATTTATACTCTCATAAATCTACTTACACCTGGTAAAATTCTTTTAACCTGGTCTATGTCCTTTAAACCCCTTTAATAAAGGTTATGTGTTTTTATATATAAAAATATATACTATAGTTTATAATTTTTATGAACTATATGTTGTTTTTTATTTACATTCTATAAACTATATACCTTTTTTTTAAATGTATATATTTTAACATTATAAATTATAATAGGTTATTATAATGTATTAAAATATAACCCCTTAATATTATACAGAAGAAGAAATTATGGAATTTCACATTCTGGAAATACACATTAAGTTTTAGCTTCATTAAATTTGACGATCAAATGACCGTCACGGTAGACCAAACATAAGACATTATGATGGTCATTTAAACGTCAAATTTAGGCTAGTAAGTTCCAGGAACTTTCAATGTGTTAAAATTGACGGTCAAATGGTCGTCATGACATACCAAAAACTAAGTCATTATGACAGTCATTTAGACGTCAAATTTAAGTTGGTTGGATCTTTGTCTATATTTATGGTTTTGAAAAATTTGATTTTGTTATACATTCTTACGAGCCTCTTTTTTTTATTAAGGGCAAATAGTTTTGAAGGAACTATACCCTTTATACAAAAGGGCTCAAAATCCAGCTAGTAAAGAAGAGAGAAACAACCCAGAGAAGGGCAAAACAGTCAACCAAGGAGGGCTCAACAGCCAAATATTATAATATAAGTGAAGAAAGGATCTAAACGTACAGAGATCCAAAAATAAGAAGGAAAGAACAAAAATAAACCAAAAGAGAAACAACATATAGAGATCTACCAAAAAATAGCTCCAGAACCGCCAGATGACAGCCACATCGCAGCCAAAAAATAGCATCACAACAACCCGTTACTTGATGGCTCTGTCAATCTTGGTCTTGATAGCCTGCAGCGACATGAAGAAGGCAATGGCAGTGGCCTGAGAGGAGTCTTGCAAATCCACTTGGGCAATTGCAATATCCCTTTTCTATTTAGGGCCCCAAATGTCCTCATTAACCCCACTTAAACTGCAGACACTATGGACATGTTGTTCAATGAAATTATAAATGCTTTTGAGGGCAGACAATATGCAATCATTGTGGCTTTTAGCATTCCCCAATCTACCATCTAAGGACTGTAGCTTCTTGAAGACTTCAGCAATAACCCCCTCTTCCTCCTCACTTTGAAGGATTCTTTTACCCTTAGCTCTTTCCATGTTTTTTATAGCCCCTTTGAGCTCTTGCATCTCCTTTTCAAGTCTGTCCACCCTGTCCAACATTTCCTCCTTCTTGGGCTCCTCCACCGGCTTGCTAATATGCAAGAGGATATTGTCTAACTTCTATATGGTAGGAGGATATCCCCTACGAGCCTCTTTTTAACTTCTATATGGTTGGAAATATTTTTATATAAATCATGGGTATAATGCACAACCCTTTATATTTTAGGTTATTATTTTGATCATGGGAGGTTAATTAGTATGCATTGTAATGACATAATTAGTTATGATCAAATAGTTTCTTTAGATCTATAAAATTTAGATTTGATTCTATTAAAAGTGTTGTTTTTATTATCGATAAAGATGTATCTAACTCTGTGGTACATTTTATATTATAATGGGGTGTGTTTTATAGGTTTAGGAAAGTCCAACTATTTCTGTCTTAACAAAACCCAGATCCTGATTGAAACCAACTACAATATTTGGGTCTAAACAAAATTATGGTGAGGAAACTCTAGACGATTTTTTCTAGATCTGAGGTTACTCCCATCGGTCATCCAGCAACTGTAGATAACATGAATGCATTCTTGTAACAAATGCATGATGCTATTTCTATGATTTTATGCAATGTGAATGACGAGTACCTTCTACACATTGGTAATATTGAACATCTGAAAGAGGTATGGACACAACTAAAATCCATGAATGAAGGATACTAGGTATATCAAGGATAGTAATGAGAGTATAATAGCTGCGGAATTTAAAGAAATGGTCTATATATTTTTAATGATTTCTCTTTTACATATTGTTTTATATCTCAGAGTTTGAATAATTCAAAACTATGGCATCAAAGTTTAGGAAATGTTAATTATCAAAGCTTATATGAAATGTATAGATATAATCTAGTGAAAGGTTTACATGTGTTGTCTTATTCTCTTGAAGTTACTTCATTAAATACTTCTAAATGATGGTTTTGATTTTGATTTAGTAAATGATCATGATAATAATTTAATGTTATAGATGTTTCTGAAACTCTTATATTTCGAGATAAGAAATTAAATTGGGCTCAATCTATGTTAGAAAGTTCAAATCCTATTAACCTTAAGAAAATGACTAGAAGCCATCATATGTACTATGCATTAATTACCTTGTATGAACCTGAGCCATGAATTATTATAGGGTCTAGGTGGATATACAAAGTAAAGTATAATGTTGATGGTAGTATTAACAAAAATAAAGCTAGACTTATTACTAGATGTTTCAATCAAAAATCCAGTATTGATTATGTTGATACATTTTCCCATGTAGCTAAAATGAGTATTGTTAGGGCCTTATTTGCAATTGCCACTCAATATAGGTGGGAAATCCACCAAATGGATAAGAAAAATACTTTTTTGAATTGTGATTTAAAATAAGAACTTTACATGTTTTAACCTAAATGATTTGAAGAAACTAGTAAAGAAAACTATGTTTGTAAGTTGAGAAATCCTTGTATAGTTTAAAAAATCTCTTAGAGCTTGGTATACGAAAACTATTTCCTTCTTTAAACTGTTATCTTTTGTTAATTGTTCTTCTAACAATGATATATTCATTAAGCAATAAGGCTCACATATTATCATTATATGTATATATGTTGATGATTTGCTTATGTTTGGTAACAATTCTGATTTAATCCATAGGATTAAAGAGAAATTGAAGTAGTACTTTGAAATAAATGAGTTAGGTCTCTCACATCATGTTATTTTTATGAATGTATATCATTCTATTGTTATTTTTGAAAACACAATATATAACCATTGTATTGACAACATTTCTTATGATTGATTGTAAACCATTTTCTACTTCAATGGAAGTTGGAATAAATATTGATCCTAAATATGTATATGGAAAAGGTTGATCCTATTTTATATACGTTGTTATTTGATAGTTTGATTTATCTAACTATAACTAGATCAGATATTTCCTATACAGTAGGAATTACTTCAAGGTTTATGTAAGAACCTTTTTTAGAGATCCTTGGGATCTTGCAAAAAGAATTTTTAGATATTTGAAAGGAACAATCAATTATAGGTTGCATTATAATAAGAATGAAAATGCTATCTTATATGAATTTTTTGATTCTAACCATACTGATGTTGTGTTATAAAATATACTGGATATGTGTTCAAGTTTTTTTGGTGTAGGAACTATTACTTGAAACAAAAAATACAATCAACAATCTCCATTTCTTCTACTAAGACAGAGAAGTACAATGGAAGAATTAAAGAAGCCATGTGGTTGCAACGAATGTTGGTAGAAATACACATGGAAGCTAAAGGAAGTATTTATCTTCTATGTGGTGGTTAGAGCTGTATTACTCTTGATTAAGAATCCAGTTCAATATCAGAGGACAAAGAACATTGAGATACATATATGCTTCACTCGTGAGAAGGTGCAAAGTGATGAGATAAATCTCAAGTTCATGTTGACTGAAGAAAAGGTTGTTGACATCTTCACAAAGTCCTTGAGTGCTGCAAAGTTTTTTCACTTTCGTAAAAAGCTTGAATTGTTAGAGTTACCATTGAGGGGAAGTGTGCATGACAATATCACCTCCTAATGGAACTTATTTTTTGTAAAAAGAACTTCAGGCATATATACCTCATCGACTTCTTTTTTAGAAATAAGTGTACAAAGATCTTAAAGGTGGTCTTCAGTAAACTCTTTAGTGCTATTGAGTTTACTAGTAAACATCCAGTAAAAGCATATTGTTAAGGAGGTCTTTGGTTGTAAAAGGCTTCTATATGCTTGGGTTCAATAACCTGTTATGAGAACATTTGAGAACATGTAAAACTCATAAATCATACTTAGCCACTGATCATGGGATGATATTTAGGATTCCAAATCCTTTTGTACCAAAAGGTAAATTGAGTATGATGAAAGTGTTATAATTCCTTAAAACTAATATACTAGCCTAAAACCTTTATGGTTTAAGGATTGTAAATCCTGAAGTGTACCACAAGTAGGTAATCTATTAGCATATGTTATATTATCCAACTTAACATTAAGGGGGAGTGTTGGAACATAATGATTAAGTGGTTTAGCCAACCCTTAATGTATATGGTTCCATCACTAATATATAGGTTAATATTTAATAATATGAAATATTTATATTTATATTATTAACTATGATAACCTAGGTATATACTTTAGGTTAAATATTTAATATTATGAAATGGTTATATTTCTAATATTAAATATTATAAACCTAGGTGTATGTGTCAACCGTTTAGGTTGAAAAGGTGGGTTGGAAGATATACCTTATCACCTTATATAAAAAGGACTATAGGTCCTCATTTGATATATTTGGGAAATATATCAAAGGTGTGAAAAATATGTGATTTGATTTTACCATTGGTAAATAGGATTTCAAAGGAGGAGGTGATCTTATTGGATGTAAAATAATTTCTCTGAAGTAAAAGGTTATTTTCCAAGTGGTTTTTACCCTATTGGGGTTTTCCACTATAAATACTGTGTCACCTGTGTTATTTATTTCCTATAAGTATTTTTTTATTTAATTATGTTATGATGTAATCTTTATTTAAATATTTGTTGTAACATTATGTAATATGTAGGTTGATTAAATCCATATTTATTAGAATACTTAAATTCTAATAGTGATACTATGAGTATTGCTTGCGGTAATTGGGCTCATGGTACATATGAATTGGTAGGGCACAAGGTAAAAAGTGTGGTTACGCACAAGAATGGATTTCATTTAGTTTGACGGATAGGTAACACAATACCTTGGTATACAAGGGCAAAATATCTTCCTACAATTTTGAAAGCCATGGAAACACAATGGATAGATCAAATTAAGAGAAGAGCTATGTTAGTATATACCTTGCGTGGGATAGTAGCGCACTGGTGGGTAGTCCACAAAGATAGTCTTATAGAATGGGAAGAGATTGGAATCACCCTATCTATTAGGTTTATAAGAAATAATTCACCTACGTAGATATGCATTTATCATGGTGATCAACCTATTCAACATCACATTCAACAGTGTGAGAGACTCTAGACAGTAGGACATGAAGCATTACCACCTTCAATTTGGGTGCATAGATTATATTATACGTAACAAGGATGTGCATGCACCTGGTATGTATATGCAGAACTACATCGAGAGACTAGAAACTGGAAATGTTTGACTACAGGAATGATCCAGACTTTTGACTACTTCTTGACTAAACCTCATGTAGAAGAGGCATTAAAATTTTTCAAGCGCTTAACTATGAGAGATAGTACAAAAGAAGAAGAGCATATTAATGAATTATTCAGTGAGGCAGAGTTCGGTGCATGTTTTGAAAAGGAAGAATAAATGGACTCCATACTACTTGAATGCACTTTCCTTGAGAAAGAGAAAGGAAAGATGGTTTACATCATGGATGATGAGGAACTTGAGAACATGGATATTGAACATTCACACGGGGTGCACAAGGTCTTGGAAAATGCAAACAAGGATACACGCACCTACCAAAAACCCATGAACACAAATAAGGTGAATATAGGTTCGGAGGTGGAGCTTAAGGAGGCCATAATTAGAGACTACTGGTCAAACTCGGAGGTAGCAAAGATCATTGAGTTACTCAAGGATTATCAGGACTTATTCCCTCAAGGGTATCATGAATTTAAAGGCATACATGAATCACTTGGGGAAATGAAGATAAAAATTAAGGATGGTGCATGGCCAGTTAGAAAGAGACCTTATAAAATGAATCCTAGTTTGCCTAAAAAGGTAAAAGAAGAAATTGTTAAAATGTTGAAATATGGAATTATCAAGCCCTTTAATGAGTTAGAATGGGTTAGCCCAATGGTGATCAATATCAAGAAGGATGGACAAATTAGAATATGTGTGGACTATAAGGAGCTGAATGTTGCATGCGTCACCGATCCATTCCCTACGTCATTCACTGAGGAAATACTAGAAAGAGTTATAGGGCATGAAATATATTCCTTCACAGATTGGTTTTCTAGGTATCATCAGGTTAGGATTTCTTAGGAGGATTAGGAAAAGACAACATTTACTACTGAATGGGGTAGTTTTTCCTATATTGTGATGCCTTTTGGATTGAAAAACATGCATGTTGTATTCTCACGCATAATTGTTTAGGCATTCAAAGATTTTATTTACAACTTCTTAAGGGTCTACCTAGATGATTGGACAATATATGGGTTTGTGAAAGATCATTGCAACAATATGCGCTTAATGTTTGAACAATGCAAACAGTTGAGTATCTCTTTAAACATCAAGAAATGCATATTTGCTATACCATTTGGGATACTGATAGGACATATAATCTGCAAGGAAGGTTTACTAGTTGATCCATCGAAGGTTGCAATAATTTTAGACCTGGAAGTGCCTGCCAGTCAAAGTGAGGTGTAATGGATTTTTAGGTCATACAGGATATTGTAGAAAATTCATCAAAGTGTATACCCAAATTGTTGCACCCTTGGAAGAGTTACTGAAGGGGAAAGTTACATTTTATTGGGGAGAACCACAATAGCATGCGTTTGAGATGTTAAAAGAGAAACTTACTACCGTGCCCATTGTGTGCTTTTCCTCATGGGATAAACCATTTCATGTGCATGTGGATGCTTCTAGCATGGCCATTAGTGTTGTGTTAGCTCAACCTAGCGAAGATATTATCAGTCATCTAATCTATTTTACTAGTAAGAAGCTAACTCATGTTGAATGAAATTATATAATTACAGAGTGTGAAGCTTTGTCCATGATCTATGAATTACACAAGTTTCAACAGTACTTATTAGCAACACCATTTGTGTTTTATACAGATCACATGGCATTGAAGTAATTTCTAAAAAAGCCCATCTTACAAGGGCAAATATGCATATGAGTACTCCTATTTTAGTTTTAATTCACATTTGTGGTGGAGTTAGGGAAAATTAATTCTAGACCAGACCATTTATCTAGAATCAACTCAGGAGAGGAAGCACAGACAATTGAAGAAACCATGCCTGATGCATAGTTATATAGGCATCAAAATTAGAAGATATTGATGTCTTTCTATGGATTGGTATAGCACCAGAAGGAATGAAAGCATTAGAAAAGAAGCTATTTGCTATACATGTGACATCATTTATGTTAATTAGTGGTGAACTTTACAAGCTAGACAAAGATGAAGTATTACACCATTGTGTATTAGAGCATTAGCCTAAGGATATCATGGAAGAAGCTCATGGTGGTTTTGTAGGAGGCCATTATATAGGTGATGTGAATGCTCAAAAGATCCCACTTGTTGGATTATGGTGGGAGACATTGTATAAGGACTATAAAGAATATTGTAAGGCGTGTGATCCTTTTCGGCACCTAGGAAAACAAGGGCAAAGAGATGAGATGTCTTTGAGACCAATCACTAGTGTCGAACCATTCGAGAAATGGGCCATTGACTTTGAAGGACCTATTTCACCAGCCGCACATAGGACTAGATCATGCTATATCTTTACTTGCACAAATTATCTCACACAGTGGACAGAAGCAACACCTACCAATGACTGTACAATAGTTACAACAACTAGGTTTCTATGGGAGAATGTTCTTACAAGATATGGATGTTCCTTAAGCTTAACAAGTGATAGAGGTACACATGGTTTAAATGAGACAATAAGGTTCCTATTAGATGATTTTATGGTTGCACGCCATAAAACTACACCCTACCATCCTTAGGTAAATGAAACTGCTGAGGCTTTTAATAATATTTTGACCCATACTTTGAAAAAATATTTTGTTGTTAGAAGAAAGGATTGGGATGAAAAAATATCAGATGTTCTTTGTGCATATAGAACAACTTACAAGAGATTGAACAAAGCCACACTATTTCAGTTGGTGTTTGGCATGGAAGATTTTCTCCCTATAGAATTTATGTTACCTTCTTTGTGCATTACGCGCACTGGAGGTCTAACTGATGAAAAAGATTTAAAAGAGCGTATTGAGAAGATGATTCAACTAGATGAGTGTAAAGCCATAACACGATGGAGTCAGCATCAGGAAAATGCTAGGTAGAAGGCATGGCATGACAAGAACATAAAGGATAATAAATTTTAGATTGGACAAATGGTACTTCTTTATGACTCGAAGTTCTTGTGCCATCTAGGAAAGCTCAAAGTACATTAGTTGGAGCCATATGTCATCACTTATATACTTGAATCAGGTGCTTTCCTATTAGAAGCACTTAATGGAACACGGTTACCCAGTTACTTTAACGGGATTAGGCTGAAGCCCTACTATAAATAAGTCTTCTTGGTGTTTGTAATAAGGTAGTATTGCCATTTGGATTAGGTTTTCAATTATGTATTTCCTTCATTATCGCTATGCTTTGTCAATTTAGTTTTTATTTTTGTGTAATAAGCATGCTTGCGCACATGAAGCTAATTACTATATGAAGAATGTCTATGTACAGAGGACTACACATACCTTTCATGTGGGATGGTTGTATTTATCCAAGTAAAAGACTGTGGGAATTGAAAGGTGAAAGGAATAAGCTGTTACAGGTGTGCTTTAAGTCAAAAGAAGATTATTTCTCAAAAGTGACCAAGGATGGATATGAATGAAAGAACAGTATAACACCAGGTAAGTGGAGGACATGATAACTACCAGGAGAAGGTACAGTGATGAGGTAATTAGGTGCAAGCGCATGCGTTGAAGAGAAATATGTGCCAAGAGGCAAGAAAGGCATGCTAGAAGGTTATAACTAGGGTGTGAAGATGTACCACGTGGAATGAATGAATTTGGTCAATGAATGAGGGGATATTTAGTAGGTGAAGGAGCAATAAATGCATCAAAATTTGAAAATATATATATAAGGATGCAATGCAGATTCATTTTTACTGTTGCGAATAAGAGTATTTAAGGAAAGAGCTAAGTGTGAAGAGATAATTGATTAGGTTAAGGTGCAAAGGGTGTGAAACCAAGTGTGAAAACCAGATCTATGTGATAAGAAGCTTGCGTCCCCAGTGCTAAAGGGTTTGAGCAAAGCAGGGAGATAGAAAAGAGTTAGATTATGAAGTTTCCACCTAGGGAACAATTGAATTGAGATGGGGTTTGATTCACAAAGTTATAGAGTTAAAGAGGATATAGTTACAAGGTAAAAATGGCACCTAAGAAGGAATTTACAGTATAAGAAAAAGGAAAGAAGAAGTGTTCGTCGAGGAGAAAGAGATGGCACTCGAAAGCCATTTTTCAGAAATGAAATATCCAGGAGTCATCATCGGCTAGGAATGGGATTCACCCATCAAAAATAGAAAAGTAAGTGAATACAATCACAGGAATGTGGAGAACAAGAAGGAGCTCGATTCCTTTCTCACTTCTAGGATGAACAAGTGTATGGCAGATGACATGTCAGTTTATGACGATGTAGGTGAGAAGCTTCTAAAGAGAATTGGGGTCTACCAATTATATGAGCTTCCATATTTTGGGAAGTGTGAGACCTTATATCAATGGCTCATGAGCAGGGTGCACAAGGACTTCTTCTACTTTGCAATAGACAGAGTTAGAATCTCATCTGCACTTATCTCATCAGTTATAGGTTTGAAGGCCACAAGAGAGGACATAAAAAGTGATCTCGTAGAAAAATATGTGATTTTAAAGACCAGACAGGAGTTGGGGTACCTAAATGGTCCATGCAGAATGGATATAGACAAATTAAAGAACTGTCCAATTGTGCAAGCTGCAACACACCTTGTTACAAATTTGAATGATCAAGGACGGTGGTCACAAGTGAATACTATGTGGTTACATGTTGCACGTAAGATGTCATAAGGGGAAATCTAAAACATTGCAGGCTATATGGCTAAAAAATAGTCGAAGAAGCGCGCACAGGAGGGAAGATCATCTTTGGGGATTTTCTACTATCACTGGTATTCATGGATATTGGAGTAACAGAAGGACCAAAGGAAAAAGTATGGGAATACCCCATGGAGAACAAGTCACCAGCTGAGAGGTTCAGTAAGTATATATGTAAAGGGGCCATGATAGATGACGTAAAGCAAAGGGTAAAGAAATAGTATGACAGGCTCCATACGGCATTTGGAGAAGAGTGGCGCATCCCAAATGACCTACCATCAGTAGTAGGGAAACAAGTCCAATTTTTTATATATCAACATTTCTGTATCATGTGCTTCCCAATGAAAGATGGATTTTTGAGACCTTGGTTTAAATTTCCTTACGCATTCACTGCAAGGTATTTCCAGGCATTTGTTCAGATATTTATAGACACTCACTAATTGGTATTAAATGTAGTTAAGGTAGACTACGACTACCATACATTGAAGAAGAAGTATGTGTATCCTAGAAGAAGTGCTTATACAGATAGGATCATTTCAGAGGTGTTGAATACTAAGCCAATAAGTTTGGCTGTAGCAGATGTGGGGGTAGTATTGGTGTATCTCCAGCTGAAGCCAAAGATGGAGAATAACAAGTATGTGGAAGGTGAGTTTGCACTTCTAGCACCACCAAAGGGAAAGCATACAATGGAGAACATCCTAGTGCCTAAGCCCATAGAGTCAATTGAAGTGGAGGATGAGGAGGAGGAGCGTGAAGATGAATGTGCCATCACACCACCTTAGCCACAAGAGGGGGATGATGAGGACTTGAATGCAGTCCAAGGGGAGCACATGTTTAAGAGGGTGTTTAAGAGAACAAGGACCCAAGGTGCTACTCCAAAAACTATGCACAAATCACCCAATATCTCTCCACAAAAGGAGGCAACCATGAAAATAAGGAGGAAACTGAAGTTAGATGAGGAGGTGGAAGAGTTGGAGGAAAGCACGCCTAATTATCCTACACTTCTAGAGAACACAGAAGAACAAGGTGATGAATCAAAGGAAAAAGAAGAGGATGAGAAAATACCAGAGGAGATAGCTATAGAGAATGTTCAAGACATGTAGACACAAGTCCCAAATTTGGAAGCTAAAGTTCCTAAGCAACAATGGTCTAGAAGAACAAGTGGAGAGCACATTCCACCAGCCATGGGGTATGCAGAGAACATGGGAAAAATTGTCTGCACCTGCTTCCAGAACATAGTAGCACAGAAGGATTTATTCAGCTAGGAGCTAATAGATGAGGATATGGCGACTATGCGTAATCAAAAGCAACTATTGTGTTCAATGCACACCCACATGGATGAACCTGAATTTGATGTATGTGAAGAGTCATGCATTTCAAGATGATTGAAGAAGGCACCCCAAGCTAGACACATGACAGTAAAGCCTACTATCATGTGAGATGAGAATGTCAACAATGCATTGGTGAAGGTTTCTGCTGAGGTGGCTAGAAGAAACATGGACAAAGCTACAACAATCAGAGCATTGCGCAAGGAGCTGAAGAGAAAGGATGCAGAGATAACATGCATTACACAAGAGAGGGACTTTGTGTAGAAGAAAAATGAAGTATTTATCATCATCGTAGAGGATATTGGGGATAATGTCATCAAAGTAAGGCTACACTTGGAGGCCAAGGTACCACATATGTTTCCTTTAGCGATACACTACGTAGGAAAGTTGGTGGACTTGGTACTTGAAGATGAACCTCTACACATGTCAGCACCAAGAATCTCATAGCAAGATATCGAATGGAAGAAAGCATCAGTGATGTGAAATATTGCATCTTATGAAGGGTTGTTTCAAGAATTATATGAAGTATTGAAGAAAGTAGACCAGGATTTAAATGTATGCACAACTCCAGAGGTGCTTATCAACATAAAGACCCTAGAAGAAAACAATGAGGTCCAGAAAGTGATGAAAGATAATACATTGGGCCGCATAAAATAGTTCTCAATGGTTAAACAGAAGCACGAGGCCTTGGCAGTAGTATAAGAGCCGCACAAGACTCAGTTAGAAGAGATTAGGAAGCTAATTAAACAGAAGATGGATCTTTTAGAAGGGAGAATGACATCAATGTACAGCATTATGTTGGTTCTACAGAATGAAAAAGGAGAGGTTGCAAGGGATGAGTTGGAATCCATTGTTGTGGACATCCCAGAAAAAGAATAACAAGCACTCACTGAATGGCAGGTTTTGGAGGCTGAAATAAAGGAGTACCCAGAGTTGATACTTCAAACTGATACAGAGGAGGCTGCCTCATAACCTCATATAAATTCTTCATTTATCTACATTCTTTCATTCTTATTCTTTCCATTTTCTATTCTTTACTTTAATTTTTGGATATACCCATTGTCGGGACGACAATGAGATTAGTGTGGGGTAATGTTGATCAAAGAATACTTGTCAAAGATCACACAAGGAGTTTGCGCAGGATAGAAGGCCTAGAACCAAGGGCACAGAAGGACAGGAAGGACCCACACACGAAAGAAAATTCCAACTTTTAGAATTTAGCTGATTTTGAGCATAGAGACCTATTTTTAGAAGATGGCGTGTGGAACACACCAACGATGCAGAGACATGTGTGCCATGCATTGTCTATCTTTGGAGGAGTGGATCGAATCATTTTCCATGGAGACGAGACAAGAATAGAATTGACACTTCAGTTAACTGCAAGAGGTTTATAGATAACACACTTGCATGTGTGGCTATGCCTGTAAATGGCGTGTGGTTATTAATAGCATGCGGCCTATTTATGGAATAGATAAGCGGTAAAGGGAAAGTCTCCACCCTATATATATATTATTTGAGGTACATAGTGGTAATATATATGAGAGTATGTGTGTGTGGCAGATGTATGAAGGTATAAAGATATACGCATATGACAAAATTACTGTACCAGATCCACACGCACATTGGTATAGATTGACATTATTGTAAAGAGATTCTATTTTTATTAATACATGGAATATATTGGCTAAATCTAAGTGTCATGCCTATGTGTATTTGAGGAGTGCATGTTATTAATTCAATCATGATTACTTTTTAAAGCTTGTTCCTTTATAGATATGAGTGTAGCATGCATTGTAGAATGATGGATCAGTTATGAATCTATATGTTTCTTCCTTCATCATGTTAACACCTTGGTACAACAATCCTAAGGAGGGACCTGGTAACTTTGTTTGCTTCGGGTGAGCACTCAATCAAGGATGAGTGATGTGCCAGTGCTTCTGGTAAATTCTAGGCTACATCATTGGTTCTGTTATTAGGACCACTTTTTCAGTTTTTTTCAAGATGGTTTGTGATGAAGACGTACCAGTTAATTGTAGCAAGTATTGAGGAATGGATACATGATCTGGAGGAAGAATATGCATGGTGGTTCAAAAGTGGATCTGAGTTTAACACATGCACTTGGGTAGAGCAAAATCTGTATGAAATCTTATATGAGATATTTTTTACCATCTTTCTAGTAGAACTATACCAGTGACTTACTGCTTATGCATCTCAGTGGAATTGGAGGTATCGTGCACTTGTCTAGACATGAGAAGAATTTTATGCCCTTTATGATGTTGATCTGATCTAGACTCGCACTATGGATACATGGTTTTTTGGTGTTCTAAATAGTTATATTTTGGAATAATCAATTTCAATGTACTCTTGCCCGGAGGTAGCTGAATTCCAGTTTTTGTGGTATCCAAGAGGAACATATTTACAAGGTATTCTACTAGTGATCAAGATGTTGATGGTAACTTTGAATCTAGAGAGTAAACCAATGGCTAACTAAAATTCACCATGTGTGAGGGCACGAACAGGTTGGTGAAAGATGGAAGACCTAGTGGTAAAGAGGCAAAGAGACATGAGATGGTCACATGAAACAATTTGGGAGTGAGAGAATTTTCAAGGAAAAACTTGTAAGCATTTAAACATTGCCTCTTCTCTAACATGGGTAACAGGATGTGAAGTAAAGACACCATGATAATGGTGTACAAACGCTTGAAGAATATTGGGTAAGGAGGTGATCTGAAAATTTTCTTGAAAGATGGATTTGATTTACATGGCAAAGTGTTTAGCTCGGAGCATATAAAAGAATTCTTTAGAAGCCATGTCCTTGATTTTAATCTAATGAATCTGAGCACGAAGTAGAGAACCTATGTATTTGTAATCTTCCTAAAATTTGAGTTTATGTCTCCAATGGACAACCTAGAGTTGTAAGTTTAGATTGAGAGGAGAAGCATTCAGCTCTTGTGAGATTTTTTGGAATTCACAATATAAATAATTATGGGAAGCTTGTTGAAAAAGAGAATTTTTATCTCCATATATGCAAAGAAAATTGTTGGTCATAGTTGTAGTAATTTTTATACCCTTAGAACAACAGTCTAATCCCATGCGCACTAGCCTATCACCCAGCGGACGCTGGGCACCCACTCGAGGCATGCATAGGCACCGAGCCCCTCCGTCATGTGAGTTTTGTAAGAATAAATCATCTATGATAGATACTTAAGTGAAAAAGAATTATGCATTCATTCTGAGAACTTAGCATGAGTTTTTATACCAATGCATTCATTCATATAGCAAAAGAGAAATATCAAATAGCATATAGAACTGATTCATAATACAAAGGAAATGTACTAGACTTATGCTCCTAAACACATATATGCTTTAGAAAAAACCTTATATTTATGTTAATGAGTTCCATAACCACATTACATTCACTTGAGGCCATAACAGACCCATATAATAATGCAGAGCAAGGTCATGCATCAGGAACTAAACTATGTCCTTCATATTACAAGGATAAACACAAACCAATCCTTCTAAATATGTCATCACTCCTATAATTCCTCTAATCCCAACCCATACAATCCTTCATAATATTTCTGTAGAGCTTTGCCTCTATTCCACCACTACTGATTCTTTTCCACACACCCCCTTCTACTACCCAAGCATCTCTATATATAGATTTTTTCCTTCACCATCATGCCTACTAAGGTAACAGATCAATTGCCAAGTGTCCAAGTGGTCCTCCAATGGAGCATGTTTCCTTTGATCTAAGCTCTCCACTCTTTGCAATGATGTCTTTCTAAATCCTTCCATTGCATGCATGGAATATTCCATTCTTGATCCCACATATGTCAGGCTAACACCTTATCCACTCTGCATGTTAGACGAGTCACGCTTTCCTCATGTGTTGTCTAGAACTTTGAATATGGCTAAGTCCCAAAACCCATATTTTATTACATGCGCATGCCACGTGTTTTGATAAACTTTGCTATAACCGTGCCCTATGCGCCCTTCTTCAATTAGGTCCTGCGTGCCCATGCACCTTCTTATACTTAGCCAAAC
This sequence comes from Taxus chinensis, assembly GCA_019776745.2. NCBI lineage: Eukaryota > Viridiplantae > Streptophyta > Pinopsida > Cupressales > Taxaceae > Taxus > Taxus chinensis. The sequence goes on along the minus strand of CM034147.1, from coordinate 321,229,402 downwards.
ATTTTGGGGCCTAACATCACCCCACACTATGCATGTTATCTGTCCTTGGAAACAATTCTCTTCAATGAATAAAGAATGGTGGTTTAAGAATAGGGGAAAAATGAAGGAATGAAGAATTGGGAGAAATAATGAAAGAATGGGGAGAATGAAGGGGAATAAATGCTTATTTTTTAAGGAGGAGAGGGAAATCCTTCCCTATTTCTGCCTCAATCTTTTCCCAGGCATCAACCTCACTCTGCACTTGCTGACAGAGTTCTCCGACTAAAGCACTCACCTCTTCAAACATTAATTTCCAAATTTTTTCCCAAGTCATCAAGTGCATCCATCCTACGGATGATCTGGGGGTATAATTATTTTAAATCTAGCTTTTGATCGAGCCTCACAAGGTATCGATAGCTTCTAACTTCTTTTCTACATCGGCTAGGATTTTATCTCTTTCTGCCATGTTCCATTTATTCTTTTCTTGAAAATCATTGAGCTCCATTTCATGAGTGGTGATCAGGATGCTTGCCACTCTATCTCTATCAGCGTAGTTGTCATATGTATCTTCTTCTACTTACGTGAAAACTTTTACATTAGCAAGGAGTTTAGTATATCAACCAACAATCTCGACAACCTTCATCTTTCCTTCTTTTTCGTGGTGTGTCAAGACTTCTTCTGTAGACACTAGAGAAAGTGGCCACCTTTCCATCATGACAATGTGGGTAAAATTCTCCATACATTGCAAGGTTGATTCATATTTCTATTCAGGTGGCACTAGGTCAAGATTATTTAAAATAATAGCACCCGTAATCATTTCAATTTTCTTGTGTATCTCACACACCCTTTCTTTCTCCTCTTTCAATTCACACCTTAACTACACACTGATGAGATCTTCTTATTTCAATTCCTTACTCTTCTCAACGAGATCCTTCTTTTCCTTCTCCAATTCCTCCTCTAGGAATCTTACTCTATCATTCCTTTCGAACAGTCTGGCCTAAATCTCAACTAAAAACTTGTTTGAGCACATATACATACCTACTCATCTGATAAAAATTGCTAAGCATTCACCAAGGTATTAACTCATTTTTTATCTGGCACCTTCATCAGATTCTCCCTGACTTACTTTGAACTTTGGTTCATCCATGTGGGACTCGAATTCCCAAGATAACATCTTTCTGGTTTGGGGATATGCACCTTCTTCATCAAACAAAGACATAGCCAGGAGTTGTTCCATTGGTACTGGTGTTTTGGAATTGCACGTGCGTAGCACCTTGCTTAGATCATTGATATATCCCAATCCTTTCCCTTGTGCTACCATTATGCACTCTTCCCACCTATTCACGTGCAGCTTTTGGGAAGCTTACCGCCAAATTGGGATTCCCACCCATGCTGCCATATTCTGTTCCCAATGCTCTCTTCTTCTATTTCCTTAAAAATTTCATTGCACGCTCCGCTCCAACTCATGTTCCACCAAATCCTTAATGATTCCCACCACTTCTCTTTCTATGGACTTTCTCCAATTGTTTCTTAGGTGAGGCTTGGGGTTCCCTGATTTTAGGTGCTTACCTCTTCACTCACTCACCTTTTCTTGATACTTCTGCTTCCTCCTCGTCATTCTTCTCCTCTGCATCTTCCTTGTAATTTTTCTCTTCATATTCCTCTTCCTCATATTCATCTATATCATATACCAGATGGTCTTGACCTTCCTTCAGGATCTTCATTATCCCTAGGTCACCAATGTAGGCCTCTAGGATCTTTGTTTCCTCTTAATTCTACCTTTTCTTCCACCTTCTGCTTCTTCCTAACTTAGTGATTCCAGTATAGGATTTTCTTCCTTCTCCTTCTCCTTAATAGGTGACGTATTCCTTAGTGATTATTCATGTGTGAGGGGTCCTTCATGCTCATGTGCCTCTTCCTCCAAGTTCTTCTCCTTGACCGGGGACTTCTTCGTGTGTCCGTAAGTGCTAGGTTTTATGACTTCTTCTGACACACCCACCGATTGTGCAGTTTGCACACTTGGTGCCTTCTTCTCCCATACCCCTTCTCTTTCCCTCTTCTTCGGTGTGACATTTTTTCCAACCTATGGGATCTTCTGGAATGGATAAATAACTCTCTAGATAGGAACACTTTCTCAAACTTAGGCCTTATTCTTAGATATACCCTTGCTACAACGCTTCCGATTGATTGGAACCGTTATCCGCTTCATCATTTGTACTTCGTGGGAGACATCCTTCTCCACGTATGCATGTACTTCTTGGGGTATACGATATTTTTAGCACAGCTCGCAGTGGTATTTTTCTGACTTCACTAAGGTCTGAACCTTAGCCTTTTTGCCTCCTTAAACTGGTTGACCCCTGGTCTGGAAGTATTGTGTGGTGAAGGAGAAGGGTAGCTTGCACCATGGGCTCTTAGTCCCATTTGTCAATGTAAACCTGCTAATGCAAAAATGTTGATAAACCAAAAAAAATTCTTCTCCATCCATGAACACAAGAACTTCTCTGGGATCCTCCACTCTACCCTGAATGTGTTACATATTCATTTGTACCACTTCTCTAGGCACACCTTGTGAGTGACCGTCATGGTTTCACAAGTGTACTTCTCAAAGCTTTTCGTGGGTGAGGGGTTCTCTTATGGATACTCCCAAAAAAATTCTTTGGCCCATCTAGTACTCCAATCTTCGAGAAGATGATGGTGAGGAGAACGTTGCTGAATAAGATATTTTTTCCTTCCCCGCATGTGCGCTCCTTATGATTTCATCCATAGTAAAGTTAAACAAGTTATAGATGGTCCCTTATGGTATTTTCCAGCATACATTCAACCATGCCTTTTTCACCTGCATCCATATTTCTTGATCATTAAGCTTGGTGACCAAGTGCACGGCAATCCTCATTACAGGGTCTGGAATTTTTTTGATGTTAAAGTACCACCAACCCTTTTTCTAGTCATAAGCTACTACTGTTTCCTTGATGTCCTCCTTATCACTCAAATCATCATCTATAGATTCCCCTCCATAATTCAGGCCAGTGAATTTAGATATCAACTAAGGTGTTATGTGCATCTTATAACCTTCAAAGTATAATTGGTCTTCATGTACGTGTGACATCAACCACTGATATAGCCACTCGAGCTTGCAAAAATAAGGTAACTCATACAGTTATAATAGCCCTACCTTCTCCAACTTTACTTTCACCTTGTTGTTGTATATTGGCATTCCATCTAGTGTCCTCTTGTTAGTTGGACGAACCAACTCCAGTGCCATTTCTTTCTCTGTAGTGCTCATGGGATGAGATTGTAGTCACTTACAACCATCTTCCTCAAGTGCGACTCCCACTCTTTCCCTAACAACACTCCATTTGGGTAATGCATTTCTACATACCACTCTTCACTAGAACTAACAATGATAATGGTTTGTTTTCCTCTTCCATTGCCCTTCTATTTATTTGGTGAGATGGTTTCCTTCTTTGATGCTATTCTACCTGTTAGATTAAAAACTTAAATTCCTCCTTACTCTTGATCTACTACTCTTCTCAAACTCTAAGGCTCAACTCCACTGAAGAATCCTTCTACCTCTGTACCCTATCTATAAAACCCTAACTAGGAAAACCCTTCCACAAGATGGCGTACTCCAAAATAACTCTCCCCACGCCCATGTACTCCTTCCACACACCGGTTCATAGATCAACCTAGTTGCACACTTAGATCTCTATGATTCTTTCTTCCTTCGCACAAACCTCTCTGGATGCTCTAGTTCGCAAGAGCTCTTCCAATTTATAATAGCAAGGTAAAATAATGATTCACCTAATCTCATACTTATAGCTTTTTCCTCCTTTCTAGAAATAAATACTATGCCACCTACCAGCATACTTAGCATTAAATGTAGATTTTTCCACTAAAGCTGACCTTAAGCGCCCTTACCCACATGCCAAATCCTATGTGAAAAATTATTTACAACCTTCTGGCATGTAAAAATCCTTACCAACTGAATACTCTTACATGCGTGTCTGCGGCGCCAAAGGTAGCTCTTCTATCCTTTACTTGATTTTTTCCCTCACCTACCTCATGTTATAACTGTGTTTTTCCTTTTCTGTACATAGTCTTTATAAAGCCTTATCCTGACACTAACCATTCTCATCCACCATTTTCCCATGCACTTTCTATCCTTCAATCACCGTTACATTTAAATTTTACTACCAACTTATAATTCACTTCACATTACTCCACCCCACACTAAAATAGATGCACGGTCCTTTGTGCATACACAACCTTTTGAAAATAATAAGCGGTTATTGGTGCACAAGATGAAAAATAGAACAAAAAACAAAGGAACAAAAACTATAAAGGGAAACACAAGAAAATAAAATGCATAAAGGGAAATCCTAAGCTAATTGGCAATATTACCTTATTTACAAACACAAGGAAGACTTATTTATAGTAGGGTTTCAACCTACTCCTATTGAAATGGCTAGGTAACTTCGTCCCATCTAGTGCTTGTAACTAACATGCGTCTGAATCTAGGATGTATGAGATGATGTAAGGGCCCAACCAATAGAATTTCAACTTCCCAGGTTGGTGTAAATACTTGGAATCATACAACTGAATCCTCTGCCAGACCTCAAAATTCTTTGTTCTTGATATGATGATCATGCCATGCCTTTTCAATCTTCTAACTCCATGTAGAAAGTGATCGTCTCTTGTCTAACTACATCAACTTATCTATCCTTTCTTCGAGCACTTGTTCATCATCCAATCCTCCTACATGTGCTATACGTAGTGATGGAAACATGAATTCAATAGGAAAAAAAAACCCCTGTGCCAAACAAAAACTGAAATGGTGTGGCATTGTTCAATATTTTGTAGGTTTTCCTGTATGCCCATAGAATAATTGATATTTTTTCATACCAATGATGTCTTCTGATATAAAAAATCTTGGTCAATGTGTGATTTAACATATTTTTAAATGTTGTAGTAGTTTCATTTTACTGTGGATGATAGGGGTAGTCTTGTGATGGGCCACCATAAACTCTGCTAGAAGAATCCTGACCATTTCATTTAGGAAATGTGTACCCCTATCACTTGTATAGCTCAAAGGAAAATCCATACCTGCTGATTATATTTTTTCCATAAGAACCTAGTAGCTATCACTGTAGTGTAATCCTTTGTAGGCACTACCTTTGCTCATCTCATCAAGTAAACAATGCAAATAATGATATACCACAAACTAGTCTTTCGCGTGGCTAGTGAAACCGGTCCTAAAAAGTTGATTTCCCACTTTTCAAATGGTTTTGCGCTGGCTATCAGCCCTTAATGGCATATCATCCCTCTTTCCCAGGTTTTCCAAGGCACTAACAATGGTCACATTCCTTGCAAAATTCAATTCAATCTTGGTAGATGGTTTCCTACTAGAGCCCTATGAGTAGAATCTTTCACGTGGTTGCATTTCTTTATATAGTGCCCTCCTGTAATCCCACCACGTGCTTCCTCCATAATTTCTATGCACTCATGTTACAATACACATCGATGCATAAATTCATCACGTAATAACTTATACATATCTCCACTAATCAACAAATAAGGTGTGGCACGCATAGCTAACCGCTTCCTCTCTAGAGCCTTCATCCCTTCCGGTGCCACACTAGTTTTCAAGAATACTGTGATATCTTCTAAGTCCAAGGACATGTGCCAAAACATAAATAATTGTGCGTTCAACATGGTATCCTCAATGCTTTGCACCTCCTCCCCTGAGTCCAATCCTTGATAAGTGGTTAGACCCTGAATTGCTCTTCCCTGGTTTTACCACAATTGAAAACTCGAATTCCTGAAATAACAAGACCTGACGACATATGCATCCTTGTAGAACATGCTTGTTAACCAAGTAATTTCAACACCATGTGGTCTGTATAGAATATAAAAGGTGTTGCCAACATGTACTATCTGAACTTACGTAGCGCACAGATCATGGATAGTGCCTCGTGTTCAGTAGTGGTATAATTCTGTTATACTAGTGTGAACTTCCTACTTGTAAAACACAAGGGATGATCAACAATCCCCTCACTAGGTTGTGCTAGTACTGCTCCCATGGCTGTTCCTGAGGCATCAACATGCACATGAAAAGGATTATCCTAATAAGGAAAATGTAGTATGGGTGTAATAACAAGTCTATCCTTCAAAGTTTTCAAACAACTTCTGTTGTGCCTCTCCCCAATGAAAGACACTCTTGTGCTTTAGAAATTCTTCCAAGAGCATAGTGATCTTACTATATCCTTTGATAAAATTCCTATAGTATCCCATATGCCTAAGGAATCTACACATTGTGCTTTGACTATTAGGCTCTCTTAATCCCACAATAACAAAAATTTGGTGGGATCCACTAGTAAGCCTTCCTTACATATGATATGCCCCAACAAGGGTTCCAAATGGAGGTGGCAAAGATACATTTCCTAATGCTTGAGGGATATCCTCAAATGCTGACATCTCTCAAACATTAGCCTCAAATTTTCACAATGTTCCTTCACTAGCCCATACACCATCCAGTATTCCAGGTAGACTTGAAGAAACCTTAAGGTTAAAGTCTTGGAATTCTTGTACCATGATGTATAAGAACACAATAGGTGCATTCTTCAATCCAAAAGGAATGATAGGGTAGGAAAAGCTTCCCCACTTAATGGTGAAAGTTGTCTTTCTTTGGTCTTCCTTTGTAATCTTGACTTGGTGATACCCCGAGAACCCCATCCGTGAAAGAGTAGACCTCGTTGTAGACACCAAAATTGGGTCACACTCCCCTTGGTCCCTTGATAAATAAATACCTTGAACACATTCACCTAGCCATGGCCCCCTTCACCTCCCTACAATATTAATTTAATTATTAAAATTAAATTAGTTCATTATCTTCACTATATTTATTATTTAAATATCCTAATTGAGATAATTCCCACATACCCACCTCACCTAAACACCTCATCAAGCCACCTCACCCTAACACCTATTCTTAGTAAGTTTCCATAACTAACTATGACTTACCCAAACCCTAAAAATCAATGCCTACATTCCCTCTAACCATATTCCTCATCGCATGTTAGAAAGATGCTTCCATCCTAATCCACGGGGCCAACACACGAGATCCCAAAAAATCAAGGGGATCTACCTAGTTTAGTAAACCTATAAAATCCCACCCTAACCGACGTTGGTTACCCTTAATCTCTGCTAGTTAAGCTAGAAATGTCGTCGGTCACCTTTTAACACCTAAAACAACCTTATTTTGGAGGTTGGCAGATTCTTGAGAGATATCACATCTTTTGAGAGCAAGTTTAAGGGATAGCAGCTACATGCAAAGAAGGAGATCAAGTATTTTACTCTTACATCAGACATCTATAGCATTCACCAATTGAACAACCATCTAGCAACTCACCCCAGCATAGATTTGATCAATCAGGTAAGAAGGAGAGCACATGCAGCACATGCAAGAGCTCCCCAACAATTGGTGATCATCTTCATTTGTTTAACCTCTTACAAACACCTTCATTCCTCACTCACAGATGTCCTAGGACTAGATTCCCAAGTAAGTAGAAAATTTTAACTAACACTTTGGTTCATTATCATTTCATCATTATATTTTCATCTCCTTTGTTCTCCCTAGCCAACCACTAACCTCCATTCCCATACTCCCCCTCCATATTACCTCTATTAAAACATTGACCAAATCCCATCTAAACACACCATTGAACTACCCACATCCCAATTTCAGCCTAGTTCTTGGTGTATATCATAAGGGAGATCATAAAGCCTTGCCATTTTGTGATTCTCATCTAGCACCAGATCTATCCCTTACCAAGTTTTATCGACACTTTTGTTCTCCCAAACCATACAACGTCAGTCACCCTTAACCAGAATTGGTCTCTGTATTAACCAATATAACCCATAACAGTAACCTAGACTGACGCCATTCTCTGTGTCATTTACCCTTAATCACCAAGAAAAGACTTGCCTAAGACCTCTGTCATACTTACAGAGACCCCCAGAATACCAGCACCCTTAAGACTTGACCTTCAGATCTTATTCATAACCTAGCCTGTTGTGATTGACATCTTTCTTATTGTAGTTTTATATGAGATACCTAAATCATTGTAACTACAATAGGATTTACTTTATTACCAAGCATTAAATTGTTTTAAACAGTGGATTGATAGCTGTCTAGGAAGTATCATGCTTCCTAGATCTAGCATACGCTAGGTAGTCCACTGCATATATTGTTTTAACTCTTATTTGGTGGTCTTGCTTTCTATTTTAGGTAGTTCCTCCCAGACCAAAAGGAAGCTTTCGTGATCAGATCAGCTGTGGATCAAGGAAGTCAACACGTGCACAACAACCTATGAACCAACATTTCAACAGGTATCCCTCATATGCCCATTACCCTATATGTTTCATCAACATTCAAAGAAACGTCTAAGAATCAAGAGAAACATTTTGGCACGCCTGGTGGAACCCATCCGGGGTTCCATTCATTCTTTCATTCATTCCTAGGAAAATGTTGTGTGTTTGTTTCCCTTCTGAAAAGCATACACATTAATTTTCTTCCATTGGTAACTTTCTTTTTCTTTCTATTTTCTCTAAAAGAAACTTCTTCTCTTTCTATTTTGCTCTAAAAGAAACCTTTTCTTTTGGTGTGTGTAAAAAGAACCATTTCTTCCCTGTTCATTAGTATCACATTTTAGTGAAAGAGCATCCCTTCTCCCTCTTCATTTATTTGTGTCATCGAATTCCATATTTCAATTTGGGCTTAAAAATCATTGCATTTCATTATGCTTTTCTACATTAGCTCACATTAATTGAGGGCAACCTATATGCTAAAATTCATTCCCAACTGATGGTTGACAAAAAAATCGTAGAAAATCACATTCCTCTCTCTTTCTCTCTCTGAGTCTTACCCAAACATGCACAAATTCAAAACAAATACATGTTCTTAAACAAAATATTTCTTGGAAGAATGCTTGTCAGGTGATCACACTGATCCAAGGATTAATAGGTACTCCCCCATCTCGCTATCTTTGTCGTACTCATACTTCAGAGTGAAGGCCCGCCCCCAGCATAACATACCTAAAACCTCACCTTTTAGATCTGCTTCTTCATAGGAAGCCATCCTCACCAAAAAACTCTATTCTATAGTTCATGAGTCAGTCCTTAAATAGCTTAACTTAAAAAAACATAATAGAAAAGGCACTCTTAGGATCACATTTTTCTTAGTGTTTCTACTTGGCTTACATTTTGAGGTGAGAGGTCATGTTCTTCATTTTTCTAGTTTCTCCTTACACGCTCCTCATCATAGTTGGTGTATTCCAGCTTCATCTGAGTGTTCCTGGACCATATTATCATCATTCTCAACATTCTGGGTTTTATTCCACATCATATTTTAATTCACAACCATTTTTCTTTCATCACTATTTCAATTTCACAGTGAACGGTGTTGGTCTAAACGACCGTCATCGGTTACCCTCTGACCACCATCGGTTATACCCAACTGGCGTCAGTTCCCGATCCTTTTGGTTAATCTACCCAAAAGGACATCTATTCATCTTCTTTGACTATTCAGAGTCCCTGTCACTATTATCATATCCCATTAACCTGGTAAATATCATCAGTATTTAGCATACCTAGTCAGATTTGGCCTTATACCTTGTTTTTGACCAACTGTCCACTTTCCATAGTGACCAGCAGTGGTTACCTGTGACCGACCTCGGTTTAACCCAACTAGCATCGGTTATCCTATGTCATTTTCCAACTGACATTTTAACCCCAATTCACCTACCACCACCTATTTATCCTATCTGTAATGTATTTCTGTGTCATTTACAGAAAGCAGTCTTACCACGTTAGTACCTGTTCACATGGTGCTACTGACATCGATAAGAAAGCACCCTTATATTCCATGCTAGTTGTCAACCACTCCCACCTAGTCCTTCACCACCTTCCATTTTATCACTTGCCATATGGAACCTATCCAACCTATCACTATTACGTTACCAGAGATGAGGAGTTCACATGACTCCTTGACCAAAATCCTACCGCTTTGCAGTTTTACCTTTGCCACTCATCCACTCGAGATGCCTTGGGTCAGTTGATATATGACATGCCCATATCTATCCCCTTGACACTCATTCCCACTCCTGCATTAGCCCCATCTAACTCCGCTTTCCCACATCTACTTTACCCCCAATCGTTTCGTAGCTAGGCCCTATACCTGATATGACTATACTTCTGCTACAGTTGTTGCACCCGCCACATCCACTATACCTTCGCCAACCACCCAGAACACAACCTCATCCATGCGTATTGTCTCACATATACTCATAGCTACACTACCACCTCCAGTGTCAGTGACCCCTACCCCTTTTCAAAATGTGGTCCTTTCTATTCTGTAATCTTTAGCCCCCATTAGCACTAGGGTCACCACAACCCTTCCACCTCCATATATGTACTATCAGTAACCTCCTGTTTCATCTATTATTCACTCTGGGTATGTACCCCTTATTTCGTTGCCTTCTTCTCAATCTACCTATATATCAACACCATATACTGGAATGCCACCCCCATTATATGCCCAACACCAACCCTCTTACACTACAGGAGTCACCCATCCATCACAACCTACCAATGACCTAATCAAGTTAATGATGGACAAGGTGTAGACATTGGAGGCATATATTTCTGGCTCCCACAACACTCTCACCTACAATCAGATTTGTAATGAGCCTATACACCCATTCATTCCTATCTGTCCATATCCCTTACATTGGGAAATGCCTAAATTCAACCATTTTAATAGCAAAGAAGACCCGCAACAACATTTGCGGTCTTTCAAACACCAGGGTGCTATCTAATCACCCATGATGATGCTTTGCTCCTGAGGACCTTTCCCATGTCTTTGACTGACCCTACATTAGATTGGTATAGTGGGTTACCTAGACACTTTATTTTCATTTAATCAGGTAGCCCAAGCCTTCTTGGATCACTTCTCCATTAATATCGTTAAGAAGGTTACCATGACTGACCTCTACTCTACATGTCAGTATGATGATGAATCCATCATAGATTTTGTTGCTCATTAGCGTAGCCTGATCAATTAACTCACATTCCAACTACCACAAACTAAACTCATCAAAATATTCACACGGGATTGTGCTAGGCATATCTAACTGACTCTACAGGTCCAAAATTTCTGAACCTTTGAAAAAGCATTCACCATGGCACGAAAGCTATTAAGATTCGGGCCATTGAAGAGAATAAAATCCAATTACATGCAATAATAACTCTGCATTCAAGTCAAATGATACCTCTTCTTCTTCAAAACCATAGAACAATTATTCAAAGGCCAAGGGGACCGCTAACGCAGTGGTACTCAAAGCTGGCCCAGCTCATCCATCAAATCAGGCTAGCCCCTCATCTAATCTCTCACCCATTCAGAATTTTCAATTTAGACGGGAATGATGGAAGTATACCCCAATTGGGGAGCCTTATTCTTCTATATTAGAGAATCTCATCAAAGTTGGGGCCATCACCCTTCCTCCTGTGAAACCACACACTAGTTTTTACCCTACTCACCCCACATCCGCTTAGTATAAAGACCACGATTTCTGTAATTATCATCAAGTAAAGGGTCATAGTGATGAAATTGCATCACTTTCAAAACCATTGTCCAAGAAATGCTCGAGAAAGGAGAGCTAACCTTGGATAATCCAAATTCACTTACCAATCAAAACCGACATATCTTCAAGAAACCTTTTTCTAATCATGCCCCTTCTTCTTATCAAACCTGGGAGACCTCAACTCATGATAGTCATACCCGTGAGCTCCATGCTATTTTCAGTGATACACCCGTTGCTTCCCAATTACATCATATTCCTTCCATCGAGGAAATCCTATCTTGAAGTCCTCCGCCTACACTTGAATCCACCTCACCTATTCCTCCACCCATAGAGGAACACCTTTCACCTCCTTCCTCACCTGTGGAGGAGCCTTCCATTAATATCAAAACTATTTCACCTTTGGATTTTCCACCTAGGGAACTGTCACTCACAATAATTCTTTAGTCCATGGAAAGGATACTTGTTTATCTCCTCCACCCATAGAGAAGCACCCATCATCTCCTCCACCTATAGAGGAGCACCCATTTTCTCCTCCACCTATCAAGGATCTAGTAGAGATACCTTTTCCTCTAGGTGATCATTCTCCATCAACTACCCAAGAGCCTACATACTTACTTTCAGGTCTCTTACCCACATAAGCCAAACCTAGCAAATTCCCCGTCTCTAAGAAAAATTTTACGGGAATTTCCATTAGGTCCTCATTAACCTCATTCCTACAGATGTGCCATTCTCATGTTTAGCCGATCACTTAGATTATTTGGATAGAACTTTACTTTGGGGATGTCTTCTGCTTCTTGTCTCAACCCAAATGCAGATGTCACTTGCTGACACTTCCACTATCTACCCAAAAATATTTCGGCCAATTGAACCAAGCACAACCACCTCTATCATAACTTCTTCCATAACCCTCTCATGGCTCAAACCACACCCCTACCCATAACCCAACATGCATCTACACCCAAGCCTACACTTAAATCATCTTCTTTTCCTAAACCCATCACTACCTTAGGGGTCATCCCAAGTATCAGCCTTACTCATCCACCCATCATATTAGATTTAGCTACATCCTCCAAGGCCAATACCAAACCTACTTCGAAACCCAAACAAAAGAGTTAACCCCATAAATTTCATACTCTAACCTCACCAATCACACCTAACATCACCTTCACCCTTTCTAATCTGTCTTAGGACCTCACCTTCTAACATGGTTAAGAAACCTCCACCCATCAGTAAACTAAAAACACAACAGCCCATTCCTTCCATTACAAACCTCAAACATACCCAAGTGCCCACCATGACTTCCACCCACATCTGTAACATCTTTACTACCCATACCTCTAATACCATTGATCACCCCTTCACTACCCACAACACTTCAGTCTCTTTCCCTCACACCTCTGGCATGACCTACACCACCTACCTTCATAGCACCTCCGTTATCTCCATGGGTAATGTGCCCTCTTCCACCATCTGTCTTTCCCTCTAGATCTCATGTACACCTGTATCACCTTTACCCAAGAAGGTACAACCTAAGGACAAAAATCCCCTACCCTCCAATAAGGTAGTCAAAACAACCATACACTCTCCTGCCCAGTTCGTCTAACATACCCCTACCCAAACAAACACATGACCAACACCCAAGACCACTCCAGCACCCAAAACTATAGCTTAGCCTACTCCCCCTCGTGCAAAGACCGTTCCTCTACAATCAGTCCATGCCTACACCCAAACCCACTTTCACTTCCCATTGTGATCCACTAGCAGGGTCCTATGCCAAAATTTTAACCAACCTCCTTGAAACTTCTGTCATCACATTACCATCTCTCAGACCTTATGACCCTCTCAAACCCAAACCAAAGGGGTTTGATGACACCAAAATTTGTGCCTACCATCATGTGCTAGGGTACGATGTAGATAACTACAAGGCTTTAAAAACAATCCTTATCCAGTTGTGTCCTCCCGAAGAAAACTTTGATGATGACAACCTTCTTGATGAGGACCATTTCACCAACACCCATTCCCACAGTCCTTCCCTCACTACCTACTCAATGACCTAGACCTCCACCCCCATAGCTCCTAGAACCACCCCCAAGATTTGAAATTAACATGGTTTGCATCAACGACCTTGCCAAACCTCCACCCAAATGTCGATGTGCCCAGCTCATTCACAAAGTTTCCTTCCCACCATAGGCTTTTTCCCTTCATGTCATTATACCTTTCATGGCTCACCTACCTTGCCTACCTCCCCACCTCAGATCAACATGATCCACATTGCTACCCATGCTCAGAAGGACAAAGGAAAGGAAAAGGCAACTGACTCACCAACCAATCCTATACCCAACATACCATCTACACACACACCTAAAATCACTATCCATGGCCCCACATATCCTATTTACAATGGAGTCACACACCGCATGATGCTTAAACAACTACACCAATCCCCCCTCAAACTATCCTTATATGACCTCATCCAAACCTCAAAATCCCATCGTCAAGCTCTCATGGAGGTCTTGTCAATCTATTGAGGTTTTACCCAATGACCCTACACCCGTAGCCTCCATTATCACACCCCATCATGTAGCCTCTCTCACCAAATTTCCACCTTTATCCACACCTCACCCTACTCACCAAGTAGCCTCCCTTAGCTTCTCAGAGGAAGAGATCACACCACACCAAATAGATGACCCAGACCCATCTATCTTCATCTCTGTCCACATTGATGATATACATGTACGACGTGTTATGATCGATGGGGGCATGCTAGCATTAATATCATTTCATCCCATGCATTCACTCAAATGTGCATACTTGACAATTACATGCATAAACATCCTGTCATGTTGCATTCATTCAATGACGCTATCACCTCTACACTAGGCACTATCATCCTCCACATTTGCATGGGCCCCTACACTATTCTAGAGTTATTTTACATCTTGGAGGGGGAATTTCAATATAACTTGTTGCTTGGCAGACCTTGGATTCATGTCATGGGTTGTGTCCCTTCCACTTTGCATCATTGTGTGAAGTTTGAGCATGAAGGACACACCTATACCATTCCAGCTGACCCATCACCTTTGAAAACATGTAACATTCTTTACCAACCCAATGAAGTACTCGTACCCATCAAATCATCTACCTCCACAACCACTACCATGTCACCTACACCTCCCCTCACCAGTCTAGTCGCTACCTTAACCACACCTACATGCTCTATTCCTACCACTGCCACAACCTCCATAGCCAAACCATTGGCCTCCTAATTCGTTATCTCTACCCCCGATCCGACCTCTGACACATCATCTATTCCACCTACCCACATACCAACCACCGATCCCTTGGAGGGAATTTTTCAATGCCTCACTCTGGGGGAGTATCACCTATATAGTGTCAACACATTCCTTACTCCACAAGAGTACGGAAATCTTCACCAACACCCTCATTATGATCACTGTATAGGAGAATTCCTTCTTTATGGTCCTCCCCACCTTCTTACCAATCTCACATATGGGGGACTTGATACTACAACTTACACACCTGAACCACCATCACAAACCCACCCATTTTCCGTCAACCTCCAGTCACTCACCAATCACCGTTTTGCCCACACCTTCTTGCACCGATGTGCGTGGAAGGGTTTTGGTTTTGGATTTTATGAGCAAGGCCACCATACTATTATTCCATGTACTACTCGTAAACATAACGACCGTAGTGGTATCAGCTTTGCTGAACCACCTACTAAGAAGGCCCGCGTTGAGCTCATTTAAGACATCAACCCTTTTCCACCTTCGTCAACCCCATCACCATCTTCACCGATGGAGTCGATGGATCCCGAATCCATGCCTACTAACTTTTTCTTTCTTTCATAAACACCATATCCTTGGTGCCTCTGACTTATCAATGTGAGGGCAAGGCTCCCTTCTCTCTTCCCTTCATGTACCCTGAAATGATCGATGACGATACACCTTTGATTAATGTCTTTCAATGTCATGATGATGAATCTATACTCACCTACCTTGGTTCTGAAGACTCATATATTCATTAATTACTACCATCTGAGACACAAACCATGTTGAACAAATCGACTATCAAAAACAACATTCATACTCAGGATGACCTGCACATCCTAAAGATTGTTTAATCTTTAGATGTTGCTAAACAGGAATCCATCACTTCTTTTCTCAAAGATCATAACCATGTTTTTGCTTGATCTTACGCAGACATGCTCGGTATTAACCCCACCATAGTGGTCCACAATATCGTAACCATTCCCGATGCCAAACCCGTCAAACAAAAGCTAAGGAAAATGCACCCTCGCATTACCCTTCTCATCAAAGAATAACTTCAGTGCACTAGTATCCGTACTTCCACTATTGCCATGCCCTTTTTGTTGGTCTAAGGTACAGAGGTTGTTCTGCCTCTTAAGTCCAAATTCCCTCACTCCACATTTCTCTCCATGACATGGTCAATGATGACAAATTTTGTCAGGACCATTTAGCACAACTTGAGTTACTAGATGAACATCATCTTAATGCTCTTGACCACCTTCAATTTTACCAAAAACATATCAAATGTGCCTATGATAAACACGTCCATAAACAAACCTTTCATGTTGGTGATCTCATCCTGAAATAAAATTAACATGTAACTAAAGAAGAAAAAGTAAACGGGGAAAATTTGCTCCTAATTAGCTTGGACCATACATCATGACCCATACTTATGGATCAAGTGCTTATCGTTTATCTTCACTTGATGGTAAACCTGAACCTAAGCCCCTTAATGCCTTGCATCTTCAACCGTTCTACTATTGACTTTTAGTCCTACCTCACTTTTTACCTCTTTCCATGCTCATCCCTTGAGCGCTATCCACTTCTTATGCCATCAATAATGATTAAACAAGAATAATGTGCGTACCCGTCACTTGTTATCTTCTCTTAAATATGTGTACCACGGCACTGCACATAGCATGATTCTCATGGATACTTTTCGTCTACCTTTAGATGAGATCCCATAGTCATTTCACCCTACTTTCTAAACAAGAATCCTATTCTTCACCTTGGTCTTGTCCATGACTTCAAATCCCTCACATGGGATCCAAATCCTTGAGTCAAACTTCAAATAAAAAGATGATTCCCTCAAAAAAACATCTTTCTCTCTATAATCAATACTATAAATAGACTACTCCCTCGAAGGAGAGCTATATAAAGCTCTTCCAAAAAAAAGAGAGAATCTAAAGCTTCCCACATCGATCAACTTCACCAAAACCTCAAGGAGTTAATTTCTTCATCCCATATGGACTTCCCACATCGATTAGTCTATCTCACACATCAGTAAAAACAAACAACCTTTTAGTCATGGACTTTCCCATTGTGACCTTGGATCTCTAGCTACAAAGGCATGCTACCTCGTACCATATAAAAATTAACCACCTTTCATCCCTCTCACCATTCGCACTCCCATTTCCTACCACCTCAAGATACCTCTTGGAACTGTGACATTTGGTGATCATGTGACTAATATTCACTTTTAGGATAATCACTCATGTAAAGTATTTAGGATCTTATGTTCCCTAGCCTACCTACGATATGGTCCACCAGTTATGATCCTCGCCAATCAGGTGGATTTCTTGCCCCCTCTTATCTCTTAACCTTCTTTATTATGTATTGATTAACTGATACTGGACTTGGTCCTTGACACTTACCTTTGGGTAATCTTCTTCTTCTACCACAATCAAAATCACCTATACCAAGTTTCCCACAACTCACCCACACCTAACAGACCTAAACCCAAACCATGCTTATAACCTACCAACTCATTCTCATACCTCCTCATATTCTTCCCTAGCTTATGGGAGAACTACATCGGCCTAAGGTCCCTTTTCACTGGGACTATTTAGGCAGCACTCCGTGGGCATGGGGCCCTTGGAGGTTAGCTTGACCACTCTCTACCCTAACCAATTCATCTTTTATTTTCCTAAACCACATTCTACCCTACTTTGTTTCCTTTTTATATCAAAAATTGGAAATTAAACCAAACAAATGACACATTGCTTCACATTTTTCTCATCATCAAAACATACATTTATTTTGATTATCATTTCTTTACCAACGTCATGCATGTCTTATAAAACATCTTAAACATGACCCATATCATCATTCATTATAAAAATTAATGAATTACAACCTCCACAACCTAACTCAACCTTACCTTGCCTTCGGTCATGACCTTTACCCAAAAAAACCTTATCATTTACTACCTCCCCTCGTCCTCTTTACCCATACCTCATCCCTACCCGTGTCGTGACCTAGATACTTGGACCTGGAACATCGCTAGTGACCTTTGACCCCATGTGTTCACTATACCTTGTGGCACTATTACCTATGTTGATTGCCATTCTGACCTTACCTTTCCTCTTGTTTTGACTGTTTATCCTGACCCAACCCTTGGTGTACTGGAACATACCTAAACATTCCTACACCTAACTTATGTCATGTTTCCTAGCCATATCCTATACCTTGGATACTGGACTCACTTCCACGTTGTTGGGATAAACCTATTGACCTTTGACAATGTAGAGTTTTCCTGCTCTTCAACCTAGTACTGTGTTGCAGTTTATACGTGTGTGTGCATTTGACTATCACTACCTTTGACCCTAACCCATTACCTAGATTACTTGAGTGGACCTTTTTCCTTTTTTTACCTGTTACCCCACCTTCTTCTTCATCACATTCACCTTTTATCAAACCACTCACCGATTCTTTGTTTTGCCTCATCAGTTCTTGGTTTGAAGGGGATCACCTTCACCCAAAGATGGGGCAACCACATCTTATTTTTGTTAGTGTCACTTACATATACAAGCTATGCAACAAAAAGGGGAAAAATGTAGACACTAAAATTGGGTCATACTCCCCTTGGTCCCACGTCAAACAAAAACCTTGACCAAATTCACCTAACCATGGCCCCTTTCATCCCACTCTAATATTAATTTAATTAATTTAATTAAATTAATTCATTATCCTCACAATATTTATTATTTAAATATCCTAATTGGGATAATACCCACATATCCACCTCATCTATCCACCTCACCCTAAGACCTATTCTTAGTAAGTTTCCATAACTAACTAAGACCTACCCAAACCCTAAAAATCAATGCCTACATTCCCTCTAACCACATTCCCGCCCGTTAGAAGGAAGCTTCCATGCTAATCCGTGGAGTAAACGAAATGAGATCCCAAAAAATCAAGGGGATCTACCTAGTTTAGTAAACCTAGGAAATCATGCCCTAATTGACGCCAGTTACCCTAAACTGTCGCCAATTAAGCTAGAACTACCGTCATTTACCATTTAACCCCTAAAACAACCTTATTATGAGGTTGGCATATTTCAAAGAGATTAACAAATCTTTTGAGAGCAAGTGACAAAAAGCCAAAGCTACATGCAAGCAGAACCAACGTTAGTACACACATCAGAGCATCTATAGCCACCACTGGAAGTAATCACACAGCCATCTACCTTCATGGGAGCATCCGGGGAAGCGCCAACACCATATTAGGTTAATTTCATTTGGTCACCTACCATTACCAACAAGATGTCAAACTCGTACAAGTGGTAAGTGCTTTTGGTAACCAACACTGGTCCATTATCATTTGAGTAGATCTTTTTACTTCTGTTGTTAGTTTTTGCTCCCCATTCCCATTCCCCACCATTTTACCTCCATGCAAACTTGACCATCCCTTTACCCACACCATTGAGCTGCCCACATCTAAACTTTCGTCATTCCTGTGCATACCTAAGACCCCCACGAGCCTTGTCATTGCCCTATCATTCTCATGTAACACCAGATCTATCACCTTTCCATGTTTTATTGAGTTTTTTGTACCCCGACCATACCAACACTAGTTACCTGAAACCATCGCCAGTTAACATAAACTGAGTCATACTAGAATGACATCGGTCTTTATGTCTTTTACTAGAAACCAAGAACAAAGCTTCTAAACCTCCACCAAATACCCAAAACCCCCAAAATTTCACCCTGACCCGTATTAGTACCCTGACCAAGACTTTGACCTTCAAATTAAATCATAGCTAAGCCTGTTGTGAATGAATTTACTTATTGTAGATGAATGAGATACCTAAATCATTTTAACTGTAGTAGGATTTTCTTTATTATAAGCATAATTTTTTTTAAACAGTGGGTTGATAGCAATCTAGGAAGTATCACGCTTCCCGAATCTAGCACACGCTAGGCACTCCACTGCATATATTGTTTAACTTTTATTTGGTGGTATTGTTTTCCATTTCAGGTAGTTCCTCCAAGCAAAAAGGAAGCTCTCATGATTAGCTATGGATTCAGAAGTCATACGTGTGCAACAACCTACAACCAACATCTCAACAGGTATTCCTCCTATCCCTTTACCTTATCTGTTTTGTCAGCATTCAAAGAAATGCATCTAGAATCAAGTGAAACAAGATCTACAATACAAGACTAGATCTTCATAGATCTATAATACAAGATCTCACCAACATGTGGATCTACTAGAAGAAACCCTATGTGCTTTACATACTATGTAAGCCATTACTTGAGACTAAACAATACAAAGGAAATATAGTAGAAGACTTTACCCTCTTCTCACCATTCAAATGTACCTGTTATTTCCTTCTGTCCATCTCCTATCCATGGAGACTCTGTCTTCATGTAACCGATTCTTTATTTTTCTTCTTCTTCATCTTCATCCTCTCGGTCTTGGAGAATCAAGGATCTAATCCAATCCTTCTCATTATTTCACCCTAACTTTCACGCTTATATATAAATATATAAACTTAGGGCACCTCATCTATGCAATTACATCCAATAGATTTACTTTAAAATAAAATCTATATTTAAAGCCCATGACTTAAAATAAAACACATCGCATAGGTAATTGGTGCCAATTAGACCTAACTGTGGTCAGTTCCCACTTTCTCTGACCGATGACGGGTCACGGTTCCCACTTTCTCTGACCAATGACAGTTCTGGGTGACCATGCCGATTCCCCCCATAACCGATGATGGGTCACTGTATTTTTAATCACTTTCCATTGCATGCTAACTGTGAAGAAATCTAGCTCCACAACCTAACAACATCAACATGCACATGGAAAGGCTTATCCCAAGAAGGAAAACGTAGTATGGGAAAAGTGACAAACCTCTCCTTCAAAGTTTCAAATTCCTTCTATTGTGCCTCTCCCCAATGAAAGGCACTATTGTGTTTTAGAAATTTCTCCAAGGGCACGACAATCTTGCCATACCCCTTGATGAATTTCCTATAGTACCCCTTATGTCCAAGGAATCTGTGCACTACACTTTGACTATTAGGCTCCACTTTGACTATTAGGATCCCCTAATCCCACAATAACTGTAACTTTGGTGGGATCCACTAGTAAGCCTTCCTTACATATAATATGTCCTAATAGGATTCTAAATGGAGTAACAAATATACATTTCCTAATGTTGAGGGATATCCCCAATTTCTGACATCTCTCAAACATCAGCCTCAAATTGTCACAATGGTCTTTTACCAACCCATATATAGTCCATTCATCTAGGTAAGCTTGAGGAAACTTATGGATGAAGTCTTGAAATTCTTGTACCATGATGTAAGAGAACACAACAGGCACTTTCTTCAATCAAAAAGGCATATCCCTCTAGGCAAAATTTCCCCATTCAGTGGTGAAAGTTATCTTTCTTTGGTATTCCTTTGCAATCTTGACTTGGTGATACCTTGAGAACCCATCCGTTAAAGAGTAGAACTCACGCTCGACAACTCCTAGTAGAATTTCTTCAGTAAAGGGGATTGGCAAAGGGTCAATGACACATAATAAGTCCACACAGATCCTTATTCTTCCATCCTTATTAATACTCATGACCATTAGGTTTAACCATTTTGATTCCTCCATAGCATCAATGATTCCAAATGTTATCATCTTGTCTATTTCCTCCTTGACCTATACACGTAAATTTAGATTCATCTGATAAGGCGTCTTCTGGATCAGGTGCACACCTTCATTCAACTTGATCTTCATCTCCCCCAAGGAATGATGGATGCCTTTGAGTTCATGGTACCTATGAGGGAATAAATCTGGGAACTTGTGCAATAGACCAATGACCTTTGAAACGTCTCTTTCTGACCAATAGTCCCCAATGATAGCTTCCTTAGGTTCTATCTATGTCCCAATGTTAACGTTCTTTATTTTCAATGGCTCATGGTAGGCATGTGCTTGCTCATTAGCACTATCTATGACTTCATGTGTACCTTCAGAATGGTTAGCATCCAAAATTTCCATTTCTTCACCATCTACTACATACACCATTTTTCCTTTTTCTTTTTCCATGCATGCGCACTCAAGATGTACTTCCTTCGATTCTTCTTCATTAGGGTGCATCCCAAAATAAGGCTCACCAAGAAACTCTGGTATCCTATCTTCTGTTATTACATTATCTCCCATCCTAAGGTGCCTAATTACTTATAATTCCTTATCCACCAATGGATTTGTACTCTTATATTCAAACTCTTGGATGAGACCAGTCACTAACTCCGGCTAATTACCTGTTGACGGCACATCTCTGAATGAATATACCATGCACATGCACAACCTTATAAGGTGGAATATAACTTATGCACCCATAATGAAGTTGGTAACACTTCCGCGCTTCCTGTCTAGACCTCCTCACACAATTGGATATGGAATGAGGTGGTCTCTTTACCATGGTAGTCTTGGATCACAGTGGGTGCGTTGCTCCTGGATAACCTTACAGAAAATGTAACCTTTACCTCATGTTGTTCTAAGAGGTTCTCCTGATTAGTATCCCACCAACATGCTCCAGTTTTGAGTAGGTTATAACTAAGCATTCCCCTTCTCTCGTCCTCATTCTTCCACTGAGCCTCCATTTCTTGCAAAAACAATTTAGGGTATTCTCCTCTAGAGTAACTTGGCAACTTCTTCCCTCCTAGGCACTTGATTGAATGCACCTTTGTTACCATTATTACATATCCTCTCAACTTTCACCCAATCAACTCATAAGTTCCATGCACCCAATTGTCACATGTCATGCTAGTGGTATCACTCAAGGACTGAGAATCTTCAAACTGGATGACTCCCTATGTGGGATGAATGATATAAGGATATCTGATGGAGTGTAGATAGATTTTGTCAAGGAATTCCTCTCCCAAGGTCTCAGTATACATCATTGACTTCCCATATGTTAAAGGGATAATCCCCCTTTATTCTTTTTTCTCAAAACTAATATATCCCTTGTTAAGCCATAGGTCAACATTGTTCTTATAACACCATGGACACCCAAGCAATGTTGGAAATTTGTCTACCTTGGCTATGCCAAGACTTCAAAATCTATAGTGAACTTGGACCCTTAAAAGGTGATAATGGCATCCTTAAAGACTCCAATGGGCATTGCCTTTGCTTTTTTTTCATATATATCACATTCAAAGATGGTCGTAATGCAGGACTTCCCATTTGATGCCAAGCATCTAAAGTGATAACATTAACCTCCACTCTTGTTTCGATGAGGATATTGCTTAGAATCAACCCATAAACAACTTCATTCAATGGAATCTCTTTATCATAGTTAAGGTTGTGAGGAGGAAGGTTTACATGCAAAACCTACCTTTCACACTCTACTCCGGTGCATATTACCTTCTCCCTTAGCCATTCTCATAGCAAGGGAATAATACTTTATTTCCTTAACATCCTACATACTTCTTTGACTTCATCCAGGTCCTCCTTCAGAGCCTTGGCATTCTTCCTTTTCTCCAGCTGCTTTGACTACTCCTTTAGACTTTGGATCTCCCCTTGCAAACTCTGAATCACATCCATAGTATTTTGATACACTTCCTTCTGATGAGTAGGGTCTGTATACTTTCCATGTACCACTTCCTCTCTTGAAACCAATTTCCTTTTTCTTGGCATATTCTTGGTGTGAGCACCCTAAGCTCGCATTGTCACCTATACAAGTTCTAGTCCTAACTCACATGCCACTCTTGGCACCCACTGTGGGTCAACCTTCTTTAGACTCACCATCCTAGCACCTTTGTCTTTTCGGTTTTGTTCACTCATGTGTTCAAAAAACTCAGGGAAATCCTTGTACTTATGTTTTTTCCGCACCATGAGCATTATAATATGTTAGGAAACTCACGCTTATAATTCTTTATCGATCCACATTTATAACATATTCCTCGCAGGAATTCACTTCATCCTCCACCAGAGTTATTGCGACACAAAATCCTCCACAAAAAAACTCTTCCATGCACTCCTCCATCTGCGTGCCCTTCATAGCAATGATCATCATCCTTGGAACTTCTTGCAAGACTAGTTTGGCACACCCCAAGATCATTAACATCATGAATATAGTCAATCAATCTACAATCCTTGGTATCATGGATTGTAGAGGTAAAGGTCTTACAATAGCAAGAAACATTCTTTTGGATTGTGTGTTGTAGTAGAGGACACCTATTTATATCATGATCCATATGAAAAATATCATAGTATTCTGCTATGGCGTGTACAAAATTCCAAGGGAAACTATCATTTGCATGCCCTTCCACTTCACAGTCTTTACACCAAATCCCACTATGAACCTCATGCACTGATTTTGTAGACAGCTTCTCTAACTACTTGGCCATTATAGTAATTTAATCCTCCAAAAAGGGATAACACCAGTATCAACAATCCCAATAGCCTTAGTATGCAAGGAAGCTTCCAAGGCCTTACATGGGTCTATGAATGTCTTGTGTGGTAGTGCCCTTCTAAATGGTGTTATCAATCCTCCAAAAAACCATTGAGCATGTTGAGAAGGGTGAATTTCATAGCATAGTTTTGACAAGAGAGTTTAAAACCAAGTGTCATACTCCCACACACTCTCTTCAATTCCTTATTGGATCTCCTTCAGAGAATTGATGCTCTTCTTCTCAAATTTAAGGTTATAGAACTCTGTTAGGAAGGCATTCTTTAATGTAGTGTAGTCTACCACCATTTGATGGGGGTCATATTTTTGGTACCAACTATGTGCGCACCCTTGCAACATCATTGCAAACTAACTTACCTTATTCACCAAGGTAGTGATCCCTTTCATGTGCCATAGTAAATCACACTTGTGCACATGCTCTGCAACATCCTCAATACCCCTATAGTCTGGTAAGTGCAAAGACATAAAAAAAACTTGTGGAGGTGGTTGCAGCCCGTATCCTCCTGATCCAGAGCTTTAGTTCCCTCTGATGTTTCCTTCTCCACTAGATCCATTGGTTCCGCCAGGTCTTGTTCCTCTTGACCAACCAAATCCTCTAGATCCGCTAGGTCCACCAGTTCCTCCAGCTCCTACATAACCAAATCCACCTCCTATAGGCAACAAATGGCCTGAAGTGGTTGCTCTTAGTGTTCCTAATATCCCACTGAATTACTCACCAATGGTTTGTGATATTATCCCACTACCATTTGTGTGTCCCATGCCACTCCCAAACATAATACCCAAACCTTGTGTACTTTCACCTTGTCTAAAAATTCCTCCAAATACATGAATGGTTTGTGCAGCCACGGATGTTCTGAACGGGAAATTATATCTCTTGGGTGCAGATCAGTTACTCCCACAAATACCAATGGGATTAACAATACTTCTCCCTTGATCTGGAAAACCAAGTTCTAGGGGTTGGTTTCCATGTGGATTCAAATGCATGCCAACAGCTCTTCTTTCTTCATGTGATGAAATCTCATCAAAAGCTGAAGGGGCTTCTCTCTCGTGCTTGCCAAGATGGGGTAGCATAGACTACTCAAGTTCCACATCCTCTGCATGAACCTCAACTCCTTCCCATAATGTCTACCTCCATAGTTCCATCACACTTGTAAACTCGTGTTGTCTAGTCATCTACCTTTCACGAGCTTTTCTATACTTGAGTCATATCTCCTCCCTTTCCTTTTCAGCTGCAATGTCCACCATCTTCCTCCACTATAGCTTCCTCACACAACGCTCAGATATGCTTTAGCTGGCCATAGGAAATTCCTCTAAACTTAGGGTAATGACTAAGATATTCATAGCCAAAGGGATAACATGTAAAAATGATCCTCTGGGCTCCATTAGAAAATCAAACTCAACAACTTATGGGTAAGAACACGTAGAAATGGCATAGTCTAGAGTATGTCTAGTTAGCAATCCTTTCCACAAGTGATTAACAACACGTGTCTAAGTTAGATATGCATCCTGTATCCTATGGTAATCATCTTGGGTCCATACACATGATCTAAAGTACTAACTCAATTTGGATGCATATGTTGAAATCCTTTCATATAGTTCTACTAGAAAACAACATAAGAATTTCTCGTACAACTCATTATATATGTTCTCTTCTACCCATCTATGTGCATTTAACTCAGGTTCAGTGTTGAATCTTTGAGAAAACTCATCCTCCATGCTCTTGAACCATGCTTGAACAATTTCCAAGGTCATACGTTCTGTCATCATGCATCACAGGGACCAAGATGCATGTCATTTCTCACAAAAAATTTGAAAAGATGTCCCAGAAATGGAACCAAGATATAGTAATTTTTATACCCTTAGAATAACATTCTAATCCCATGCACGCCAGCCTATCACTAAGCGGGTGGTCACCCAAGGCATACACGGGTGTCGAGCCCCTCCTTTATGTGAGTTGTGTAAAAATACAACATCTATGATAGATACTTAAGTGTAAAATAATGGGAAAGAACTATGCTTTCATTCTAAGAACTTAGCATGATTTTTTATACCAATGTATTCATTCAGATAGCAAAAGATAAATATCAAACAACATATAGAACTGATTCATAACACAAAGGAAATGTAATAGGCTTATGCTCCTGAACACATATATGCTTTAGAATAGAACCTTATATTTACGTTAATGAGTTCCATAAACACATTACATTCACTTGAGGCCATAACAAACCCATATAATAATGTAGAGAAAGGCCATGCATCAGGAACTAAACTATGTCCTTCATATTACAAGGATAAACACAAACCCATCCTTCTAAATATGTCATCGCTCCTATAATTCCTCTAATCCCAATCCATACAATCCTTCATAATATTTCTCTAGAGCTTCACCTCTCTTCCACCACTACTACTTCTTTGCCACACACCCCCTTCTACTACCTGAGCATCTCTATATATAGATTTTTACCTTCGCCACCATGCCTTCTGAGGTAATAGATTGGCTACCAAGTGTCCAAGTGGTCCTTCAATAAAGCATTACTTCCTTTGATCTGAGCCCTCCACTCTTTGCAATGATGTCTTTATGGATCCTTCCATCAAATGCATGGAATATTCCATTCTTGATCCCATAACTGTCAGGCTAACACCTTATCCACTCCACATGCTAGACGGGTCACACTTTCCTCATGTTTTGTCTAGAACTTTGATTATGGCTAAGTCCCAAAGCCCATCTTGTCTTACGTGTGTGCACCGTGTGTTTTTCTAAACCCTGCTAGAACCTTGGCATGTGTGCCCTTATTCAATTAGGCCCTGCACACCCATGCACCTTCTTGTACTTAGCCAAATATTCTAGGGATTCAATCACTCCTATAATTCCTCTAATGCCAACCCATAGAATCCTTCATAATATTTCTGCAGAGCTTCGTCTCTCTTCCACCACTACTACTTCTTTTCCACGTAGCCCCTTCTACTACCTGAGAATCTCTATAAATAGCTTTTTTCCTTCACCTCCATGCCTTCTGAGGTAACAGATCGTCTTTCAAGTGCCCAAGTGGTCCTCCAATGGAGAATGTTTTCTTTGATCCGAGCTCTCCACTCTTTACAATGATGTCTTTTTAGATCCTTCCATCACATACATGGAATTTTCCATTCTCTATCCTATAGTTGTCAAGTTGGCACCTTATCCACTTCGTATGATAGATGGGTCATGATTTTATCATTTTCTTCTTAGAAATCCAAATATGGATACATCCTAAAACCTACTTTTATTACGTGCATGTGTCATTTGATTTATAAAACCCTGCTAGAACCATTCCCTTCGCATAATTCTTCAATTAGGTCCCGTGCACCCATGAAAATTCTTATACTTAGCCAAATATTCTGGGGTCCAACAATAATGATGGCATTATTCCACTAAGATATCCATACTTCTCAACCACTAGGGAAAGGATCTAGGTTCTAAATGCATTGTATATGTGCCATAGACATAACATGTTTTAGGTACACAATATTAAGGTAAAATTAAGAATTGACCCTATGTTTTTTAGTAGGTGTAACATCTTTGACAAACTATTAAATGTTTCCTCTTTACACTACAAGCGTTGATATGTGATTTGTCCTAAGAAGGTGTATTCTTTCTATAGTTTAAAATCATGCTTGCAAATGGATAAATTATTCTGTTCTTGGATTCATTTTGTTGAAATAATATTGCTTACAAGGAATCCATTCTCCTTGAGGTAGGTAAGGTTGTAAATTGGTAATTTTGTTTACAAATTTATCTCTATAATAGAAAAACCCTGGATCAATTCCATTGATCCAAGGTATGCTTTAATTCTTCTTATATGATCTGTATGACAAAATGACATTTTGAAATTAAAGGAAGTAAGGGACTAAGTCCTTAAATATATGTAATTTTATTGATGTTTCTTGGAGGTCCTTTCTCTATATTCTATTACAAATAGTGTGCCCAGATCTTCTGACGAAAGAAGGACATAGGAATACTAATGGACTGTAAAAGGTAAAACTTAAGTACTAGATCTTTAAGATCTACCTTAACTGAAATCCTAATCTAGGTTAAGCTAGACCTACCTTAGATCTATTTCTAACTAAGCATGTTGCACCCTAATCTGAGTTGTATACTCTACAGGTGTGGGATGTGAAGATCGTCCAAGGTAAAGAGATATCTATCTCTAACCTATTACCTAATATTGAACTAGTATGGGATATGGTTTAATTTATGAAGGCTTGTAACCTATGGCAATATTAAATGACCTAGGTGAATACTTTCCACCTAGCCTATGGTCAGATCCTAAACTAATGTTTATTTAACATAAACTATTGTAAGGATGGAAAGGAACCTAAGGGGTCACTTTGCAAGTATGAGGTGCTGGCGACAGTTTCTAAGTCATTTATTTGATTTGATTTTGAATTTACGGAATTGTGGTACTGTTAGTTTGGCAGAGGCATGGAAACTAGAGGGAATCCTAGTTGGCATCATCACTAGAGTTAAGTAATGCATGCTATCTTTGACTTTGGACTTTCTAACTTTAGATGGTGGTAGCGTGGAAATATAGGTGGGAAAGTGAATTTTAATGGCATTTATGGTCATCAGTTTTGGTGAGAAAACCACCTTGCAAACCATGCGAGTGGATTCCCTAGGGATTTTTTGGTTATTCACGCAATTCAATTTTTTCTCTGCATGGAAATATCTAGTTCTTCGAACCAGCAATTTTGTTTTCAATTTGTTTCTATTTTTAGCTCATTTGGACTATGTTCGATCCAATGGAGGTATAAGAGGCATATGAAGAAGAATGCTTTGGTTGTTGACTTCGTTTGGAGAAGAAGAAATTATGGAGGCTCAGCTGCAAATCTTCTTCGAATCAATAGAAGCACTATCAGGAATGATAGGCTCTATCCATTAAGTTGTTCTACTTTTCTCTAAGTGTCTTCATTAAAACAACTCTGCTCTCATGAAATAAATGATTTTTTTAATTTTTTTATGGTTACCATGCAATCTTTCTTGAATAGTATCTATTTTTATTTTGAAGAATCTCTACTTGATAAAGTACGAGATGTGTTATTTTCTTATTCATTTAATTTTGAATCACACCTTAAATCTAGTTGTGATTTGAGTAATGATGAGTATGTGTGAATCCTTCTTGTCTGTTCGAAAGGGGGGTTTATAGAAATGTAATGTTACTTCAAGTTTCGAACTGGGTTTGTTGTTTGGGTTGCTAGAAGGTAAATGAATATCCTTCTCTATCGCATCTTTGTTTTGTTAAAGTTTTGTTACTCCTGTTGGAACTGTTGAATATGAATACTTCAATTCAGAGTTGTGTGAAATCAAATTTGTATAAAAAAATAGTAAATGCGTGCCTTCTTCTTGAACTTACTGTAAAAACTCTCAATTATTCGAATCCAATATTTGATGGAAACTGAGTTGATAATGGGTGTTTGGAATCTCTATTTTTGTGGATTCATCTTGTATGGAAATAAGAACAAAGGTTTTATCATCCCTCTTATTTATTCAGTTAAAAAATGAGTTACTCGAATTAAGTTCTTTTATGGAAACTATGTGATAATTGTTTCTTGGACACTTAGACTTTGAAGTAATCTTGTTGAGAATATCTTTGTGTGAAGTTTTCTCTTATGATGTTATTTATATTGTCTTTCTTTAAGTTCTTGAGGACTGAACTAAAGGATAAATAAATGAGATCTTGTTTAGTTGAGGACATGTTGAGAGTCGGCTTTATTTGAGTCGATACTTGGGTTACTCTCATAGCTCTATTTGAGCTTTGTAGATGTCAATCATGTTGTCTACTTCACTATGGAGTTAGATGATGTTGATTTAGAATACCTGTCCCTGATTTAGGTTAACCTCTTGAGTAACTTGCTAGAGTAAACTTGTTAAATCCTTCCTGATTGTGATGTCGTGCATCTTTAAGGATGTTATTCACACTTTTGGTTGACTTTTCTTGATTTAGAACTAAAAAATTGGTTCTGAATAAGGGGTTTTCTAGAATCTTTCATTTCTTTGATCTTTGGGTAAGATTGGAAGGGATAATTTACCTTGTTGATTTGGTAGAGGTGTGCAGTTTAACCTGTCTATAGATTTGTAATTAAAAGAATTTTATCATCTCTGTTGATAGATTATGCACCTGTAGCTAAGCCATGCCAATCTTGGAATGAACCGTCTTTGAATTCGAATCGCAATGGATATTCTATGGATCC
The DNA here is from genome assembly GCA_019776745.2 of Taxus chinensis. Lineage (NCBI taxonomy): Eukaryota > Viridiplantae > Streptophyta > Pinopsida > Cupressales > Taxaceae > Taxus > Taxus chinensis. The sequence goes on along the minus strand of CM034147.1, from coordinate 321,198,812 downwards.
TTTGACTGAAAATTTGACATCTTTGAATGAATGCAGAAGATTGTCAATTCCCTGTAAGTTGTTTTGCAATTCTATTATTACATCTCTTTCTTGATGAGAATAATAATACTACTACTTCTTTTGCTTCATGTTTGGGTGAACCTTATTTTGAAAATTGACTTGAATTTTTCAGTTGCATGTTTTATTCTAACAATTTTTTGTGCATGGTTTCTATGTTTAAAAGAGTCTTAAGGATACTATTATTGGGTTTGTACCAATCCTTTTATGACAAAAATTTCTTGTAAAGGAATGTTGGAATCCATATCTAACAATGTCAATTTACTCCTTTCTCTTTTATTATTTGAGGTAATGAGTCATCACTATCTCATTTATAAACTATAAGAGATTTGTGTTGCATTCTCTTTTCTTAGTTGTGAAATGGTATTCAGATTAACCGAATTAGAAAGGAAGTTCTTATTGTTATCATAGTTCATCCTTTCCTTCTTGTGTAATCATTGTATATGTAATTAGATCGGTCTATTACATTACACTTTAGAATACATCAAGTAGTTGTTGATACTCCTCTCTTATTCACTTGAATTATAATGAAGGGATTAACATTGTTTTGGATCATTAATGTTATATGCCTTATATTGAGTGAATATTTTTCCCAATTCCAAGGTATGACCTAAATTGAGAGCTTAGGTTATATTGTGGACTATGAATTCGTGGCATAGCATTTGAAAGGGGGTTCTCTTATTTTGAGTTGTAAATAATTCATCCCTAAACCTTTCAAGATGTTTTAATTTGTTTGGCTATAGATGTATTTTCAGGGAATTTTGGTAATGCTGAGTTTGTTGGTTCCTGCTTCATAAGGTAACTCTATGTTTGGAAAGTAGTGGTATTAGTTTCAGGATTTCTAATTCAGATTGAATTATGTAAGAGATAAGTAGTAAGTACTTTTATTAGATGTAGATAAGTAAATTAGTGGAAATTTTACTTATCGAATATAATTCTGTAAGTGCTGATTATATCATGATATTTTCTTAATGTTACTTTAGGCTGATCACTTGTTCTTCTTTTATAGTTGTTATTACTTATGAATTATTGGTTTACTTGGCTTTACTGTTTCATAAAAGAGGAGTTGGTTTTATGAAACAGTTAGTTGAAAGCTAATCATTTTAATGTTTAGTGCTTATCATGCTCAATTCAATGAACTGAACCATGCTAGCATTTTTTGCAGATGAACTTCGTAAGTGATAAAGGAAGGAAATAACTTATATGATGTATTGGTTGCTTAAAGTATGGATCTTTTATAGAGAAATCTGATTCATTATTGAAATGTACTGAAGGAAGAAAATTTGTATTCTTTAATGATCTTGATGCTGGTTGACATGAAATATGTCTGAAATTCTCATTCTTACAAAATATGTATTTTACCATGATGAATTGAAAAATATATGGAGTTACTTGAACTTATTATGTCATTTTTCTTGTGCATTATATGAAGGAAATTTGTAATCTTATTTTCGAGGTTTCCATTCTTGCCTGGTTTGATCCTTATTTCCAGTTGTCATTAAATGAGTTGGAGGGATGGGATTAAATTACAATATCCCTTGGATTGAATGCAACTTGTTAAGTTGGCATGCATGGAAGTTATTTTATCTAATATGTATAGTTCACTATATTATGTTAATGAAAGTATACTTAACTATCATATAGTGTGAAATGAAAAAGGGTATAATAAACCCCAACACTTAAACAAGAAAGAGGAAGGTTATCACATCTTGAGCAATACTTTCATAGGTTTTAATCAAACGTATGGCACATAAGATCATTAACAAAATATGACTTCATCTCTATGAAGTCTACTTTAATGAAACCTATTTTGGATCTTAAGCACCCTATAAAGGGTTGGGTTGTACTAAGTAAATCATATGATGGATGTTATTCCTATTTTTGATTAGCTGAACGTAAAGCAAAAGTTAATGAATATAAAAGTAATCCTAAGTTTACGAGTTACGTATTAACTTAACAACTCAATTAGATATGACAAACTTAAGGGGTGTTGTAATTAAGGTTAAGTAGGGTGGTTGTAATTTGAATCTTAATTAAAATATAAATCGGTGAAAATGACCTCTTCTCGAGGTGTGTACATCAAGATGGGTAATTCTTTCATATGTTTGAACACTCCAACTGCATGATTGTACCTTAGTGAAGGCTAGGGTCTTCATGAGGATACAATGTTATAGGTGACATGTTGCAACACCCCTTAGCATAGGTTCATCTAGATCTACTCAAACCAAGACTGGTTCTTAGTTTCTCGCTAGGTCAGATTAGGAATGTGATTTAGTACATGAAGTGATTCACAATGATTTAGGATAAATAGACACACCTAATTGAATTAGGTCGATTGTGTATGTCTATATACCCTTAGTCATCATGAATGGTTTGCTATACTAAATCATGTTGCTAACCAGATCTAGGGTAAAACCTTGGACAAGTGAACTGACAGAAGTTAGTAAAGACCATTCTAGATAATAGATGAGTGGGATGAAGGATGCATTCCATTAGATGAGTATGTCATCTAGGAATAGTAACATGAACAATATGTTAGAAATATTTTGCCAAATTATTGCAAGATGTTGGTTGTGTTGTCATATGTCACCTAGTTTAAGAAATTAGATTTCAGATGAATATTGGTAACAAACATTCAGATAGGTTTCTTATATAGAACACTCAATACCTAGAATAGGGTAAGAGAACCAAGTATACTTAGTATACACATAATATTCAATATTTTAAGTTAACATGAGAGATCAGTTGGAATATCGAGTCATGAAATGAGAGATCGGTAGTTCACAGAGTCATTTAAAGCTACATATGGTTATCTATTGTGAGATTGATTTGCATGGAATGTGTTTTCTAAATTATGATTATTTAGAACAGAGAACATTATGTAATTTTCCCCCTTATTTCTAAAGTCTTAAAATGGGAATGTTACATCTTGGTATCAGAGCTGAAGGTTACAGATTTTTGACCTATTGTGTCTATAATTTGATAAAACTTAAATTTTCTTGTTACTAGAAAATGGTTAGAATAAGAGGAAATGCTGCAAACAACTCACCACCAGGTGGAGAAGTAATAATTACATTAAAATTTGATGAGATCGTTTCTGCCATGTTGGACACAAGAGATCATTTGGCTGTACTTGAAGAACAAGTAATAGGCAATGAGGAGGAAGAAGATGCTGGTAATAACAATCTACCACCTCATGTGGAAAATGCCATGGGGAGCATTATAGATTTCCTATGAAGCATCTTCATGGTGGGACATCCGTAAGGCTGAGTTTAACATTGATGAAACAAATATTACTTGGGATCAATTTAAAAGTTATTTTGGGAAACGTTGGCTGCCATAACTTTACTATGATTAGAAAATGACTAAATTCCAGAACTTAGCCCAAGGAAAATTAACTATAACAGAGTACTGGGAATGGTTTACCAAACTCCTGAAGTATGTACCTTAGTATAAAACTAGTGAGAAGTTTAGTATACAAAAAATTATCATGGGATTTAATCCCATTATAGGGGGAGAGGTGGATGTTCACAGCCCAACCACTATGGAAGGGGTTGTTGAAAAATCCATAAGGAAGGAACAAAAATTAAAGGCAATTTCTACTCATAAGGAGGAATTTAGAAAGAAAGTTCCAAACCACTCTTCATCATCTCTTACACCTAAGAAAGGACTATAGAAAAAGTTTGGTATGAAAAGTAAGTTTACAACTGATAATAATAAGAAAATAATAACAAATAAGCCTACTCTTAATGTATGAAATAAATTTTCCAAGAACAATAACAAAAGACATAAGTCTTATGGAGGTCAGAATGATAAATTTAAGGTTGAAAATAAATTTGAGCCTAGAAAGGGACTTGTAGGAGGCTATTAAAATTTTTGTAAGGATCATCATGCAAACCAATGTCCTTTGAAAAAGGATGACCGTAATCAACAACACAAGATACACGTTTTAGTGGCCAACAAACAGGTTGAAAAGCAAGCCACACCCATAGAGGTTCTGGGTAAGTTATTTGGCATCCCTCTAGCTATTCTTTTTTATACTAGAGCTACTCAATGTTTTATTTCTAATAAATTAGCATCAAAATTATCAAGAAAAGATGGAAAAATGGATAAAACATGGGTTGTACATTATGGAAATAATTTTGTTCATATAGTTAATATGTATCTTTTTGGGGCAGTCATTGATTTACCTAGTTTTTCCATGGAAGTTGATCTTTATCTTTCTCCTTTGTGGTCTTAAGACGTAATCATAGCTGTTAATTGGTTAGATGAGCATAAAGCAAAAGTTGACTTTTTTGAAAAACATATTAGTTGTTTAGATGACTTGCAGAAAACAAGAGACATTTAGGGTGTAAAACGTGAAATTTCTATTAGGAAGTTGTTAGCTATGCAACTTAAAAAGTACAAAAATAAGGGATGTACCTTATATGCAGTAGAAATTTCTTAATATATTAAGGAAAATAGTGATTTCTTATAACGTTATCTACTGTTACAAAACTTTAGTGGTGTTTCTGAATGAATTACCAGGCCTTCCACCCAATCGGGAATTCAACTTCATAATTGAAAGAAAACCTAGAACCGAGCCTATTTCTAAGGCACTATATAGAATGAATACTATTCAATTAGTAGAGCTTAAGGCTTAGTTACATGAAATTTTGTCAAAGGGTTTGATTAGACCGAGTGTCTCACCCTGGGGAGCACTAGTAATTTTTGTGAAAAAGAAATATGGTACACTTAGATTATGTATCGATTACAAAATGTTAACAAGGAAATAATTAAGAATATATATCCACTTCCTAGAATTGATGATCTATTTGATTAGATGCATGGTGCATCAGTATAGTCTAAGATATATCTTTGATTTGGATATCATCAGCTACGAATTAAGGATGACGACATTCATAAAATAGATTTTAGAACAAGGTATGGACTTAAGTTACATAAAAGGTAAGGAGAATAGGGTAGTTGATGCTCTAAGTCATAGGAAGCACATTTATTCTCTTATAACGTTAAAAACTCAGTTCAAGGATGAAGTTAAAAGTGTTATGGAATCTGATTCTTATTTTTCAGCAAGTAAAAACAACACTTGTTGCAAATCCAAATGATGTGAGATATAAGGGTTTTCACTTTGATACTAAAGGAATCTTACGATTTGAAAACAAGGTATACATACCTTTGCTTGATGATTTAAGAAATAAATTATTAGTTGAGTTTCACAATTAACCTTTTTCTAGACACCCTGGTATTATAAAGATGCATACTGATATAAAACAACAATATTTGTGGAAAGGGATGAAAAAGGACGTAATTGAGTTTGTGACACACTTCTTAGAAACTCAATGAGGTAAAGTTGAGCATATGCATCCAACTGGTTTATTGTATCCGCACAGCATATCGTAGTACAAATGGAAAGTGATAAGCATGGATTTTGTACAAGGGTTACCTATGTCAAGAAATAAACATGATGTTATTTTAGTTGTTGTTGATAAACTAACAAAGGTAGCACATTTTATTTCTGGTAATATTAAGGATGATTCACCTATTTTAGCAAAATGGTTTGTACATGAGATTTTTAGATTACATGGGGTGCTTTAATTAATCATATCTGATAGAGATCCAAGAATGACTTCAATATTTTTGTAAAAACTTAACGCAGCTCTAGGAACTAAGATGAATTTCAGTTCTGTGTATCATCCGGAAACGGATGGGTAGACTGAAAGAGTTAATCAATTTTTAGAGGACATGTTACGCATGTATTGCATGGATCAGTAGTATAAATGGGAAGAGTACCTTCCATTAGTTGAGTTTGCATACAATAACACATATCACACCTCTCTGAAGATGGCACCCGTTGAAGTGTTATACAGAAGGAAATGCAAAACCCCTGTTAGTTGGGACAACATTGAAGATAGAGAGGTGGTTGGACTTGAAATCCTTACGAAAATGGAACAGCAAGTTAAAATTATTCATGAACACTTGAAAGAAGAAGCGGATAGGAAGAAGATTTATGCTGACTTCAAGCAAGTTGATAGGAAATTTGAACTTGGTGAGAAAGTCTATATTTGGGTTAAACCAAAAAAAAATTCTATAACTTTTGGAAAGGCTACCAAGTTATCACCTCATTATGTGGGACTCTTTGAAATTGTTGAACTAATCAACCCTGTAGCTTATCATTTAACATTACCTCCTACTTTGTCATGAATGCATGATGTTTTCCATATTTCTTTGCTTAATAAATACGTTTGAGATTTATCACATGTGTTAAATTATAATTCCTTATAGGTCCAAGACCTAGGAATAATCATGGTTAAACCTATACGAGTGTTGGAAACTCTCCAGTTGCACTTAAGAAATCGTGAAATAAGACAATGTAAGGTTTTATGGGATCAATTTAATGAAGAAAGTACAACCTGGGAAAATCTGGAGGATATGAAAATTGTTTTTCCATATTTATTTGACCAAGACTGATTTTATTGACTTATAAGTTTAATTTTTATTCTTTTATGTCAATAAATCTACCAGTTTTGGGCAGACATTTCATATTTAAAATAAAACAGCTACGTAAATGCTTATTTTGGAATTTTAAAAATGTAGTTTTGTTTGGAACATATGAAAGGTAATAAAATAAATTGATTTGTCCTTAATTTAAATTGTGTAATTAAGTAAATCATCAGGATGATGATTATTTTAGGAGGGAAGTATGTAACATCTTTGACAAACTGTTAAAATTTTTCCTCTTTGCACTGTAAGTGTCGATATGTGATTTTTCCTAAGAAGGTGTATTCTTTCGATTGTTGGAAATCATTCTTGAAAATGGATAAATTATTTTGTTCTTGGATTCATTTTTTTGAAATATTGTTGCTTATAAGGAATACATTCCGCTTGATATAGGTAAGGTTGTAAACTAGTAATGTTGTTTGTAAATTTATCTCTATAATAGTGAAACCCTTGATCAATTCCATTGATCCAAGGTATGCTTCAATTCTTATTATCTTTTATGTATGACAAACTGGCATTTATAAATTAAAGGAAGTAAGGGACCGAGTCCTTAAATATACTCAATTTTATTGATATTTCTTGGAGGTCCTTACTTTGTATTCTACTGTAAATAGTGTGCTTGGATCTTCTGACGAAAGAAGGACAGAGGAATATTGCTGGAATATAAAAGGTAAACCTAGATATTTAAGATCTACCTTAACTGAAATCCTAATCTAAGTTAAGCTAGACCTACCTTAGATCTATTTCTAACTAAGTGTGTTGCACCCTAATCTAAGTTGTATACTCTATGGGTGTGGGATGTGAAGATCATCCAAGGTAAAGAGATATCTATCTCTAACCTATTACCTAATATTGAACTAGTATGGGATATGGATTAATTTATGAAGGCTTGTAACCTATGGCAATATTAAATGACCTAGGTGAATACTTTCTACCTAACCTATGGTCGGATCCTAAACTAATGTTTATTTAACCTAAACTATTTTAAGGATGGAAAGGAACCTAAGGGGTTTTTTGGCAAGTATGAGGTGCTGGCGAAAGTTTCTAAGTCATTTATTTGATTTGATTTTGAATTTAAAGAATTGTGGTATTGTCAGTTTGGAAGAGGCATGGAACTAGAGCGAATCCTAGTTGGCATCATCACTAGAGTTAAGTAATGCATGATATCTTTGAATTTGGACTCGCCAACTTTAAATGGTAGTGGCGTGGAGATATAGGTGGGAAAGTGGAGTTTAATAGCATTTATGGTCATTGGTTTTGGTGAGTAAACTGCCTTGGAAACCATGTGAGTGGATTTCTTGCGGGTTGTTTAGTTACTCATGCATTTCAATTTTTTGTCTACATGGAGATATCTAGTTCTTCGAACCAGTAGTTCTATTTTCAGTTTGTTTCTATTTTGATCTCCTTTGGACTATTTTTGATCCAATGGAGGTAAAAGAGGCATATGAGGAAGAATTTTTTAGTTGTTGAGTTTGTGTGGAGAAGAGGGAATTGTGGAGGCTCGGTTGGAAATATTCTTCAAATCGACAAAAGCACTATCAAGCATGATAGGCTCTATCCATTAAGTTGTTCTACTTTTCTCTAAGCGTCTTCATTAAAACAACTCTGCTCTCATATTGGACCCCTTAAATATTGGCTAAGTACACAAAGGTGCATGGGCGTGCAAGGAGAAGGTGCACAAGGCAAGGTTCTAGGAGGGTTTTATAAATGTCGTGTTGCGTGCCGAAAGAGAAATTTTCAAGAATTAGCCATATTTGGCATATCGGGCCGGACATGAGAAAAGTGTGACCCAACAGCAAATGAGGAGTGGATAAGGTACCATCCTAGAAATGTGATGCCCATGAAAGGAATATGCTTAGTGATAGAGGATTCCAAAAGACCATCATTACAAGGAGTGGAGAGCTCGGGTCTGAAGGAGCATGCTCCCATGAAGGACCACATTCAGGCACTTGGCACTAGATTTGAGGCTGCAGAAGGATGATTTGGCACTCTGGGATGCCTATAAATACAAGTGCCTACAGAAGAAAAAGATCACGGGGAGAAAGAGAACAAATCAGATATACATAGAGGAGAATATAGAAAGTGGAGCTCTGCAGAAATATTGTGAGAACTCTATGTGATTGGGTAGAGGCTGTATAAGGGAGTATTATACTAAGGGGCTAGGATATTAAATTTTTATTTGTATGGATGAAGGATATGATCCCTGTTGTGATGTATGACTTCAGTCTAATCAAGCTATGGTAGTCTAATGGATCCATAGAATGTAATGAGGTTACAAACATGAATGAGCATGAATGTAATTAATTCGGTTCATAGCTATATCTTTTCATTTATGTTCATGGATGTTATGGAATAGATGTAAATGCTAATGTATTTTCCTTTTTGTTGCAGTTTGATCTGTTATCTATAAGTACCTTCTATTTGGAATGAATACATTTATCTCGAGGTTGTTCTGAGCCCTATGATGATTGTATGTCTAATTTCCACCTTTATTAATTAAGTTCCTAACATAGATGATGGTTTCCCGCTTAACTCACATAAAAGAGAGACTCGGCACCTATGCGTGCCTCAGGTTAGTGCCTAGTGCCTGTTGGGTGATAGACCGGCATGCATGGGATTCTCTTGTTCTTTGGTGGGTGTAAAAATGACTACATCTTGGTTCCATTTCCTATACCTGTTTTCAAATTTATAGTGGGAAATAGTATGCATCATGGTTTGGATAATGAGTAATGAAAAAATGTCTAACTCTGGAGAGTGTTGAATCTTGGTTCAGGAGCACAGAGGATGAGTTTGCTTAGAGATTCTATACTAGGCCCAAGTTTGATGCACAGAGGTGGGTGGAGGAGAATCTCTAACATGAACTGTATGAAACTTTTTTCTGTTGTTTCCAGGTAGAGATGTATGAATTTCTCTCAACATATGTGTCTAGAGAAAGTTGGTTCTATAGATCACATGCGTGGACACAAGATGACTATTAGAAGCTGTAAGATGCAGATCTAACTTGGACACGTGTTGTTGATTTGTGGTGGAAGAGAGTGTTGGCCAGCTACACTCTAGAGTACGCTATTTCTACATATTCTTGTTTGGAACTTGTTGACTTTGAGTTTTTATACCAGCCTAGAGGATCATTTCTACATGTTATTCCTCTGGAAATGAAGATCTTGATTGTTACCTTGAGTTTAGAGGCATTTTCATTGGCCAGCTAAATCATTCTGAGCGCAAGGTGAGGAAGCTAGGGTGGAGGAAGATGGAATATATTACAATGGATAAATAAAGGGAGGAGAGATGACTCAAGTATAGTGAAGCGCATGAAAGGGAGATTGTTATACAATGCAAGGTTACATGTGTGATGGATATATGGAGGAAGACGTTGTGGGAAGGAGTTGCGGTTCACGAGGAGGATGTGGGACCTGAGCAGTCATTGCTACCCCATCTTGACAAGCATGTAAGAGAGACCCATTCAACTTCTAATAATATTTCCTCACATGGATAAAGAAGATTCGTTGGCATGCATCTGAACCCACCTAGTGACTGAACCCTGACACTTGATTTTCTATATCAAGGAAGGAGTATCGTTGACCCAATTGGTATCAGTAGAAGTGACAGATTTACACCCAGGAGATATAAATTCTCATTTCCCACTTCTATGGCTACGCATACTATTCCAGTAGATGGAGAAATTTTTAGACAAGGAGGAAGTACACAAGCCTTTGGTCTCATGCCTGGGAGTGGCATAGGGTACACTATTTGTAGTGGGGCATTATCACAGAACATTGGTGCACAATTCAGTGGAACTTTTGGGACCCTTGGCATGACCACTATAGGACGTAGTGGACCTGGTGGATATGAGGGGTCAGGAAGAACAAGACACGGTGGATCTAGTGGATCCAACAGAAGAGGAAACACTAAAGGAAACTGAGGCTCTAGCTCAGGAGGATAGGGGCCCTAGCCACCTCTTCAAGTCTTCTTATAAATTTCTTTACATTTTCCAGATTACAAAGGTATTGAAGATGTTACAGGACATGTTCACCAATGTGAGCTACTATTGTGTGTGAAGGGGATCACAACCCTGGAGTGGAAGGCCAGCCAGTTTGCAATGACATTGCAAGGGCGCATGCATAGCAAGTATAGAAAATATAACCCTCATCAAATGGTGGTGGATTATACTTCTTTAAATAATGCCTTCTTGGAAGAATTCCACATCCCCATGTTTGAACATAAGAGCATCAACACCCTGAAGGAGATTCAACAGGGAATGGTGGAGAGTATGCAGGAGTATGATGCACAGTTTAATAATCTCTTGTCAAAATTATCATATGACATTCACCCTTCACAACTTTCTCAATGGTTTTTTGGGGGGTTGATAACTCCATTTAGAAGAGCTTTATCTCATAAAACTTTGACAGAACCAGATGATGCGTTAGAACCGGATTTGCGTGCCGAAGATGTTGGAAATTTTGATACTGGTGTTAGCCCATTTTTGGAGGCTCAAATCGCTGCTATGGCTAAGCAGCTGGAGAAGTTTCCTGTGAAATCAGCCCATGAGACTCGCAGTGGTATATGGTGTACAAATTATGTAGTAGAGAAGCCTGTCAAGGATAATTTTCCCCAGAGGAGAGTACGTGCCATAGCAATAGACTTTGAAATTTTTCATAGGGACCATGATGCAAGTAGATGTTCCTTATTACAGCGTGTAATTTGGAAGAATGTGTCCTGCTACTGTAAGATTTACACCTCTACAACCCATGATACTAAGGACTACAGACTGATTGACCAAATCCATGAGGTCATTAAGCATGGTGTGCACCAGACTAGTATTGCTAGTAGCTCCAAGGATGATGACCATCATTATGAAGGACGCACAGATGGAGGAGTGTGTGGAAGGGGTTTTTGCAGAGGATTCTGTGGTTATGGTAACCATGGAGGAGGAAGAAGTGAGTTCCCACATGAAACCTATTTTAATTGTGGGTCTATAAACCACTACAAACGTGAGTGCCTATACTTATTGTAGTGCTCATGGTGCAGGAAGAAGAACAAGTATGAGGAGTGCCCTAAGTTGTTTGAGCACATGAATCAACACCACTGGAAAGACAAGGGTACTACAATGGTAAGTATTAAGAAAACAGACACATAATGGATGCCACGGGTGACACGTGATGCAATTTTGGAATCTGTTATGGTAACAACAAGCGTAGAGGCCACACGTGCAAAGGAAATACCATGGCAAAAGAACCTAGTTTCAAGGGAAGAAGTGGTACATGGGAAGTACACGGATCCTGCGCATCAAAAGGAGGTATATCAGGAAACTATGGATGTTATAAGGAGCTTGTAGGGAGAGATCAAGTGTCTTAAGGAGTAGTCTAGACAACATGAGCATAGGATAAGTGATGAGGCTCTGCAGAAGGATTTGGATGAGGTCAAGGAAGTATAAAAAATGCTAAGGCAAGAGAATACTATTCCCTTGCTAGGAGCATGGTTGAAAGAGAAGGTGTCATGTGTTGAAGAAGAGTGTGAAAGGAAGGTCTTGCATGCAAACCTTCCCCCTCATAGGATTGACTATGATAGGGAGGTCGTGTTAAATTCAGTCATGGATGGATGGATCCTTAGTAATATCCTCATTAACATAGGCACAAAGGTCAATGTTCTCACCTTAGATGCATGACATCATATGGGAAGGCATGCATTACAACCATCTTAGAATGTGTTGTATATGGAAAAAAAAATGAAGGAAAATCCCATCAGTGTCTTAAAGGATGCAACTATCACCATTCAGGGGGCCAAGTTTACTAGGGACTTTGAAGTCTTAGCGCTCATCAAGGTACATAATTTCCTAGCACTACTTGGGTTCCTATGGTGCTATAAAAATAATGCATATCTTCGGTTCAATAAGGGGTACATCATCTTTGAGAACAAGGAAGAAAGGGTTATCATTCCCATTGTAGATGGGAAGTCAGTGCCTTACACAAAGCCCTTAGGAGAAGAGGTCCTTGATCAGATTTATGTGCATTCTATTCAAGACCTAGAGATAATCCATCCTACTCACAGAGTTATCCAGTTTGAGGATGCTAAGTCAGTAAGTGACACCACTAGTATAGCATGTGAAAATTAGGCACACATAACTTATGAGTTGGTTGGGTGACAACTGAAGGGGCTTGTAACCAGAGCACCTAAGGCACGCTTGCTTAGGAACCTAGGAGGAAGGAAGTTACCTAAGTATTCTGGAGGGGCTTACACTAATACCTTCTTACAGGAAATGGAGGCCCAATGGAAAAATGAGAATCAACAAAGGGGGATGCTAAGTTACATCCTAATCAAAATAGTTTCACACTGGTGGGCAATGCATCGAGATAATCTCTTGGAATGGCATGAAGTGAGAATTTCCTTATATGTTCAGTTCTCTAGAAGAAATGTTCCCACCACCATCAAAGACTACCATGGTAAGGAGCCTGCCTCTTTCCACATCCAAGCCTATGAGAGAGCTTGGAGGGAAGGCATAGAAGCTTTACCACCATCCCTTTGGGTACAAAAATTATATTATACACTGTAGGGTTACACACACACATGGGTCATCAACTTAGAGACACACCACCAAACAGGGAATTGGCAAGAACTAGCGGCTGATCTCATCCAAGCATTTGAGTATCGAAGCACCAAACCATCGATGGATAAGGCATTGTAGGAGGTTAAACAACTTACAATGGGGGATAGTGCAAAGGTAGAGGATAGGATTGTAGAATTGTTAGGATAGCCATGTTTGGAGGGATAATATGGTGAAGATGAGTCTGATGAGGTGCAGTTTGAGCGTGTGTGTGTAGAGAAAGAAAGAGGCAAGATGGTCTATGTCATAGATGGTGAAGAGATGGAAATTTTGGAGGTTAACCATTCTCTAGGCTCATGCAAAGTGATGGATAGTGTTGGTTAAATAACGCACACCTACCATGAGCCCATGAAGACTAATAAGGTTAATATTGGGTTGGAGGTGGAACCCAAGGAACCTATCATTAGAGATTACTAGTCAGAGAAGGAAGTCTCTAAGATCATCGATCTTTTATGTGAGTTTGAGAATTTATTCCCACATAGGTATCATGAGCTTAAAGGTGTCCACCATTCCTTGGGGAGATGAGCATAAAGATGAAGGAAGGTGTGCACCCAGTCAGGAATATACCATACTAGATGAGCACCAATCTACGTGTGAAGGTCAATGAGGAAATAGACAAGATGATAGCGTCAGGAATCATAGAGGTTGTTGAGGAGTCAGAGTGGATAAGTCCAATGGTGATTATTGTCAAAAAGGACAAAAGGATAGGGATATGTGTTGATTATAGGGATCTGAAAGTAGTGTGTGTCATTGATCCCTTCCCAACCCCATTCTCTCAAGGAATCTTAGAAGGAGTGGTAGGGCATGAAGTCTACTCTTTCACAGATGGGTTCTCAGGCTATCACTAGGTGAGGATTGCAAAGGAATACCAGAGAAAGACAACATTCTTCACCAAGTGGGGAATTGTTTCCTATACGATCATGCCTTTTGGGTCAAAGAACATGCTTGTTGTGTTCTCACGCATTATAGTACAGGCCTTCCAGGACTTCATCCATAAATTCCTTCAAGTGTACCTTAATGAGTGTACTATGTATGGACTGGTCAAAGACCATTGTGACAATCTGAGATTGATGTTTGAAAGGTGTTGGTAGTTGAGGATATCACTCAACATCAAGAAGTGCATATTTGATACCCCATTCGGGACCCTGTTGGGACACATCATATGCAAAGAAGGCTTACTGGTGGATCCTGCCAAAATTGTAGTGATTATGGGATTGGGGGAGCTAAATAGTCAAAGCACAGTGTGTGGGTTTCTTGGATATGTGGGCTACTATCGGAAGTTCATTAACGGATATGCTAATATTGTTGCACCTTTACAAGAGTTTCTTAGAAATAAAAGTTCCTTTCATTGGGAAGAGGTACAACATAAGGCATTTGACATATTGAAGGATAGGCTTGTCACCATGCCTATATTACGTTTCCCCTCTTAGGATAGGCCCTTCCATGTTCATGTGGATGCCTCTAGAATGGCCATTGGGGTAGTGCTTGCACAACTTGGTGAGGGAATTGTTGAACACCCTCTATGCTTTGTAAGCAGGAAATTGACAACCAACAAAGAAGAATTATACTATAACTGAGCATGAGGCATTGTCGATGATCTACACACTTCATAAATTTAGGAAGTATTTGTTGGAAACCCCTTTTATATTTTACACTGACTACATGGCATTGAAATACTTGGTGAACAAGCCCATTCTACAAGGGCACATATTTCAGTGGGTACTATTGTTCTAGGAATTTGATCCCATAGTGGTTGTCAAACTAGGCAAGAGTAATTATAGACCTGATCATTTATCTAGGATTGATTCGGGGGAGGACACGTAAATCATTAAAGATAACATACCAGATACACAGCTATTTAGGTTGTGGCGCACACCCTCAGACTTGGAGGATATTGTTATGTTCCTTAAAACGGGTATGGTGCTGGAAGGGATGAAGACATCAGAGAAAAAGAAACTAGCCATACACGTTGTGCCCTACATGTTGATCAGTAGAGACTCATACAAACTATGGCATGATGAAGTTTTACACAGGTGTGTACTAGAGCATGAGCGCTTCACCATCATAGAGGAAGCACATGAAGGAAGTGCACGTGGACATTATGCAAGTGACACCACTGCAAGTAAAATATTAATGGTAGGATTTTGGTGGGAAAATTTGTATAAGGATTGCAAGGAGTATTGTAAAGCATGTGACCATTGTCACTACATTAGAAAGGCAAGATGGAGAGATGAAATGCCTTTGCACCCTATCCCTAGCACTGAACCTTTTGAGAAATGGGCAATAGACATTTTAAGCCTTATTACACCGGTAGCGCGTAGGACTGGATCATGCTATGTAATCAGTTGCACAAACTATTTGACAAGATGGGCAGAGGCAGCCCCAACTAAAGACTCTACAACAGCTACAACAACAATATTTTTAGGGGAAAACATAATCATCGGGTATGGATGCCCATTGAGTTTAAGAAGTGATAGAGGTACGCACTTCCTTAATGAAATGGTCAAGATTCTATGGTTAGAATTCATGGTGGCCCATCACAAAACTTCTCCCTATCACTCTTAGGAAAATGGAACTACTAAGGCATTTAATAAAATACTTAGCCACACATTGACTAATATTTGTGATGTTGGAAGACAAGATTGGGATGAAAAGGTATCAGCCGTATTATGGGCTTATAGGTCAACTTATAAAAGGTTGAATAAAACCACACCATTTTAATTTGTGTTTGGCACAGAGGTTGTCTTACCAGTTGAATTCATGTTACCTTCTCTACATATAGTGCATGCAGGAGGATTAGATGATGAGCAAGTGCTGGAAGAAAGAATTGACAAGTTAATGCAATTGGAGGAAATATGATCACTCGTCAGGTGGAGCCAAACAGCAAAAAAATAAAGAAAAAAGCATGGCATGATCTCCACATTAAGAACAAGAAGTTTGAGGTTGGGCAGATGGTCTTATTGTATGATTCTAAGTTTTTGTGCCATCCTGAGAAGTTAAAATTCCATTGGTTGGGTCCCTAAACCATCTCGTACATACTTGATTTTGGTACATTCCACTTACAAGCACTAGATGGGATGCAATTACCAAGAAACTTCAATGGGAGTAGGTTGAAGCCCTATTATGAATAAGTCTTCTTGGTGTTTGTAAATATGGCATTAATTCCAGTTAGTTTAGGATTTCTTTTAATACATTTTCTTTTCTTTTGTTTCCCTTTCTTTTTGTTGTTTTGTTTTGCTCCTTGGGCATCAGTAATCTCGTTACTTTTTGAAGGTTGTAACTGTACAGAGGACCATGCATCATTTTAGTGTGAGGTGGAGTAAGGTAGAAGAAATTGAAGTATGAAGTTCCAAGAAGGATTGCATTGGAAATCCCAATTGAATGGCCCTGTGAAGGAAGTACATGCAAGGAAAGGTGAAAAGGGATGGTTGGTGTTAGGATAAGGCTACATTGGGGATCCACGTACAAGAGAGAAAGAAGCACAAACGCAACATGAGGTAGGTGAGAGAAAAAAATCATGACAAAAGAAATGCATTCGGCACTGGTTACATGTGCATAAGAGTCTCCTATCAAGATGGATTGGTTGCATGCCAGAAGGTTGGAGAATTGTCTATGCAAGGTTGGGCATGTGAGTTAAAGTGCTAAAGTCAGACTTTGGTGAAAAATCTGCATTAAGTGTTAAAGTAAAGTGCTAGGTAAGGTATCATTTAATGTTAAAAAGTGGGAAAAAGTATAAATACAAGGTTGAGTAATTCATTATTTACTTTGCGAATACAAAGAAGGAAGATATTTTATGAACTAGGGTTTCCAAAGTTGATCTGTGTGAAGAAAAATTGGATAAATTTAACTGTGAGTGACTAGTTTGGATCTGCAAACTAAGAGGAAAGTAATTCACATGCATGGGGAGAGTTGTGGAGAAATGCCATCTTGTGAAAATATATTCCAGTTGGGGTTTGGAAGCTAGGGCATGGGGTGGAAAAGAGTATTCTTCACAGGTTCGAGATCTAAACTTGGAAAGGGTAGAAGAGAAGAGCTAGGAAGAAAATTGGAAGTGAAGACCTACATAATGGCACCCAAGAAACCAGCAGTAACACCTAAGAAGGGTAAGGGCAAGGGAAAACAATAAGAGACTACCACAAGTGACAATGGGGAATGGTATGCAGAAATGTAGTACCTAGATGGAGTTTTTCTTGAGGAGTGGGAATCCCATTTGAGAAATATGGTGATGAGCGATTATAACCATCGCACAAAAATAAAAAAGAAGAAATGGAATTGGAGTTAAGTGCACCCAATGAACAAAAGGACACCAAAGGATTTTCCCATCTATATCGACAAGGTAAAAGTGAAGTTGGAGAAGGCAGGGTTATTACAACTCTATGAGTTTCCATAATTTGGACATCCTGAACACCTCCATTAGTGGCTGATGTCACGTGTGCATGAGGACCACTTTCACTTCGCAGGGTGTAAGATGCGTGTAACCCCTTAGTTGATTTAAAAATTCATAGGTCTTATCTTTGAAGGAGAATCTATATAAAGGATGACCTGTGTGACAAGGAATTAATTAAGGACACAGTGGCCACATATGCATACAAGAAGGGGTCAAGGTACTTTGATATCAAGGATATCCAAGACCTAGTAATCAGAATGGTTATGCACCTGGTAACAAAACTCAACACGCAAGAAAGATGGATGTAGGTAAACAAGTCTTGGTTGAATGTTTGTAGAATAATATCATAGGGCACCATCTACAATCTGTTCACATAAATTGCAGATGAAATTATCAACAGTGCACAGGAAGGAGACAATATTATCTTTGGTAATGTCCTCTTAGCCATTGTGTTCTAAGATATCAGAGTACTAAATGCAGTAGACAAGTTCGTTTGGGAGTACCTAGAGGAAGATACCTCTCCTACAAAAAGATTTGAGAAATACACTTGTGATAGCATGAAGCCCTTTCACAAGTCACATCTTGAAAATTGGCATACATGCTTAAGGAATGTGTTTAGGGTAGAATGGAGAACACCGGAACAACTACTAGTTCTTACAGTAGGAGAAGCTGAGTTTGCTATATTCCAACACTTTTGTATTAGCAGGTTCAAGTTGATAGATGAAAACATGATCCCATGGTGCAAGCTCCCATTCGGCTTCACAACTCAATAATTTTAGGTGGGAGTTAATAGGTTCAAGGAGTCCAAAAATTTAAAGCTTGACCTTGGAAGTTTGGACCGGGACCACAAGGAGATGTGTAGAATATTGGTCTACCCCAAAAAGCATGCATACATGGAAAATTACATGTCGCATGAAGTCTAAATGGAAAAACTCCTGACTCTGACTATTATAGAGAGGTCCGGAATATGTGTATACCTTCAGATAAGGCCCAAGTTTGAGAAGGGAACTTATCTTGAAAATGAGATAGCTATACCTGAGGACCTTATTGGTAGGAAGAAGCCTGCACCCAAATAGAAAGAAAGAGAAGTCTAGAAAAAGGCACCAATTTCCCAAGATACTCAGGCGGTAGGCACCCCAGGAAAAAGCACTAGAACAAGTACTTACATGCATAGGAAAAGGTCCCCAGTCAAAGAGAAAGGCATTAGCACAGGAAGAGCTCATCGCAAAGGAGAAGTCACCAAAGGAAGTAGAGAAGGTTGGATCCCCTTCAGAAGAGTCACCTCTCAGAAATAAGTAGAGGATAGTAGAGGAGGCTGACTCAGAAGAAATTGAGAGTGCACAGGACTACATAGGTGAAAAGGATGATGACAATGAAGAAGATGATTCTAAAGAGGACCAAGAACCACTTATTTTCAGCGTGCATGATTCAAAAGAAGAGGGTGGAAAAGAAGAACATTAGTTCCATTTCATGCGGTGCAAGGGTAGATAGGAGGATGAAGGTGCCTAGGACATGGGAAGAAGTGAGGAGGTTGGTACGTAGGAGCAGAAAAATCCAAGCCTTACGCAGGAGCAAGTAAACGAGGTGGCAGAAAGAGAAGCAATGAAAATAATTGAGGCCTTAGTAGGACAAGAATTGGAGCGTAGAACTGACATAGTAATGGGAGAGGATAAGGAGGAAAGTGTTGAGAAAGAACAAGTCAGTGTGGGAGGAGGTCCCAGTCTAACAGTGAATTTCCCCAAATCCATGCACTCGGGAAGGAAGAGCCTTGATATAGAATGAGGACAAGTTATGGGTTATGTTGTTGACCCAAGGAAGGTGCTACGTATGCACATCTAGACCACTATACTCATGGAAAAACTTCTAGTTATGGCCTCATTTGACGAGGAGGGCACGTATCCCAGGACAAGGAAGATGCTCTCTTGGGTGTTTGAGTCCTATATTGATGAACCAAAGTTTGAAGTATACCAAGGGGTAATCATACTAGTACCAGAGTCTAACGGAGCTAACCCCTTGATAAATTCCCAACGATTCTCATATGAGTGGTTATGTAATGTGCTCAACAAGGTCACGGTCAAGGCTGAGGCTAGGCTCTTTGGAAGAAATGACAAACTAAATTTTCTAGAGGGGGAGCTAGAAAAGAAGGAAGAGGAGCTGGCTGAGAAGACTAAGGGCTTAAAACAAGAAGAGTTGATCAGCGCGCAACTGAAGCATGAACAAAGCGATGAGAAGGCAAAGGTGCATGAAGAATACAAAAATATGGATTCTATCACAAGTCTTATTATGTTGAAGCATCCACACCTAACGCCACCCACGTAAAAGTACATATCCACTCTTGAATTCTTAGAAGATGTGACATGCATCCTTACCATGGAGAGAAAACCGTTGGCCCTGGAGTCCATGGAAGAAGTGGCAACATGTTTGGTGAGGGAGGAAAAATTTAAAGTGGTAGCAATCATTGTTGAATATAGCAATGTACTTGCAGATGTCAAGATTGTTACCCAATCTGTTAAGGCTGCATACGATAATTGTTCAGACAAGGATAGAGTGGTGAGTATCTTGGTCACTACTCATGAAGTAGAGCTAAAGGAGTTTCAAAAGAAGAATAAGGGAAATAGGGAAGAAAGGGATAGAATCCTTACCAAGGTTGAAAATAAATCCAAGGCCATTGAAACGTTAAGGGGTTCAATCAAAAACCAGTTGAAGGAATTGTACCTACAAATCACAAGAAGAATAGATGCACTTGAAGACATGAGCAAGGAGTTGAAGAAAAATTTTGACACCATGAATGCTCAAGGAGTTGGAGAAAATAGAGACTCGGTGCCCGCACATGCCTCAGGTGAGTGCCCAGTTCCCGCTAGGTGATAGAATGGCACACATTGGATTCCCTTATTATTTGGTGGGTGTAAAAATGACTACATCTCGTGAAATAAATGAATTTTTATTTTTGTTATGGTTACCATGCAATCTTGCTTGAATAGTCTCTATTTTTCTTTTTAAGAATCTCTTCTTGATAAAGTAGGAGATGGGTTGTTTTACTGTTCATTTAATGTTTAATCACACCTTAAATCTAGTTGTGATTTAAGTAATGATGATCATGTGTGAATCCTACTTGTTTGTTCAAAAGGGGGGTTTATAGAAATGTAATGTTGCTTCAAGTTTCTAATTGGGTTTGTTGTTTGGGTTGTTAGAAGGTAAATGAATATCCTTCTCTGTCACATCTTTATTTTGTTGAAGTTTTTTTACTCTTGTTCAAACTGTATGAATATGAATACTTCGATTCAGAGCTGTGTGAACTCGAATTTGTATAGAAAAATAGTAAATGTGTGCCTTCTTCTTAAACTTATTGTAAAAACTCTCATTTCTTTGAATCCGGTATTTGATAGAAGATGAGCTGATAATGGGTGTTTGGAATCTCTATTTTTATGGATTCATCTTGTATGGAAACAAGAATGAATTTTTTACTATCCCTCTTATTTATTCAGTTAAAAACTAAGTTTCTCGAATTAAGTCCTTTTATGGAAACTATGTGATGATTGTTTCTTGGACACTTAGACTTTGAAGTAATCTTGTTGAGAATATTTGTGTATGAATTTTTCTCTTCTGATCTTATTTATATTGTGTCTTTCTTTAAGTTCTTGAGGACTAAACTAAAGGATAAATAGATGAGGTCTTGTTTGGTTGAGGACATGTTGAGAGTCGGCTTTAGCTGAGTCGATACTTGGGTTACTCTCGTAGCTCTATTTGAGATTTCTAGATGTTGATCATGCTATCTACTTCATTGTGGAGCTATATGTTTTTGATTTAGAATACCCATCCCTGATCTAGGTTAACCTCTTGACTAACTTGCTCAAGTAAACTTGTTAAATATTTCCTGATTGTGATATCATGAAGCTTTAAGGATGCTATCCAAACTTTTGGTTGATGTTTCTTTATTTGGAACTAACCAAATTGGTTTTTAATAAGGGGTTTTCTGAAATCTTCCATTTATTTGATCTTTAGGTAAGATTAGAAGGGATAATTTACCTTTCCAATTTTGTAGAGGTGTGCAGTTGAGCCTGTCTATAGATTTGTAATGAAAAGAATTTTATCATCTCTATTGATAACTTGTGCACCTGTAGCTACGACATGTCGATCTTGGAATGGACCTTCTTTGAATTCAAATTGGGATCAATAGTCTATGGATCCTTTGACTGAAACTTTGATTTCTTTGAATGAATGTAGAAGGTTGTTAATTCCCTATAAGTTGTTTTGCAATTCTTTTATTACATCTCTTTCTTGATGAGAATAATAATATTGTTACTGCTTTTGCTTTATGTTCAAATAAACCTTTTGTTGGAACTCAACTTGCATTTTGCGGTCTCATGAATCAATCTAACAGTCTTTGGTGCATGATTTCTATGTTTAAAAGAGTTAAAAGGATGATATGATTGGGTCTATACCAATCCTTTATGACCATCCTTGCTTGTGAAGGAATTTTGGAATCCTCCTCTAACCATGTTGTTTGACTCCTTTCTCTTTTATTCTCTAACTTAAAGAGCCATTATTGTCTCCATTGGAAACTATAAGAGATTTTTGTTGTATTTTCTTTTCTTAGTTGTGAAGTGATATGCAGATTAAAAAATTTAGAAAGGAAGTTCTTATTTGATATCTGTGTTCATCCTTTCCTCTTTTGTGTAATCTAGTATATATATAATTAGATCAGTATATTGCATTACTCTTTAGAATGCATTGAGTAGTTGTGATACTTCTCTCTTATTCACTTGAATTGTAATGAATGGATTAATGTTGTTTTGGATCAGTAATGTTATATGCCTTATATTGAGTGAATATTTTCCTAATTCTAAGGTATGACCAAAACTTGAGAGCTTAGGTTATATCGTGGGCTATGAATTTGGGTGTAGCATTTGAAATGGGATTCTCTTATTTTTATGTTTTAAAATGATTCATCCTAAAACCTTTCTTGAAGTAGGAATTTTCTTGGTTGTAGATGTCCTTTTAGGGAATTTTGTAATGCTGAGTTGTTGGTTCCTACTTCATAAGGTAACTCTATGTTTGAAAAGTAGTGGAGTGAGTTTTTGTATTACTAACTCAGATGGAATTATGTAAGAAATAAGTAGTAAGTAATTTTATTTAATGTAGATAAGTAAATTGGTTGATATATTACTTATCTAACATAATGTTATAAAGTGTTTATTATATCATGATCTTTTCTTAATGATACTTTAGGCTGATAAATTGTTCTTCTTTTATAAATTGTATTACTTCATTTATTGGTTTGCTTGGCATACTGTTTCATAAAAGCAGAGTTGGTTTTATGAAATAGTTAGTTGAAAGCACATCGTTTTAATGCTTAGTGCTTATCATGCTCAGTTCAATGAACTGACCCGTGCTAGCAATTTTTTTAGATGGACTTCGTAAGTGATAAAGGAAGGCAATATCTTATTATGATTGATTGGTTGCTTAAAGTCTTGGATCTTTTATAGAGGAAATCTGATTCATTAATTGAAATTTATTGAAGGAAGAAAAAGTTGTATTCTTTAATGATGGTGATGTTTGGTTGACATCAAATATGTCTAAAATTTTTGGTCTTGTAAAATATGTATTTTACCATGATGAATTGAAAAATATTTGGAGTTACTTGAACTTATTATGTCATTTTCCGTGTGCATTATATGAAGGAAATTTGTAATTTTATTTTTGAGGTTTCCAATCTTACCTGATTTTCTCCTTATTTCAAATGTCATTAAATAAGTTGGAGGGATATGATTTAATTTAAATATCCCTTGAATTGAATGTAACTTATTAAGTTGGCATGCAAGGAATTTATTTTATCTAAACTGTATGATTCACTAAGTGATGATAATGCAAGTATAATTTACTTGTCATGAAGTGTGAAATAAAAAAAAGGTATAATAAACCCCAACACTTAAACAAGAAATAGAAGGTTATCACCTCTTAAGCAATACCTCCATAGTTTTTCAACAAATGTATGGTACATAAGATCGTTAATAAATATGACTTCATCTCTATGAAGTCTACTTTAATGAAACCTGTTTTAGATCTTAAGAACACTATAAAGGGTTGAGTTGTACTAAGTAAATCATATAATGGATATTGTTTCTATTTTCGATTAACTGAATGTTAAGGAAAAATTTAATGAACATAAAAGTAATCCTAAGTTTATGAGTTACGTATTAACTTAACAACTCAAGTAAGTATGGCAAAATTAAGTTTTGTTGGAATTAAGGTTAAGAGGTTGGCTTTAATTTGAATCTTAATTAAAATATAAGTGGATGAAAATGACCTATTCTTGAGGTGTGTACACCAAGATGGGTAATTCTATTAGATGTTGGCACATGCCAACTGTAGGATTGTTCCTTCGCAAACACTAGAGTCTTCATGAGGATACAGTTTTGTAATTGACATGTTGTAACACCCCATAGCATTGGTTCATCTAGATCTACTTAAAACTGGACTTGATCTTAGTTTCTCTCTAGGTCAGATTAGAAATTTTATTTAGTACAGGAAGTGATTCATGATGAATTAGGATAACTAGACATACCCAATTGACTTAGGTTGATTGAGTATGTCTGTATACCCTTAGTCATCATGAATGGGTTCCTATACTAAAACATGCTACTAACCAGATCTAGAGTCAAACCTTGAACAAGTGAACTAACAGAAAGCAGTAAAGACCATTCTAGATAACATATGATAAGGGTGAAGGATGTATTCCATTAGATGAGTATGTTGTCTAGGAATAGTAACATGAACAATATGTTGGAAATATTTGGCCAAAGTATCGCAAGTTATTGGTTGCATTGTCCTATGTCACCTAGTTTAAGAAATGAGATTTCAGATGAATATTGGTAACAAATATTTAGATAGGTTTCTTAAATAGAACACTCAATACCCAAAACAGGGTAAGATGACCAAGTATACTTATTATACACATAGTATTCAATACTTTAAGTTAACATGAGAGATTGGCTAGAATACTAAGTCATGAAATGAGAGATTGGTAGTTCACCGAGTCATTTATAGTTGCATATGGTTATCTGTTGTGAGATTGATTCGCATGGAATGTGTGTTCTAAATTATGATTATTTAGAACAAAGAACATTATGTGTATAAAAAAAATTCCCTTGTTTCTAAAGTCTTAAAATGTGAATGTTAGAGTAGGACCAAGCCAAGTGATAGAAAATAAGATGGGGGAGTGATATGATATAAGATAAGTGTCAACAACAGCAATAGGGTGGCCAAAATTGGGCGAGAGATAAAATAATTTTTTACTCAACATCAAGACACAGTCAAGATTTTGAACAATATGACCTTACTATTTTCTAAAGTTGGACCAGGTGTACCATGAAGAGGAGGAACTATCCTTGAAAGGGAAGTTAGGATAAAATTATATGAGATTATGTCTCAGATAGAACCAAGCCTCCCGTTCTCTCGTATACTATCACATAGGTAGATGATCGATCTTGTCTTCTGGGTATTCCACCATATTAAAGTCTCTACACAAAATCCATAGGGCATTAAGAAGGAAGCTGATAAGCCATATGTAGAAAAGATATCAATCGACTACACCATTACATGCATAAATATTGGCAAGCCTAATGATGCACCTGTCATAATCAAAGAGAGTCCACACCACCTAATGGGTGGGGTCAGAGCCCCAAGAAATCACATGATATGTGAATTTAGGAGTAATTAGTTTCATGACCCCTCCACGTACAAGATCATGATTAAACACATGGTATGTTACATGGGGCCAAATTTTTAGAGTGGTAGAATGGAGTAGAAATCATGCAAATTTAACATCCTGTAGAAAGAGAATATGTGTATGTTGAAATTGAAGATAACTGCCCCTAACCAAATATATCCAGGTAGGTGTTATGCCCCAAAATATCAGCTAAGTACAAGAAGGCGCGTGGGCACGTGGGGCCTAGTTGAAGAAGGGCATGCAGGGAAGGGTTCTAGTAGGGTTTTGTATAACACATGACGTCCACATGTAAGGAAAAATAGGTTTTGTACTTAGCCGCATTTGGCATCCCAGACAGAACACGAGAAAAGCATGACCCTTATGGATAAGGTACCAACCTGGTGACTGTGGATCAAAAATGGCATATTCCAAGCATACAATAGAAGGTTCCAAAATACATAATTGTAAGAAGTGGAGAACTCAGATCTGGGAAGGCTGCTCTCGTTAAGGACCACTTCTACACTTGGTGACCGATATCCAACTTCGGAGAGGCATGGCAGTGGGTGCTAAGGTTATAAATATAAGCACCCGGTAGAAGAAAGATAGAGAGTTGAAGAGAGAGAAAGCTCTGTAGAAATGAATGGAGGATTCTATGGGTGGGGAATATGAGCATATATGGATGATGGCACATTTAGGGGAATGGGTTTGCATTTTTTTCTCTATAATGTGATGAACATGGTATAGTTCTGATGCATGACTTGGATCTGCATTATAATATGGGGGTATATTATGAACCCAAGGGATTTTAATGTGGTTATTGAATCTCTTAATATGAATACAATGCTTTGTTGTAAATCATCTATGTGTTTGGAAGGATACTAATGTATTTACTTTCTATATGAGCTATTTTCTTATGTTGCTTGTTATTTCCCTTTTCTAGATGTAATAAGATAACTCATTCTAGGATATGGCATGCTTCTTTCTACTCATTTCCATTTAAATATATGTTATAAGATGATGCATTCTCATAAGACTCACATTAAGAAGAGACTCGGTGCTTGCACATGCCTTAGGTGGGCACCCAGTGCCTTGGGTGGGCACCCAGTGCCCACTGTGTGATAGGCCAGCATGCATGGGTTTAGACTATTGGTCTAAGGGTATAAAATATGACTACATATTTGTTTCGTTGTCGAGACCTCTTTTTGAAGTTGTTGTGAGAAATGGCATGCATCTTTTTCCCTGTGATGCGTGATGACAGAGTGCATGACCTTAGAAAGTGTTGAAACATAGTTCAAGATCATGGAGGTAGATTTTTCTCAAAGATTCAGCACTGGACCTGAGTTTGATGCACGTAGATGCGTAGAAGAGAACCTTTACCACGATTTGTATGAGACATTTTTTTGATGCTTCCTAGTAGAACTATATGAATGGCTTTCAGCATATGCATCCATATCAAGCTGGTACTATAGATCATGCGTGTGGACCCAAGATGACTATCAGAGGCTGTAGGATGCAGATCTGACTTGGACGTGTGCTATTGATCACTGGTGGAAGAGGGTGTTGGCCAGTTATACTTTAGAATACGCCATTTTGACGTATTCTTTCCCAGAAGTTATTGAGTTTGAGTTTCTGAGGGAGCCTAAAGGATCATTTTTGTGTGATATTCCTTTGCCTATGAAGATCTTGGTCATTACTTTGAGTTTAAAAGCATTCTCCATGGCTGGCTAAAGCTTCTTTGAGCACTAGGAGAGGAAGCTAGGGTGGAGGAAGATGACAGACATTGCGGTTGAAAAGGAAAGGGAGGAGAGATGACTCAAGTATAGTGAAGATCGTGAAAGGGAGATGAATAAACAACACAAGGTTGCAAGCATGATGGATCTATGGAGGTGGATGTTGTGGGAAGGAGTTAAGGTTCACACAAAGGACATAGAGCCTAAGAATCTGTGCTACCCCTTCTTGGGGAGTGCGGGAGAGAGGCCCCTTTAAATTATGATGAGAGTTCATCGAATGGAGAGAGAATAACCATCGGCGCACATCTGAACCCACTTGATGAACAACCCCTGGCATTTTTTTCTAGATTAAGGGAGAAGTATTGTTAACCCAATGCAGTTGATCTACGCCCAGGAGATATAATTTCTGGAACATCCATGGTTGACCAAGCCATTTCTATTTGGGGGAATCCGGTGAAAGTATGCAAGGATTGGGTATCACGTCTAGGAGTGGCATGGGACATACAACCGGTAGTGGGACAAAATCACAAACCATCGGCGTGGAGTTTAGTGGGATGCTAGGAACACTAGGCGCGATCACTTATGGTCCTTTTGCGACTATAGTAGGTGGATCTGGTGGGTCAAGAGGAACAGGACCTAGTGGATCTAGTTGATCCGGTGGAGGAGGAAACACCGAAGGGAACCAAGGCTATGGATCAGGAGCACAAGAACCCCAGCCACCTCCCTAAGTGTTTTTCGATATGTCTTTATACTTACCAGACTATAGGGGTATTGAAGATGCTACAGAGCATTTGCACAAGTGTGAGTTACTATGGCATGTGAAGGGGATCACTACCCCGAAGGGGATGGCAAGTTAGTTTGAAACAACGTTGCAAGGGAGTGCACATAGTTGGTAAAGGAAGTATGATCCCCATCAAATGGTGGTAGACTACACTACGTTGAAGAATTACTTCTTAGCAGAGTTCCATATCCCAGAGTTTGAGAAAAAAACATTAGTGCTTTGAAGGATATCTAGCAAGGAATGGAAGAGAGTGTGCAATAGTATGACACGTGTTTCAATACCCTCTTGTCAAAACCATCCTATGAAATTCATCCTTCTTAACATGCTCAATGGTTTATCGTAGGATTGATAACACTATTTATAAGGTCCCTATCACACAAGAATTTCACCAACCCACGCGAGGCATAGAAATATTTCCTACGCACTAAAGCTCTTAGGAGTGTTGACATTGGTGTTAGCCCTTTTCTGGAGGCTCAAATTTATGTAATGGCCAAGCAGTTAGAGAATTTATCTGCAAACTCAGTACACGAGGTTCATAATGGGCTCTGGTGTACATAATGTGAAGTGGAGGGGCATGCAAAAGATAGTTTCCCTCGGAAGTTAGTGCATGCTATGGTAGTAGATTGTGAGATCTACCATGGGGATCATGATGCAAGTAGATGCCCTCTACTCCAGCACACAATCTGTAAGAATGTTTCTTACTATTGATATATTTGTACCTCTATGACCCATGATAACAAGGATTGTATACTGATTGATAAAATCCATGATGTTATTCATCTAAGTGTGCATTAGACTAGCCTTGTAAGCATTTCAAAGGATGATGACTGATGTTATGAAGGGGAAACAGATGAAGAAATGTGTGGAAGGGGTTTTTACAGAGGATTTCATGGTCGCAGTAACCGAGGATGGGGAAGAAGGGAGTTTCTGCAAGGAACCTATTATAATTTTAGGTCTATAGAACATTACAAGCACAAGTGTCATGATTTATTATAGTGCTCATGGTGTGGAAAAAATCATAAGTATGAGGAATGCCCTGATTTGTTTGAACACATGATCCAACAGTACCGGAAGGACAAGGGTGCTGGGATGGTGAGTATAAATAAGGCTGATGCACAGTGGATGTCAAGAGTGGCACGTGAGTCAAGGTTAGATCATGTTTTGGTGACAACATGGGTAGAGGCTGCATGTTCCAAGGAAGAGGACTCTGGTTTCAAGAGAGGAAGTGGTACATGGTATGTATCTAGACCCTGCTCTCCAAAAGGAAGTATATCAAAAGACTATGGATGTAATTCAGAGTTTATAAGGAGAGATCCAATGTCTAAAGGAGTATTCCAAGCAATAGGAGCAAAGAAGGAATGTTGAGGCTCCGTAAAAGGACCTAGATGAAGTCAAAGAAGTGTGCAAAATGTTAAGACAAGAGAATATCATTCCCTTGTTAGGATAATGGTTATGGGAGAAGGTACCATGTGTCAAAATGGAGCGTGAGAGGTAGGTGTTGCATGCAAACCTTCCTCCCCATAGCCTCGACTATGACAAAGAGATCACATTCAATGCAGTTGTGGATGGTTGGCTACTGAGTAACATATTGATTGACACGGGAGTAGAGGTCAATGTTCTCACATTGGATGCATGGCATCAAATGGGAAGGCCCACATTACAACCATCTTTGAATGTGTTATATATGGAAAACAAGATAAAGGCAATGCCCATTGGAGTCTTGAAGGATGAAGTTATCACCATTCAAGGGGCTAAGTTTATGGGAGACTTTGAATTCTTGGTGCTCGCCGAAGTAGACAATTTTCTAGCATTACTTGGGTGCCCATGGTGTTATAAGAACAACGATGAACTGCAGTTTAACAAGGGGTATATCATCTTTGAGAACAAGGAGGAAAGGGTGGTCATCCCTTTGACAGATGGGAAGTTATCTCCCTATACTAAGCCCTTATGAGAGGAATTTATTGATAGAATCTATGTGCACTCCATTAGGGACCCTGAGATAAGTCACCCTACATAAGGGGTTATCCAATTTGAAGATACTTAGTCTGTGAGTGATACAGCCAACATAGCATGTGACAATTGGGCGCATGGGACCTATGAGTTAATTAGGTGACAACTAAGAGGATCTGTAACAAGAGTGACAAAGGCACGCTCAGTTAAGTGCCTAGGAGGGAAGAAGTTTCCCAAATACTCTAGAGGGGCCTACCCTAAGATGTTCTTACAGGAGATAGAGGCTCAGTGGAGGAATGAGAGTGAAAGACGGGGGATGTCGAACTATATCTTTCTCAGAACTACAACACGTTGGTGGGCTACACACCGTGAGAATCTCTTGGAATGGCGCAAGGTGAGGATCATGTTCTCAGTTAGGTTCTCCAGAAGCAACATGCCCACCGCCATACAAGACTATCATGGCAAGGAACCCACCTTGTCCCATGTCCAAGCTTGTGAGAAGGCCTAGATCGGAGGTGCAAAAGCCTTACCACCATCATTATGGGTGCATAAACTATATTCCACATTATAAGGTTTTGTTCATGCATGGTATATCCACTTAGAAACACACCACTAGATAGGTAATTGGCAGGAATTGGTGGCTGATCTCATTCAAGCCTTTGAGTATAGGAGTACCAAGCCATCGGTGGATAAGGCATTGCAAGTAATCAAGTGCCTTACAATGGGAGATAGTGTTATGGAAGAAGATAGGCTATTGGAGTTACTAGGTGAGCCTTATTTGGAGACACGTGACAATGAAGATGAATCAGAGGAAGTACAAGTTGAGCACACGTGCATGGAAAAATAAAAAGGAAAATTGGTCTATGTAATAGACAGAGAAGAGATAGAGACTTTGGATGTTAACCATTTAGAGGGTACTGCAAAGTCATAGATAGCGCTGATGAGAGAGTGAGCGCACGCTACCATGAGCCCTTGAAAACAAATAAGGTTAACATTAGTTCAGAGGTAGAACCTAAGGAAGCTATCATCAGAGATTATTGGTCAGAGAAGGAATTTTCAAAGATCATTGATCTGTTACATGAATTCCAGGATTTGTTCCCACACAGGTACCATGAACTCAATGGCATCCATAATTCCTTGGGAGAGAGAAAGATCAAATTGATTTGAAAGAGGCCTTATTCGAAAGAGGCCTTATTGGATGAATCCAAATTTATGCGTATGGGTTAAGGAATAAATATATAGAATGATAGCATCTGGTATCATTGAGGTAGTAGAAGAATTGAATGGATAAGCCCAATGGTTATCAGTATTAAGAAGTATGGTAGGATAATAATTTTAATTGACTATAGGGATCTGAATGTATTATGTGTCATCAATCCTTTCCCAACCCCCTTTATTGAAGAAATTTTGGACGGAGTATCCATGAAAGAAGTCTACTCTTTCACATATGGGTTCTCAGGGTACCACAAGTCAGGATTGCAAAGGAAGACCAGAGAAAGATAACTTTCACCACTAAGTAGGGAATTTTTACCTACACGGTTATGCCTTTTGGATTAAAGAATGCACATGTTGTGTTCTCACGCATTGTGGTAAAAGCATTTCAAGACTTCATCCATAAGTTTCTCCAAGTTTACCTAGATGATTGGACTATGTATGGTTTGGTAAAATACCATCTTGATAATTTAAGACTGATGTTTGAGAGATGTTGGCAATTAAGGATATCCCTCAACATTAAGAAATGTGTCTTTGCTACTCCATTTGGGACCCTATTAGGACACATTATATGTAAAGAAGGCTTATTAGTAGATCCCGCTAAAGTTGCAGTTATTATAGGATTAGGGGAGCCTACTAGTCAAAGCATAGTGCACAGATTCCTTGGACATACGGGTTACAGGAAATTCATCAAGGGGTATACCAAGATCGCTCACGCCCTTAGAGGAATTGTTAAAAAACAAGAGTGCATTTCATTGGGGAGAGGCATAGTAGAAGGCATTTGACACTTTGAAGGATAGGCTTGTCACGGCGCCCATATTATTTTTTCCTTCTTAGGATAAGCCTTTCCATGTGCATGTTGATGCCTCAGGGACATCTATAGGAGCAATGATAGCACAACCTGGTGAGGGAATTATTGATCATCCCTTGTGCTTTACAAGTAGAAAGATGACACAAGTAGAGTAGAATTACACAACTACTGAGCGCGAAACATTGTCTATGATCTACGCGCTGCATAATTTTAGGAAGTATCTATTGGCGACACCATTTATATTCTAAACTGACCATATGGCATTGAAGTACTTAGTCAACAAACCCATTCTACAAAGGTGCATATGTCATTGGGTCTTTCTATTTCAAGAGTTTGAGTTCACAGTGGTGGTGAAGCCATGAAAGAGTAATTCAGTGCCTAACCATTTATCGAGGATTGAATCAGGAGAGGATGTCTAAAGCATTAAGAATACCATGTTAGACGCACAACTATTTAGGTTACGATGTGTGCCCTCATACTTGGAAGATATCGTAGTTTTTTTAAAACATAGGTGTGGTGCCATAAGGGATGAAGGCTCTAGAAGAAAATAATTACCCATACGTGCCACACCTTACATGTTGATTAGTGGAGACCTGTATAAGTTAGGTCATGATGAGGTTCTACGCTGATGCATATTGGAGCATGAGCGTGTGAAAATTATGGAGGAAGCGCATGGTGAGATTGCAGGAGGACACTATGTAGGAAATGCTACCGCGTAAAAGATTTTATTAGTTGGGTTGTGGTGGGAAACCATCTACAAATATTGTATTGAGTTTTGCAAGGCCTATGACCATTGCCAGTGCCTTGGTAAACCTGGAAAGAGAGATGAAATACCCTTGCGACCAATAGCCAATGTTGAACCATTTGAAAAATGGGCAATCAAATTTGTAGGGCCAATTGCGCCAGCTGTGCGAAGGACTAATTCGTGGTATATCATCACTTACATTGATTACTTGACACAGTGGGCAGAGGCGGCACCTACAAAGGATTGCACCACAACGACAGCTGTTATATTTTTATGGGAAAACATAATCAGCATATATGGTTGCCCTTTAAGTTTAACAAGTGATAGGGGTACACACTTCCTCAATGAAACAGTTAGGATTCTATTAGCAGAATTTATGGTGGCCTATCATAAGACTACCCCATATCACCCTCAAGCAAATGGAACTACTAAGGAATTTAACAAGATACTGAGTCACATGTTAACTAAGATCTGTGATGTTGGAAAACAAGATTGGGATAACAAAGTATCAGTCGTTCTATGGAAATACAAGACAACCTACAAAAGGTTGAACAAGGCCACACCATTTCAATTGGTGTTTGGTGCAGAGGCTATTTTACCAGTGTAATTCATGTTACCATCACTATGTATAATGCGCGTAAAAGGGTTAGCTGACAAACAAGCACTGGAAGAAAGAATTGATAAGTTGATGCAGTTAGACGAAAGGTGATCACTTGCTAGATGGAGTTAGAAGACAGAAAAAAACAAGATAAAAGGCATGACATGATTGTCATATCAAGAACAAGAAGTTTGAGGTTGGGTAGTTGGTGTTTTTGTATGATTCCAAGTATCTACGCCATCCTAGGAAGTTGAAAGTCCATTGGTTGGGACCTTACATCATCTCGCACATTCTTGAATCAAGTGCTTTCTAGTTACAAGCGTTGGATGGGACGAGGTTACTAGGTCACTTTAATGGGGGTAGGCTGAAGTCCTACTATAAATAAGTCTTCTTGGTGTCTGTAATAAGGCAGTGTTGCCAATTAGTCTAGAATTTCCCTTTAAGCATTTTATTTTACTATGTTTCCCTTTCTCGTTGCTTGTTCCTTTGTTTTGTTTTGTTTTGTGCCTTGTGTGCCGGTAACCACATTACTTTTCCCAAAGTTATATATGCATAGAGGACCGTGCATCGGTTAAGTGTGGGGTGGAATAATGCGGAATAGTGCAAAGTTTGAGCTGGCAATAGAAGTTGCATTAAATGGCCTTGTTAAAGGATAAAAAGCGCGTAAGGTTAAGAATTGCGTAGAAGAAAAGGTGGACAGAAATGGTTGGTTTCAAAAAGGCTTTGTGGAAACCACATACAAAAAGGATGAAGAGCGTAGGAACAACACAAGGTAGGAGAGAGCAAAAATCAGGTGAAGGACAGAAGAAGTGTCTTTTGTGTTGTTGAAGCATGCGTAAGAGTCTTCTATCACGTTGGATTTTTTACACGCCATAAGGTTGTAAAGTTTTTCATGTAGGATTGGGCGCATGAGTAAGGGTGCTTAAGGTTGGCTTAGTGGAAAAAGTTGTATTTAGTGTTGAGTACGGTGGTAGGTGGCATAGCATTTAATGTTGGAAAGAAGGAAAAGCTATAAATAAGGAGTCGGGCACATCGTTATTTTACCTTGTGATTATGAATTGGAAGAAGCTCTCATGAACTAGGGCATCCAAAGAGTTGTGCGAAGATGCATATGAGAAATCTAAAGTGTGTGACTAGGGAAAATCCGCAAACCAGTGTGGAAGGAGTACACGAGCATGGGAAAATTTGTTGAGGAAGTGTCATCTTGTGGAAGGATTTTCCAGTTAGGGTTTGGTGGCTAGGGCACGGAGTTAGGAGGGTTTCTTCACAAGGTTAAGATTTGGGTTTGGACAGAGTGGTAGAGTGGAGCAAGGGGAAGGAGTTTTAAGTGTTAACACCGACCAGAAAAATGGCACCAAGGAAACCAACCATTTCACTAAAGAAAACAAAGGACAAGGATAAAGGAAAGCAAACAACTACCGTTACAAGCACCAATGAAGAATGGTATGCAGAAATGCAGTACCCATATGGGGTATTGCTAGGAAAATAATGGGAGTCACACCTGCAAAAGATCGTCGTAAGTAATTATAATCATCGCATGAGCACAATGGAGAAGGAAATGGTGTTGGAGTTGGTCCGACCAACTAACAATAGGACATCAGACAGAATGCCCATTTACAATGATGAGGTGAAGGTAAAATTGGAGAAGGCTGGACTATTGCAATTGTATGGGTTGCCATACTTTGGCAAGCCTAAACGCCTTTATCAGTGGCTAATGTCATGCTTACATGAGGATCATTTTTATTTTGTGGGGTGCAAGATGTGCATCACACCACAACTAATATCAAAGTTCACAGGCCTCAATTGTGAAGGAGATAACATTGATGATGATCTAAGTGAAAAGGAGGCTATCAAGGAGACTGTAGCCACATATGACTACAAGAAGGGGTCACAATACTTTGACATCATTGAGATACCAGGTGCTCAATGGACCGTTACGATATGGTAAAGCTTTCTCATTGGGTGGGAAAAATACCCAGTGATGAGGATAGCTGCGCGCTTAGTCACCAAGCTCAATGACTAGGAACAATGGACACAAGTGAACAAGGCATGGTTGAATGTATGCCAGAAGATATCATAAGGAACCATCTATAACTTGTCTGCTTTCATCATGGATGAAATTATAAGCAGCACACATGAGGGAGAGAAGATAATTTTCGGTAATGTCCTCCTCACTATTGTGTTCTCATAGATTGGAGTGTCTGTCGGGCCAAAAAACTTTTTTGGGAGTATCCAGAAGAGGATCCCTCACCCGTAAAGAGGTTTGTGAAATATACTTATGAAACCATGATGGCCTCTCACAAGGTGCGCCTAGAAAAGTGGTATAAACGAATGCATGACGCATTTGGGGCTGAATGGAGGATCCCAAATTAGTTGCCCATGCTCGTGAGTGGAAAGTTATAATTTGTAGTGTACCAGCACTTCTGCATTGGTAGATTTATGTTGACAGATGAGAATATGAGTCTGTGGTGCAAGCTACCCTTCTCCCTCACCGTGTTATACTTCCAAACCGGAGTTAGCCGATTTAAGGAGGCCAAAAGACTAAGGTTTGACCTTAGTGAGGTAGATATAGACCATTGTGAGCTACGTCGGAAGTTGGTCTACCAAAAGAAGCACGTGTACATGGAGAGATATGTCTCCCATGAGATACAAATGATGAAGCCTTTAACGCTGCCGATTGCAGGAAGGACCGCAGCAAGGGTGTATCTGCGCATAAGGCCAAAATTTAAAAAAGGTGCTTACTTAGAGAATGATGTCTCCATTCCTAAAGACCCTACAGGAAGGAAGAAGGCCAAACCTAGAAAGAGGTAAAGAGAATAGGTGCAGAATGCACCAAGTGTTCAAACCACACAGACGGTAAGCACACCGGAGACACGCGTTAAGCCTAGTACTTACGCGTGGAGGAAGAAGTCTCTTGTCAAAACAAAGACTCCAGAAGAAGAAGCACCAGAGCATGAAGATCCCCTCACCCAGGAGGAATCACCAATGAAGACATCACCTGTCAAAGAAAAATAAAGAGAAGAATCCCCTGTACTAGAATCCCCAGTAAGGAAGAAGCAGAATGTGACAGATGAGGACGATTCAGAAGAGACAGAAGACCTAGATGCCTACATCGGCAACAAAGATGATGATGATGAGACAAAAGGAGGTGAAAACCATCCTGCTCTGAGATACATGATTCTGAAGAAGAAGGGGATGAGTATAACGAAGGAGATTAGGAGAAGAAGGATGAAGAAGAAGCTGAGACCCAAGGCAAGGGGGTAAGCGGGGAAGAAGTCACAAAAGATCGAAGGACCCCAAGCCTCACGAAGGAATAGATAGATGAGGCCAAAGAGAAATAAGTGGAAAAAATCATCAAGGACCTAGTAGAACAAGAGGTTGAATGCAGCGCAGATGTGGTGCTAAAGGAAGCTGAGGAGGAAAGTATAGAAAAAGAATATGGTATCATGGGAGGAGATCCCAGTTTGGTTATAAGCTTTCCAAAAGCCACACGCACAGGGAGACAGAGCACAAAATCATCACAAGTTCAAGGAATGGGCTACACTGATGATCCAAATAGGGTGTTGTGTGCACGCTTCAAGAGCACCGTGTCAACGGAACAACTCTTAGCCATGACTTCATTTGATGAGGAAGGTGCATACCCTCGGACCAGGAAAATACTTTCATGGGCATTTGAGTCCAACATTGATGAGCCTGAGTTTGAGGTAAGCCAAGGGGCATTGATGAAAGTTGAAAAAATAAAAGGGATAAACCCCTTGGTGAATGCTTAACGACTGTCAGATGAGAAAATCTGCAACATGCTCAACAAATTTTCAGTTGAGGTTGAAGCCAGACTCTTCGGGAGAAATGACAGGGTGAAGTTCCTAGAGGCAGAGTTGGAGAAAAGGGAGGAGCAGCTCCTGGAGAAAAGTAAGGACCTGAAGTAGGAGGAACTAATAAGCACTCAATTAAGGTATGAGCTAAAGGACGAAAAGGCAAGAGTGTGCAAGGCATACAAAATATATAGATGATCATGTATGCCATTATCTTAAAGCATCCAAACTTAACACCGCCCGTGCAAAAGTATGGATCATCTTTGCAGTGCCTAGAGGACTTGACCCACATACTCACTATGGAGAGGC
This sequence comes from Taxus chinensis, assembly GCA_019776745.2. Taxonomy (NCBI): domain Eukaryota; kingdom Viridiplantae; phylum Streptophyta; class Pinopsida; order Cupressales; family Taxaceae; genus Taxus; species Taxus chinensis. Next base: position 321,161,616 of record CM034147.1, on the reverse strand, counting down.
AACCACTTTCCCCAGAATCAACAGAGGAGGTGTTGGCGTGCCAAGAGAAAGAAAATAAGATGAAGGTTGTGGAAACTGTTGCTCAGTACAGAAAAATCCTCGCCGATGTAAAATCCGTCGCGCAAGTTGTTGAGGCCACCTATGATAATTGCACAGACATGGATAGAGTGGAAAGTATCTTAGTTGCCACCGATGAAGTGGAGCTCAAGGAGTTCCAAGAAAAGAACAAGGGGAACAAGGTTGAGCGAGACAAGATCCTAGCTGAGGTAGAAAAGAAATCAGAAGCCATTGAGACCTTGCAGGGCTCAATCAAGAACCGGCTAAAGGAATTATACCCTCAAATCACTCGGAGGATGGATGTGCTTGAGGATTTGGGCAAGCGACTGGAGGAGATTGTGGAGACAATGACTGTTAAGGGAGAGGAGTTTAGTTTTGAAGAAGTGAGCGCCCTGGTGGGGAACCTGTATCAGCAAGCGCAGAACGAGGTCAACACTTGGGAAAAGTTAGAAGTAGAATTAGGGAAGGATTTCCCTCTCCTCCAGAAATAAAGTTCCCCATTATTTCATTATTTTCCCCATTTCTTCATTCCTTCATTCTTCCATTCCAACCATTTGTAAGGATCCACTATTCTTTAATTCTTTATTGAAGAGTGTTTTTGAGGACGGAGAACAGGCGTAGTGTGGGGTGATGTTGGGACCCAAAATATCAGCTAAGTACAAGAAGGTGTGTGGGTGTGTGGGACCTAGTTGAAGAAGGGCACATGGGTTGAAGGTGTGCAGGGAAGGGTTCTGACAGGGTTTTTGCAAAACACATGGCATGCGAGCGCAAGGCAAAATAGGTTTTGTACTTAGCCACATTCGCCATCCTAGGCAATACACGAGAAAAGTATGACCCTTGTGGATAAGGTACCAACATGGCGACTATGGATCAAAAAGGGAATATTCCAGGCATGCGATAAAAGGTTCTAGAAGACATCATTGCAAGAAGTGGAAAGCTCAGATCTGGGAAGGTATTCTCCCATGGAGGACCACTTCAACACTTGGCAACTGATCTGTAACTTTTGAAAGGCATGGCGGTGGGTGCTAAGGTTATAAATATAAGCACTCGGTAGAAGAAATATATAGGGTTGAAGAGAGTCAAAGCTCTGCATAAATGAATGGACGATTCTATGGGTGGGGAATAGGAGCATAGAGGGATGATGGCGCATTTAGGGGAATGGGTTTGCGTTTTTCTTTGTAATGTGATGAACATGGTATAGTTATGATGCATGACTTGGCTCTACATTATCATATGGGGGTCTGTTATGAACCTAAGGGATTGTAATGTGGTTATTGAATCTCTTAATGTGAATGCAATGCTCTGTTATAAATCATGTATATGTTTGGAAGTATACTAATGTATTTGCTTTCTGTATGAGCTATTTCCTTATGCTGCTTGTTATTTCCTTTTTCTGAAAGCAATAAGATAACTCGTTCTAGGATGTGGCATGGTTCTTTCTGCTAGTTTCCATTTAAAAATCTGTTATAAGATGATGCATTCTCATAAGACTCACATAAAGGAGAGACTCGACGCCCGCGCGTGCCTCAAGTGAGCGCCTAGCGCTCGCTGGGTGATAGGTCGACGCGCATGGGTTTAGACTATTGGTCTAAGGGTATAAAATATGACTAGAGTAGGATCATTAAGGCCACATATGTTCCAAGATTACACAATCATTGGAAAAAATCAAGGTACATGGATCCCTCATCATCAATAATAAAGAGGGAATAAAAATGATTATGATATGAATTGATTACGGAAAGGTCAACCACTAACCATGGTTTGTGTTTTTATTTGAAAATTTCTCCATCTTTGGTGGGGGTTAGGCTACGAGAGCGGCTAAGGCACACTTTTCAGGCCATGAGTCGGCGGTTTTATTCCATGAAAGGTGCTTTAAGGAGATGAAGAGAAAATAAAGCCAAGGGAGAAGGATATTTCATGGGGATCATGACCAAGGTAGCTAGCAGAGAGCAGGAGAGGATCTAAGGGCATCTAAGACATAACTTATTTGATAGGAATGATAGAGGAGATTGCATCATTATTATTGACGGGGTCATAAGAAGAAGTTAAGGGTTTTGGAGGGCCACAGGGAGAGCATTTTTTTTCATTTTGGTCCACCCATATTTAAAAGATGGGGATTTGGGTTCCAGTTGTAGCTTTTCTTGCATCCCAAAAAAAGATTCATCCATAAGCGAACATTTACGAATCATATGATCAAAATCTTGCCAGTGGAAAAATTTATTGGGTAAGTTAATGTATAGAACACATTGAGAGAAATATGTTTCCCCAAATTTTATTTCAATGGTGTCTTTTAGTTTTTTGGATAGGTCAACTTCAACACAAACTCTCTTTTGAGGGAGAGAATTGAAAAAATTGTGTTATTCTAAACAAACAAGTCTCCCCAAGGGTCTGATTAAATTCTCAACAAAACCTAATAAGGGGAGAGTAAGCCTGGGAAATTTGACCCAGACTAGAACTTTAAGCTTGGCTTGCTCTGTGATTTGTAAATCCTTGGTCCAGTTTGAAAACACCACCAGTGTGTTACGGGTAAACCAGGGATCATGTTTGACAATGGATTTACAGTGCTCAACATTGTTGAACCGAAAAATAAAGAAACCCTTCGTGAGATTTTGCACTCCTCAAGTTTGACACCATGGTGTTGCAAATGGTTGTGATCCTATATTGTTTCTGTAAGCTTTCAAAGGGGACTTGGCCAAAAATGTATCCCACAAAAGTAAAGTATTTGATCTGGCTACAAGATTTATCAAAATCTGGTAAATTAAGAACAACTTCAATTAAAGGGGTCTTTAGAGTTAAGGTGATTACCTCGTTAAAGACCTCCAAGAAAAACTTCCTTACTTTCTTGGGAGCCATGGGAGCCAAGCTTTCCATTATCCAAACTTGCATTAATAGATGGAGACAATGAGATGAAAGCCATAATTATAGGCATTATGCAACCCAAAAGGGGGAGAAAATGGTCGACTCAATGAAATAACTGTGTGAGAATATCAAAAATCCTACCGAAATGGAAGTATGACAACAAGAAAGTATGAGTAACAAAAAGCATAGACCTAAACCCTAGAAGATCCGTTGCATCGCACATTTAACATTTGTTACAATTTATAACTAATTTTATTACATATAATTTGAGTTTTTGACACGTTTATTAATCATTTCAATTTATATTTTTGACAAATAAATATTTTTAATGAACAATAGTAAAAATAAAATATATAATATCTTATAAGTAATAACTACATTTAATATTTTAAATTTATATGTGAAATATGTTTGAAAAAAGTTTCCTTTACTAAAGTTTATATTAATTACTAATTTTATCACATTTTCTTCTATATTTTTTTTTTTTTGAAAAAATATTTTCAAATAAAAAATCCAAATTCCACTGTATAATTTTTAAACTCACATAATGATTATAGTCTTCTAACCCAAATTATAATTTTAAGTTATGCTTCTCAATCTAATTAATGTAAAACAGTTATGTCCAAATTTTTATATCTAAAAGTGAACATGAACTATATGATGAAAAAAATGATGACTATTGCACTTTTCTTTAAGTTTTAACCTTCTATTAATTGTATCAACTTACAATTTTTAATAAATAAATGTGTTTAACTAAAAATACTAAAAATAATATTTAAAATGTTAATATTCTATGTTTTTCCAAGTTTTAATTTTGAGATTTATTGTATAATTTTTTTAATGTATCATTCAATCAAATGTTTCCAAAAACTATTTTATTTTTTAGCCTCATTTTGTGATATTAATGGCTTTTAAGGTAATTTGTCTAAAAAAAGTCAAGGCTTTCAACATGTCTATCAATAAAGTAATAAAGGTGATTCTTACTTACAAAGGGGAGATGATTGAGGTGATCTCTTCATATGTATATTTGGGGAAATTTTTCTAAAAACCAAACATTAGTATGATCCCAAGTAAAAATTCTAGAATAAGCAATGGGTTTCTAGCTCTTACCACCATTGAAAAAATTATTTTTAGATTTAGTTTTAACATATTCAGATGAAGATCCGCCTCTTTCACTCATTTGTCAATGTACCCTCTTACATGATTGTGAGGTTTTCGGACCATACCTTTGAATTATGGATTGAAAATGAATAGAGATACTGATGGTCATAATAAGAGCTAGTGGTGGTTTCTAAAATGAATTTTTTTGAAAACTTGTATGAGCATATGACATTGGTTATGATTTTAACTGTATACATATTCATATTTATTTAATTGTAACCCATTTATTTTTTAAAATTGTTCTCTTTAATATAATTTATAAATCATTTGGTTGTAAAGTTATGGATTTGGTCAAAATGACCACTTTTACCATTTTAATACTTATTTTAGTTAGTTGATATATTGTTATTGCAACTATATCATATTTCAATAAAAAAACATATTTTTGACATAAAAAAGAGATACATATTGGATTGAATAGATGCGTTAATAATCTTAATGAATCCTCAGGTGGACCCACACCAACAAAACATACAGGTAATTTATATAAAATTCTTACATTATCAAAATATATGATATAATCTTATGTGCTATGAACTACAAGTCTACCAAAATTTTACACAACCTCCATGTCTTCAAAATACAAGAAAAATTACACAAGTGGATATGTAACGTGACTATGAAGAGATTCTCAATTTTTTAGAGTGACATACAATGTGTAAAGAGGGTGTCTTCTTGAGTAAGAAAAGAGGAAGAATGGGTTGTAGGTAAGATGTTAAAAAATTTGAAAAATAAAATTAAAATTAAAAAAATGTGTGGAAGAGCTAATAATGGATTATTATCTTTTGTAGATATAATGTATTGTGGCCATTGAATCTCAAGGGATCAAAGTTATATCAAGACTTGGAGACTAGAGATAAAATGTTTAAACCTGTGAGAAATGATGAAAGAGTAAATACACACAATTGCTACATATTACAATTATGGAGACCAAATGTAGATTGGACACTTTTTCTTTCCAAGCATGTCATAATCAAGTACATTGCAAAGTAAAGTAGATAATATTTTTGAAACTTGTCATGAAATGTTGATGTAGATTACAAACATTGAAACCTAGATTAAATGGCAGCAAGAGCATATAGGAGACTTCTAACTAAAATAATTTTTGAAAGAGACATTAGCACACAAGAAACATGTCACATGTTTTTGGAGATTCCATTGGTAGAGAGAAGTAGATATTTTTCAATTTGAATGTTTCACATGAGGTGTTCGAACTGGTAACAATAACTGATCAAGATGACCATGAAGAACAAGTAAAAAAATTCATTGACTGGTACAAGAGTACGCCTGAATCCATGGAAAGTGTGTCACTTATTGATGTTGTTAGATCTTGGACATATAATTCAAGGAGAAAATGAGATAAAAAACGGGAGGTTAGGAGTTTGGAAGCTATTGTGAGAGTATTCTCAAGGTTTTCCTCCATCTCTTTGCATGAATCGCATAAATGGGTTAATTTTTGTTGGTCAGAATTGTTGCTTTACAAGACATTTCATGATATGGAGAAAGATATCAGAATTGATTTTGATTCAATAAGTTAAAACTAGGATTCATTCAATTATAATCCATGTCATGTCAAGAGGAGGACTACTATAGAAGACATTGATAATAAAAATGATTCCGAAGATGAAACTAATCAACCTATTCAACAAAATATAATAGAACATGAATGGTAAATTATATGTGGGCTTCATTGCACTCAAATTTTTCAAGTGACTAAAATAAATATATTGAGAAGAAGAGATATAGACAGAAAAGCACCATGGAATGATGAATAGCGAGGTGAAGAATAAAAAAGTAAATAAATAAAATTCATAAGCAACATGAAATATAATTGGTTGGTTATAGACGATTAATTAGACCCAAATTCCAATTATGACACCTTGGGTGCTAAACAAAAACAAGCACTTGATATAATAATGACACATTTTAATCAACATCAAAATAACATGTCATTGCTCATGATAGTTCAAAAAAAATAGGAACTGGAAAATCCTTTGTGATTGGTGTGATTCATCAAGAAATTTTTGATGCATCATTTCCAGAACATTCCCCTCTTCTATTACTTACACCAACAAGAGTTACAACATTTAATATTAGCATCTTAACGATCCATTCACAACTTCAAATCCCTATTTCATATTTTACAGAATTAGAAGGATCAAGACTTACAACATTCCAATAAGATATTTTCCACATAAAATATATATTTATTGATGAAATGAGCTTCATCGGACAAATTTTTCTACAAAACATAGACACCTGACTTATTCAAGCATTCTCTAAAAAAGTAGATATCAGTTTTAGCAGTGTTTCTATGATTTTAGTAAGAGATTTGGGGAAAATTCCTCCTGTTATAGAAAAAACACCATATGATAGTAATGGATGTGTAAATTTTTTATGGGAGGCATTCACAATAGTTGTTACACTAGATAAAGTATTTAGATAAGAAAGAGAAAATGAAGACCAAAAACATTTTGGACAACTTCCCAAAAATCTCAAAGATGTGAATCTGACATAGGATGATTGGAGATTATTAATGAGTAGAACAAATTCTGCATTAGATAAATCTAGTAATGAAGAATTCAATAATAATATCCACCTTGTTGAGAAAAATATTAACGGGAATAACCAAAACAACAACAAATTGCATTCGTTGAAGGGACTTGTTGCACGTAGCATTGTAACTACAAAAATTACTACTAGCACACTGACATCAAGTTTGAATGATGAACTTTAACATGAATTATTAATTTCTAATAATGCAAGGGTTATGTTAACATCCAATCTTTAGATAGAAGCAGGTCTTGTAAATGGAGCTCTAGGATATATCCTAAGCATAATATACACACCTGGGAATGGTCCACCAAAACCACCATCATATGTAATGGTTGAATTTGATAAGTACTTCAGAATACCGTTTGAAGATAGAAATCCACACACCATCCCAATTACACCAATTACTGTTACGGTTCGCATGGGCATTGACAATATATAAATCATAAGGTTTAACTCTTTCCAAGGCTACAGTTGATATTGAACAAAGGGAAAAAATGGGTTGAAATTTATGGCTATCTCTCAAGTAAAGTCATTGCAAATTCTAAGAATATTTCCTCCATTTACATATGAGCGCTATGAAAGGATGAAGAAGGTTAAGCAACTTTCGAAATGGAAGGTAGAGGAAGAAATACATAAGTCGTTAGAATATAAATAATGTCCCCTTTGTAACACACATTTCATTCTATGATTTTATCATTTCATGTGACGTACATTTCACATTTTGATTTGTAAGAAATAATTCTTTATTTCTAAAAATTATAATATGCTCACTAATAAAATCCATAAGAACTTCATGTATTATAGACCTAGAATTGTTATTACGCGTACTTAATATCTTAAGAGAGATGATTCCCTCTCTAAATCCATCTATGATGTTCCTTGTAAGATATTTGAGTCTAAATGAGTATTAGAAAAGATTATTAAATGTTTGTCTTTCCATCAAAATTTCAATATATTATATTGAATATTGTTGGTTATAAATTGTAGAGAATATACCTTAAGGTAGTTCAATAAAATTCATTAGGAACTTTTATGACTCAAAGAAATATTAAATATATATTGTTGGTTTTAATTGGTAGAGAATATACCTTAAGGTAGTTCAATCAAATCCATTAGGCACTCTTATGACTCAAGGAAATATTAAATATATAGGGGGTATAATTCTATCTTGGGTTCTTGATATTATGTAGAAAGAATTGTTGGTTTCACCAATGGCTTAAGACTCAAATTATTAATAATAAGGATCCCCGCCCATGTAGTTCATTGGTGAGATGTTAAAAATTTTGAATAAGACAACATAAGTAACCAATTTGACTGGTTCTCATCAAGGTCTTTCATGCACGAACTAAAGTTTGGCTTTCTTTTCCTGACTTTATTTTTGGTATCCTTTTATGTATAATGAAACTCCCGCTGTTGTTACTAACATACCTATATTATATAAATATATGTAAAATATGCAAAGAGGTATAGGAACTTATATCTATCGACATATTTTACCATGTTTTGATTTATGTTTATATAAATGGTAAAATATTCCGAGAGGTATAAATGCCTATACCTCTCAGCATATATTACATATATTTATATAATATAGGTATACTAGTTTTAGTTAGTTGATACATTGTTATTGTAACTGTATCATATTTCAGTAAAAAAAACATATTTTTGACATAAAAGGAGACACATATTGGATTGAATATATGCGTTAATAATATTATTATGGATTAGTTAATGTGATATATTTCTATGAAATTTAAGATATCAAAAGTAAATGAAATATAGTTTTATTTCTAAAGGATAACATCATTAAATTTGAATCATAAATAAATTCTAAAAGATCCTATGTGACTCGAGATCATCTGAAGGCATTTTATTGTATGTGATTGGAACTCTTAATCAATTACAGTCTAGTTTTGATACTTGTTCTCTTTTTGTTCCTTCAAGAGGTTTCCCCTTCCATAGGTTTTAATCTATTGGATAGGTTCAATAATGATGTAGATTAATTTATTTGTGTTTGTTGTGTATTTTCTTATTGTTGTTAGCACATTAAGTATTACATTAATGGTTCAACTTCCATCCTTCATATGTATTCATTTTTCCTCTCCTTGACATTTGATGATCGAGTCATGTTTTCACCATGTATAAATACACATGTTTTTACTATGAATATCATCAAATATTTCATTCTTCTCTACATATGAAAACATTGGTATCAAATTGATTTGGTGTGTGGTTGTTTTGAGGAAACACCTACTTTGTTTTGTGTGGATATATGTTTTATTTTGATTGCATGGAGTTTCCATCTTGGTAGTGACTTGCTCTATAATCTCTGTGACCTGGCCTGCCAGACCTATTCAACATTTAGAATACTTGTTCTTCTTTGACATAGTTACATTTTCCTTTCTTGATACATGATGAAAACTTGCATGGAGACACCTACGTGGAGGTGTGAAAGATGTGTATGGATATTCTTTAGCAGCATATACCTATTGCACATTAGCCCAGACTTGCGTGGAGTGACCATTAAAGAAAACGTGTGAGGAATTATTTTACCTGACATCCCCACATTGGAATTTAGACCATCAAAAAAATTGGCATCTTTCTTTGGAATGGGAAAAATGTAAAGATAGTCTATTATTCTTTCCAAACTTGGCACCCACCATCCAAAGATTGTTCTAGTATATCTATTTTGTTGTTTTTCTATCTAGATCCTATGTCATGAATGTCAAGAGATTTCAGCAGTACTACAAGCAACCATGTATATGTGTATCCTTTGAGAGATCAAAATCAATCCCTAGAGAGCACTAGTTTCTACTTTGTGTTGCTCTAAAGTATCCAAAACATAATAAAATTATAATTCGAGGAAATAGTGTGTCAAAGACTGCTTGACTGGTTCCTATTCAACATATGGTTCCAGGAGAGAATATTCATGCTAATCTTGAAGAAGGCTATGATGCAAATGAATAATGTGAGATAGAACACCCCCAAAAGTGTTTGCATATCAATGCATGAGCATATCAAGATCACATGTATTAAATTTTTCATTTGTAAGGATTTTTCATTTTGAAGTACAACAATATTTTTTCTAGCATCATTCTACTCCCAAATTGTTGTTGTCCTGCTCAGCTCTTGAAAGGGCAAAATTATGCCACCTAGAAAATAAAGATGCATATGATTCTCAAGTTGTAAGAGCTATGGTAAATTTTTGGTGCAACGATGTCTCATCCAAATAGAACTGATGACAGAACAAAGTATGAAAAAATGATGCAAAATCCTTAATGTTGATCACTCTTGGCATCTCCAATGAGGTTTAACCACACGTATGGGATGAAATGACATAAAAGGCAACCTAGGATGCTTTATCCACCATCTACAAAGCCAAAAACCAAACAAAGATCATCCATCTCCAGACCAAGCTTCATACACTCAGTTTGAAAGATGGCAATAAAGTAGAGGAATTTTTTACGTACTGTGGTAGAACTACGAGATGAAATTTTGGCACTCAGCGAGAAGGTGAAAGGAAAATTTTTGATCTCGATAAATATAAGAGCTCTTCCTTCCCAGTTCCATATGTTTGTCACAACATTGAACATCACAAAATAGGTGGTGACATTTAAAGAACTGGTAAATATTCTCTAGCATGAAGAATCCATATAGTTAGTGCACGAGGAGTTTGAAGACAAAGCCCTTATCTCGAGACAACATAAGAGTCATAAGTATCAGAAGGGACAAAAAGAGAAACATCCCCAAAAACAACCCCAGAAGAAACCACAAAATAAAATTCTCAAAAAACATATCATTGATGTCACATTTACACAAAAAAATACACATGACACTATTAACTATTTTTATAATGGCCTAACTCAAGGTAATTTTGAAAATGAGAACACATCTAGTCACAATGATTCACATAAATCTAGATGAAATCCTCACCATAGGAAACATAAAGGACATGTTGTGAATCAACAAGAGAATGACTCAAAAGAGGAAGTACCAAAATCATTGAATTACAACACATGTTAGAACATTGTTCTAGTCTCCAAAACTTTGCATCCCTCACAAAATGTTCAATTGAATTACTCAAGTTCTAGACAACACATGATAGGAAATATAAATTTTTTTGATTCATTGACTAATCAACCCACTAGAGATCGAGTTCAAATTGTAGACAACAAAGAGTATGTTTTATAAGGAATATGAATAGTTACCATTCCTCTTAGGATGAGAATTTTTACCCTCATGAAGGTGTTATATGTCGTTGTCTTGATAAAAAAACATCATGTTAATTTATCACCTCCTGAATCACATGCTTAAGGTGGAGTTCATGGTCGATAAAGTCATTAAATCATGTTTGATTTCATGAAAATGTATAATACTTGCTACAGATTTTGTGAAGGAGCATTTATTTGCATGAGATGTTGTTCCATCCTTTGCAGTTTTTTTATCTACCTCTATGGCGGAATCTACTTCACTATGTCAATATCGATATGGGAACCTTTCTGTTGGATCCATCTATCATCTCAGTTCCAAGGATATGGTTCAAATTATTCCTCCATTGCTTTCATATCTATTCTAGATGTCTTACGGGAAAATAACATTGAGGTCCATTTGAGTCGAGTTCCTTCCATACTAAGAACCATCTTGAGGTCATTCATACTGATCCATGTAGACTATTTCCTTATTCCTTTTAAGGATTTTATTACTTCCAGTTGTTTGTAGATGAGTATTCTCGCAAGACATGGGTTTTCTTTCTCTAGAAGAAGAGAGAAGAATTTTCCAATTTTCAAGCCTTCTATCAACAAGTTGTTCAACAGACTAGGAATCCCCTTATTTTCCTCCACTAAGATCGAGGAGAGGAATTCATGTCAAATAAAATATTTGCATTCTTAAAGGATCACAACATTACACAGCACTTGAATTCCACTATACACCCTAGAAAAATGGAATTGCATAACGTTGCAATCATATTTTCATACAGATGGTTGTTGCATATTTTCCACTGCTAATTTGGAGAGTAGATTTTGGCCAGAAGTAGTTTAGACAACTATATATCTCCTTAACAAAGCACCTACAAATAACTTGCAATAAAAAAACACTAGAATAGGTATGGAGTAATCACAAGCCTTTGATTTCCCATCTTAGAGTATTTTGTTGTATAGCATACATGCATGGCCTATATAAAAAAGAGGAAGAAGATCGATTCAAAGACACTCCAATGTATATTTTTGGGGTACAATATTACCTGAAAGACATATCATCTCATGGATTCCAAGAGATAAAATATACATGAGATTCAATATGTGGTTTGTGATGAGTCGTAATTTGACTCATTCCCACACAAATAAGATTATGTACTAACCTCCTCTCATATATTTCTCTCACATTCAGATGATGAGAAAGAAGAATTTTCAAACAAGGAAAATGAGCTACATGGAGATTTATTCGTTAATCTTGGTCCTTAGAAAGTCATTCTTCATATTATTAGTAGCAACATCTAAAATGAGTTTAAAGCACCTAAACTCTCTCGCAGATGTTTCATCAGGAGTCAAAATGAGAAGACAAATGAGAAATGAGGTAAATATCACACTTATGAGTTCAGTATTTGACAACACCAAACCTACTACAGTTTGAGAGGAACTTAGTCAATCATAGTGGAAGAAAGTTATAGATGTAGAATATAGCTCCCTAATTCAGAATCATACATGGGAATGTTTTAATCTATCTGTAGGAAAGAAATACATTGTCTACAAATGGATTTTTAAAATAAAATACAAGGAATATGGATCCATCAACAAGTACAAAGCACAATTATTTGTAAAGGGATACACTCAGCAAGAAGGTATTAAATATGAGAATACCTTTTCACCCACTCTGAATATCAAGATTGTCAAATTTGTCTATAGACTAGCAACACAAAAAGGATGAAAACATCAATAGGTGAACGTAAAAAGTGATTTCTTGAATGGTGATCTCAAAGAAGAAGTATACATGACCTATCTAGAAGGAATTGTCAATGAACAACATCCTAATAAGGTATGTCATCTAATTAATTCTTTTTATGGACTTAAATAAGAACCCAGGGCATGGTACATTAAAATCAATTGTAGCATTGATTCACTAGTATCCCTTCATATTCAAATTTGTATATTAAGAAAGTAGGCATAAAGATTATCATTCTTATTTTGTTTATATATGATATTGTGATCATATGGATCTCAAACAATCTCATAAAATATGTAAATAATAATATGAAGAAATCCTTTTTACATGAAATATTTGGGGCTACTTCATTACTATCTTGGATTGGAAATATGGCAGAAGAAGAATCACTTTTTTATCTTGAAGATGAAATGTGTCAAGGAATTCCTAGAAAAGTATGGAATGTTTGAATATAAACTTTTTCCCACTGTAATGTTAAAAGTTTCACAAATTTCTAGATTCTAGGACTTACCTCAATTATATACTACTCACTACAAGAAGATTATTAGGAGTTTCATTTACTTGACTTGCACTAGACCAGGAATATGCTTTATTATCAGTTATCTTTCCATATTCATGTAGGCGCTAGAAAAGTGTCACTAGGTAGTTGTAAAGAATGTTTTGAGATATTTCTAAGGTATAGTTAATTATGGTCTAGAATATCATAATAAGTCTCATTTCTTCTTACAGGGATATATGGAATTCGACTATGTCAAATATTTTGATGAAAGCAAATCAACTTCAAGATATATTTTTCATCTCAAATATGGACCTATCTCATGGATTATAAAGAATTAAATTGTTGTTTTTCTCTCTTCCAAAGAGGTAGAGTATCGTGCCACATGAGGAGTTGTGTGTGAAGTGATTTGGTTACTTTGAATTATGGTTGATATGGACATTCCTGAAGAAAATACACCTATCCTTCATTGTGCTAATCAGGGTGTGTTGAAGATTGTGAAGAATCCAATTTTTCATGAACTAACAAAGTAAATTGAGATCAAATGTAATTACATTCGATAACAAGCCTTTAACCACCACATCCATCTATAACATTTCCTAACACATTCTTAAGTAACTAATATACTCACCAATTTCTTGGCAAGGTGAAATTTGAGGTGTTTCAGGGGTACATTTGTAAAAAATAATGTAATAAGGGGGAATGTTAGCGCATTAAGTATTACATTGACAGTTTAGCTTCCATCTTCTAAATCTATTAATGTTTCTTCTCCCCAACTTTTTGTGACCAGGTCATGTTTTTACCATGTATAAATACACATGTTTGCACTATGAATATCATCAAATATTTCATCCTTCTCTGTATATGAATTTTTTTTCTTTTCTATTTTTTCTTGTCTTTTCATTTCTCTTTCTATTTTCGTTTAAGTGAATCACTTGGATGTATCCCTAAATATTATTAGGTTTGTATTAGTTTGATAATTTATTAAAAAATTAACATTTAAACTATCCTCCACTTACTTAAGCTTATCTGTAGTCCTTATGATTAAATTGGTTTGGTTATACCTTAACCTTGGTACTAGGATATAGGGTTGATTAATTGATGGTGTAATGTTTATCTTCAAAAAAATTGGTGATTTTTCTGGGGAACTCTATTATTAATCACTCACCTCATTTTGAGTAGATTTATTTCACCATATACTCATATAATCATTTATCTCACACCATAGTTGGTTGCTAAGATTCATCTTCATGGGCTCTTCAATTTTCATTGATCGCATGATTTTTGATTCTTTTATTAATTTTTGCTATATGATGCATCCTTTATTAATTATAGTTTGAGTGGTATTTATTATTTTGTCTTATTAAGCAATCCCAACTGAGGCTTAAAGCTTGGATTAATTATATTTGGTAGGTAGGTGAAATCTTCAAAAAAAATTGATTGTCACTTCTTGGATTACCTAGAGATCCTTATAACATCTAGACTAAGAGAAGATTTTTTTATCTTATGGATAAAATTTTTATTCTCTCTTACAAGCAACATACTTCAAAAAATGAAACAATGATTGAATTTCTACAAAACCATAGATTTGTTTTGAATTATGCTCATCCTACCCATGGTTCTTCTCTCTCTTCCTCTCATGAGTGAAATGAAATTACATGTGAATGAATGCATGTCAATTTCTTAATAAAAATTAAGTTAACTAAATTTTAAATTCTTGGTTCATTTTTACTTGGGAGAAATCTAAATCCATTGGAAACCGTTTGTCTCGCTTTCTTTCAAAATACCACTAAATTCCAAGTCCAATTAGACTAAATGAAAAGTTTCCTTTCAATTTTTGCAAAAACATTTTGTTGGAAATCTATAGGATAATTTCTTCAAAAATTAGGATTATAGATTTTGATAAAGCTCTTCAATTCATTCATACTTGAAGTAAACATTACTTTTTTTAATTTGTTTTTCTCAATCATGATATGATAAAGTGTCAAATATGTATAAGTATAATGAATGAGTTTAAAGAAAGGTTCCCTAATTAATTATCTACCTGTATTTTATCTATGATGAAATCATGAAATATTCCTCTATTCAAGTGACATCTTTCAAAAATATAACCTTTACTTAGAATTTTCCTATATACACTCAAATTGGGAAATTTATTTTTCACACTTCTGGTTTTGACAACACTTTTGTTATGATAAACACACCATTTATATCTCTTCTTAGTACATCATGGTGTCTCTTGTATAAATTGTATAGTAATACAGACTAATATGTTGACATTTTTTCTGAGTAAAATGCATGAAATCCATAGAAAAAATCCAATTGAAAAAGTGAAAACTCAAGTTTTCATGTTTCTTATACTTGGGAATATCTGTATAGTTTGGTTATGAGTTGTTATCTGGTCTTGACTGACCTGTATGGTTTTACAAAAACATATCATCCATATTTTATTTCCATTTCATATTCTTTATTGGGTCATTTACTCCCTATGGTTCAGAATTTATTTGATAATTTACCTTCAAAACCCTATATAAACAAGTATAAACTCTCTCATTTACACACCTAGAAATCATATGGCACTACATTGATACACTCACTACCTAGAATTACAAAAGGCACCAAAGGATCCATATATTGTGTCAAATATTATGTAAATTCATTAAGGAAGCAATCATTACAGGTTTGAAGAATCATACTAGGTCAAGAAATCAGGTTATCTCATTTGCAAGTGTATACACCTAATTTTTTGTCACTTTCTATTTTCATACCTGTTACTAACAATTTATTTTCCCAATTTAAAGGTCGTTAATGCATCAATTTATGGGAACGGGTCCATTAAGGGGCTTGTTTCAGGATACAGGTATGGTTATTCATATAACCATTGGGTTAGGGATGATACATGGAGAGAGAGTAGCTTTTAGTACTATTCATGTTCTTATTTTTGCTCTTACCCTCTTATTTTCCTACACATTCCTCCAACATATTACTTTTTCATGACCATGACTCTTTTTTCTTGCATTCCATTTTCTTTCCATGACACATTGCACATTATTTTTTGCATTTTCCTCCCTAGCTGATGCCATCACTTGTGGGCGATTGTGTCGGTGTTATTTCAAATACCTTTCCAACACCCTCACCCATGGGAAATAGCATCGGTATAAATACCCCAACTCACATCATCATCATCATTATAATCACATTAGATCAAAAAGAACTCACCATTACCTTTTCTCTTTTGCGCCAACTTGCATCTACTTTCTTAGCTCTTGGATTTCTTACATCTTGACTCTTAGCTTGGAGATCATTCTTGTTTGGACTAGTTTTCTTGTACTTTAGGTCACCTATAGTGATCTAGGACTATATTTTTTCCTTATCTTCTCGAAATATAATCTCTCTTGGTTTATGGTCCTTTTGGGAGATAGATGCATCATCGACCACCCCCCAACAGGTAAGTTCTCTAACCTAACTTGTCATTTTGTATCAGTTAGTCTCCTACATCTTTATTCATATTATATGTTAGCTTAGTATTTTATGCACATGTTAGGTTATCATATTTTATTTCAATTATTTATTTCATGTTACATGATTTACTTTGGTTAGCATAGATCTTATATGTTTATCTTGTCTTTCATTACCCCCATAGTGTCGATATCCTAATAGCATTCCTTTCTCTTCTTCGACCTAGGTCCTTGGAAACCTTGGGTTGTATTAGTGTAAGGATTACTTCCATTTGGATATAAGATCATAGTATTCCATGTACCCAATTTAATTTTATTCGTTGTGTGTCAATCTTGGTGTGTCCCTTACTCGTTTCCTCGATAGCCTAGTTGAACAAATGATAAGAGTACATAGTGTCTAGACACATTTTTTCCCACCATAAATTCTTGGTGTTGGAACAGAGAAGTACAACATTATCAAAGAAACCTACAAAGCATACTCACTCATGATGTGAATGTAATTATTTTTTAAGAAGAATCTTCCCATTTAGTTGAGCCTTCTCCTAATAGACTAGCACCTTAGCCTCAGATAGCTCTGTCAGCCTCACCCTCTCCCCATATCCCCACCATTAAATCATATGGTGTGCCTCCTCATGTAGATAAAGGGGATCTTATACCAAGATTTTACTATGAAGCCAATGATCTCATGGATGATGAAGTTCCAGATGTACTGACATCATCCACATAGACCCATATCAGTCGCTCACATCCTCCTTTACCTCTCGCCCTTGTGGATCCTCGGCCATCTAAGATAGAGCCATATTATACGTGGCATGAGGCTCCATGAAATGATGTATTTAACTATAGAGATTATATATGACACATGGAAAATTCTGAAGTTGAGGTTAGCAGAGATAAATCTCGAAAGGATACATGGCCTTCCACATCTTCCCGTTGTATTATTAACACCATGGCTACTACTACCATACTAATGTAGATTGTCGAGTTATGTGTGGTAGGTGCCCAATTCCCGAGTCCTCTTCATATGGAAATAAGCAAAGAGTTGACTCCTCTTAGATCCACCTACCTTCCCCTAGACCATCCAGACCAAAACCTTCATATGGGCCTCCACATTTCCCTGATCCCTGCCCCACTCTTAATGACATTTAGCGTGGCATCCTTGTTTGGTTGGAGGACCAAATTGATGATAATTTGTTTGTCACATGATCTGAAGTCCATCAACAACTAATTATTACACAACATGTTATCAAGGACCACATGAATTGTACCCGAAGTCACATTCTGAACCAAGTTGATGATATCATCACTGTTACTGTACATCAATACGCCCCTCGTGGCCAAATGCCTTCTCCAGAAATAAATTTATTTTAATGCTAGCATGAGCTCTAGCTTTCACTTGGTCTCTTGGCCCCTCTTGGGTTTTTCACACATCTTCAAACTCTCTTATCCTTGTTTGTGCTCTTTACCCCACTTGATTTATCATCAATTCTATTTTTCCCTGACATCTCTTATTATTGGAGTGTCATGGTCTTGATTCTGCAAATCTTGGCTTCAATTCTCCCTAGCCTTTCCTAGTAGATCATTGTGCTCTCATGCATCCTTTCTTAGTTCCTTAACCTAGCTTGGATTTATCTTCCTTCATACCAGTTTTCTTTCATAAATATCATTATCATTCTTCCTAAGTATCATGAGTATTACCACATACAAGCATGAGAAAATAAAGGACAACGATAAGTAAATAATCTACATCAATAAAAACCATCATAATCAAAGTCATCATATATATATATATATATATATATTGAATCAGTTTTAATACATCAAAAAAATAAAATCATGTTCTATCATAGTACATCATCAATATCTGGGTGGCTCAAACATCCTCACCCCTTGGAGGGGATCTTAGGATGATTTCTGTCAAAGGTGAACTACATTGGATGCTTTGGATGTGCGAATGAGAGACTCTTCCTTAGATCGAGCTCTAGAGGCATCTCCATGTGATCTCACAAGATGTGCCTTTAGCCTCGGGATCCTCTCTACAACGCTCTTGACATCTAAAAGGTGTGTTGTCTACTCCTGAACCAAGGCACCATGTGCTTGCAATAAGCTTTGTAACATCACATCTATGATGTTGGTATCTACCAATTCCTAAAAATATCTCCACCTCTGTAATGTTCTGACAACCTCTCCAACCAACCAGAAAACCCCTACTAACTTTCCAACTGATAGCACCATGGGGGCTGACATGACCAAGGTATCTTGAACATTCAATACTAGATCCATGATCTCATGGTGTGCACTCTCTATCAAGGAGTTCCACTCCTCTATTGTCCACTCTGCAAAACCCAAAATTCAATAATCAATACTAATCTCATGATATAATAATACCTAAAATAAAATAAGCACATTCATATCTGGTTTTCCAACTCTCTTAACAATGATCTTGACGTCTCCGTAACCTCCCAATACCACCTCATCCTCATAAAATCATGGAGATCTCAAACTGAAATATTGTTCCCACCTTTCTCAGGTACTAAAATCACATCTCCTCTACAGTGGGCCTTAGGCCTGTCCTGTAATTATAGGGTTGTCTCCATCCCTAATGGCATCATATAACTACCTTCTAGATGTCACATCCGGTTCTCTCTCAACCATGGTCCTAGTTTTATTTCCTTTCCTCCTTTGGTTTTAACACCAATTGTTCCCATATCACCCACATCTGGGTCTAGGCCATTGCATCCTCCATCAGATCCCTCAAATGATCTCTCCACTAGAATAATCTCTGGTGGGCCTTGAACTACCACACCTCTCTATCTCTACCTTCAGCCCTATCTACTTATGAGCCATACTCTTTAGGGTGGAATCACTGGTACTCTATCTATTGTACTGGTATCCTACCTCACATGTTATCATTAGTAGAGTGGTAGTGGTGGCACCATGGTAGGCTCTAGTTGTCCAAACTGTCTAGGTAACCTATCCACTAGATGGGTCTTTACCCAATGCAAATAATGAAATGTCACCCCTCCACTGTCTCTAAGTCCTTTTCCCTAGGCCAATTGGGCCACTAATCAACATTCCCTATGTAGGGATCCCATAGGACCTCATCTAGATGTACATGTCGTAATGGCTGATACTCTGAAAGTGCTATCACTTTTGGCCCTTGTGCCCATTGGAGTAATCTTGGGGCATCTACCGCTATGACCAATGGAATCCCTATGGGCATGTACATAGGAAATCTCTCATATATCCATATTGTTAATAATATCACAAGGACTATGGTCCTCTACACTCTTCATCAAACCCTGTATAGATCATGCACCTTTTGTACCCATATAGTGGTCCCACAACTACATAAAACACCTTAATCAATCACGTCCCTACATATTATGACCAAATAAAATGGAATGGTCCCATCTTCCTTGTGACATAATATGTGTACATCAGTAATGCCCAGCACCACCTTCTATATAGATGGAATTTATGTAGCTTGTACTACACTGCGTCTAACACTGAGTATACCCTCATCATATGAATCATTCCCTATGGCCCATACATCTAGGGCTCTTCTATCTAAAATATCCATGGTGGTATCATAATACATGCATGCTCCCTCTATTGAAAAACGTAATATCACGTACACATCTAGAAGTGCCAAGGTCATCTCTACTATCTTGCTTGCCCACCACCGAAAGATGTTAGCTCAAGGCTCCCATGCAGTAAAAAAACATTTACAGTAAATCTAGACTCAACAGTATCCTAAGCATCTACATGATGTCCCTAAATCCCCATCTATGTAATTGTGTTATCTTTGAGTTTGTCAATTTCACAATCATGTCATTAAGACATGCTATGTAAACCACTCGCCATAGCTAGATCCTTCAATCTTCCTACATTTAAAAATAAACAAAATCAAGGAATTAGATTCATCAAAAATCAATGTAATACCTAAAATCTTAAAAATTCACATATTTTCTAAATATTGTTTATGTCATCGGCCTCTGTCAAAATTTCTAAATTATCCTGATGCCATCGGTCTTGTTGTTTCAAGGGGTTGATGGTGTCTAAGTCCTTACACCCATGAATTTTAAATTTTTAAATGAAAAAATCTACAAAAAGACAAAACAAAAAGTAAATCCATCCCAAAAACACTTGCATTTTGTCCTACCCTTTCTAATGACACAAGTTTGATTACAAATGGCACACTATTATCTTCATAATTATAAAAAGACCAAATTGCCCTTAATCTACCTAACGACGTTAAATGCAAAGACTTAACCATGGTTGAGTGCCACCACATGATCCTCCTCGTCGGTCTCTTCCTCCTCCTCATACTCGCACCATATCATCTAAAAATTCACCCAAAATTTTAATTATAAAGCCCAGATCTCTTAATTTCAAAAATTGTAATAAGCAAATGAAATAAAAAAACCTATATAAACCTAATATTTCTATTCAATTTTTCTGTGATATTCCTCAATCATTAAAAATTCATCATTTTAGATCCTGATTTCTGAAAAATACGTCGTCAATTTTTTTGGGGATCATGATCTTCTCCTGTTTATTTTGACAAATTACATGCCTTGCTCCACTTTTTGGCCAAAAATACCATTTTTTGACCCCACATCTCTAATTTTTGAATCTTGACATCCATCACATGGGCCTCTAGCTAGGTGATCTATGTATTATTTTACTTATGATCATCTAGTGTTTCCTTTCAATTTGTATTCTATAGGGTTCTAAAAGCATGGATTGTGCCCTTATGTGGCAAGGGAACCGAAACTATCAGGTATGCATTGGTGGGTATATTTCATTTTAGCTAGTCCCTTATTTACTTTCAACATTTACTTTCGATTTCAGTGTTATGTATCATTCTTTCTGATGACTACCCCATGTTTTGTTATTGTGACATGCGGTAATCAACGGCTGGGACATATGTATACACCTAATCATTTTTACGCTTTATATTTTCATACATGTTACTAATAATTTATCTTTCAAAGTTAGAGGTCGTTAATGCATCTATTTCTGGGAATGGGTTCCTTAAGGGGCTCATTCTGGAATATGGATATGGTTATTCACGTAACCATTTGGTTAGGGATGATACATGGAGAGAGAATATATTTTAGTCCTATTCATGTTCTTTTTTTTCTCTTACCTCCTTATTTTCCTCCATTCCTCTAAAATATTACTTGTTCATGACCACGTCTCTTTTTTCTTGCGTTCCCTTTGCTTTCCATGACACATTGCACATTCATTTTTACATTTCCCTCCCTAGAAAACACCATCACCTATGGGTGATTGTGTTGGAGTTATTTCAAATCCATGGCCTGTAGGTGATTGATTCAACATTATTTCAAATCCTTGGCTGACATCTTTTCCCGCACGTGATGGCATCGGTATAAAGATCCCAAATCACATCATCATGATCATCATCACATAAAATTGCAAGGAACTTTCCATTAGCTTTTCTCTCTTGTGCTAACTTGCATCTTCTCACTTGGCTATTGGATTTCTTGCATCTTGACTGTTAGCTTAGAGATTCTTCTTGTTTGGATTGGTTTGATCTATACATTTTGGGTCATCTCATAGTGATGCTAAGATTGGATTAATTAAATCCCTTATCTCCACCCAGTAAGTATGTCTATCTCTAATGGTGTGATGGTCCTAATATGGGAGATGAGATGCATCAGACAAAAACCCCCCAACAGGTCAAGTGCTCTGAAACCCTAATTTTGTCATTTTGTATAGATATGAGTTCATTACATTCATTATTTACTGATATGAACAGCTTAGCGATTTTATGCACATGCTATGTTGGACATATTGTATTTTAGTTTATTGTCATGTGACATGATTTACTAGAGGTTCTGAGCATCTGATATTGTATGCTCGGATTTTATTTCATAGGGGACCCTCCCATTGTGCTAATACCTCCATAACGTTCCTTCCTCTTCTTCAACGATGCGGGCCTTAGAAATCTTAAGTTTTCCTAGATGTAAGGGTTACTTCCCTATATGGGATATGCTGATCATATCTGGTCCCTGTATCCCCTTTGATATTCGTTCCTTGATTTTTTAAGGTACCTGTAACCTACAATAAATAATGTCCCTTACTTGTTTACCTCAAAAACCTTGGTTGAACCTGGATGATAAGAGTGAACGAATGTGTAGATCACATTTTTTCTTGCCACGATAGAAAATTCCTAGGATTTAGAAAATTGTACATGACAAATCATGTTGTACTAAATTTCATACTCCTTGTAGTTATTATTATCTGTCTATTAAAATCATGAACTAGAATAATACTTGCAAAAGCTGCACTCAATGATAGAGGCATAGATATAAAATGGCGTAGACACAATAATCATGCACTTAGAGGACTATTGATTAGGGGTTCGAAGGATAATGTAGCCATATATAGGATCTTGCAGGATGGAAGGAATTCATTGAAAGCACACATATTCCAATGGTCTGAAATCCAATTGTCCTTATTATGGTTAAAATTGAGGGAAACTTTCAAACTTGTGAGATCAAACATCCATAGATATGGTAAGGTCAGCATGGTGTATTAATATCTGTTGAATACATGAAGCATTTGTAATCACTCGTCTCTAGAATGTAATTCCAATAACTAGACAATGGATCCAAGTTATATCTGTACTTCCTGGTAGTAAAGCCCATGTCTTGTAGATGTTTGCATCTTATTTTTGACATATGCGGTTGGTA
This sequence comes from Taxus chinensis, assembly GCA_019776745.2. Lineage (NCBI taxonomy): Eukaryota > Viridiplantae > Streptophyta > Pinopsida > Cupressales > Taxaceae > Taxus > Taxus chinensis. Next base: position 321,138,364 of record CM034147.1, on the reverse strand, counting down.
TTTTGAATTATCCCTCTTAGATCCATGAGGTACTAGTCAACATGTCGGGTCATTAGTGCCGAAATTCAAGCAAGACATACCTAAATTAAACATTATGATTAAATTACCATTCGATAAGTGAAAAAAATTATTATCAAGGGCTACATATCTACATATCTCAAGGGACTACATTTGTGGTACACTACTCTTCATACAGCACTATCTACTATAATGTTGAATACATTAGATACAATTATGTTGGAGTTGTTTAAATTGCCATAGACCCTCCCTCCTTGAAGAGCACACAGATTTTTTAGGAGCGCAAGAGGGATGCAGAAGTAATGGAAAGTGTTAGTTAACAAGATCATGCTAAGGAAGAAGACAAGTTTGGGATTTAGCTAATTTTACATATTACGGGCTAAGAATAGGAAAAGTAGATGGAGTGCAGATCACGTAAAGATAAAAGTATGAAGGCTTCGTAGCTAAGTAAGCACTATTTTAGGGAAAATGTGGAAGACCAAAGGCCATGCATGGTTTGTGCTAATAATATGATTAAGATAGAGTTTAATTATATATTAATCTATTATTATCCTTCTTGTAAAAAGCATGCAATTGTTGGCACGTGGCTATTTTAAGCATGCAGTATATTTTGAGATGCATGGGCAGTGAAGGGAAAGTCCGCACACCTATATATATGTTAATTGATTTGTATGTTTTTTATCTCGAGTTTTATTAGAGTTATGTTGCCTGATTTACATGCGTGCATGACTCCATGACATTACTATATTGTATTCAGATTATTTTATTTAAACTTTCTGGTTATTAATAGAGTATTGTGGATGGATTATGGTACTTGATGTATATGAACATGGTGGCTGTATGGTTAATTTGATCTTAATTCTGGGTTGATTCATTATTCTCGATGGTTGTGATCTAATTCATGTTATGTTATGCACCGAGTTATTTAGTCTGTTAATGGTTTATATGATTATGCATGCTAACATCTTGACAAGATAGTATAAAGGAGGGACTTGGTAGCTTCGCGCGCTTTGGGTGAGTGTTCAAAAATATCTGAATGAAGTGCACAATGTGACCATTGGCTTCAAATTGAAATAAAAATGACTTCCCATCATTTACATTGTCGTCATGTTTGATGGGTTTAAATTTTAGCCTTGTGGCATTTTGATCTTTGCATCATTTTTACGACTGTTGAGCTTGGATTAATTATTACACTTATGATTCTTTTGGAATTTCCTAAATGGTGATGTTAGTTTCATAGTATATTGCTTAGTCGTAAGTTAACCATTGTTTACAACTCAGGACAATCTAATCGTCTTATTTTTCATCTAAACGTTTTTTAAGATTTAATATCTGGTTTCGAGGTTGCCTAATTTGTAGCATTTGGTATTTGTGTTAATCATGTTATAGGTACCTGAATGTTACTACTCTGTCCCAAAAAATCCGTTCACCCAAATTCAGATTTGGGAAAAAGTGGGAAGCCTTGGGGATAGTGTGCAAATCCAGATTCTGGAACCAGGTTATCCTATAGAAAAGAGCCCCCACTAAGAAATATGTATGGGCACCTGTGGTAGCGATCCTTATCAATGCAAAGGGATCCTCACCTCTTTCCCATTGCGAGCATTTTACTGCACCCTTTTAGCATTATTAAGACATTTGTTTATGTTTTCCAAGATCACATTGAGGTGAGTTTAGATTCACCTCAAGATGAGTGAATGATGTGATTTGAATTTGGGGAAATCCACTTGATTGCGCCATTTCATGTTGTCTTGGTTTTGGGGTGAGAGGAGTGACATGACATCTAGTAAGATGGTGATCTAGATGCCACTTTGGCCTCTTCTCAGTTATAGTAGATCTTTGAATTCTATGGCCGGTTTAATAAAATCTTCAAATTTTATCCTCCATAATTTTGGAGAACCATTGGGGTTACATTTGTATCTTTTCCCTCAGGATCCACTAAAACCCTAAATGGTTGGGAGATTAATCTTCTCGTCTTAGGCTAGACATGCCTAATTGTGGACTGTTATTTGGATTGGATTTATGATGCTTGGAAATCTTGAAATATTGCTTGGATTTGAGGAAGGTTTTTAATCATGGAAATGCCTTTGAATTCTTCCATATGTTACTGCGGTAAAAATTGTGTTGCTTTTGAGATTGAAATGTGCCTTCTATCTTATGATCATGTCTACTATCCTCACCTTATGGGTTGTGTATTCTAGGAAGATAGTCTAGTTGAATATGAGGGGTTATTCAGTACAGTTGTACGTCCACCTCATGTTATCTCTACTATGAGAACTTAGAGTGGGATGCTATCCTTAGTTTTATGGTGGAAGGAGCTCCTCCCATCCTCATACTTTAGGGATGCCAAGAAGGGGATGGGATTGAAAATCCATAACAAGTGAATGATGTAGAGGAGACATATTAGTTCAGATGAGTCTAAATTTCTATAGAAGCATCTCATACTCCTTCCATTTCTGAAAATGTTTCTCATGATGCATCGTATACTAGTTCTTCTCCTCCTTAATTATATTTTAATGATACACTTAATGAAATCCTTGCATCTAAATCTTTGTTTGATATTGATGAGGCACTTGATATTCATGATTTTACTTTACATACTGTTGATTACGAATCCCTCACTCTGCTTTCATCTTCTTCTAAGATTGTCTCTAATAACATGCATGATTCATCTCCTTATGTTACATATTCTCCTAATAACACTTTCGATGCTAGTCCTACTACTTCACCACCCATTACTTCATTGGAACCTATATCTAGTGTTCCTTAGCATCGGTATTTTCTACTACTTCTCTTGACATCCCTATAATTACTCATAATGGAAAGCTTCAACCACTCAATACACTACTCACATCTTTTGTCATTCCTTCACATGAAATATTATCACTCATGCATGTTGTTGGCCAATTACAATCTCAAGTCCAATCTCTCATGCTTGAAAGCAAAGCCTATTATGCTTATATAAATAAAAATTCTTTACATGGAAACCCTATTCTGAAAAATATTCACAAATCAAAATTCCTAAAAGATTTAATTATGCCTAAATTTTTAATGCTTTGATGTTAGTAGAAATCCATATTTTCATCTTAAGAATTATCATTTTCTTATGGATTCTTCCTCTAATGATTGATTTCTACTCAAATCCTTTCACAACAGTCTTACTAATGATGCTCTCCAATGGTAAATGCATTTACCATTTGGATCTATTAGTACCTATGGTGAAATGGAATAATCCTTCTTCCAATGCTTTATACTCAAAAATGGCCCTTGTTGTCTGGAAAATGTGCAATAGGGAAATTGATAATTTATGAGCATGACAACTATACCCCTAGGCCAAATGTTTCATGTCCTATCAATCCCAAGCACCAAAATTCCACCCCAATAGTCCAGTGACCTCCCAATTGATGCTATCTCATCCCCCTAGGTGATTTATGAAATTCCATTCATTTCTCCTAGGTGATTTTAGGAGTTCATTAGAAGTTACAAGCTTTAGGAAGTTGTGGGAAGGGTTATCACTGACCTTACTAGGACTAGGGAAATCCCATGGAGTAGAGAAGAAAATCCAAAATAGATGTGGAGGAAATTCAAAGGTCTTGGGACATCATGAAAGCAATTCAGGAATATTTTGGAAGGACTTGAAGAAGTTGGGGCCATTTCACCAAAATTAGGGTTCACATGCCTAGGAAGTGCATATGCCAAAACAACTATTGAACTTGCGATGGTGATTCTAGGAGATCCGAATGGAGTTAAGAGAAAATAAAATATCTTTGGAAAGGGAATTCCAATCCCTACAAGATGGTGAAATAATTTTTTCGCAACACTTTGGTGCATTAGGTCTGCAAGTAGTTTTTTCGCATGCATAGGTGGAGTACCAAATTTAAAATCAGATTTTGGGGGGATAAAATCGAGGAATAAAGACTTGATACCCCTGACATTGGATTAAAAGGTAATTCTCAGTCAGGATCATATAAAATTTCATTGACAAAGTCGATAGGGAGCTTAAGTTATCATCGTTTCAAGTTGTCCTCTTGGAGCGAGTTTGGGAGCTAGTCAAATTTTGGGAGGACACATGTCACCTCCAGGATCCTGGAAATATTTTTTGTCCCTCAATTTTAGGGACATAAACCATTGAAAAATGTGCCTAGCACCCGTATGACCTTTGGATCCTCATGCGACCTCCAGGATCGTCATTTCAGCCCCTAGGTGCTTGTGGGAGCTCAAATCCTCAACTGCCCGATCACTGCCACGTGTCATCACCAAGAGCACCATGGAATTTGATTTTCCTCATTTACCTCATAGATCAGGAACATCAAACATGTAAAAATGTGCCCAGCCCTTAAGTGCTTTAAAGTTGATTTTTAGCCTTCATTCCCTGTCGTTGGATCTCCACCACGTGTCGTCACCTTGCTCACCATGGAATTTAATATCCCTCATGTCCCTCATAGGCCAGGGACATCAAAAATTGAAAAATTTGGTAATCTGCCTTCTCATCTTTATTTGAAAATTAAAAAAAACTAGCCTATTTCCCACTTCTAACATCTAACTCTCATGTTCACAGCTTAATTCAACCATATCTTTGAAACTTGCTCACACCATTGATGAAACTTGAACCAGCTCAACCACAGAAACCAAATCCTCAAAAAATGTAAAAAAATGTAAGCCCCAAAATAAATATTGATCAAACGAAGAATGAAGAAGAAGAAGTTTGAAAATCTTCATTACCGTGAAACTGAAAATCGAAGAGATCTTGTAAACCAGTGCACGGATTGACAAATTATCTGTTGCTGAGTTGTTATATCTTGAAGGCCATTAAAAAATCATATTAAAACCTTCCATTTACAGCAATAAATTCTCACAGCAAATAAATTTCACTTCCAGCTCCACGAAGAAAAAAATTCAATTTCCTGTCAAACCAACAACCGGATCGAAGAGAAATTTCACCAATGAGAAAAGAAGAAAAAACCTGTTGCAATGGAGTTGATTTCATCATGAATGGATAAAAAAACCAGACCTAAAAATTTCAAGCTCCATTAATGGCTTCCATGACATAGTAGTGGAAAAAATCAGCGAGCTACCTTTCCACTTCTTAGGGTTCCAGTGGGCAAAATCACGCAAAAATTGGAGGGTATGATCGTTGAAAAATCTAGTTTCTCATGAACTAGTTTTTACACCATGAAGTCTCTATTTTTTATGGATAAAAAGGAATTATTTTTCATTAGAGTTCTTCCTTATTACATGAAGAACATCTGTAAAAAAGGCAGTGAGTTACCTTTACACTTCTCAGGGTTCAAGTGGGCGAAATTGCACGAAAAATTGAAGGGAATGATCATTGAAAAATCTAGTTTCACGTAAAATAGTTTTCATTCCATGAAGTCCCTATTTTTTATGGATATGGAGGGTTGTGTTTTTTTTTCATTATTCTACCCCTGCTGATGAAAATATCATTTTCCCACTTGTTCAGATGAAGGAATTACTCAAAATATGGAGCGTGGAACCCCAAAATAAAACCTAGATTTGCAAGACTTATTTTGTTGCAATCTGAAATTCTTAGGGTGCTTTTTAAAAATAGCATGCCTTCCTACATAGGGGTGTGTTACTTCAGCTAATCCACCATTTAAAGAATCTACGAATAAGGTAGTGAACACAGAGGAATTATTACAGGTGAAGTCATCAAAAAGGTCATCGCGGATTGCAATTAACTCTTACTAAAAATAGTAAGTGGTTCTACAAGACCCTGTTATAAATAGCCACTTGGTCTAAAAGGTGAGAGGAACACAGTAAGAAGAAATTAAAAAATCTACCATAGCCAGTTGAGGTTGGGAAAATATAAACTACGACACTTACTAAAAATTTTAATTTTCCACATCTAAACTTACTAAAAATAGTAGGTTGTTCTCAAAGGGCAAGTTTGGCACAATGGGACATAAAGGGATGATCATTCAAGTCAACACCATCATTCTGGATCATCTATGGGTGTTGATCATAGGTAATTTTAGGTCCATCTTAGGGAACTGGACAATGTTTTTTGACACTCACTACATAGTTCAAGTCACATGTATATCATACGTCAGCTAGGAGTTATGGTCATCAGTGGAAAAATTCATTCAACTTGGAAAGCATTCATATTTGAAGGAGTTTCTTAGGGTGAAAGGAGTTCAAAGATTCAGAGTCTCACTGCACTTGATTTTTTAATCACCAAGGATCTACACACTTCATCAGGGGAGACATCCTTTCTTTTCCTCCTCCTTCTTCCCCCCAACATTCTCTCTCCTCAATGTTCTAATTTTGTGTTGAGGGTTTGCACTTTTTGATATCTTAAAGTGACTTTAGAGACATGATGTAAAATTTAAGTCACCTTATTTTTATAAAAGGGACTTAATATTTGAATGGTAATATGAAAGAGAATCAAGAAGATGAGGAGTCAAGTTTAGCACTATAAATTGTAATGAGCTCTTCATTCCAAGGGGTTATAATTCTGAAATTCTTCTAGTTGGTTGTATTCTTATAAGTTCATGAGAGGTATTTTTCTCACTTGTGAGTGAAAAGAGTTAGCCACTTTTCCCCTGTTATGAATTTCTTCCATTCTCATACTATGTGCGATTTTTGATTGAGCATCAATACAAGAAGAAGGAGTTTCGAGCCTTTTTTTGACTAAGGTATTTATTAATACTTTATGTTCATTAAATTCTGATTGGTCTTTTCACTATTTCTAGAGTTTTTTCTTCTCATTAATGCATGTGTTGAAGTTTCTAACTAGTGTGTGCAGGAATATGATTTTCTACCTATAATATTAGTTCTCCTATCTCATTTCTCACTCCCCTTTCCCACCTTATAGACAAATTCCTCTCTAGTAAGAAATTGATATCTTTTCTGCAAGGTCAGCGGAGTTCCCTTATTGGATCCTTGGTCAAAAGGCCACCACAAAAATCCACTTTTAGTTATGCATGCACATATGACAGCTGCACCAGTTAAGTAGAGGAATTTAAACTCCCAAATATTTAGCAAGAAATCCATAAGTTTTTCCACCCAAAAAATTTTCTTGCCAAAATTTTTTACCACCCACCGTGGGGCAAATTTAGCAACGTCTGCACCCAAAATATGACCACAAGGTCTGAAAATCAAAACAAAAAAATCATATTTCAAAGGAAAATATTTTTTTGAAGGCGACTTCACCAAGGAGCGGACCCCTATCACATTTTTTTCCCGCATCATGCATAAATTTCAAGATTGTAGTGAAGTACCAATGATTGACAGTGAAGAAGAAAAATAAGAAGATGAAGATGTCTGTCCAGAAAAAGAAGATCATTGATCAACCATGGTTCTGGACTAGTGTTGACAAAGGAAAGAAGAAAGAACCTGTCACCGATGAAGAGGAATGGATTCAAAGGAGACATAAGATAAGGTGTGAAGCTTGAGAATATGCCAAATTCTTACACGAGATGAATGAGCAACTTGAAGCAACCCACAACAAGGAAGAAGAAGAGGAGATCTTTCCTATAGAGGAAGATCCTAAAAATCATTTGTACCATAGGGTTTTCATACCCAAAAGGTTATTGAATTCCATAGAAGAAAATCCTATCCTTGATCCTTCCAATGAAGATAAAATCAACATTCAAGAAGATAAAGAAAGACAGGATGGTGCAAGATCCACTTAAGAAGATTTTTGTAACCTCCCACATATCACTACAAAATTGAGAACAATATCTTTCTTCCTCCACTCAATAGATGACTTTCTCACATACGGTGATGAAGAAATGAACATGTTGAAAAGAGAATATGTGGAAATACTTCATATCATAATAAAAATGAAATTCTGACCCGGAAGTATTTGATGAAATTTGGAGGTATTCTTTAGCTCTACAGATAAGATATGAACATATTGAAGCACTGTATCAAATAGAGGAAGAAGATGAGATGTGTCCTATGGAGGAAGACCCTGATGGCTGCCCATATTATGAGGTTTTCATTCCCAAAATATTCTTGGATGCTTCTGAAGAAGATCTTATCATGGAACCTTTCGATGAAATCCAAAGCAACATCATGGAGGAAGAAGTAGAAGAGATGAAGATAGAATCACCATTCAAAAATTCCATTTAGATCAAGTTAAATCCCATAGGGGGAATAATATATGCAGTAAAGGAAGATCCTTATAGCATAATGGATGATCCAATGCTCTCCAAAGACTCCACCAATGATGAAGAAGATGACCAATTCAAAGTAAGCATGGATGATCTCTTTTCAAGTTTTGATCTTTCAATTAATGATGAAATGGAGAGATGTGAAGAAGTGCAAGAAATTCACCCAACATCATGGTCTGAAGATGATGAATTCAATATGGTCATAGATAATCTTCCCTCCTATTTTGATTCTTCAAGTGATGTAGAAATGTTGCATGAAGAAATGGAGGAAGTAAAAGAATCAAACTCTCTTCCTGATGTAATCATGAATGATCGAATGGAAGAATCCCACTCTCTTTTCAAAGAAGAGGAGAATGAATAATGTAAACACAACTGCTAGTCACTCGGGGAGAAAAATCATCATCACGGTGAAAAAAAATCCTTTCATCTTTCACATGAGCAAGAAGATTCAATAATGGATGGTCAAGATGTAGCTGAAAATTCTTCTCATGTTGTTGCCCTAACATGATTCTTCGCTTCTTACCAAGAAGAAGATGATATGGATTTTGAGCTTGAAGGAGTGCCCTTCCCATGAAGCTTGGACATCTTCTCCTTGTTAGTAGGTGTCATGAATCAAGTATGCCCGTGTTTGCAAGAAAGTGAATCTTTGGCAACACAAAGCATGGAAGAGGTGAACGAGAATGTTTCAAATGAATCATGGGCCTGTATGGATCAGATTTTTAACCATCTCCTAGAGGAACAACAATAAGATTATTCCAATGAAGATAAAAAAGAGCCTATGGAAATTTCAAAATAACTATCTATATAAGATATCTTTAAGGTTTTGGAAGAAACTAAATATCCTCAACTCAGCCTTGAATTCTTAGCCTGAGCTATGGAGATACAAGATAGGTATGAATCAATTTGTGCTTCCTATTTTGGTGGACCAATTTTTTATGTTGAGATGAAGTAGTTGGATAATCTTGATGACTTCCCTAATACTTTGGTTGATGAGAATGGACATGAAAGCATGTATTTTTCTTCCACATCGTGTGAAGAAGTTCATGAGTGAAAAAGAAGAAAAGTTCATGAATATCCTTTGGACATATCCATTTTTGAAGTCAACACCTCTGCCATGGAAGAAGATAACAGGGAAAACATTGAGTTGATTTATGTTGAATAAAATTGTTCAGAACATGGTGAAAATCTATAGCAATGTTGGTAGTATATTAAAAACCAACTTGCTTCCACCATTTTAGAATGGTCCATCAATGAAAAAGAAGAGTTCATATGGAAAAATCCAATGAAGGGTGAAGAATTCTTACATGGAAAAACCAAAATATGCAAATTTGAAAATAATATCAAGATGGACTCCGAACGAATGCATATTGGTGACAATTTCTCTAGACAACAAAGTGGGAGTATGTGTGATTCTTGCCAAATGATCCAAAATCAAACTACACTCACCTTCCTCCAAGCTCTGATTCATCTTGAACATGTTCCTATGCTACAAAAATCTCTTAAGGATTATGAAGACCTCTGGCTCAATGATTCAACCTCCATGACTGAAAAATATTGGTGAGAGAAACAAAGCGGGATATTCAGGGAAGTTCTTAAATGGAAAGAAAACCAGTTTTTTTCTCACTCCTTCCAAGTGTTTTACTAGTATAAGAGACAATTTGAAGTTGCAATTCAAATAAGATGAATGTTTTCATGACAACAGAAATTTTCCCACTCTCGAAGACATGGAGGGATGGTGTCTCATGATCATGGGACATCAAAAGGAATCTTCAAAATGCAAAAGTTTCAAGAGGTTAACCAAATTTTCAATGGATGAAGGAACATTCTCAATATAGTATGAGTACAAGGATGGAATCATGATCATTATTCTTCTTCTCAAACTATGCAAGGCCATCACAAAAGCATGGTTTGATAAATGAATGGTTTTTATACTTCAAAGGTCAAGCTCCAATCCACTATCTCATGATGGCATGTACTTTTCTCAACCCATTTCCAAGTATGTGAATATTCTTTCCCTATCTATGTAGTCCCCCCCCTTTTATATAATTTCCTTTTTGTTGTGTGTTTCTTTACTTTCTGCGTGTGTTGTTTGTTTCCCTTTCTCCTTGTTTTATGTTTGTTTCCTTCTTCTCTCTCTCTCTCTTGTAAGTTATACATGACTCTGTAGGGCCCAATGGATAAGGCACTGGTCTATGTTTTGAAATGTTGAGATTTTGGGATTAGCCATGTCATGTCTTTGCTATCCTCATTCAATGTCATTTCCCCAATCTAGAGCAATTTTTTGTCGTGCAAATGTGTAACAAGGAAATTGACAATTTCCGAGAACGATAACTATACCCCTGTGCCAAAATTTTCATGTCCTATCATTCCCAAGCACACCAAGTCAACCCAATCAGTCTAGTGACCTCCCAATTGATTTTATCTCATCCCCCTAGGTGATTTAGGAAATTCCATTCATTCCCCCTAGGTGATTTTAGGAGTTCATTAAAAGTTGCAAGCTTCAAGAAATTGTGGGAAGGGTTATCATTGGCCTTCTTAGGACTAGAGAAACCCCATGGAGCGGAGAATAAAATCCAAAATGGACATGGAGGTAATTAAAAGTCATTCAAACATCATGGAAGTGATTTAGGAAAATTCTGAAAGGACTTGGAGAAGTTGGGGTAGTTTCACCAAAATTAGGGTTCACAGGCCTAGGCAGTGCATAAGCCAAAATAGTTGTTGAACTTCAAAAGGTGATTCTGGGAGCTCTAGATGGATTTAGGAGAAAAAAATATCTTCGGAAAGGTAATTACAATTCCTCGGATATGGTGAAATTATTTTTTTCACAACACTATCAAATTAGGTCTAAAAGTAGTTTTTCTCATGCACAAGTGGAGTACCAAATCAAAAATCCACTTTTTTAGGGATTAAATGAAGGAATAAATACTTAATACCCCCACCATTGGATTCAAAAGGTCATTTATAGTCATGATCATATAAAATTTAATCAAAACAGTCCATCGGGAGCTCAAGTTATCAGCGTTTCAAGTTGTCCTCTTGGAGCGAGTTCAGGAGTTAGTCAAATTTTGGGAGGACACGTGTCAGCTCCAGGAGCTTGGTGGAATTTTGTGTCCCTCACGTCCCTCAAGGTTAGGGACATAAACCATGTAAGTTTTTTTCTATCCCCCATATGACCTCTGGATCCTCATGCGACCTCGAGGATTTCCAGTTCAACCCCAAGGTGCTTGCGGGAGCTCAAAGCCTCAACCGTCTGATCACTGCCACGTGTCATCACCAGGAGCATTGTGGAATTTGATTTCCCTCATGTACCTAATATTTCAAGGACATAAAACATGTAAAATTTCTCTCAGACCCTAAGGGAGTCTTCTAGTCATCCATATGACCAACTTCCAACCCCCCAGTGCTTTAAAGTTGATTTTTAGCCTTCATTCCCTGTCGTCGGATCTTTGCCATGTGTCGTCACCTTGATCACCATGTAATTTGATTTCCCTCATAGGTTAGTGACATAAAATATTTACAAAATCAACCATCTCCCTTCTTATCTTTATTTGAAAATTTTAAAAAACCCACCTATTTCTTGCTTCTAACATCTAACTCTCCTGTGCACAGCTTCATTCCACCATAGCTCTGCAACTTGCTCACACCAAGTCACACCATTGATGAACCTTGAACTAGATCAACCATAGAAACCACATCTATAAAATATAAAAAACATGCAGGTCATACAAGAAATATTGATCAAACAAATAATGAAGAAGAAGAAGTTTGAAAATCTTCATCGCCATGAAACTAAAAATCGAAGAAATCTTGCAAACTGGTGTACGAATTGACAAACCGTCTGTTACTAAGTTCTTATATATTCAAGGCCATTAAAAATCATATTCAAACCTCTCATTTTCAGCAAGGAATTATCAAAAACAATAAATTTTTCTTCCAGCTCCATGAAGAACAAAACTCAATTTCCCGTCAAACTGACAACCGGATCGAAAAGAAATTTCACTAGTGAGACAAGAAGAAAAAACCTAACACAATGGATTTGATTTCGTCACGAACGGATACAAAGAAAAGACCTAAAAAATTCAAGCTCCATTAATGGCTTTCATGATGGAGTAGTAAAAAAATCAGTGAGCTACCTCTCCACTTCTCAGGGTTCCAGTGGGTGAAATTGTGCAAAAATTGGAGGGAATGATCATTGAAAAATCTAGTTTCATGTGAACTAGTTTTTGCACCATGAAGTCCCTATTTTTTAGGGCTATGAAGGACTGATTTTTCATCGAAATTCTACCCTATCACATGAATAAAATTTTCAAAAAAAGCAGCGAGCTACGTCTTCACTTCTCAGGGTTCAAGTGGGTGAAATCATCCAAAAATTGAAGGGAATGAGTGTTGAAAAATCTAGTTTCACGTAAACTAGTTATCGTGTAATGAAGTACCTATTTTTTAGGGATATGGAGGGCTGTTTTTTTGTCATTATTATTCCCCCATCGATGAAAATATCATTTTCCAACTTTTTTAGACGAAGTAATTACTCAAAATGTGGAGCGTGGAACCCCAAAATAAAACCTAGATTTTCAAGACCTGTTTGTCGCAATCTAACATCCACGGTGCACTTACTAAAAATAGCATTCCTTCCTACATAGGGGTTTTTTTCTTTGGTTAAGCCACCATTTGAAGAGGCTAGAAATAAGACAATGAACGCAAAGGGAGTATTGTAGGAAAAGTCATCAAAAAGGTCATCTCGGCTCGTAATTGACACTTACTAAAAATAGTAAGTGGTTCCACAAGCCCCTGCTATAAATAACCAGTTGGTCCAAAAGGTGAGAGGAACACGGTAAGAATAAATAGTTCAAGCTAGCAAAGCCGGTTGAGGTTGGGAAAATTAAAACTATGACACTTACTAAAAATAGTAAGTTACCCCATTTGTACTTACTAAAAATAGCAAGTTATTCTCAAAGAGAAAGTTTAGCACAATGAGACATAGAGGGATGATCATTCAGGTCAACACAATCATTTTGGATCATCCATGGGTATTTATCATAGGGAATTTTAGGTCCATGTCAGGGAACTTAACAATGTTTTTCAACACTCACTACATAGTTTGGGTCATAGGTACATCATACACATGCTAGGAGTTGTGGTCATCAGTGGAACAGTTCATTCAACTTGGCAAGAATTCATGAGCTAATTTGAAGGATTTTCTCAGGGTACAAGGAGTTTGAAGATTCATAGTCTCACTACACTTGAGTTTTCAATCAACAAGGATCTGTAGACTTCATGAAGGGTAACATCCTTTCTTTTCCTCCACCTTCTTCCCCCCTCCAACATTCTCTCTCTTCAATGTTCTAATTTTACATTGAGGGTTTGCACTTTTTGATGTCTTAAAGTGACTTTAGAGACATGATGTAAAATTTAAGTCACCTTATTTTTATAAAAGGGACTTAATATTCGAATAGGAATATGAATAGTCTAAAGTCAAAATGAGGAATATGAAAGAGCATCAAGAAGATGAGGAGTCAAGTTTAGCACTATAAATTGTAATGAGCTCTTCATTCCAAGGGGTTCTAATTCTGAAATTCTTCTAGCTGATTGTATTCTTGTAAGTTCATGAGAGATATTTTTCTCACTTGTGAGTGAAAATATTTAGCCACTTTTCCCCTATTATCAATGTCTTCCATTCTCATACTATGTACAACTTCTTCCTGAGCATCGATACAAGAAGAAGGAGTTTCGATCATTTTTTGAATAAGGGGTCTATTGATACTTTGTGTTCATCAAATTCTAATTGGTCTTGTCGTTGTTTACAAATTTGTTTCTTCTCATAAATGCATGTGTTGAAGTTTCTAACTAGTGTGTGTAGGAATATGATTTTCTACCTGTAACATTAGTTCTCCTATCTCATTTCTCACTCCCATCTCCCACTCCTATCTAATTTGGTCCTCTCTAGCAATAAATTGCTAGCTTTTCCGCAGGGCCAGTGGAGTGCCCCTGTTGGATCCCTGATCAAAAGGCCACCATAGAAATCAAATTTTACTCATGCATGCACATACAATAGTTGCACCAGTTAAGTAAAGGGACTTAGAATCCCAGAGCTTGGCAAGCAATCCACAACTTTTTCCACTCAACAAATTTTCTCGCCAATAGCCTTAGAGTCACATATGATCATCTCCCTATCTTACATCAAGGAAAAATAGAACCCATTATTGATAATATTTTTCTCTTTAATGTTTGTATGCAATAGTTAGTATTCCATCCCATAGACCTAGAAAACAAATTCATCTTCTATCGTGGTCTGATTCCCACTTTAAAAAAACGTTTGAAATATGACACATGTGAATCATTCACACACTTATACGATAAATTCATTGATCTAGAACAACATCTCATTGTTGCACATATTATAGATCCTCATCTTATCATGGCTACTATTGTATCACTTAGTTCTTCTCCACTTCCATCTGTTGATTTTCCCCTAGATATCCATCTCCTCCATCCCGCAAGTAAGTTCAATATTTTCCACTACATAAGCATCCTTCATCTCCTCCAATGTGTCTTGTTACACCTCAGAATTCTACACCTGTTTCACGAGAGCCATTACAATTTTTTCATCATGATAGACCTCATGATGTACTATGTACCTTGCTTGAAAATATTTTTATTCACTTACCTTATAATCAACATCATCCATCTCATCTCTTGCAACGCTAATGTGATAGACATTATTGCAACTATCATTATATCAATAGCCATCGCAAATATGACAGTTACACCCTTCATGATCATTTACAACAATTAGAAGATAAGGGTTTCATTTCCTTTATCTCTCGTTATCATGAGTGGTCTATGTCTCCACTCCTATGTAGGCGTGATGTTACTCTAGTTGATTTATCTCCTTTGTCTAGTTCTAAGGTTATTATTCATCCACCACCACATGTTGTTGCTCATACGTGCTCTCCATCTCATTCATCCACTGCTACACCATCTCATCCACTGTGTCATTATACTACTACACATTGTCTTCTGCACCCCTCAAAATCTCCATTTCTCACTGTTGCATCACCCATCATTAGCACCATTTCACATGACATTAACTTTGGCTCATGTACTCATGTTTCTTTCATTCTACATGCTTCCATATCTCCACGTTGGGTTGGTCTTTGATACGTGATTTATATCACCTTACCCCTTGATGAAGCACTCATGGTGTTATGGTTATTACATGACTGTTGGGGGATATGTTCTAATTATAACCTCGCTATATCTCTGTGTTACACATTATTTTGATATATCTATCTAGCGTACACTATCATATAAAATCCTAATGATGCACTCTTTCTTTATGGTTCATTCTTGACTGTTGAGGGGTCTTATATAAATCAACCTTATCATCTATACAATGGGGGAATCACTATTATCCTCCCACCTCTTCATCATACTAACACATGATTCACTACACTATTATGACCATCTCATCCACATACTCTTTCATATTATTTATTCTTGCTTCATCATTCATACAGAACACCTTTTTCATCATTTATCTATTACACATCATAATCACACTACATACATCATCTATATACATATACACTATCTCATCATTAATCATCATCAAAATCATATCAACAAAATAATCATGGAAACATCTCACATCACATATAACAACAATAAGTGATACAAAATACATCAAAATACAAGTACCAATAATAACATCGCACATCAATAAACACCAAGAACAAAAAAAATACACCAATATTCCATATATATATAAATATTGATCAACATCATAGTTACAAAAATATAACTATTGGGGAGCAAACCCTCGTATATCAGTACATCATATATCATCATCGTTATCACTATCTATCACCATGGGAGATCTAGAATAAAAATCTTCACCGGTTAACCTATGTCATTAGTTAGGGCCCCTATATCTCTCTACCTACCGATGTAATAGTGTAACCTCAGTTGAATACTCTGTAAACCAATCTTGTAACTCCATGAACTACAAAAATATATCTTGTGCCAAGGTACCTCCACCCATAACCTCTCTAGTAGGATGTGTCTCCTCTCATGCCTTGTCTCTCTCACTCAAAAACATGGTACACATCGTTGCTGCTAATGCTACTGGATCAAATAAGTTCACATTCTCACCTGTAATAACATCCATACGCTCTAGCATACCTCCACCTATAACTACATTGGTGGGAACATTTTGTGTCAATGTGTAGATAGATATGTCCATAATCAATAACCAATATGCATCACCTGTACCCATAGATCAATGCATTAGCCAACAATGATAATTACAAAACCAAATAAAATATCATCAAAGATCACTATACAAATACTCACGCTCTATTATTATTGTTGCTATGTTATTGGGGGCATGTGCTTGCCCCTCTACTCCTCCTCCCAAGGATGCTCTCACCACATCTACATAGACTGGAAAAAAAATACCCACCATTTTATGCCCATCATACATGGTAGGCCTCTGTACACCTCGCATCATCCACATCTATCATCTCTATCATTGCCTCTTTCTTCTCTAGCCCAGGGGGTACTAGCTGCACTATTGTGGGCCCTGGTCTAGCTCCGGCCCTCCTTAGTGTCCTGATTTCCCTAACCAATGCATATGGCTATGGAGAGACATCTTGGGCCATACCAAAATCTCTTGAAACACACTCTTCTTGGGATAACATAGTCACCCTTGGAAATTGATCTTCCAACCACATAGTCCTTGGTATACATCATATTTTTATTACATCATTTGGCCATCCTCCATAGTATCGGTATGGCCTTGATATAATAGTCTCTGGCCCCATAAAATATAACATCACTCCATAGGAGTCTATATCCATCTTCCAACTGTGAACACCTACCCATCTCCTAGCAAATATATTTAACCTCGGCCACTCTCCTCGTGGCCCACCAATCAGCCTCAATATCGCAATATACTCATAAGCCCGTACATGCAACAATGTGGTAGCTCCAATACCACCCTCGTGCTCCTCCTACGTAAATATATATAAATATTTGTAAAAAATGAGAAAATACACATCGTGCCCAAGCATATGTCGTTCCTTCTTTCTCTATCTAGTGAAAGATATCATGCATCTTATAAAAGATGCCTACACCTTCACCCTCCATTGTAACTGATGAAGCAATCAAAATGATCATAAAATTATCCAATTATGGAACCCCTAATCTCATAATAACATCTAGGATAATTTTGACCTTAACATGAACCTGGGTCCCCGTAAAATATTGCCTAGTGGCCCTCATCTAACTTTGTGCATCATCCACATCCATCACATGAACCCTCTCACCAGTAATAGGTAATCACAGTATGCGATATACTTCCTCCAAGGTCATTTTCATCTCCTTGTAGGTAACCAAAAGGTGTAAGTATTTGCACACCACCTCTCACAAAAATTTGTAATCATAGAAATATTATGGGGAAAATCCCCCATCATCGCTATGTGTCACAACTGACATGGTAGAACATCCCACTCGTCATCTGACAACCCCAATCCCAATAATGTTCTCAAATTGTGGCCACCAAAAAAATATCTCGAATGGATGTCCCTCTGCACAACATAAACTAACAACAAACATGATGTTAGAACCTCATACATATGCAAATAAACCTACCTACAACATCAACACGCTTATATTTTCACATTTACAACACTTTGGGCTCAACCCAATCCTCCTAGGATGTTAGCGCCCAGGAGAAGGACTAGGGTGCCCAGGAGCAGGTCACTAGCACCCATTCCTAGGTGATAGTTCCCTAAAGGTCATCAGCACCTTCACTTCTCTTGTCTAAGTCCAAATCATTGGGAAACTCAAAAACAAAAATTTCACTAAAATTCATCAAAAATGACTAATATCAACACATTTTTCAAAAAAAGCACACTTAGTAGCTCCATTTTTGTACATGACACAAAAATTCTACCACCATCTCAAAATGACTCAATCTCATTGCTCTCACTTAAGGCATCTTTGTCCATCTAGAGCTCAAAATCACACTCACAAAATAATCAAATGAATTACCTATTAAAATTTTCACATTATTATCTATAGTAACTCTCCATTACTTACCATGTTATAGTCAATATTCAGACAGCCTTCGAACTAATACACATTGCACAATTTCAATCATATATTGAGCATCTTTACTCTGATTTCTATCCCATTCACATCATTATTTTCATAATTTCACCTACTAATGTAACGCACACATTTCACACCTACTATTGTAACGCACACATTTCACACCTACTATATTTCTATTTGGCATTATTTCCACTTGATATGCACACACTTTTGTGATATATATCATACATTCTGCATTATATCATTGTGCACTTACTTTCAGCTAGTGTTCATTCTTGTCATCACTCCCCCTTTCACCGAAAGGGGGGCATATGATTGGGATTATCTTATTATTCCCCTTATACCATTATGTGATCAAGATAAATTTATATCCCATCATTATCAAATATTTTCTCGTACATTATGTGATATTCCACACCACTTTTTGATGATTCCCCTTAATGACCTAATATGTGGGAAATAAGCATAATTAATAATCTCAAGGGGTAACTATTCAGGTCCCTCACATACGAGTAAAATATCGACAACATAGCCATAGTTATAGGAATCAATCAACACGCAACTACAATTACTATTATAAAAAAGAGGACTCTGGATCCGAACTAGTGGAGAATAAAATAAACACTTTCCTAGCAAAATGACATCAGTTCAAGGGAAGCTATACTAGGTGTTGCGAATTCAACCGCCACTTGAAACTCAATATGGGATAGCTATACTACATGTTGCAACTAAATTCCAGATAACCTAAAACATAATTAGAGGAACTATGTGCACAACATTCTCAAGCGATAAACTTAGAGTGGGGGAATTATTAGAGACAAGGATCAATTAAAACAATCTTATACTTCTCCTACTCTGGAATCTATTCAGATTTGATCAACAACCATGAATCCAGGAAGGTTGTCTTTTGTCACTACATGAAGCGGCTAAAGAATCCAATTATTAGAAGGATTCTAATCCTTTAAAGTTGGAGAGTAAAAATAGACCTCTCTCCCTACACTCTTCCTTTGGTGATAGGATGCCAAAATCCTAAGTTTTTAACACACATGCAATTGGATTAGGAATTGATCACTCCTTACCCCATCACATCTCCATTAATGAAAACAATTGAAATCTCCAATCATTCAACATTGCAATCATCAATATCTCTTAGCACTCCTCATAAAGGTCCCACATCTCTCATTACGCCACATGGATCGACATGTTGATCCATGGTTTTCCATGCTATGTGTTCTCATTTGGCACATACTTCTACCACATCTACACATACTTCTGCAACATGGGATTCTCCAGAATTCTCTTGGGTATCAATCTCTATCCACTTTATGTTACCAAAATTTCACTCACCAACATAAAGTGGGGGGAAATTTAGACACAAAATCACACACTTACTACTATTTACTATAGCGCCAAGTATGTTATTTTATATATGGATCTTACGTAAGAAAAGTATTCACTGGTGACCCATTCCATATTCCATCCACTTGTCTTGTTGGTTTCTATTGTTTTTATCTTTCACACTTATTGCTCATACACCCAGTTCTAGTCAGGTCACAGGGATCCTTTTCTATTATTCTTCACTCATTTTTCATCACTTGTCTCTAGACACTAGTGCCCAAGATTGGGCACTAGCGCTAATCACTCCTGTCCATCCTGGGTTCCTACATCTTCTTTATGTTTGATATTATTTTTGACATTTAAGATCAGTATTTTTTATTTTCCCTCTCATATACTGAGGTACTAGTAGGCATGTTGGGTCATTAGTGTTAAAATTCAAGAAAGAGATCCCTATATAAACACAACATACATACCATTATAAGATCGGGTAATTCTTATCAAGGACTAACTATATATCTCAAGGGACTGCATTTGTGCACATTACTCTGCATACACACTTTATATGAAGGTAATTTCATTCTATTCCATCCACACATTTACATTTTATGTAGCTACCACCCGCTATCTTGGAATCATTGACACAAGGGTGACCTAGGAGCACTATTGCACACACAAGTACATAGAACTACATTGGTTCTAAAATGTAGTGCAAAACTTAGTCATAAGTTCACCATTATGATAGTTGAGGAAAATATGATCCCTCATTATGCATCTTTCTTTTGTTAGGATTTGATGTATTTTTTAGGGTTTTGTAGGAGGATATTTGTGTGTAGATTTATAGCTACCTCAGTGATCCAAGTGCAGTATAAAGGCAACCGAAATTGAACAAGTATGGATCCATAGTGACACTATCCGAACTAGATTACGACTATTTATACAAACTTAGGCACCCACATAGAGGTCTTGGGTGCCTGCACGCACCCCTATTCCTTCTCAGGTGCCCATGTCGAGGCATTGCGAGCATCTCTACATTTTTCTGAACCTGATTACAAAATTTAGTGCTTCTGTTCCATCACATTTTCCATTTTAGGATCACTTCAGGATAAGTGAAATTAATACAAGTACCTTACCTGACTCATTTCCTATCATAGTTAAAATTAAATAAATTGTGTAACATCTATATTTCATTATTTATCAGTTATAGTAGATCTTTGCATTCATATTTTAATAATATATTCATATTTTATTGAATCAAGAAGATGTATAGTATGTGTGGATGGAATAGAATAGACTTACCCTTCCTATGTTGTGTATGCCAAAGTATGCATCCCTTTCCCTTGAATGCATGTTATATGGATTCCTTTTATGCTCTTTATGCCTTTGAATGCAAGCTTAGGTAGCAGTATATAATGCTTAGTGCTTGGTTCCTTGTTTTTAAAGTATAATTATGTATTTATATGATCCCCTTGTTTTAATTTCATAATTTACAACTGAAAGGCCAACCCAAAGCGACAAAAATTAATTAATAAGTGAAAAGGGTCCAAAAGGATAAGAAAATGGTAAATAGGAACAAGAGTGCAAAGAACCAGCTGACACTAGTGTCTAGACTGGGTACTAGTGTGGAGGCCATATAAAGATAAAATAGTTAAATGCCAACAAGATTGTAAGATGTATAAAGCCAATAAAATTAAAAAATACAAAGATACTGGATAAAGGGAGTTGTCAATTACTAATTGTATTGCTTTGGAATCATGTAAATGTTAGCTTGCTTTTATGACCTAGAAATTTACCCAAGTGCATAGATTATGTGACTACACACCTATAGTGATCTAGGACTAGATTGTTTTCCCTTCTCTACCTGAAAGCTACTCTCTCTTGGTGTATGTTCCTTTGGGAGATAGATGCATCAATAACTTTCCCCCAATAGGTAAGCTCTCTAACCTGACTTGTCATTTTTTTTAGATTAGTATCCTACATCTTTTTTCATACTATATGTTAGCTTAGTACTTTATGCACATGATAGGCTATCATATTGTATTTCAGTTATTTACCTTATCTTACATGTTTTACGATGGTTAGCATAGACTTTGAATGTTTATTTTATCTTTCATTACCCCATAATGTTGATATCCCATTAGGGTTCATTCATATTCTTCGACTTAGGGCCTTGGAAAAATTAGATTATCCTAGTGTAAGGGTTACTTCCCTTTAGATATGCAATATTAGTGGTCCCTATACCCCCTTTAATTTTATTTGTTGTGTGTCGGTCTTAGTGTGTCCCTTACTTGTTTCCTCGATACCCTAGTTGAATATATGATAAGATTGCATGGTGTTTAGACACATTTTTTTCCACCATACAATTTCTAATTTATAAATTTCCAAATTTAGGTATCTACAAAATATTACCAAAAATAAACTAAATTCTTAAATAGATTCAAGAAAATATAGAAATGTTTACCTTAGAGGGTTCAAAAGAAGAAGTCAATATTTATTATGAATTAGCTTCCTTCAAGCAAGTTGAAAAACTTCAGGTGCAGAGAAAAGAAAAGAAAATTGAATATGATTCTTTGGTCAAAAATGAGACTTGGGAGTTAGTTGATACTCTTATCAATTTGTAAATGAATTAGTTGTAAGTGGACTTTCCACAACTAATGAAAATCAAATGTCTCACTTGAAAAATGCAAAGAAAGACTTTTTACAAAGGGATTTGGTTAAAAAGAAGTGATAAATTATAATGATACATTTATACTAACAACAAAATGAATTATTGTTCAAAATTTATTGGATTTAGTAGCACAAAATGGATAGAAAGTTCCTCATATGCATGAAAAACTAATTTTAAAATGGTAATTTAAAAAATTAGTGTACATGACTCAACCAAAATGCTTTGCAATTGACAAACCAGAGCAAAAAGTGTGCAAGTTGAAAAAAGCATTGTATGGACTGAAATATTCCCTTAGATCATGGTATGCAAATCTTGTTGCTCACACCTCATGAACATAAAATTTAAAAGTTTTCAATTACAAGATGCAAAATTGTTTGTCAAAACACTTTACAAGACATTTGTATTTCTAGTGGTGCATGAGTTTGATTTTCTTCTCATAGGAAATAATGAAATATATGTTGTAAAAATTAAAACAAAATACATGAAAAAAATTTAAATGATAGATTTCAGATATGTTCAATACTATTTGGGTATTGATTTGATTCAATAATCAAAAGAAATTTTCATCTTGCGGTGCCTCAGAAATACATTTGGTAGATTCTATGAAATATTGGAATTATAGATTGAAAGTCACTAAGGATGTCATAGAACAAAATATGAAATTAGCACCATTTGCTACTTTAGAGCTCTTAAATGCAACTAATTATAAACAATAATTGGAATTTAGATCCATGTAATCAAAACTATACTATGCATTTCTCTTTTTGTTCAGTGTTCTTTCTAGATTCATTGGTTCTTATTGGAAGAAAAAAATAGGAGGGAAGCTAAACCAAAGATGTCAAATTTCAAAAAAATTGCCTAATAATTTTAAGCATCTGATTTTTTGTGCCTCCATTGGTTTATGGAGTTGAAAATCCTTTCCCTATAATCTAGTTGCTCATAACTTTTAGGAGTTTTATTAAATTTAAATAGCAACAATAAATAAAAATACAATTAACCACATATGTGAGATAAACAGAAGATTATATAGATCTATACTATTAACCCAATTGTTAATTTGATTATGTCTTTAGATTATTTCTAAGCATTTGTGAGTGAAATTTTTTGTATAGTTTTGTTAAATGAATG
This sequence comes from Taxus chinensis, assembly GCA_019776745.2. Classification (NCBI taxonomy): domain Eukaryota; kingdom Viridiplantae; phylum Streptophyta; class Pinopsida; order Cupressales; family Taxaceae; genus Taxus; species Taxus chinensis. The sequence continues at coordinate 321,114,964 of CM034147.1, read as the reverse complement.
TGCCACTTCTGGGTGCTTCATCAAGCATATATAATTATACTTCCCCTATTGACGTACACACACTTTCTTATTTCTTGTATGATAGATCTTTCTTATTAATGTTGTATTCATTTGATCTCAATCCTCTAATTAAGATTTAAGATTTCATTAAATCAAGAATCAACTACAAACATCTTATGGCTCAAAGAGATTCATGTATATTTACATATAAAACATGTTTCTTCCACACCACTCATGGATCATAACACTTCAACAATATAAATGGAAAAGAACATATTATATCATGGTTGAAGCAAGTATATAAACAACAAAATATAATTTTATTTTGTATTATGTGAAAGATGCCATTTTCAAATCAATACATTGTCTGAGTGCATAGCACTGAACATATGTCCTAAAAAGGCATTTGGAAGAGAAAATTTGAAAATTTTAAATTCATGTTCAGTCTCATAATAACCACTATGAAGTAAAGAGGGAAACTAACTAATATTAATATTAGTCATTTGTTTTTTGGTAAAATATCTATAGTCATATGAAATTGCACTAAACAATTAATGAGGGTGAACTAAATAGTCACTTTTCAGTATAATAAATATGTAATTATATATCATGCAACATTGACATACCCAAAATTTGTTTCTAGTTGTTTCTCTACAATTATATCAGAGTTAAGGCCAGAATATATAATAAATAATGCTTGCACACATTTATTTACACGAATACAAGAAGATCTAACAAGTAATGCAATATAAAATTAACTCACAAAAGTAAGAATGCTGCAAAATTAGGATCCTCTCAATAGCTCAAGGGGTGTGTAAAAATAATAGTGTTGTGTAATTTCTCCATGAGAATATTCCCATTATAGGAAGGGGAATTACACTCTAGAATGGTAATGTAACTCCTATGACACACTATGAAATGTAAGACATGTCATAGTAACTGGACTATGATGCTCAGTATAACTAAGAAAGATGAGTCACCAAGGATTATAATTTATTCCAAGTAAATAAATATGAGGAAAATAATATCCTACACCAACACCCCTTTAACGATTTGTTTGGGTGGGTGAAAAATAAGGGTGGTGAAGGCATCCTAAACTTTACAAAATAAATTTCATGACTAAACAAGGAAAGATAACACCATTTCCATCCATTTAGCCAAGGTTCTAAGTCTAGGAATGTAACATTAAGATAGAATCTTATAAGAATGCTTAACTAGTATGAAAACAATACAAAATATAACTAAACATGTCGACTAATATGCTCGAATTACCTAACATGGGCCTGAATAGACTTAAGAGGGAAATCAAATGGTTATGGTTGTTACTCTAAACAAGGTGAAATGGCCTCTCCCAATGACTACTTGGTCATTTTGGATATCCATCTACTAACCCCATTGAAGGCTTTAAGCAAGGATTGAACTTGGCTATATATCATATTTATTATATGAGATGCAAATCAAAACATGGTGTAAAGTATAAAGGAATGAGGTGCACCCTTTTTATAGTTTTCCTTTTGGGAGAAACTTATATTTTGGTCCATGTGGGACTAAAAGTCCCAAATTATATTAGAATTCCTAATCATGATTAGGCCTTGCTAATCATAATTAGTGAATTACTAAGTGATTAAGAGGTGTGAAGCCCTAATCAACCGCTTAGGGTGAACTAAGAGGCTAGGATAAGCTTTTAAAGCTTGTTGAGATGTTGTGGAGGTGAATGGGGTGATTTTTAGTGATTGGAAGAGGGGTTTGAGTCAATACTAGGGTATATTGACCAAATCAAGGGGAAAATAGGCTTAATTATCTAATAAACTCCAATTGCCCATTTTGAAGAGGATTTTGACTTACGATTTGTCGTAAAGTGGCATCTTGAATGAAAAAGAGGTTTGGTGATCAACGAAGTACTTGTTAATCGATAAGAGTGGCAAGAAATGTTAGTTAATTAGTAAAGAGCACTTATTATAATAGAATGAGAGTGATTTGTGTGTGTTTTGGCAATAAGATTGCAAAAGTAGAATTTAGGTGTCTACATTTGCCCCTGTTTGAGGTGAAATTAGTGAATTCACTTCAAACATATTAGACAAGCGTAAAAAAAGTAAATTTTTGAAGAAAATTTAGCAGGTTGAAGGATGCCCCCTCGATTGTTGAGTGGGTGATAGAAGACGTTAATCGACAATTGAAAATATGATCGAAATAGATAAAAGAAAATAGGTTAGAATGGCTGTGAAACCCTTGGTTATTTAAAAGGGAGAAAAATAGGGAGAAACGTGGTTGTTTATTTTCGTGGGTGATTAAGAAGAAAAATTAGTAGTAATAATAAATGATAATGGAGAAGAAATGATTAATGGAGAATATAGGACAAGCCCAATCTTTGCATCCAACCTTTCAATAAGCAAACTAGTTATATCATTTTACCCCTAGGTCTACATCATCATCCTTTATTTAAAATAAACAAAAGTGTAAGATAACATGAAAAGCTAAATCACTAACAATTGTTTACTACTAAAAATATGTAACTCCATGCAACATAAATTATGTAATGCTGTACAAGAAAGTAACTTGATATTTAGCTCCATGCAACATACAAAATGCAATGTGATACGAGAAAGTAAACAAACTAACCTAACAGAGAAACTAGTACATCACACGTACTCAAACAAACAATGTTTAAGATAGTTGCACCAATGTTTTTGTTATCAAGATGTAGTTCCCGAATGTTCGTGTTGTAACTAAAAGGGTTAAAAATGATGCCCCAAGCAATAACACATGCAAGGGAAAAATGGAGGACAAAATTAGTCCCATGGAAAAGCTTTCTTGCACTATGACATAATCCCTGACAACTCACTATTACACGGGAGGACTAACATAGCATGCAACCTAACTTTTGTTAATAGAGGTAGATCACGATGATCTGCAAGTTGTTTAAGACTAGAATAAACAAGAACATTAGAAATATGATTTTGTAGGACAAATTTCAATGTTTGAGGATAATGCAAGTGATACAGGCTTCAGCTGTATGCACGTTGTTTACCATTTTTTGTAAAATTTTGATTTTTTGTAATATTTTTGGATTTTTAATAATTTTATCATCTTTTTTTTCATTTTTGAAACATATTTGAATGTTTTTTATTTTCTAGAATTTTTCTAAAGCTATGTATAGGAAATAAATAAATGTGGATGCCCCCAGTAATAGATGGGATGTACAAAGGCAGAATGCCATTTGCATGCACAAGAAAGCAAAGATGTGAATATTCCCCCAGCATTAGCTGAGAATATACAAAGGAAAAATCTTCATGTAAAAAATATGGATAAACTCTAATATGGATAGGTTCAACACGATGATGAATGCAACCCAATGACGTGCTAGGAAGGAGCAAGGATGCCCCAAAATAAGCTAGCCAAGAAACACCTGATAGAAAGAAGTGGAAGTTTTTTGAGAAAGGGTACAAAGGTGCCCGTAAACATGGAAAAAAGGAAATATTATACACTTGGAGGTTCAGAATGAAGTATAAGAACAACATGAATGTTGTGAATGTATTTTAGAAACCTCACGATGAAGAAGCAGTTAGCCAAAGGCACGAATCATGAGACAAGATATAGACTAGAGTAAAAGTATGAACAAGGTCCAAAAAAAGACACTTGGTAACATACTAATCATGTTTTCTCATTGAGATCTAGTGTGTGAACATGGAAAGTTAGTACCTCTTGGAGGGAAGATTTGATAGAAAATAAGTGAAGACACCCTAGCCAATGTGTAGAAATGATTTATTTGTCAAAGTTGTTTTGTTTTTTTTGTAAATTGATTGTGGAAGGTGAGTCATACATTGCTCTGCTGCCAGCCAAGCATCCATAGCCCCAACGGAGATGCATTTGATTCTAATTGCAACATTTCTCTACTTTCAATCAGGTGTCCATAGCCCCAGTAGAGATTATTAGAAGTACCCCAAGAGAGAGTAATATATCAATTTACTTTTGCTTTTAGTGTTTTCTTTCATCTTTTTGCTTTTTTATTTGATTGATTATTTTACTTTCTAAAAATTATTTCATCTCTCTTGTTTGACAAGGGGTTAAGAACCACTCATGTCTTGATGGAAGGAGGTGGAAGTGGTTGTGATGAAGACATTGGCTAGTGTCAACAAATATGTCCAAAATTTCTTCACAAAAAGTTTTTTAGATGTTGATTGTGACAGGATCTCTACAAGGTCAGTCATTCTTTAATTTACCAAGGTGATAAAAGACCAATGCCAAATGAAAACCATATAAATAAATGTCGCAATATGCATGTTAATTGGCTAACAAAAATATCATCGGAGTAATGAAAATGGTAGGAAGACTTGCAGAAGAATAACAAGGAAGGGAAGAAAGAACATCCATGTGTATGTAATACCTGATTGCAATGTGTGTTCGTTTACCTTTGATTTTTTGAAATGTTTTCTCATTTTTATTTTTATTTTTGTGTTTTTTTATTTTTTTGGAAAGGTGGGATCGACAAGGTCACTTGGCATGATAATATCCAACAACGATGTTAGAAATTTCCTTGATAAGGAAGACTAGGCGTGTTTTCTTATCAAGATTCATATTATCACCAATCTTAATGATAGTGGTGAGCATACTTAATAGATGATTGTGTTTTATTATGAAATGTAGATATTATGTGTGGAATCTTGAGGTCCCTATCCATAGGTTTATGCACTTTATGTCATAATTTATGGGTGCATTGATGTGCATTTTTGAAGCACATTTGATTTTGAACTTTAAGATTTTTTAAATTGTTATGAGCTTTGGGGCTCTTGGAATTATTGATCTGATCTTGATGAAGGAACTGTTTTGGTTTCCTATAAGCTAATACATGACTTGTCTAATCTCGAGAAGTGGGAAAAGAAATTGGATGAATATAATTAATGTGAGGAATGAAAGTGGGCTTGCCATAATCATTGATATAAGGAAAATGTGATGGACACGAAGGGTACGGTCCAAGAATTGAAGAGGATGGGCTACCGGGAGGTGTCCCATAGACTGAAGATAAAGGAATATAAGGATATGGACCTAAGATTAAAGATGAAGGAATTCCTAGTGGTGTCCCATAGATAGAAGATGATGGGCTACTAGGACATGTCCCAAGAATCAAAGATGAGGGACTTCTAAGATGTGTCCCCAGTATAGACAAAGATGGGCTTCTAGGAGGTGAGCCACATATAGAGGATGTGGGAATACTTGGAGGTGGACCACATATACAAGAAGAAGATTGGCTACTAGGTGGTGACCTAAGGTAATATTACAATGGAGGAATCATGATAGATAAAGAATGATTAGGTAATGAGAAGATAGGTCATGGATCAATGTTAGATCCAGGAATTTCATCGCCCAATGAAGAATGTGAAGATGGAAAAATAAGAGGAGGATCATGTTTGATGGTCTTAGGGTATTCCTATGTTTTCTGACAAATTACATCGATATCTTCCTCCCAATACGTGAACGTACCGAGGTCTAAAGATTTTTCTTACTCACAAACTTCTATAGGAATGTCTTCATGTACCCTCATAAATTCTCTAATTGCTTCTTCATTCTGAAATGAATCATTTAGTGTGGGTAGTTATTCTACCACAAGAGGTTGATTGGATGAATGTGACATGAGAGTGGTCTTGGATGATTGATTAGAAGGAATTTGAGTCAGAGAGGTCTTTAACGGAAGAAGGGGTCGTTGAGGTGGTGAATAAGAGAGGTCTTGCAAAGCAAGGGAGGACTGCGGATCAAGAACCAAATTAGAAATTTTAGAGGATCTAAGTGAATCTGAAGAATTAGAATAATAGTTTGGATTGAAGTTAGAAGAAGAGTGGGAGGAACCCGACTAATAATTTGGATCAGAAGTGTCCAAATCATACCAATGACTATGAGATGAAGGTGGGGAACATGGTACCTAAATGGGCTCTCTAGCATAAATAATAAAACAAGGTCTAGTTGTGATAGGAATGCTTTGCTGGGAATGTTGAAACCTAAGCTCCTTAATATCATAAGTATGCAGAACTACACAATAATCAATATTTTTTAGTGCATGCCTAGACATAGATAGTCCAAGGGATATCACAGGGGTTATTGTGTTGACATGTTCAACAGGTGTATCTACAAAACCAATGAGAGCATCAAAATTATTCTCTGTATTAGACACATAATTAGAATTCTTGTCCTGATTATGTTTAGGAGAAGTCTTTGTATCAGGGGATTTTTTAGGATTGGATGAATCCATCTCCACACCACCACTTTCTATTAAGTCCCAGATGTAGTGCTGCAACTTCAAACACTTATATTTTTAGTGACCTTTAACATGGTGGAATTGGAAATCTTCATTATCTCTAAACCATGATGGTTTAGGTGTGTCATCCTCATAAGGCATAGTTTCAGGATATCTAACCATATTAACTACCTCTAGTTGTTTTAGTATTGATGACATTGAGGCAAATAAAGGAGTGAAAGTATGACGCTTATACTCCATAGGCGGAGCTCCCTTTACAAGCTTCAAAGGAGTGTTGTTTTGAATGGCTTATACTCATTTAGACTCTACTATTCCATAATTAAAAATATTTTTATTCTTATTAGGAACAAACTGTGGGTTTTTTTTGGTCTTGGAATCATTGTGATCCCTTGAAAAAGGCTTTAGGGTCCCTCTATTTAACAATGCCTTTTCAATTTGACTCCCTTTTCTATTACCTCTTTAAATGTGTTGTCATAATGAATTTGCAAGTGAAACATAATGTCTGGATGGAGGTTGGGAAAAAATATTCTTATCAGCTATTTTTCGGGTTTGGAGCAAGGAAAGTGGCTAGCTAACCCTCTCCATATTTGTAAAAATGCAGCAAAGTTTTTATTATTATTTTTCTTGGCATTGCAAAGATTTAACATGGTAACGTCATTTTCTATATCGAAATAGAAGTGTCATACAAAACTCTCTGCTAGTTTTGGCCATGTTGATATAGATCCCTTAGGGATATGCACAAACCATTCTAGTGCCATTGCTCCTAAACTTTGTTGAAATAAGCACATGAGATAATTTTCACTGAATGCCACCTCTTGACATGCCATATAGAATTCCTTTATATGATCATGAGGGTCATCTTTTCCCTTATATTTATCAAATTTTGGAAAATCAAAATGACTTAGGAAAGGTACGTGCACCATGGATTTTTCAAATGTGTAAGGACATAACTCGTAAAACTGATACTTCTTGTTATTGCTACCATTTTGGCCCTCTTGTAATGCTTGAAGGTGTTCTTCATTGTTGACCACTCTTGATTAAAAATTGGATCTTGCATGGGTGGTGGCATAGGTCTATACAAAGTGTTAATCCTAGGTGTATGCCCACCTTGATTTGTTGTGGGAATATCTTCATAAGGCTCTCTTTGTTCCTCTTATCGAGGAGTATTTACTGGGAATTCATAAAATGAAGCTTTAGGTTTTGGCTTTGGTATAGTTTTTTTCACAACTTTTGGTTGTTATTTTTGTATATGTAAAGCCAAACTGGCCAGTTGATGAGTGAGGGCTTAGACCTGTTGTTCTAATGTAATATCTTTAATAGGTATTTCATGATGATCTTCATTAGGAAGAGGTTTTTCACAATGAGAATTTTCTTCATGGTCTTCGCAACAAATTTTAATAGGAGGAAAATGATAGTCTCCCTTGTTTTCAAATGGTATCTCCTAATTTTTCTGCCATTCAGAAGCATAGCCATGACCTGGATTCAAAAATTTGTTAAGAGTTTGATGAGGTATGTCTACTTCTTCTTCTCCCCGAACCATGTTTGCGATAAGAAAAGGGTCTACTATGGAAGGTAATTCGGCTCCTAGTTCCACAACACGCAGAATAACTTCATGTTTGTTATAAAAAATGTAGTCATCAAAATGGGCAGAATGAAGCTTTGCATCTGTGCGAGGAGACTCCTCCTCTCTCCCACTATGGTCAACCATGAGATTATCCTCTAAAAGAGGGTTTTCACCTCCAAACATATTGGCTTCTAACTTTCGTGACCCCATTCTTGTAGTAGGCATTACTTAAAATAGAAGGTACAACACGAAATATTTCCACTAAGGTTTATTAATAAGGGACCCTAGTCAAATTTGTGCAACTTAACGACCCTAAGTTGTTAAAATAAGGTGACTATAGAATAACCACAAAATTGATAGGTCAAAAAGAATGTACAAACTAAAGAATAACGAACAAGCTACCTTAGCGAGGTAATATATGACACAATTTTTCCTTAGAATAATACAATGACGTACAATGCTCAAAATTTGGTTTACACCAAATATTTTATTCTCTAAGATTTCATCTAGATAGGTTTGTAACCAAAGAGTGACAACACAACATCATGAGTTAGGTCAAATTTGCAAAAAACAAGGCCTAAATGATAAGAGAATGTTGACGTGATATTCTAACAAGATATACTAAAAACTAGTTTATAAACACTAACAAATTCCAAGTCTTGTAAAAATGGACGATAACAATGTGAGCAACATAGCGACACTATTTGGACACATGAACCAAGATTTCAGGAAAGAAATATTTTTAGTGTCAAAAGTATGTTATTGTGATGCTAACAATGTGTCCTCAACACTCACAAAACTCAAGACAAAGTTAGGATGTAAAAATTGTGTCTAAGTATAACAAGAAATTGTTATGCATGTGAACAATGTAACTATACAATATAGAGATTTAGGCCTAATTTCACAATGGAAACAAGATACAAATATCTCAATTGTATGGCTACAATGTGGGCAGCGTAAAAAATCAAAAGAAGACAAGGATGAAATCACCTAACTATGATGACAATAAGTCTCAAATATGGTTTTTTGAGACAAGGGGGCCTACTATATCATTAGTACATACCATGCACAGTTTCAACACTTGTGCTCCAACATTGTAACCTAGTTATACGAGTAGAATACAAAAGTGGTGGACACTCGATATCTAGTGGTATTTGTATATACACCATATTTGTATATGGTGTATACCAAGTGGTTTTGAAATAAATTTGGTTTTATTTTGGCAGAGTTTCACCTTGTCTTAAGACAAGTGAAAAACTAGGACAAAATGACACTAAGTAGATTTTGTGATGAAAATCATGCGGTTTCAACTTTAAGAGATTATTTCCCTTGTTCAAAAAACAAGAGTTTGAATCTAAAAAAGTTGTCACTCTATGAGATCTATCAAGTATACTATCTAAGACAAAAAACAATGGCTCCAGGCTAGCAATCTTCCTAGGTGGTTCTCTCTCTAGGTGTCACAAGATATCTATGAGTGAGCTTGATTTAACCAAAAATTCACACTGACTAATTTAGGAGTATCTCATCTTTACTTTACCCCCTTTTTTATAATGAGCATCGAAGTGCATTCAATTATACTTTCAATGGGGTCACGATACAAATATCTTTGACACTAATCTCACTAAGGTGTACTAGACAAGTCAGTAGTATGGAGCACTTTCCTGTTTCGTTCATAAGGTTCCCTTTTATGTGAACTACTTTAGGGTTCCTAGGACCACCCCCATTTTTGTATATTAAGGCTTATGCCAAATGGGTTATGTCCTAGTTGAGCGGATGAGTCATAGCTCTTAACCGAAACCTGCAAGTACAATGTGATGATTGTGGTGTATTTTTATCTTTTAGACTTGATGTGGTTTTTTTCGTACTCATTTTGGCAACCTAAAATCACACATGTAGTTAGAAAAATTGTTTATGTCCTCCTTTCTTTGACTAGCATTAGGTCCTTAAAAAAATGATAAGTAGTTTCAAAATAGATTCACAATATCATAAGAAAATAACCATGAAAAATTCTTGTAAACCAACTAACGACCATCAAATTTTACAAAAACAAGGTTTATTCCCAATTCTTCCAAGTGATTTTTAATGAAAATACTAAAATTGATTTTGATTCCCAAGATCACACTAGGTGCAAGGGAAGAACCTACACAAATTATAGCCTTGGTTATTTAGCAAGTGAAAAAACATTTAAACTAAAATATGATTAACAAAGTTTCCTACTTACTCTAATGATAGAAAAATAAGGTTTAAGAGTTCTTTTGATTCTCTAGATCACATGAAGTGCAAGAGAAGATCATACACACCTTAACCCAAACTCATACAAAGCATGGAAACAAGAATAATTCCTTCAAACCCTAAGTGATTTTATAAGAAAAATTACTCTAAATCTATGAAATTGACACAAATGGCATCTAAAAACATTTAAAGAGTAATAGAAATCCTAAAAGCTAAAAATGGAAAATTTGAATTTGTAGGAAACAATTATACAGACACACCTACATGCCCATGTTAGTGTGTGCATGCCTATTTCAATGTCTGTGTGGCTCTGTCAATGCCTGCACTCCCCGTTGTAAAAATGATTGGCAGCTAAAAATAATGAGCTCACGTGTATGCTTCCAGAGAAGAGGGTGCGTGCTTGTTTCAATGCCTACGCTCCCCTATCGACGTATGCACTCCCTTGTCGACACATGTGCTCCCCCTTATAAAAATTGCTGATAGTTGAAAACAAAGAGATAACGTGTGTGCTTCCAGGGAAGTGGGTGCACCCCTGTTTCAACACTTACAATCCCTTGTCGACGTGCACACGCTTGTTTCAACTCATACACTCCTGGTTTAATTCATATGTGCCCCTTCGCTGGAAGTGGATAAAAATTTTCATTTTGACAAGAATTTCTTCAAAAAGGTCAAATCTTTGGTATTTTTTGACAATTTTGACAGAGCTTCGCCTCCTTGAATCCTGTAAAAAGAAAGAAAACACAACTTGTACCACTAATCTAGTTGAAACAACTTTCAAAAATGGAAATTAATCTATAAAACTTTGAAAATTACTCTAAAACTTTGAAATTAATCTAAAAAGTTTGAAAAACTAATCTAAAAATCTTGAAAGTAATCTAGAAAGCCTGAAATTAAACTAAAAAACTTGAAATTAATCTAGGAAACTTGAAACTAATCTATAAACTTGAAATGAAAAACTTTGAAACAATTTAAAAAGATTTAAAACTTGAATGCAATGGGGTATTTTCCCACCGGGTGTGCCAAATTAAAGTACCCTAAAATTTACAAAGAAAATTGCATGACTAAATAAGAAAAGCTAACACCATTGCCATCCATCTAGCCAAGGTTCATGTAACATTAAAATAGAATCTTAAAAGAATTCTTAACTAGTATGAAAGCAATACAAAATCTAACTAAACATGCCTACTAATATGGTTGAATTACCTAACATGGGCCTAAATAGACTTAAGAGGGAAATCAAATGGTTATGGTTACTACTCCAAACAAGGTGAAATGGCCTCTCACAGTAACTACTTGCTCATTTTGGCTATCCATCTACTAACCCCATTGAAGGATTTAAGCAAGGATTGAACTTGGCTTTATATCATATTTATTATATGAGATGTAATCAAAGCATGGTGTAAAGTATAAAGGAAAGAGGTGCACCCTTTTTTATAGTTTTCCGTTTGGGAGAAACTTATATTTTGGTGCATGTGGGACTAAAAGCCCAATATTAGATTAGAATTACTAATCATGATTAGGCCTTTCTAATCACAATTAGTGAATTACCAAGTGATTAAGAGGTGTGAAGCCCTAATCAACCGCTTAGGGTAAACTAAGAGGTTAGGATAAAATTTTGAAGCTTGCTGAAATGTTTTGGAGGTGAATGGAGTGATTTTTAGTGGTTGGAAGAGGGGTTTGAGTCAATACTAGGGTATATTGACCAAATCAAGGGCAAAATAGGCTTAATTTTCTAATAAACATTGATTTCCTATTTTGAAGAGGATTTTGACTTATGATTGATCATAAAGTGGCATCTTGAATGCGAAAGAGGTTTGGTGATCAAAAAAGTTCTTGTTAACTAACCAGAGTGGCAAGAAACGTTAGTTAATTAGTAAAAACCACTAATTATAACAGAATTGGAAAGAATGAGAGTGATTTGCATGTGTTTTGGCAATAAGATTACAAAAGTAGAATTTAGGTGTCTACTGGTGGCTCTTGGTAATAAGGTCTAATAAAGTACCCACATATAACATGTAACTCTCAATAATTGGAGTAAAAGGAGAAAACCCAGTGGGAAAAACTCCCCCCAAAAGAAATACCAAGAAGATAAGTTAGTACTAAAATTCCCTATTCAAAGCTACAACTATCTGAAGCCACCCTGTATCCTATAAAGAAGCCTCCTTGAGAGACTATGGATAAAAAATAAACACAGCCAAGATTTTATCACCATGGAATATTAAATAAAGCCAACAATTTTCTGATAGATCTCCAAACAAGATGTTGTTCTTATATAAAGAACTATACTCCTCATGTATTGTGGAAGTGCCAACTGCTTCATAAAGGGATGGTGAAACCAAAGTAGTAGAAAAGAAGGAATATAGAAGTACCTGTAACTATACAAAATACTTATTGATGTTTGATGAGTCCTGAATCAAATTTCCTACTCCCTCAAAAGTCTGCGATGGACCAGAAGTAGGTGGATCAAGAAATAAATCCTCAAATTTTGGAATATGATAACTAGATTGTGGAGGTGGGTCCCCATGAATAATGTGGTCATATGTGCTAGAAGATAAATCCTCATCATAAAAAATGTGCTCAAGCTTAAAATTTTCATCAAGTACAAATTAATTTGATGAAGAATCCAAAGGAGGGACAAAGTGAGAGAAGGAAAATAGATAAGTTTGATGATCGACTAAACCCACTGCAATGATAGTGTTATTTTGAAACTCTATGACATACACTAATTCTAGAGTGAACTCAACTCACATGCCATGACCAAGGTGAGTAATCTAATAGACTAGTAGGATATTAGTTGAAAATGATGGAATACTTAGAACATTATTGAATGTTCTTCCAATCACTTTAACAAACCCTCTCCCAAAAACCTGAGTAGAAGTGTCATCACCCAGTTGAATAGTAGACATGTCACATGGCTCTAAAGAATTGAACTCGATGTGTGAAGAGGGCATATGATGTGAAGCACAAAACCCATACATAGGATTCAGTGGTACAACTACAACTAGAAATCTCCCTTTTATTTTCTCCTTTCCCGATTCTTTCTCTTTCCCTTTTCCATTTTCATTTTCCTTGGAGGATCCATGGGTTGATGAATATAGTTTTATAGACTTAGGTACACCTATGTCATTTTTATAAATAATACTGATAAATATGTTAAAACATTTACTTTTATCATGCCTACCTATGCAATACCTCAATTTGATCTTCTCTTTCTTAGGATTAACACTTGAAGAGGAAGTGCTAGAATTTGGTTTAGTGGTGGGTTAATCATTATTTTTCTCATTATCCTTGTTGTTTTGTTTATTCTCTTTTTAATCCTTATGTATATCATGCCCCACAAGTAGAGCATGTGGTTTAGTAGACTTTAGTCAAACCATTTGAATCATTTTATCTTGTTCTTGAGTCAAGAAAGCAACAAAATCATCAAAGTTTTGAACCCTAATCATTGGTGTTGACATTGATGTCAAGTGGCATTGATATAAAAGGAGTGAAAGGTTAAGTGATACCTTGTAAGGGACATGAAGGTTGATTGGTAGTGCCTTCTGAAGATGTTTAAGATGGTTTCAGTGATCTACATCCTTGGATGGTGAGACATGAGCCTAGTATAAGCTTGGTAATGGTTTATATGATTATCTCATATGTTTCTTAGGTCAGAAATGATGTTGTAAGCATGAGGAAGAGCTCTCACAGGGTGTATTAGGGCTTTTGATGGAAGTTGCAGTTGAAACTGGCCCATTTAGGCTTGTTTCTAGACCTTGGTGAAGTGTGAAAGTATGACCTTGGTGAAGTATGAAAATATCAGTTAATCATGGAATTAGTTTAATAACCTTTACTAAAGCATGTTTGAGAATTTAAAAGGTGTATTCTATCCCCTGGAGGTAAAATTCAAAAGTTCACTAAATTTGCCTTTGAGGATTGACATTGAATGTTGAGGTAAGTGAGATGGGTTTGAGAAGTACATGAATATATATGGAAAATAACCTCCTGCACTATGTAGATGATTTATTTTTGGTACCTCATGAAAAATTTCATCAATTTTTGCAAACGTAAGTGAAAGTTATGCTAGTTTTTCTAAAACTAGTTTATTTAGAAGTACAAATGAAGGTACTAGTCTTCTCAGGTGTCAAAAAAAAAGGATTAATTAGATAACTCATAATAGATTTTTTTGTATTAAATTATCCTATAATTCATGTGCAAAATTTTTTTTGTTAAAAGGATGTTTATTTAATAAGTTCTCATCATTTTAGTGAGGTAGTTTTTATCTCTCCTTGTTAGTGTTCTGAATTGATGGAAGTAAATGTAGTTTTTTTTCTCTTTATTTCAATTGATTGAGTTGTTTTACACCTTATAAGGTAAAGTAAGGATGTTTTTAGGGCACGTGTGGAAAAAAAATTCTATTCATGTGTGGTACAATGTGAGGTTGCTGCAAGTGAGCTAGTTTATGTGTTTTTAGGGTGATAGTGAAGTTATTAGATCTCAAACAAGATTCCAGATTATATTCAAGCCTCAAAGATAGTAATATTTCCTTCAAATCCTTTAACATTATACGCTCAAATAAAACGAGAATTCATTTTTATCACATCTTTCTCTGTCATTGGTGGCCTTCATTCATGACCTACTCCTAGGTATGTAGTTTTTTGTTCTCCATTGCAAAGGTGAAAAAACAATCTCTAGGAGGAAGTGTAAAGTTGTGGTAAGGTCTTAAAAATATTCACAAATCCAAAAAACCATTTAGTGTCTCAAGTTAATTCCAAATAAAAAATTGAGTTACTTTAAACAATGCAGTGTCATAGTTCAAAGCTGTCTTATACCAGTAAAAGGTGTCAAGATCATGGTCTAGATAAATTTTGCATAGGTGTGCATATGGAAGTGTAAATGCTTTTCATTAAGCCTTCAATAATTTGTAAGCATTGTTCCTTCACATATTTGATTATGCCTTCTTAACAAATGAATGTACAGTTATTTCCTTCAATATTTCACTGTACCAATGGTGTCCAAAAGCAACATTGAAGAGTTTCAAACTAAAAAAATTGTTAGAGATGAAAGAAATTGATCTTAGCTACTCACAGTAATTTAAATTTTTGAATTTCATCTTTTTTTAAGGGAAAAATTGGTTCTTAACTATTCTCAGGCTTCACACAGTCATGTTAGCCTAATTAAGAGTTTTAAAAGTACATTTTTGTTTGAATAGAGAGATTCCACCATCCAAAATTCACAAAACTTGAAAAATATGTCTGTGGGAGTTATACAAAGCATATGCAACAAGAATTTTTTGGATTCATCATGTCTATTCAGATAATTCTTTAGTATAAATTTTGGAAACTGTGCACAGTTGGTGATAGTGAAACAACTATTTGAGATTCCTTCAATGCAAATTCATGCAATGGATCCCGTGTCTTACTTGTTTCATGTTTGTTAGAGGTTGATCATTATGTTGGAACTCATTCTAGTGTTTGAATAGAGTCTCTCTCATAATTTGAAACCTATCCCTTTCTCAAAGAATAATAAATTTGTACAGAGGAAAAATTGTAATGCTATGAAAACATACAAAGTTGGAATTCAAAAATTCTTTTGAAAAAGATTATAGGTCTTCTCAAAGTAAGTTTCTTGAAGGAGTTACTCACCTTGAAGTGGAAGGAAGAGGGTCTTATGTATTTATCTCTTTCAAATGTCTTTTGATCTCTTAAAGAACATGAAAGGTCACGAATACGATGGTGAAGCTCAAAGAGAGAAGGGCTAAATTTTTTGTAGGAATATGAATGAGAGGCAATTGAATAGACAGAAGTTGATGCAATAAGGAACTCACTGAGTTACTTGATGATGAGGTGTTTAAAAATAGTGAAATGAGAAGTAGTGTGTACTATTAAGATGTGAAGGACTACATAAGGAGTAGGTGGATGTGAAATGAAGAGCATATGAGTTGCAAAAAGAGGGTAACAAGAAAGGGAGTGTGATCATAAATAAGCTGACTATGTGAGACAGATTTAGGAGAAAAAATGATGAAATTGACAAAGGAAAAGGTGTAAAACTAGGGAGACATAGATGAAAAATGATCCAGAAGAGTGATCATGATTTTTTCATGAAGCAACAAGTAACTATATGATAAAATTACAAAATTGTTAGTATATTTTTCCTAAGTGGGTGCTTGGGTGACAGGATTAGGTGCTCTTTGCAAGTTGCATCTTTCTAAACTAGCCTAGTAGGTGCTTGGAAACCTTCCAGTGCGTGTTAAAAGGACTAAGAAGTAGGTGTTCAACAAAACTGGAAATGATTGTATGTTAAGAATGGGTGTTCTTAATAAAATTCCTTGATTTCAAGTGGGTTTTCTCCCTCTAAGGGTTTTCCACTATAAATTTGGTGTCATGAATACTTGTCTTCTTGCATGCACTTTATTTTTTTTCATGGCTTGATTTATAATTCTATTCAAGAAGTTTTATCTAATTTTATCACCACTTATTCACCCCCCCTCTTAGTGCCTGTGATATCAAATAATTGGCATCAGAGCCTAGTCCTCCGAAGTAAATCCTAACAACTTGGAGGTGATCCTGAAGACACAAGCATGGGTTTTTTAACTAAATCAATCTTGAAGAGGAAATATGAGATTGATCAATCTCTAATAGAAGGTCTGAAGAGTGATATTAAGCACATGGAAGCTCACCATTATTAAGAACTTACTGAAATGGCCTCATTTGTAGAAAATGTTTCAAGAGCCTTGAAATAAAAAGAGAATGACTATCTGTAACTTATTAAGGAATTAAATACCCTGAATACTAAACTGACACAAGTTACAAATATTTTAATGAACTACAAAGACAATCTGGTGTAATATATCATAACTTACAGTGTCAAACATCCATCCAAGCAAAGAATGAAGAGTGAAAAATTAAGTGCAGATTTGAATAATCTCGGAGAAGAAATGACACAAGCAAGGAAAAGATATTTAAATATTGAATCAAGCCATGAATGTTGTCAAAGGTGTTCAGCGAACAAGGAAGATGAAAAGGTTGGTTCCAGCAAGCAAATAAAAGAGATCAATACAGGAAACTCTAAGTCATTTAGACAGCTAAATACATTCAGGTACAAGAGAAAATTTAATGGATATTGCTTTTCATGTTATGGTTTTGGGAATAAATCTAGGGAGTGCATAAAAACTATGACAAAGAGCACCCATGGAGATCTTGTTCTACTGAATATGAAAGGAGCATAATGTGTTTCAATTTTAGAAATAAAGTTCATTTGGTTAGGCATTTCTTAGAAGAACCTCTAAGTCAATTTAGTAATGACAGTCATTACTCAGGAAAAAGGATAAATCATGTCATATGTTATACATGTCATGAAGTTGGGAATTTCTCAGAGCATTTCTATTACTATGGACAACCTAAGCCTCAAGAAGCTCATGGAAAAAAGGAAATGAAATGAGTGTACATGATCAAGGAAACAAAGTCAGAAGTTGTTATAGAAAAGACTAAAATAAGGTAATATGGGCTAATATTGAAGAGGCACAATAAGCTAATACAGTGTCAGGAGAAACTAACTCACATGAGATATCAACATATGATGAAAAGGGAAAAAACATGAAAACAATTCCAGTGCCGAGGATGAGGATTTTCTTCCCCATGCGGCGGTAGAATAGGTGTATGAATTACAACATGCATGCTTATCAAGCACCTAGATAGAAGATGAGAGCTCATGTAATGAAGTTATCTTAGCTAGAAATGTAGCTAAGAAGGTCAACATGTTTCTGAGGAAAATAAAAGGGAAAATGGAGTCATCATGTTATTTTGATGACTTCTTATTGTTTTGATATGATTCAAGGCTCACAATATGCCTTCTCTAAGCTTATAGGAGGCATATTCATTTAAATGAAGCATTAGAGTTAGAATAAGTCTTATCCATGATGCATAAGTTATACAATCTTATTTTGTGGTTGTCAAGGTTCAAGTCTTATAATATTTCAAAGTGTAAACAATTTTTTTTCCACTATCCAATTTTGGTTTATGATGGGATTGTCATGTTTCTTGTGTTGTTTCTCTTTAAAGCATAAAATTACGTAATGTGTAAGTTTTCTGAGATCAGAGTTATGTCTTGATGCATATCAAGAGTCTTGGTGTGGTGTGAAGAGATTATTTAAGATAAGAATTTTAATCCAACTACATAGTCAAGTGTAAAGGTCTGTATGTGCCATGTTGTTTCTCATAAGTCTGACCTATATTTCTCAGGTCTGGATACTGTCATGGTCTTGAGAGAAGGAATCATTTCTCTTATAGTCATTATGAGTCATATACCTTTTTCTTAAATTCTGAGTTGGTCCTTAACGGTGTTGATATTTGAGCCTATAGGATGAAGTATGACTATGCATAAGTCTATAAGGTCCAATCCATCACAGTTAAAAAGAGTATGGAGAACATTGAGTAGTTCCTTAAGGTCTCTGTCAAAGTTGGTATTATGAGTTTAACAGGTGTTTTTTATAAGTTTTTTTCATCATTTGTTTGTAAATAATGCATTATCATGAGCTTTTTTAGAAGATTTGTGTCTCAAGGATATGAGAAAAATGTCTTGTCAAAAGTATGAGTTGTTATCCCAAATGTCATTATGTATCTTAGTGTGTCTAAGAGAGTGTGTCAAATTGAGCTATTTTTTTTAAACTGTCATTATGTTCTTAGAATGATTTGATCTCATAAAATATGTATGGATAGCTACCAAATGCTTGTTCAAAATAGGTCATGTATATGCTCAGTCAAGGTTGTGTAAAGATTCATGTGAAGGATGATGAAATCAAAAGAATCTCCCTGAAATATATAATTCTCCTATATTTTAGAGTGTGATGCATGATTCCAAGGTTGATTAGCATGTGAAAAGTTGGGTATGTTCCTTTTAAGGTCTAAACAGTTACCTTGAGGCATGACATTAGGGTTTGGAGGTATTTGAGGATACAAAAGGACTATACAAGTATAAATGAGTGCCTTGAAGCATAAACAAGGTTGAGGAGTGTCCTCAAAGGCATAGGAACTCCATCAACATCATTATGAGCTATCAAATTGTTCATGGTGTTAGATGAAGCAATATAAGTTTGAAGGTGTGTTCTTGAACATTGAAGAAGTCAAGAAGTTGATGTATTTGTGCTTTTACATTATGTTTTTACACTTGAAACAAGGTAAGGGTTCAAGAAGGGTTGTTGAGGTATGCTAATGCACAATATTTCTCAATGAATATTTTTGTGTGTCCTCATTACTTACATCATATGGTGTTCAATGAAAAATAGTGTTTCTTGTGTACTCCAAATCCTATGATGGACTAAAAGATCTTAAAGGTTATATTGTAGAATAGTTGCAATTGTAGCTAATTGCCTAAGAACTTTGAGTGTATTAATATGAAACTATGAAAGTGATCAAGTGCTTGTTGTAAGGGTGTCAAGAGGAAAAGTGCCACAAATGATAGCCTACAGGTTGGAAAGGTAGTATATGTTGATTCATATGTAAAACATTCAGTTACATATGTCATGAAGACCTATAGGTGTGAGTATTGTTCTGTGACCAAGATTCTAATTCTGAGCCAAGTAAAAAGATGTGAGAAGTCTCAATGTATGCATCCTGATATCTCTATTGTCATTAAGATTGATGGGCTCTGTTAGTAGTTGTTAAATGAGTATGATTAATTTCTAAATGGAAGCCTCTTGTGTCCTATAAACCATGTCAAGATTCCAAATGCTATCAGAGTATTTTTTCAAGTAATGGTTATCTTAAATAGAACTCAATGACATAACATAATATCTTATCTGAGTCTAAATATATGATGTCTCCATGTTTATAGTTAGTATAGTGTCACAAGGAGTGCATTAAGGATTGTTTATGATAAATACTACTTGAAGATGTGCTCATCATGTTTGAATATGTCTTTACAAGGAGTTTTTTCTTTCTTGCAATTGACATAGGAAAACTCAATCCATTTTTGGTACCTCACTATCCATGACTGTGTCTACACAGTCCTCTTAAGTGGTAGAGATGGAAACTCAATTTTGAATGGTAAAATGAAGGATTTTTAAGTTAACCTTTTGAGCAAATCATCTAAGCTCACATGGCTAGACGATGGAAGAGTTCTTATGCTTCAAGTAAGTGTTTCTTTTTAGTTATACATGAAAAAATTGGAATGTTTACTCATGATCAATAGTGATGGTGACTCAAGTATGGAAGATGGTTTCCCTCATTTTTGACATGTTTCTTGAGGTATCTATACTAATGAAGTTTTTTCAAAGTGTTTGGAAGATATTTTGATGGTGATTTCAAGTGAAAATGTGCTAGTGAGAGTATATTGGTGCTCCATGAAGGAAGATGAAGACATATAATTTTAGAGGAGGTAGAGTACATGTGTTTCAGAGGCCTATAGAAGCATGTTTTTGCATGGTAATAGTGGTGATGAAGATTAAATGATGTTTTTTACTCTTTGGTTTATGATGAATGCATATGGAGATGTGTATTCCATGGGTAAATTGATAAAATTTTGGCCTAATATTTGGTTCCTTATCCTCAAGTGAAGATTGAGACACATCTATATTACTCAAAGACAGTGGAATGAATGTTAAGAAGGTTACATTTTTATCTTTAAAGACAGGGGGCTTGATATATCCCACAATGCAAGTGGTTGTAGGTTTCTAGGTGCCACAAGACACTCTATTTATTTCTAAATGATGATTCTAGCATTAACATGTTATTATTAGTCCTCTAACATTGTTGACATGTTGCTATTGTAAGAAGAAAGGTTTCTCATGGTGTGTATGGACTCTCCAAGATAGGGGGAGTGTTTGGTTGACCTTTCAAGAGGTTGATATGGTGTTCTCCAGGCCATTCTAGGTATGAAAGAGATGTTTCTCTCTTTGGTCAAGTTGGTGGTAGTGTGAAGTTGCTTATCTCTGCTAAACATGACTGTAGAAGACTAAAATGGAGCTTTAGAACCTTGATAAAGTTGTAGAGTTGAATTCAAGACATGATAGATAGGTCAGTAACTCTAATTTATTCTCTTAAGATAGCATTTGAATCATTTTTTCTAGGGGGAGTAATAGTTTAATGATTCTAAGCATGTTTGATCTACAGTCGCATGTTGAAATTTGTCAATTTTACACTAAAAGGGTTGTTCATGGCATTAGCACCAAGGTATAGTATGAAGAGTATGAAGATGCCTTATATTGCATGAATTTAAGCCTAGAGATGATGGAAATTGTCAAGAAAGGTAGAGTGTTGATTTGAGATGTTCAGAAATAAAATTGTTGGCATGCTAATGGTGTTGTTATCCTTGCTCCATGACTACTACAGTGACCTCAAGATGCTCAAAACATGGTTGAGATGAAAATTTACTTTTTTTTTCATGCCTAGATGATGAAACATGATTTTTTGGCTCCTAAAAAGGTATAATTCTCCTTTTTCAATGATTTCAAAGGGTGAGAGATATAGAGTATGCAACTAGAAAATAGGTATGCAAGTGTTTTTGCCATCAAAGTTTATAGGTTTCTGAGTGTATTGCCATCAATGACCAAGGGGTAAATTGTTGAACCCTGGTCATTGGTGTTTTCATTGATGTCAAGTGGAATTGATGGAAAAGGAGTGAAAGGTGAAGTGAGACCTTGTAAGGGACATTAAGGTTGATTGGTAGTGCCTTCTGAAGATGTTTATGATGGTTTCATTGTTGTAGGCTTGGTTGGTGAGTAAGGAGTCCAGTGGAAGCTTATATATGGTTGATATGCTTGGATAATATGTTTTTCAGCTCATAAATAATGTTACAATCATGAGAATGAGCTCTCATAGGGTGTATCAGGTCTTCTGGTGGAAGTTGTAGTTGAAACTGGCCCATTTATGCTTGTTTTTGGACCGTAGTGAAGTGTGAAAGTATGGCACATGTCATGAAAAGATAAGGTAAGAATGGATGAAGTATAATAACATTTCCTATAGCATGTATGAGCATTTAAAATGTGTATTCTAGCCTCTAGAGGCAAAATTCAAAAGTTCACTAAAATTACCTTTGAGGATTAACAGTGAATGCTGAGGTAAGTGAGATGGGTTTGAGTAGTACATGAATATTTATGAAAAATAACCTCATGGAATATGTATAGGGGTGACTTTTGGTGCCTCATGACAAATTTAATCAAGTTTTGCAAAGGTATGTGAAAGTTATGCTATTTTTTCTAAAAATGGGTTATTAAGAAGTACAAATGAAGCTACCTGTCTTCTTATGTGTCAAAAAAAATATACATAATTTCTCAGATAACTAATTATATAATTTTTTGTAGTAAATTTTCCTAGAATTCATGTGCAAAAATTGGTTTTTCAAAATAAGGTGTATTTAAGAAGTTCTCATCATTTTAGTGAGGTAGTTTCTCGCTTTCCTTGTCAATGTTCTGAATCGATGGAATAAGATGAAATATTTCACTCTTTCTTTCATTTGGTTAAGTTTTTTTACACCTTATATGGTCAAGTAAGTATATTTTCAAGGCACATGTGGAAAAATGTTTTCTATTCTTGTGTGGTATAGTGCAAGGTTGGTGCAAATGAGCTAGTTAATGTGTTTTTAGGGTGATAGTGAAGTTATTGGATCTCAAGAAGATATTAGAGTCTATTCAAGCCTAAAATCTAGTCATATTTACTTAAAATCCTTCAACATGATATTATCAACTCAAAGGAGGATTCCTTTTGATCATAACTTTCTCTGTCATTGGTGACCTTCATTCATGACCTAAACTTATGTATGCAGTTTGTTGTTCTCCACTTCAAAGGTGAAAACATAGTCTCTAGGAGGAAGTGTAAAGACGTGGTAAGGTATTAACACTCTTCACAACTCCACTAAATGATTCAGTGTCTCAATTTAATCCCAAAGAAAAAATTAAATTGCTTCAAATAGTGCAGTGTCATGGTTCATAGTTGTCTTGTGCCAGCAAAAGGTGTGAAGATCATGCTCTAGATAAATTGTGCATAGGTGTGTATATGGAAGTGTAAATGCTTTTCATTAATCCTTTAGTAATTGGTAAACAATGTTCCTTAAAAGAGTTGATTAGGTCTTCTTAACAACTGAATGTACAATTATTTTCTTCAATCTTGCACTATAACAATGGTGTCCAAGAGCAACATTGAAGAGTTTCAAACTAAAAAAAAATTTGGAGATGAAAGAAATTGCTCCTAACTACTAAAATTACTTCAAATTTTCTAATTTCATCTTGTTTAGAGAGAGAAATTGGTTCTTAACTGTTCTTAGGCTTCACACAATCATGTTACCCTAATTTAGGGCTTTCAAAGTACATTTTTGTTTGAATAGAGAGATTCCACCATCCAAAATCCGTAAAACTTGGAAAAAATGTCTGTGGAAGTGATATGAAGCATATGCAACAAAAAAAATTTGGATTCATTATGTATAGCCAGATAATTATTTAGCATAAGTTTTGGAAACAGTGCACAGTCCGGTTTTTGATAGTGAAACAACTATTTGAGATTCCTTCAATGCAAATTCATGCAATGGATCTCATGTCTTAGTTGTTTCATGTTTGTTAGAGGTTGATCATTATGTTGGAACTCATTCTAGTGTTTGAATATAGTATCTCTTGTAATTGCAAACCTCTCCCTTTCTTGGAGCTCTAGAAATCTGTACAGAGGCAAAATTGTAATGTTATGAAAGCATTTCAAAGTTGGAAGTCAAAAAGTATTTTGAAAAAGATTATAGATCTTCTCAAAGTAAATTTCTTGAAGGAGTTACTCGCCTTGAAATGGTAGGCAGAGGATCTTATGTCTTTGTCTCTTTCAAAATTATTTTGATCTCTTAAAGAACATGAAAGGTCAAGGATAGGATGGTAAATATTGAAGAGAGAAGGGTTAAATTTTTTGAAGGAATATGAATGAGAGGTAATTGAATAGATAGAAGTTGATGCCATAGGGAACTCACTAAGTTACTTAATGATGAGGTGTTTAAAAAAAATGAAATGAGAAGTAGTGTGTGTTGCTAAGATGTGAAGGACCACATAAGGAGAAGGTGGATGTGAAATGAAGAGCATATGAGTTGCAAAAAGAGGGTAACAAGAAAGGGAGTATGATCATGAATAAAATGACTATGTGAGATAGATTTAGGAGTAGAAGTTGATGAAATTTACAAAGAAAAAGGTGCATAACTTAGGAGACAGATGAACAATCATCCAGAAGAGTGATCATGATTTGTTGATGAAGCAACAAGAAACTATATGATCAAATTATAAAACTGTCATTATATTTTTCCTAAGTGAGTGCTTGGGTGACAGGAGTAGGTGCTCCTTGCAAGTTGCAGCTTGCTAAACTAGCCTAGTGGGTGTTTGTCAACCTTCCACTGGGTGCTAGAAGGACTGTGAAGTAGGTTATTCTTAGGTTGAGTGGGTGTTAAACAAAACTGGAAATCACTGTATGTTAAGAATGGGTATTATTAATAAAAGGACTTGATTTCAAGTGGGTTTTCTCCCTCTAAGGGTTTCCCACTATAAATTTGGTGTCTTGTATACTTGTCTTCTTGCAAGCACTTTAATTTGTGTTCATGGTTTGATTGTTAATTCTATTCAAGAAGTTTTAGAAATTTCTAATTTGATTAGCACTTATTCACCGCCCCTCTCAGTGCTTGTGATATCCAACACAAAGGAGGGAATTTTTCATTGTGCTGCAAGTGCCCTTTTGGCTGCATGGAATGTATAGATGAAAATAGTATAATTGGGACCTATTTTGTGAGGATAGAAATAATAAGTGATTTATTTTTATCCATTCCACATTCTTTTGGTTACATTATCAAAAATTCAAACTTGGTGATGTAGTCCTGAAGTGTGTCAAAATAGCTAGGAGTAAGACTAATCAATTCATTTTCCAGTTCGTGCCGTATAATTTTACCTTATTTCCCAAAGCATTGTTCTAAGGTGTCTCATACATATTTGGGTATTTTGGTAGCAGTCATATGAAAGTGCAGATCCAGTGACACAAAAAGGCACAAAATACCATAGGCTTCATCACACTTGTCAAACGATTTCTCTTTATCTGTAGCACTTGTTTGTTCAATTTACAAACCCATACTTATAATCATGTAGAGCTTCTTGTTATGCAAAGTGAGTGATATAGAATTCTTCCAATTGTGATAGTTGAAGGGGGTAAGTAAAATAACTAAATTGGGATTTATTTGCATATTTGAGCATGATTGCAAAAGAAACTAATGAATGGGAAAAGAAGGAATCACAATATTTTTTACACTCTCTAAAACTTACAAAGGTGCAATTATACAAAGAAAGATAATACCTCTAATGTTTAGAGATAAGAAAAACTCACACTTTAAAAAATCTGCACCTCAAAAGGAGCTATCAGCTGAAAGTTATAGAAAATCAGAATTTTGGCCTCGTTAAACACCTTGGAAATCTTGAAATGCACTGATTCAATGTTTTCGGCTTGCTTTGCACCTTCTAAAACCTGGCAAATAGCGGTTAGATTTTTTAAATTTCTAAACACCTTCGAAAACCCGAAAAACTACATTGGAGTTTTCACCTTGTTTGAAACCTCCTAAAACCCGACACACACTCTCAAAGTTTTATACTTGACAGAGAAGTCTCGAAACATGCCTATTAAATTTGATGTTTTTGCACCCTTCATCGGGGGTTTTCACTTTTTGAGCATCTATGGAAATCCAAAATATATTGTCGGGGGTTTTTAACTTGACAAGTAAGCTACGGAACCTTGTTGAATAAATGTCAGAACCATGGTAAATTCTAAAATCCCCCTAAAATAACCATAGATATTACTTGGCAAATATCTAAAAGTGACTTTTGACATATTGGTGAATGTCATGAATTAAAAGGAAATGTTGTCGTATGGTAGCATAATGTTGTTGGCTGGTAGCAAATCTCTATTTTGTGCATGCGATAAAGGTGATTTGAATGTAAAAAATGGCTATTAATATAAACAATAGGCGAATCAACTCAAAAAATAACTTGTACCTAAAAAATTTAAGCAAAATAGCAAGTGACCTAACACCTCAAAATTATCCAAATCCAAATTTCAAAAACCCAAATATTCGTGAATTAACGAAGATTATCCACTAAAATTTACACTGGTCAGAACTTGACGTGTGTTAAGCATGTGTTGGAACCTAAAGCATATTAAATAGGTTGGAAAATCTGAAACATTGGGTGTTGACCATAGTTCGGAGCTTTGACCGCATATTGCAATGTTTTGAAATGCTAACATGTCTCGTTGAAATGTCTTGAATTCCTGAAAACCTGAAACACTAGGTCGGAGTTTTTAACCTAGTAAGCACCTTCGAAACTTGATACACTGTGTCAAAGTTTAGCACATGTCGAACAACTTGAAAAGCCCGAAATACATTAGACATTTTTTTACTTGACAAACAACCTCCGAATCTTGAAATACACATAAATGGTAAGAAAATTGTAAGGAACACCCTAGATCATGAAAAAACCTCAAAAAACCCAGGCTAATTTTTTCGGCTACTTTGTGCAACTGAGGGATTTTAACAAATCCTAAGCTTTTTAGATTTTTTTTAAAACACCCCAGAAATTTCGTAAACCCTCAATAGTGAAATTAACCAAATTTGCACATAAACTTGTCAAATTTTTTAAAAATTGGATAATACCACAACTAACAAAAACAGACAAGTGTTTTACAAGCAAGGCTCTAATACCATATCATAGTTTCCACCAGAATCTCTAATAAAGAATGCTTACACACACGTAGTTGCACGAATCCAAGAAGATCTAACAAGTAATGCAATATAAAATCAACTCACAAAAAGAAGAATGGTGCAAAATCAGGAATCTCCTAATAGGTTAA
The DNA here is from genome assembly GCA_019776745.2 of Taxus chinensis. Taxonomy (NCBI): domain Eukaryota; kingdom Viridiplantae; phylum Streptophyta; class Pinopsida; order Cupressales; family Taxaceae; genus Taxus; species Taxus chinensis. The sequence continues at coordinate 321,088,101 of CM034147.1, read as the reverse complement.
GTGGTGTGTACAAATACCTAAGTGTTGTGGAACTCCTTTATGAGAATATTCTCATAATAGTAAGAGGAGTTACACTCCATAATGGGAATATAACTCTTGGGAGACACTATGACATGTAAGACATGTCATAGTAACTCCTAAGATGTTCATACACCTAAGCAAGATAACTTACCAAGTGTGAAGATTTATTCCAAGTAAATAAATACAAGGAAAATAATATCCTACACCAACGCATTATCTTTTTCGGTGGCTATCTAGCACATAGGATAACATGTTGAATGTATGGGATTTCATACATGCCATGCAATTCGCCATGCATCTTGGTGGGTGTTTCTTAAAATATATTAGGGTGGACCATGAAATCGTCATGTAATTCATCTTAGATATATATTAATTTTAAGCAACAACATTTAAACATTTATCGTACCATAGTCGGTAAAGCATTCTAACCATATGTAAGAGGCCCCATGTTCGAATTTCAATCATTTTGATACAATTTAATTTACACACACAAATTGATAAACACACAGAGCATGATAAACACGACGTGTTTAAATTAACACCAAAATAAATTGTAAGTATAGGAAAATTGATAAACACAAAATAGGATGGTTGAATGACATGGATGACAAGTTGTTGTGTAGTGATTGCTATACTATAAACTAGATAGACATCACCGTATCTACATGTCATATTGTGCACATTCATGTCCAACTATGGTATAATTAGGTTGTGGTCCCATGCAAGTGGCATGTTAATTTTTGTTTGGCAGGTGTAGGAGAGAAAATAACATGTTTTAGCAATAATAAGGTGCCATGAATTTCTTTTTTTTTTTGCAATAAAACTTTAGCAATAGTAAATTTATAGTCCCAAGATTCCTGAATAAATTATTGGAAGAAAAAATTGGTAGAGAAGCTCAAAAGAAATGTCAAGTAACATAAAAATGCCTAATTTTTTTAAAGAGTTAATTTTTCTTTTGTACCCCGTTACTTTATAGGGCTGGAAATCCTCTCTAAAATGTAACAACTCATAATTTTTAAGAGCTTTGTTAGGTGTGAACACTGGCAATAACTTTAAAAAAATATCAAATGTCAGAAAAATTGCCTGTTTTTTTTTGTGTCGCCATTACTTTAGAGGCCTAGAAATCCTCCCTAAAATGTAGCTGCGCATAATTTATAAGAGCTTTGTAAGGGGTAAACAGTAGCAGCTTGGGAGCGTTCTCTTTGTACCGTTAACCCACTTTTTAATTTGTTAATGTATTTAGAGGATTTCTAAGCGTTCGTGAGCGACGTTTGTCATACAGTTTTGTTAAATGCAGTGCCGGGTGCTTCAAGAAGCGTATATATTTGTTCTTCCCCCGTTGACGTAAGAAAGTGAGTGACTGGTACACCATAATTCCCACGTCAAAATTGCGTGTTGAGAAGTCGCGTCGCCCGATGTCCCATTCCCCCGATATGGGTTTTGTGTTGTTGCCATTAAATGAATCAGCTCGGTTGACTTTGGGAGGCGTTGAACCATTGCAATTTTACACTGCCACCGCCTCCTTCCTTGAATTTTGTTTCCACTGCATTGACTCTCTTCCAAATATTAATTTGTCAGGGCGGCAAATACAAGGGAACAGTTTGGCCACCTAAGCCCTCTCAGGCTCACGTTCTCAACAAAATAATTAATTAAGCACGCAACAGTGAAATATGAAGGCGCAAGATAATTACAATATTTGGTTACTTATCCTAACGTAGGTAAGTAATTGGGTGTTAGGTCTGGTGGGGGAGAAATTAGTGAACTACTACACTCATGTGTCAGACTTGGACAGCACGTTTGCACGGGAATCGGGGAATCCGGATACGAAACTGGGTAAACAGATAATCGTAGGTGTAGCTGATTTTTTTTTTCATAGAGTGGGGGTAAACGGGAAATACGGTTTAACAAAGATAGACGATGGTGCGTACTTATTGTCATGGTGTGTCATGGGTTGTTATAAAAAGCGAGAATTCAAAATGGATGGCATTGCAACTTAAATGCACGCGGCGTGGCCCGTGGTATTAAAACGATACGAGTTTTCCTCCATCCATATCACCTTTTCCTGCTTCTGCTTCTGCTTCTGCTTTATTGATTTTCAATGGAGTTTGTAAAGTTATTTGAATCTGTGTGGCATTTGGTGCCCGTGACATCGTGGCTCAAGGCTCGGAAAATTGCCGGCGGCGGGGGGCAACGGGTTCCTAAGTTTTCTCCAGTGGGCAGGTGTCCTGTTGATGAAATGAGCCGGGAAAATCAGAGCGTGGTGTCTGATCTGGACGGAACCCTGTTGCGGTCGAGTTCGTCGTTTCCCTATTTTATGCTCATGGCGTTCGAAGCAGGAGGGCCGTTGAGAGCACTGCTGCTTCTCTTGGCGTCGCCTCTTGTGTGGGTTTTGTACTATTTTGTCTCCGAGACTGCTGGAATACAAGTGATGATTTTTGTGGCCATGGCAGGAATTAAGGTCGCACAGGTTACCAGCGTTGGTAGGGCCGTTCTGCCCAAGTTTTACATTGAGGACATGCATCCGCAGGCGTATAAGGTTTTTGTGTCGTGTGGGAAGAAGTATGTGGTGACTGCGAATCCCAGGATTATGGTGGAACCCTTTCTCAAAGAGTATTTGAATGTGGATTTTGTGATGGGGACGGAACTGCAGGTTGTTGGAGGGTGTTGTACTGGGTTGGTGGCCAAACCAGGCGTTCTTGTTGGAATGAAGAAACAGAAAGCCGTGAGGGAGTATTTCGGAGAAAAGAAGCCGGATATTGGCCTTGGAGATCGTGTCTCTGATTATCCTTTCATGTCTGTATGCAAGGTAACATTAATAGTGCACGTTTAGCTGGTTCTTATACTCAAGTTAGCTTTGTTTAATATTATCCAAGTGCCTTTCTTTTATCATGTCTGTGTAGAATATGATACCCCTCATCTCACTCTGCGAAAATTTAATATATCAGTACTGCAACCTCCATAAGGATGTGATTCTGATTTTCTTATATAAAGCACACCAGTCATTATGCAGTACACTGTACAGATTCTCTGATTGTTCTATTTTAACTCTGAGATTCGTTGACTTTTATTTTGTACTGAGATTGATATATTTAAAGATCCCGGATCAGGTTATGGTTGTTTAATCTTAGATTTTCAAGAGTTACGAGTATTTTGAATGTTTTGCTTAATGTAATAAGTTGGTAATATAATTTGGTTGATGCAGGAAGCATATATGGTGCCCTCAGAGAAAAAATTGGACGCAGTGCCGAGGGAGCAGTATTTGAAGCCACTGGTTTTCCACGATGGCCGACTAGCTGTTCGACCCTCGCCATTGATGTCCCTAGTGATTTTCTTGTGGTTCCCAATTGGTATATTTTTGGCCATAACTCGGATGTTAGTCGGGCTATGCCTGCCGTTTAACATTGCAGTTCCAGCGGGAGCTTTCCTGGGAGTAAGATTGAAAGTCAAAGGTTCACCTCCCATCCAGAAAGAGAATGGCGGAGGGGTGTTGTATGTTTGTCCTCACAGAACCCTTCTCGACCCCATATTTCTCACCACAGCCCTGGGACGCCCTGTTACGGCAGTGACCTACAGCCTAAGCAGAGTGTCTGAAATCCTAGCACCCATTAAAACCGTGAGCCTAACAAGAAACAGAAAACATGACGGACCCACAATGCAAGCTCTGTTGAAAGCAGGAGACCTCGTGGTCTGTCCAGAGGGCACCACATGCAGGGAGCCTTATTTGCTTCGTTTTAGTCGTCTGTTTGCAGAATTAACAGATGACATTGTTCCGGTGGCCATGAATGCAAGGGTGAGCATGTTCTATGGAACCACAGCACGGGGATTCAAGTGCCTTGATCCTATATTTTTCTTAATGAACCCCTGTCCTCGCTACGATGTGGAATTCCTGGAGAAGCTTCCTGAAGAGCTCACAGTATCCGGAGGCAAATCAAGCTTCGAAGTAGCCAATTACCTTCAGAAAAAGCTTGCTGATACCCTCGGATTTCAGTGCACAAATTTCACCAGAAGGGATAAGTACATGATGTTGGCAGACAATGAAGGAATAGTGGGAGAGAGAAAAAATCATGCAAAATCCTTGCAGCCCATTTCAATCTAATCTACAGGAATGTCATGTTGTCAAATTTCCCTTGTTTACCAGCTATTCTTTAGGGTGAGATTTCAAAAATTTGATGTTGGTTGGTTGGTGGAATGTATACTCAAAAGGATTTACATATCATATAGATCCTTGCCCACCATGACAGACAAAATGAATTGAAATTACAGGAGAGATTACAGTTGACAAAATCATTATATGTTTTTTTAGCAACTCGGATGAGATGTAGGTGAAAGTCTGACACGTGATAGTGTAAAGTGAGGTAATAATGGCGGCCCATATCTCCATCCTCCATCCCGGCTTTGAAGGAGTATGTGGCACTGGCGCCTCAATTTGATGTCTGTAAAGTCTGGATTCTTTAATATTCATTGCCATAATTCATTTATTTTTCTCAGGATCATTCAATTCAAAATTGTTTGCATTTAAGAAGTAATCACAATCTTTGAATAAAGCCTGTGACTGTGTAATATAATGTATGTAGGCTATGCATGCAATGTTTAAATACTGAATTAGATTGATGATTCCATATCCATTGCCGTTGGCAGAGTAATTGCTCTTCACGTTGACTAGGGTTTAACATTCATCGACACGCCACCTTAATACCGTTCAACCAGGGCAATTCGTCACTTGAATAATTTCTATTACACATCATGTGGCATTCACTTATTTTTTGGCGTGCTCAGTGACATCAGGATTGAAAACACGAAACCAGGAAATCTATTACACTTCACGTTTCATGTCTCTGTTTGACGTTTTATTGGTGCTAACATCTCTAACATTATGGGTTTCATCTTTGAGAATGCGTATACAATGTTTCAAAGATGCAACATGCAAGGTTTTCAAAGAAAAATTAAAAGGTCCACATAAAATCTTGTAAGATTTCTATTTGCAATTTAGGTGCCTCGATCAGGGAAGAAAGGCCTTAACGCCCTTGGTTTTTATAAAAAAATTGGCCACTTCATGTGCCATACAATCATAATTTCAATTTGGAGATCGTTTACACATCCATCATGTTTTTAGTTGGTAAAATATTTAAAGCAAATTTCTAAGTTACCTCTATGTTCAAACTTGCATATTTAAAATATGACCGTTATTTTTATATAGGCTTATATACACTTTATATTGATTATCATAAATATATTTTTAAAATTCTTAAATAAATGAAAGTTACAATTTATATATTTTATCAATTTTGTATTAATAATCATGTTTTGTACAATTTGAAAGGTAATAATGAACGGTTATATCTTCCCCGACGACCCCCCCCCCCCCCCCCCGAAAAAAGGTTGGCGAGTATAAGTAGTCAATCAAATTTAAAGCTTCGATATGAGTTGTCTCATTTGCATAAGATTGAGACATGAATGTCTACATGCATGCCATGTTGACTATTGTTTCCTACTCGCTTGTTGCATCTAACAAACACACTACCATGCTACCTATCTTGAAAAAAAATACACACACACACCATGACTAAAATTAATTAGTTAATTCTACAACCTATAAAACATACACTATGCACTCCTTATCTAATTTAATTAGCTATTTAAATAACTAAAAAGCTAAAGATCAACTCATCTCCACTTCACTAGCTCACTTACTCAATTTCTAGAAAGCTACAAAAGAAGAAGTTAAATTGCATGCACAATTGAAGAATTCAAAAGCCAACTATTAAAATTAAAGCCTCTTAATTTTTTATTCAAACAAGCAAACTGTATAGACCAAATCAACATGTTAAATTAGGAAAATGCATTCATTAACCTGCAACTAAGTCAATTTTGATTATCAATCCATGGCCTCTCCTTCAGCTATAAATAAGAGGCCCATCTCCTCACAAATCGATATTTAGATGCTCAAGGCATTTGCAGTGTTACTCTATCAAATTGCCACACAATTGCAGGCACCATTATGTTGTCCATTTGATCAAGGATCTCACAATCAAGCACATTATTCATTCATTGCGCGTAGCACAAATACACTTCCATTCAGATTCAGAGTTGGAGCATCCCTATTCAATCCATCAAAGAGATTCAACAAGCTTAGTACTTCATTCCATGCTTCAGCGATCTCATCTGAGGTTGCAAGGAGACATGAAGGAAGGGATCAAGTTTTCACTTGTCATATGTTTTCTTCCATTATTAGTTTTTCTCTTATTTACATTTTGGCATGCCTAGTGGGACTCCCATGCTATCTTACTTGTTTTTTTCATTCTAACATAATTTTCATATTTCTTACAGTGTTTATCGGCTACTAAAAAATTTTCATGTATTCTAGTGAGTTAGTTTGAGAGAAATTCCAAAACAATAGTCTTTTGTTTATATTTCATCTTTTTTTTGTGCAGCTATAGGTACCTTGCATTTCCATGGACTCAGATGCATGAGCGTTGCATGCAATCTATGTTTCCGTCAAGCAAGTGCGTTTTTTGCCCTTGCATGTGTCTCTGTTTCAACACTTGTGCTTACATGACCTCACATGTGTTTGCGTGAAATTGGATACACTAGCGTTGTAAAACTTGCATTTTTGTTGTTAGCATTTCTATTTATTTGCATGTATGCGTTATTAGCTGTGCTAGCATTCTAATATGATGTTTAGTTATTTTTCTGCACACAAGTTCAGATTTGTGTTTCCGCTACCTCAAGTGCATTTTCGTCATATTGAGTGTGCTAATGTTGATTAAAATTATGTTTGTGTAAGGTCAAAGTGTGTCTGCGCGAGTTCAAAGTGTGTTTTTGTCACCTGTAAGTTTTTCCCTATTACTGTTACATGCATTTCCACTTTGTGTTAAATTTTAAAATTTGCACAGTTTTTTAGAATTCTAGTAAATCATTCCCTGTTGTTTTTAAAAATTATTTTTCTTACTTTTTTTAGTAGTTTTAGACTAAAATAACATAATCTAATGTTTTCTTTAATCGTTTTGCTAAATTGTTTACTTTATTTAGCTTATTTTTAGCTTTCGCTTTCCAAGCACTTAAGAATTTTTATTTTAAAAATCAAACTCATGCATGCTCTTCTCTTGTGCCTTTAAGTGATCTTGAGAATCAAAAGTGGAAACGATTCTATTATAAATCTATTTTATTAATCATAACACTTTTCTTCCACAATCAAACTCGTGTATTCTCTTCTCTTGCGCCTTCAGGTGATCTTGAGAATAAAAAAAGGTGACATTAATTATGTTATTAATTTGTTTTATTAATCATAACACTTTGATTTCAAAATAAATATCGTGTATTCTCTTCTCTTCGTCCTTTGGATGTTCTTGAGAATAAAAAGTGATTGTGCTTTCTTTGTAGTTTAACTTTTCATCACAACCAAACCATGTATGCTCTTCTTTTATGCCTTCAGGTGAACTTGAGAATCAAAAACAATAGAAGTTGTTTTTCTTGTATCTAAATCACTTGGTTTTGTAAAAAAACTGCTAATCTATCTTATGCAGGACCACTTCATTCAAAAGGAACTTCATCTTACCAAATAAACAAACAAACTATTATCTACTATGAATGCAAGTTTCCTTAGTCAAAGAAAATTGAAAATTACTAAAAAAACTTGCTAAAAATCAAAGGTACACTTTCATTTTAAAGATTGTCAATTACAATTTTCATTTACGCATTTCAAGTTGGAAATAACCTTACTTGTAACTATCTCATGCATTTGTATTTATAGGCAGTGGCATGGGTTTCATCACCACTTAAACTACATCGGTCATGCATATTTCACCACCACACACCAACACATTTTTCATTGCATTGCACTTGAGACCTAGTCTCCAACAACGTTCTGTGCATTCCAAGTCTTGGAGTGAATTTTCTCTTGCATAGGACATGGATCTAATATATTTCCATGCTTGTAGATGGATGAAGATAGACTCTTTGACCTAGTGAGTGCTTTAGAATTATAGTAGAGACTACTCTAGATGGTGTGTATCTGATTTAGGAAGCTTTAGGAACCCTTTAAGTTCTATTGGAATGATTTTTGTAATAATAGGTTGTGAAAATTCCATGTGATTTATAAGGTGAAAATGAATTACATATACAATCTTCTGTAGGCGAGATACTATGATAATTTAAACCTTATCAATATAAATTGACCAAAAGAATGATTTATAATTGAAACAAAGTTATTGATTATGAAATGGTGGGACTGTATAGGTCAGCTAAGACCATGTCTTAAAATAAATAATCTTGAAATTATATTCAATACATATCAAACATGTTTATTTATAAATGTCCAATGGAAGGAGTGGAACCCCAATGGACAAATGCGAAGATGGAAGGTCAAGTGTCAGTCTCCGTGGAGGAACTGACTGGTGGTAAGAAAATAATAGAATATGCCAACATCCCCCCCTTATTTCATTATTTTTACAAAGGTACCCCAAAAACATCACAATCTTATTTTGATTTTGGTATGTCTTCTTCTAAGTCATCATCTTGTTGAGTCATGATGTGTCCTTTCCACTTCATGTGGCAAGGATGATGTCTAAAGTTTTGTGAATTACTATGATCAGATGTGCTCTTGTTTCTTGATTTGTGGATGAAGGGGTGGGATGGTATAATCGTGTAGTGAAACTCAGACACTTATGGGGGCATTATTTCTTGACTTTTTCATCTACATTGTATCATTCTTCAAGACTGGCATGAATCTTCTCTGTCTGGCACTATACGATGAACAAGACTCAATCAAGTAGCCCTTGATGCACTATGTCCTCAAATTGCAAGTTTGGGATACTTTCAAGTAACAAAATGTAGAAACCATCTCTCCCTTGGGCTTGACTTTGGTTTCTCAAAGCCTGCACGTCTTTATGGCTGCTTGCAATATTGCTAGCATCTCCAGGAATGATTTTCATGTACTCAGATTACTATGCGGGATCATAGGCTTTACCTTATTGACTTTTTGCTCACATTCCATAGGAATATGTTTGTCTCTTGTAGCTTTATAACATAATTAATGAAATATATGGAGTTGGGGCTTGTGATAAACTTATGTTTTCTCTAATTGAATCCTCTTTAATTGATAGTGTTCCTCTTTGGTCTTCCAGCCAAATTCTCTATGCATGAGTAACCAAAAAAATGATTTGATGGCTCATCCTAGTCTCTGCTTGGACCGTATCAGGAAGTTTGTGGATAACTCCATATGCTTCCACATGTTCCCTGTATTTAATCTAGGTCTATACCACTTTTCAAATACTTCCTCACACCTTTGGATGCCAAGTCTCACCTTCTGCAAGTCATTGCAATATTATCCTTACACGTTCCCTTGGTCTTCTTGAGATATAGGTCGCTTGGTCTTCACAATATTTTCCCATGTTAGTTGTCGTTGCTAGAGCACCTACTCTACCTCCACACACCTCATGATCTCCTACACATAGGTCATTGGTTAAATCCCCACATAGGTTGCTGGTGATTTTCCTTGTTGCCCGTTGGATGGTTGGAGTTCCTTTCCATGTCTACACAAATCAAAATTTCCTCTATCTCCAACATTCCTTCATATCCAAATAGGTTTGATGCATAGGTGAGCAGGTTGCATGTGAGCATGTGAGCAAGTCGCTAGGTGAGTAGGTCACCAAACAACATGTTTATAGTTGTTATAGGAAAAATGCTAGAGAAAAATTCCACACAGGTCCAACGTCTACAATTGATATGATACCATTGTCTTAAAATAAATAATCTTGAATTTATATTCAATACATATCACACATGTTTATTTATTCATGCACATTAGAAGGAGTGGAACCCCAACAAATAAGTGTGAAGATGGAATGTCAATTGTCAGTCTACGTGGAGGAGGTGAACCGACTGGTAGTAAGAGAACAATGGAATATGCCAAAAAAATTGACCCCACATCTTGAACCTTCTATATTATTTTAGACAAGAGAGAGAAACATCTAAACATAAAGTTTTTTCAGTAATATTAGATGTTTTATATTGCTTTGATGAAATAATATTTCCAGAATTGACAACCAAGCATAGTGTAAAGATAAGTAAGTTGTAGAATGACTACATAGATGAGGAGATTAGATTCCAAATTTGATAATTTGTCTTAACAAGGATACAAGGTCAAACTTGGCATTACACCAGACAATTTACCATATTTTATTATCTACATATATTAAAAAATTCTAATACATTGAAAATGACTGGAATAAATAATCATAATTTTTTGGAATGCCTAATTTTGGTGTGTATTGTAATTTAGTGTTTATGAATGTGTAATGTATATGCCCTAATTTTGATTTGTATTACAAATTTTACATTTATGAATGTCTAATGGATACACCTTTTTTTTTGTGACGCCCTTTTGCAAAAGTCTAATGTGACACTATAATGTGACACCCTAAATAAAAACACACAAAAAAGTAAAACCTCAATTATGTGACACCGTAGCATGACCATTGTAATGTAACACCTTAATGTGAAACCCTAACATGACACTCTAATGTGGCATCGTAATGAAGCAACCTAATATGACACCGTAATCACGACATATTTGATCTAATTTTTCAATTTTGACCTAATGTGACCTAACCTCTCTAATTTGACCAAATATCCCCTCATTTGACTCAAAATCTCCTAATTTGATCAATTACCCCTAATTTAACCCAATTTGATATAATTTACATTAAAGTGATGTGGTTTCCCCTAATTTCCCCTAATTTCCCTATTTTAACATAATTTCCCCTAGTTTGATATAATTTACCCAACATCAACCTCACTAACGTGTCTCAAAGATTAATTTCAACTAATTTAAATGTCTCACATGATATAATAGATAACATTGAATATGATCAAAATTAAGAATCATAATTTTTTTGCAATGTTTAATTTTCGCTTGTATTGTAATTTTATGTGTACTATAATTTTTATTAGTGTTTAATAGATACACCCTAATTTTTATGTGACACCATAAACACAAATAAACATAATAATTATGTGATACCATAAACACAAATAAACATAATAATTATGTGACACCCTAGAAAAACATTGTAATGTGTCACCCTATCATGACACCCTCATATGTCATTGCAATGCAACATCATAATGCAACACCATAATGTGATGCACTAACAATGGTAAAACCTAGTACAACACCCTAATAATGACATATTTGACACAATTTCTTAATTTTACCTAGTGAGACCTAATGTCTCTAATTTGACATAATTTCAAATAATTTGAGAAAGTATGGTTATGAAGTGTTGGCGAAATATTTTATCAAGGAAAAAATATGTATTTCATCAATGCTCGCAGTATTGAATCCATCCTCTTGTGAAAGGTACATCTCCCATTTATGTCAATCTGGAAACTATTGACACTATACTAATATCCTTGGGTGGCGAGAGGTCGGGGAATGTGTAGAAACACCCTTGTTGGAATTGAAACACTAGGCTAAAGAGGGGAGAAATTGTAGGTAGGGAGAGGGAGAAATAAGAAGGGGAATTGTATTGATAAGAGGAATTGAGATTTCATCAACTACAATTCATAGGTGATTCTATTTTCAATTGGAGGAAACAAACAAACATAACACAACATCATAAGATAACGAAATGAATAATTACAAGAAAAATAAAAAGCTTTATCAATTTTTATTCATTCCACAAAGAATACATAAAGTCCTTAAAATTATTCCAAATGCTAACATGGCTTGGTTGAGTGACAAGATGATAATGGAGGAAAATTACAATGCATGGGAATGGAAGAATACAATGCATGGGAATGGAAGAATACATTTTAGTGTATTTCAATGTTACGGGTTGTTGATTTCATATTTTGAGAAAAATTAGAACAAATAAACTCCAAATTGGATGTGAATCAATTTTATTAGAAAGATAATCCCAAGAATAATAGATTCTCTAAATTTGGTGATATTTAGTTGTCAGGATCAATGGGAATTTCAAAAACGGGTTATGGCAGGGAGGAAAGCTTGTAAATTAGTGTTAATAGGAAAGAGGGAAAAAATTCATTTGGTCAGATAGGGGGAAGTTTTTTTATGAATGATTTGAACTTAGGATCATTAAAAAACTCTTGGTAAGAGGAATTAATACTCCAAATTTTGTGATATTATCTCACGGGGTTTCGGAGAACGAGCCAAATCAATTTTACACTGGCATAGGGTTTTTCAATGGTTTTGGAGCTGAATGGTGGTTTTGATCATGTCATGGGATTTATTTCACCTCATATCACATTTTATAGCTCTAAATGATGGGCTTAGAGAGTGTAATGAATTCTCAAAGTTTGGCAAGGTTCCTCCATATGAGCCATGTGTAATATTCAGTTCAAATTTTGAATTTGTTGGTGAAATAATTTATCGATATAGAAAATTAGGTGTTTCCACCAACACTCATGGGGATACACTCCTCTACATTGAATGGTGTGGCTACCATTATTTAATGTAAATTAATCCATTCATATCTAAATGATGTTGGTTTGCCAAATAGGTCGGGGATCACACAGGAACACTCCACTGAACCTATGGCGAAGTGCTTGTATGGGTACAAGGGAGGAAATTACAACGATGAGGGGTGAAGGAGAGAAATTAGACAAAGGAAGGTTATTGTTGTGAGTAGGCACTATAATAATTCACACCCAATAACTAGATTAGTTTAACATTAAATATAGATGAAAGAAAAAATTAAGCCATTAGTAAGACAAACATAACCCACACAGACACACAGTTCTTTGAGGCCCATTTATCAAAGATATAAAGCTCTTTTTGATCACTATACTTAAAAAGTACATATAAGACAGGAAGTAGTGGAATACATTAAGAAAGAGGAATGGAAGAAATGTATCTTTTATTTCTTGGGCATTGATGATTCAAATCTCAACAACAACAATCCACAATTTATACAACATATAAGCTATCAAAATATAGCATTTTTAGGATCCTTTGGAATGGAGAAGCCATCCCAATTTATAACAATGTGAATTGAACTTTTACCTACCCCCCACATGAATCTTCACGAGATCATTCACTTGTGACTGTACATCTTCCTAGGAAGTGAAAACAAGTTCCCTTTTTACAAATTAAAGGGACTTTTACATTGAAATTTTATAAGATTACTTAAGTGAATGAGACAAAATACAATTATTATGTCCAATGAAGAATTAGAAGAGGGAGAGAAGAAAGGGGGAGAAGTAGAGAAGAAGGTAAAGGTCAAGACATTTTTGATGAAGAAGATCCCCCAATGAAGAACTTTTTGATTCATGCTTCTTGAGGAGAATCCTCTAGAATGGGTACTCATTGCTTGAATTCCTTGTTGAGCTAAACTATCACAACTGTCAACTTATATTCCTCTAGAATGAAAAAACAGACCAAAACTTTGATCCATGTCCCGTGGACATCGCTTATCTTCTTACATTGAGTGAGCCATTCTTCATGATCCATTGCAATTACAACAATGCAACTTTTAATGTTGGTCAAGGACTCTTAATTGTCTTCACTAAAGGAAAGAGGGTCACCTTCCTCCTTGACTAGCTCTTGAAATGAAATGATGAGTCTTCAATGAGTGGATGTAACTCAGGTTTTTGAACAAAATTGTAGACATCATTCGAGATCTCGAAAGCATGTTGTCCATAAGGTTCTAGCTCAGATATTACATTCTTGAGAATTACATATCTCTCATGAGAGTATGAGAATCAAAATATATCATCTTAGAAACTAGTGGGAACACCTCATCTAAATGATTGACCCAGTTTGTAAAATCCTCCTTAGCTTTCTTTACTTATTCCCAAGTTTCAAGAACATACTTGATGAGAGAAATAATATATGAAAACAATGCCTTTCCTTGGTCAATGATTTTATCAATCCAATTCTCATTAACCTTCCCCTGTATCATGTAACTTTGTACTTTCTTGATTACCTCATGATCAACACTGCTGATTGGAGGAATATCTTCGATCAGAAGAAAAGATGTTGATTCGGGTCCCAAGAAGGGTTGAATGTTAACACTGAGAGATTTTACATGTTCCTCCACTTTCATAATTGTTTTCTTGTATTCTTCATTCTAAGAGAGGATTCGAGAAGAAGATTTATTGAACAAATGGGAATCACTCTCTCATGAAAATTAACCCAATGAGATGCGGGTCAACTCATAATTTGACAAAGTCATTTCCTAAATAGGATTTTCAATATTAGGCCTCAAAACTTCAACATTATGATTATCTAAGATGCCATTGAAGAAGTGGGATGTTTTCTAGGAATTATTTCTTTGTTTGGACTTAAAAGTTCCTGAGATTGCTTCAAGACTTGGAACGATAGCATGTTGTGTTGTTCTTTGCCCACTTTCAAGCAATTCATGAATCCATGGGAATGATTATTTAAGTGTTAGCATGATATATGTTAGTGGAGCATTTTCAAAAGATTATTTTGGAATCAAGTATTTATCACCATGAGGAATATATGACATCTTGGATGATTGGATGATCTACACTGAATCACACTCATTTGGTAGCTCCTTCTTGCACTGCCCACCTCAACTAATTCACCTTGAATAAGACACTCAGTTCACCCAGACATGTCACAAAGGAGATGTGGATGGATCTAACCTGATTGGAAAGTTAAAATGAAAACCTTGGATTGAAGTTTCAACTGATATATTAGCTCTTTTTAATTCTTATTTGATTGCAAAATTCCTCTCGTTTACAACTGCTACGCCATATAGTGTTTTATTATGCAAATGTGACCAAAATGATGCCTTGAGACCTTTGTGAGTATCAGGATCATTTGAGAATGTGTGAAGGACTGAAATGTGACCACTTTTAGCTCATCTCATCCACTTAATACTTTTATCATGTTTCACATGGGTTCCCATTCTTACCAATTTTTCCATTTTTTTTTCCAAATTTGCCACTATTGAATGTTTTGCACTTGAAGGAGTATCTTAAGAAACTAGAAATCCAAATTTCCTTAGAATAGATATTTTTAGTAAGCTATGTGATAAGGACTCACTAAAATTCTAAAGTGGTCTTCCCGGTGTTGGATTTAAAAGAAACCAATTGCATAAGTTTACATAATTCATTTCAAGGCTTTGCTCCAATTTTTAGGGGATTTCGTTCGCTGGAGTTGAGTAGATCTAAGAAAAGGTGATTTTTTCTTGAAAAAATCATTTGTAAATTAAAAAATAATGAGTAAATAAATGGGGGCTTGAAAATATTGCTCTTAAAGGGCTTTTCACCAATAATCCATGGTTAAAATTTCATGGAAAATTGAGTTTGAGAACATGAGATATGAGAACAACTTAATTTGGGAGAAATTACACAATAGAGGGTTCTTTTCGTGCTTGAATGTCATAACCAGATCAAAATTAGTGGCTTCCAAGGATTCTGATTTACGATTTTAAGTCATGTTTTCAAGGTGTGAATGGTGGTGATCATGAGAAAATGCATTTGTGGAGTGAGAGATGGATAAAGGAAGCACATGTAGGAGGGAGCAATGGAAGTTTGAAAAATTATAACTTCTGGGTTTTTAAAACTTTATGGGGTGGGGAAAAATTTTATGTCCCCATTTTACCCTTTGAATGGGATGGAATGGACAATTTTTTTCCCCCTAGCCTTATGATTAAAAATGGTGGTCATTGATTGCTTGGCAAATGAGGGGGAAAAGCTAGCATTTTAGCACCTGGGAGATGAAACTGGTCATATGAGAAACCATGGAAGAGAAAAGGGGGAGGGGATTAATTTTTTGTCCTAATTTTCCCCTTGGAATTGGATTTAAGGGAAAAAAAATTGTGTCTCAGCCTTATGATGACAAGTGGCAAGCTGAGGTTTCTCGAGGCGGGGAGCTAGAAACTTAGAAAAAGGGCTTACTAAGGGTTTCCAGGGTCATGTGATGGGTCCAGGGGATTAACTAGTCTTGGGGTGAATTTTTGTGTCCCCATTGTACCATTTTGATGGGATGGAAGGGAAAAAAAGTGTGATTTATCCTCTTACTGATATGTGTCCACCTGAAAAATTTCTAACTATGAGAGTGTACCTTGAGAGAGACCTTGAAGATGAAGTTCGCAAAGCTCTAGAAGGAATTTTTTGGAAATTATTTATATGATTTTGAATAATTTTTTAGAAGAAAGGGATGGGTCCCATGATCTAATTCTACCTTTGACATTCCCTAAAAAATAATCTTGTTTCTCAAGACCGCAAGGTTTGCCTTCCAAAAATAGACTGTGGAAAGAAGATATTTGGTCTTGTGAAACATTAAAAAGAACCATCATTTAGATAATTGAATTATATTTCCAATGGTATATTATTTTACCTATAACTCTTTATGGATCTCCTGAAATCATCTTCTGAAGCTCAGACACTATTTTGAACTGCAAGCTCCTTCACCTTCAAAAACCCACTTTCACTGAAGTTGTCCCTAATCCTTCAAATATTCCCTAAAAGTTCCTAAATCACTTTCAATATGATATTATCTCATAAATACCATTTCCCAATGAATTTTTTTCTTCAACTCTACTCCATAGAATGCACACCCACCTTAGAAAGGCTAAAAATAGCCATTTCTAAGTTTACTGAAAAATCTGCCTTAAGAGACACTGTCTCGGAAGAACTTCATGAACATGTTTTCATATTTAAAACACATGGGAAAGGTTATCCAAACAAATATGAGAAATTATAGGATGGGGATAGGCATGGAATAGGTGGAAAGATGATCCAGAGGAGTGCTTAGAAGGGCGTACAAGCAAAATTTTTGACACTAGGGTAAAGTTGTCATGTTTTCGATAGGAATTTTTCCCTTACAAATATGTCTCTATCTTGGGTTCATGTTATATATTTATCACAATGAGGAAAAATAAAATAGGAACCACATAATTGCAAGACACTTTGTGGACCAATGTCTCATCCATTGGACTCATGGAGTTAGTTTTTTCTAAACACACACACACGAACAATCACACAGAAGGGAAACACACCAAAAATAGAAAACAACACACAATGGAAAGGGAAATTATATTATAGGAGAGGGATATTTATAGAGATAGGAAAAAAATGTACACATATCCAGAAATGGGTTAGGAGAAGTACATACCATCATGGAACAACGAACTGAAATTTGTTTTTTGAAGAAAAAAATTCACTATTTGATCATACTAGACTCCCGTGATGGATTTTCATGGCTTGAGAATAAGGAGACAAACAAAGATTACATCTTCATAAATATATTTCATTGAAAACATTCTTTCATCTAATGAAAAATAATTTACCAGTTTGAAGTTCTTGCATCTTGCAGTTCCGGCTTCAAGCTTTGTGAATATGAGAAGCCAATACTCCACATTCTCAAAAGTGGAAACATTGAATTTTTCATGGAAACATTCCTCCTCCTTGAATTTCAACATGAAATCATCTCTTAAATCAATAAGGCACTTAGAGGAACTGATAATAAGATGATTTACTTCCCGATCGACAACTTATTTAAACCTTTCCCTTTGTTTTTCTGAACAAGTGCTTTCAAAAATAAAGTCCCCATCATTGGCATGGAGGTCTTCATCATCCTCATGCAAACATTACGACATGGAATCATGTTTGAGACCATTAGAGACTTGGGAAATGGTGAATGCAATTTGATTTTTAGTCCTTTCACATGACTCGTGCACATTCTCACTTTGTTTCAAACAATGATCTTCAATACAAATTAGCTCAACATTTTTCTCATTATCATCCTTCGTGGCAAAGGTGTTGTCTTAAATATTGAGAATATTTATAGGATATTCAATAATATCCTTTCCTTTGCATTTATTATCTTCTTCACAAAATAAGAAATAGGAAGACTCATCTTCACATCTGATCTCATCCATCCATGTATCGAGGGAGACATCAAGCTCATCCATTTAGTTTGTATCATTATCCAACATTGGTGCATGGGAAGTAGAAAAACAACATGCATTGTACCTATCTTGCATTTCCATGGCCTGAGTCAAGATATCAAGACTGACTTGAGGGGATTCAGTTATTTCTGTAACCTTTAAGATGTCTTGCACATATAACTCTTCTGATTTTTCCATATAGTCATTCTCACCTTTACTGGAAAGGTCATCACATTGAGCTTAAAGGAGATGACTGAAAATATAATCCACACACTTCCATGACTTATTTGAAACATTCTTGTTCACCTCCTCTATGCTTCTTGTTTCCCAAGGATTTCCTTCTTATAATAATGGGCATACTTGATTTTCAAAATTCTCAAACAAAGAGAAAATATCCTAGTTATATGAGAAAGACACTCGTTTGAGCTCAAGATCCATTTCATTATCCTCATGAAGAGAAGTAGAGAACCATGTTGGGGTAGAAATATGGGAAGAATTTTCAACTCTTTCTTGACCATTCATTATTAAATATTCTTTCTCATATGGAAAATGAAATATTTCATACTCACTGTGATGATCAACATTATGCTCCTTGGGTGAGGGTGGTGAAATCATCTTTTCAGAGAGGTCATGCTCAAATTGTTCATCCCCCTTGGTTTCAAGAAAGAAATTGAATTCTTCTATTTGTTCATCCATGACTGAACCGGGAAGATAATTTGATTCTTCAACTTTCTCCATTTCATCATTCAACATTTCTACATCATTTGAAGAATCAAAATTCGAAAGGATATCACCCATGATTACCTTGAATTTTTCATCTTGAGTTTGGGATGAAGAATTTATTTCTCATAAATATTCATGACTGATGAAATCTTCAACAAGAATTGGGTCTTCTATTGTACAACAAGAATCCTCTTCACTTGAATTCATTGTTTCATCAACATGATGTGCCTCAATCTAAAATGAGTTGATGAACAGGGGTTCAAATATCATGTCTTCTTCATCATCCTCCATAGTTTTGATTTGATTATTAATAGAATGTTCAAGGATATGACATTCATCATAAGTTCCCAAGAATATTATAGGGATGAACACCTCGTAGTGTAGGAAATCATCAAGGTCTTCCTCCATAGGGAAAATATCCTCTTCTTCCTCCTTTTTTGATGAAGTGCTTCAAGTTCTTCACATACTTCTTGCATGGCTTTAACATAGTTCAAAATTTCAAGGTATATTTTGGGATTGGAATTTACTTTTGAAATTCTCACAACTCTTTGCACATGCTCAGTTTTCAAGGCTGCCATTTCTTCATTTCTATAAGCAAGGAAATCATCCCAAGGAAGAGAGGTAAAAGACATAGTTCTAAGTTTCACGTTCAGTTGTTTGAGGTTAAAAGTATTACCTTTGGTAGATTCTTCATCTTTGTTGTATTCATACAACATCGTGTACCTCCTTTGCATCTTTTTCATCAAGTTCCTACCTTCTTCATCATCAACAAGTCCCATTATATTTCTTTTAGCAGAAACTTGCCTGAACTGAAGCCACCAAGATTTGATAATAGGTTCTTCACAAATAGTAATTTTCTTCATTCTACACAATATTTGTTTGATTTTTGGATACATCACACTAGCCTCCTTTCTCTTGTCTAATTTATGATTTTTAGTGAAGTAACTGAACTCTCATATTTACAAGAACTGGTCTAGAATGATGTTTAATAAAAAAAAAATTCTTGGCAACCATCTTCTTCTTCTTCTTCACTTTCACTCATTGGTACCTCAATCTAATCTATAAATTTACTCATTGTATTGTGAGAAATGAACAGGACATGGATTCATTCCTTAACAGAGTCACCTTCAAAAATCAATTGATTCTTCTTTGAAATCTGATTTTTTTGATTTTGTTTTTTTAATTTTTTTTAATTTTTATATTTTACAAAGATATTTTTTGGGTGCACGAGGGAATATCTCTCCCTAGTGGAGTCACCAAATTTTTTTGGTGAAATTATTTGTTGATATGGAAATTTGGGCGTTTCCACCAATGCTCACTGGGCTACACCCCTATGCATTGAATGGTGCGGATCCCATTATTGAATGTAAACTAATATATTCATATCTAAATGCCATGGGTTTTCCAAATAGGCCAAGGATCACATAGGAACACTCCAATCAACCTATGAAAAAGTGCTTGTATGGGGTAGAAGAGAGGAAATTTCAATGATGAGGGGTGAAGGAGAGAAATTAAACAAAGGAAGGTTATTTCTCTGAGTAGGAAAAATTAGAATTCACAATAATAACTATAGTAGTTCAACATTCAATATAGAGGAAAGAAAAAATGAATCCATTAGTGAGATAAATAGAACCCACTCAAACACATAGTTCTTTGAGGCCCATTCGTCGAAGATACAAAACTCTTTTTTATCACTATACTTACAAAGTGCATATAAGAGAGGAAGTAGAGGAATACATAAGGAAAGAGGAATGGAAGAAATGTAGCTTTTATTTCTTGTGCACAGATGATACAAAACTCAAAAACAAAAATCCACAATTTCTACAACATATAATCTATCAAAATTTAGAATTTTTAGGATCCCTTAGAATGGAGAAGCCATCCTAATTTATAACAATGTGAATTGACCTTTCAACCACCCCCACATGACTCTTCATGATCTCATTCACTTGTAACTTTACATATGCCTAAGAAGTGAAACCAAGTTCCTTTTTTACAAATTAAAGGGACTTTTACAATCCAACTTTATAAAATCACTTAAATGAATGAGATGAAATAAAATGATTACACCCAACAAAGAATTAGAAGAGGGAGAGAAGAGAGAGGGAGAAGTAGAGAAGAAGGGAGTATTTGACATTTCTGATGAAGAAGCTCCCCCAATGAAGAATTTTCTGATTCATTCTTCTTAAGGAGAAGCCTCTGGAACGGGTACATGATCCTTTAATTCTTTATTGAACTGAGCTATCATAGTTGTCAACTTATTTTCCTCTGGAATTCAAATGCATCCCAACACTTCGATCCATGTCCTGGGGACATCGCTGATCTTCTTGCATTGACTGGGCCATTCTTCATGATCCATTGCAATTAAATGAAAATTTTGATGTTGGCCAAGGACTCTAAATTTTCTTTACTGAAGGAAAGAGAGTCACTTTCCTCCTTCTTGACTAGCTCCTGGAATGAAATGATGAGATATTCTGATAATGATTCCTTATTTAGCAGAGGGAACTCAATTTTTTGAACAAAATTGTAGATATCATTCAAGATCTCAAAATCATGTTGTCCATAAGATTCAAAATCAAATATTTCATTCTTGAGAATTACATATATAAAATCCATGTTGTGGATCCAAACTTGAGCCAAGTTCTCGATGACGACTGTCATTAATGCTCGTACTTTAATCATATTATTCTATCAATCCAGGGTGGTGTCCATGGATGTTTATAACATAAAAAACAATATGAAATGTATCTATACATGTACTTTAACAAAAAAAACTAAGAGAATAATGAAATGATCGTGATTACAAAATAAAATACTTTGAGGGATTTGATTAGTTCTGGAAGATTATTTATATATTTTATTAATTGAAGGGAATTGCGGTGATAGTAAATCTCTAGTTATTGGCTGCATACCATCTCCCAGTGACTGGAGTACATTCTAGACCTCAAAAACATCCTTAATATAGGTTGAGTTAATGGTACATGTTTCATGTTCATGATGTAATCCTTCCAGCTGTATTACCAGTAGCTCGAGCTATCTACATGCTTGTGTGAATCCCTTGTTTTGAGGAATTTAGAATTTATGATCCGGATGAGCTCGGTGTGGTACTATGAGTCTTCTATTAATATGGAGGAAGGTCCTGCACCAACACACTAATTAATTCCTGCATCAGTGTGCGGATTGATTCTTGCACTATTTCCATTCTAGTCATGTGATAAATCAACATATAATTTTCCAAAGGTACTGTTAATGCTTACAAAAAATTATCAAATTAAGACATTTTTGAGGAATAATTGACAAGATAAAAAATAACAAACATATGTACAATAATTCCTTCAAAAACATAGTAAATTATTAAGTATAAGAAGTTAACATTATACATCGTGCAATATGATATCAAAATAGTATGAGGCTTGACATGGTTTATAACATAACAAAATGGGGTTCATCACTCCCCCAGAATAAAGGTTTAATAAGTCCTCCTGTTACCTATTGTTCAATTATCCTACAATCCTTGAACAATTATATTTAGTGGAAAATGTATGCCAAGTTTCATCAAATGTAGTATTACATAATCCAAAGAACTCAATAACATTATCTCTCTAATTATTATAACTACCCTTAGGGTGATCATCCATTGAATCCCATTTTGGAACTGGTGCAATGACCAGTGGGAACCTATATCACATACCAATCCATTGTTCATTGAGCTCAAAAATAATTTTGTAGAGATCCTTGGCTCATTTTAAGGACCATAAGAAATTTGTTGGTGAATTAACATCCTTTTTCTTATACGGATTTGCAAGAAGTTGATATCAGACCTGACAAGAGAGGAAGTTGACATTGAATGTTGGAATCACCTATTCTATGAAATTTTTGACACAATTCAAAAGTATATCCTTTTGTTTGTCCACTAAGTGTAGATAATAGAATTGTAACCTGAACCTGTTAAAGAACCAAATTGGGGCATGTAAATCATGCCTCATCAAGAGTCCTATTGTAGATTCCAATTGCACAAATGTTTCCCATTGATATCTCCATTCATCTTAGTACCTTAGAGTAGAGATGAAGGCCTGTAATTGCACTTCTCCCACATAAAGATAAATGGGAATTTCAATTTGCTCAAGGAGAAGAAACTTGTGCACATAGAATTCACACAACAATTTTTTTTCAATATAATTCCCGACTATATATGCACCTACAAATGTTTTATCATCCTCAAAATATATATCATTCATGGAACGATCCATGTATATTTTCCATTTGAAAAAATGCTCTTTTAGAAACAATGCATAAAGTTTGAAGGGGGTCTACAAGAAAGAACCTGGTCATTGAGATGACTAACTATAACCACATTTTATTTTAACAATTAATTTTCTTCTTTTAATTTTTTTCTCCTCTGAAACTTCCCTGAGCTTGTAGCATCCTCCATCCACTTGACCATTCCTTTTAAAACAACATTATGAGGAAATTCAAAATTGGTTTGAGTAGATTGCTCCTCCCTAGTCACATGATCTCGTTCTTTTCTATTTTCTTGAAAAATGCAAGAGATGTTCCAAGTTCCTATTTTCTACCCTGAAGGGACTGTATCTACTGATTTCGTTCCTCTAGGGATTTTTGTAGTTGAAGAGTTTCCTCTTCAGGTTGTGCTACAATTTGTTATAATTGTTGAATCTCTTGATTTTTAGCAGTTTCCTACTGGGATTAAATGGGATTCTTTGGCCTCAAGGAGTAACTGAAGATGGTTAATTATTTCTTGAGATATTTGTAGCTCAAACTAGAATTGGATAAAGACATGACTTGGGGCATAATAGTATCAGAATCAGGGGTGGAACTAGGTTCTCCCTCTACCATAATTGAATTCCCTTTGTCCTTGATAGGTAATTCTTTAGCTGTGAGTAAGGAATGCTTATTTTTTTGTTCCATAGGAGGAAAAAATGGGGAAATTGATTTGTGAGGAGATACCAAAGGGGTTTGGACCATGGTTTGATTTATTTTGGCTGCCTCTTGTTCTTCCTAGGAAGGAGGATTTTCAATTGGGGTTTCATGCAAAGAAGGTGTAGGGCTAGAGGTCCTCAGGCACTTTCTAGGTATCTCAGAGGTTGAGGATGTTTTCTCTATAACTACCTCAGGATTCAAGGCACATTGATTTTGGAAATTCAACCATTTCTTCATTCCATGCTTCTTTTTGACAAATTGGTGTTTGCATATAAGATGAATTAAACCCTGGAAATTTAAATATGAAGTACCCCAATGAAACTTTTCTGTAGTAGCACAAATGGAATCATATAAAAATTGAGGTAAATTGATCTTATACAAGGGCTTACTTTGACAATGTTGGAGATGGATTAACACTCTTAGTATAGGTCCCAACACAATTTCATATTGCCCTTCACATGTAAAGTACTTAATTAACCATTAGGCCACTTCTACCCATGGTTTAGGAAGGGTTATTATTTTGACACCTTTGGCTTTACCCTTGTTATGTATGACGAATTGTAGTTTTTCCTTCTTCCCTACTAAAAATCTCTTAATTATCTCAACATACATTTTCCTATCAATTACTGCTAACCCATCATCATGTATTCCTTAAATATGACTGGTGATAGTTGGAGTAAAGGTAATTTTCTTACCTTGAACTGTGGACTATCCTTCATCCATATTTCTTACAAATTCCACAGTCATTGCCATGCTGAATTCCTCATAAGCCAATAGAAATTCCAGCCATCCTGCTTTTGCAAAAAATTTGACCGACTTTGCATCGACCAAAAGTTCCACATAACTTGTTGGTTCATGTCCTAATCGAGGCCCCATGTCAAAATTTGAACAAATAGGAATATGAAGAATGGCACGTGACTATCAATGGAAAGTTTGCAAGGATGTGGGAAAGCGCAAGAGTGACTGGTGGCAGAGGAGTAGAAAAGTCCAATTCAGAAAGTAGCAGCAGAGTAAAAATGGTATGTAATGAATATAACTGAATTGGGAAAGATATGATGGAATCCCAAGGTGATGATGGAATTCATTGGGTGCATGTGAGGATTATGGAGGAAGTGAATTATGGATTTTGTTGTGATTTGTGAAGCATGTAGAGTGATTGGGAATGTAATGGACAATCAATTTTCTTGATGCTTAATAATTAACGAGTCATAATTAAAACCTTTCCTATATTCGAGAAGTAAATTAATTGTGCATACCTTTTAAAATGAACTTGTGACATCCTCACTGCCATTTCCATACTGGTTTAATACTCCATCCACACATGGTCCTTCCTTTATTGGTTTTTAGATTCAGGGGAGATTATCTCTATTTATGGTTTTCAGTCCTCTGAGTTTTATTATTTATTATTTTTTTGGAAGCATCGGCCATCATTTTTGATTTACAGCCAATGCTTCAGAGGAGGATGACCACCATTTCTATTTTTCAATCATTTCCTCTTTAATTTCTTACAGAAGGTAGCTCAAGTTTGAGTTGTTTTGGACAAAGAGACTTTGTCCACACATTTTAGATCTGAATCTTCTTGAATTTCTTTTTAAAACTCTTCTCTGGATGTTGGTTTGTGGTACAATCTCAGTTTTTACCCATTAACCAACATGACCTTTTTATCTCCATCTATTGGAATCAATTGAAAAGTTCCATTGTCAAATACTTGTGCACTTTTATATAACTTCCCTTTAAAGTCTTTGTACTTTGAATCAAATAGCAGATCCCTGTATCCTTCTTGAAATTTCCTCGACTTTATTTGTTTATCATGCCAAAGGCATCTGTTATCCAAATAACTCTCCTAGTTATTTGGATAAATTATATTTTTATTCTGACTTGGGTGTTTCTCATTTTAGGTTATGTGCACTCAAGATTGTTCTTTTGACACCTTGGCATAGTTACAGTTCCTCTGCATGTCGTTGCGTGCCTTCCTACTCCCTTCACATTGTTCTATATCCTTCCATCTCCCCTTGCGTACCTTCCTCTTGTGTGCCCTCTTTCTATCCTATCCTGTCATGCACTCCTTGCAGGAACCTCTACAAACTGACCTTCCAATCGGATAAGTCCCTAGAATTACTCTTATGTGCTTAAATAGACTCAGTTCCTTCGTGCGCCCTCATGTCTTGCTGACTCCACATGCCTTCCTTCAATTAATTTCTCATGTATTGTTCCATATTTTCCTTCTGCAAATATTCCTTCCTCCTACACATGCCCCCCCTCTATTCCCCTCTCATGCACTTTCCTTTCACTCCCTCACCTTGTGCCTTCTTCTGCCTTAGTCAATGTGCCATGTCATCTTTTGTCAGACTTGAGTGGGCTACATGCAACCTATCAAAGATCACCAACATGGCATAAAATATGGACAACCAACATATGCATGACACGTGGTAGAAAAGAAAAAAAAAATAGTTGGTCAACTCCTTCGATCATTTTGTGCACACCACATGTTTTACGTATGCCGACTGCTCTGACATATTCTGATAGCCGTATATTTTTCTATAGATCTCAGATTGGTGTGTTCCTGGACTTGTCAGTGAACTACTCACACAAGCTACATGTTGGACTATTAAAATTCAAATGTAGGTGGGATTCGTTAGGCATAAAACATGGAAATATCTCTTAACTCATCAATGCACACATCTAATTGACCTTAACCACCAAATTTCATCAGATC
Organism: Taxus chinensis; assembly: GCA_019776745.2. Lineage (NCBI taxonomy): Eukaryota > Viridiplantae > Streptophyta > Pinopsida > Cupressales > Taxaceae > Taxus > Taxus chinensis. The sequence continues at coordinate 321,061,818 of CM034147.1, read as the reverse complement.
TTGCCTTCTTCCTTCTTCTGCACACAAAATAGACATGGGGAAGCACATCTGATAGCCTTATAGGTGGATTTTTAGGAATTTACTATTGGTTATTGGTGGTTGAAGATTTGAATCTGAGTTTTCCTTCTTTTCTCCCTCTTTTCTCTCATTCCTCTTCTATAAATATCAGAGTTTTGCTTTGTAAAAAGGATCCCTCTCTGTTGTAATGACACCATGCTAAAATGGTGGCCTTCCCATGGGTCTTAGACTTTGGTGTGGTCTTTGCAATGCATTTTCACCTCCTGTCATGAATGTAAATGATTGTGCATCCCTTTAGCAATAAAATCATGTTTTGTGGATCTCTTGTCTTCCGTCTCTCTTTTTTAATACATCTCACCTCTCTGTTTACATTTTTGGGCATGTTGTGCATACTCCTATGCTTGGAATCCCCACATTCATGTGTTTTGCACACTGGAATGCCGAGCCCTTGTGTTGATCTATGGTGAGCACCGTCTACCCTCTTCTCTCATGCCCTCTCTATTTCCTTCTCTTCTCATGGAGAGAGATCGACCCCTTTCTTCTGGTGGTATCACCTTCTCTAGTTTAAGATTTCCCATTTCTGCACATCCTTCTATCCCTAGTCCCTTGGCATGTTTAATATAGGATTTTATTTTGGAATTAGGAGTAGTAGTAGCATTAGAGGTAGGTAGAGGAACCAACCTTCTCCGGAGATCCGTTCGAAGTCCACAAGGTCCCACAACTTGGGAAAGTTCCATTATGGTCTCAAACACCTCAGCCCTTCTGAGATTCGAGACATGGGTGCACGTTTGAGAAACCAACATTTTCTAGCACGTTGGATGGGACCAAAGTGAAGAGCTTTACATATTCATCTCAGCAAGCTCAATGTGTTATTTTTGAGATCCATCATTTAGAGGTATTTTTCAACACATCTGGAAACTCCACTGATTCAACGTACCCATTATATAATGTGTAGACCAATATTCCCTCATTCCTCCATTAATTTTTACTTTTTCCATCATTCCACCTTCTTTTTGAAGTCATGCAATCATGACTTATTTCGCTCAATGGAATTCTCATTTGCAACAGCAGAACTATTTTTCTCTATCCCCACAGTTTCAAAATCCTCCTCCAAATCAATTTTATAAGCCCCATTATCCAGAAAATGTATACAACCCACCTTTTTCTAACCAAATTGTTTATGAAGAACGTGTTTATGCAAACAATGGTGGAAAATCCTTGGCCGAAGCTGATTTTGAGAGCCAAGTGAAAAAGATGGAGATGGACATGATGTAACTCAAATTCAAGTGCTCCATAAAGGTATCTAAAGTTGGCTACAAGGTCCCTTGTCCACGGGTCGGCCATGTACCAGGCTGGTTTAGCACCCAACATAAGCTATGCTTCATCACTGAGATTTTTCCCTAGATTATAGAGTGGGCGGAAGAAATGGAGGCTCAAAAATGTAGTGTGTGGAAAACCTATTAATGGGGCAACCTTGAACTACCATCCTACACCCCTCTCACTCCTTCATGCCAAATTATCTCATCTCAGCCCACTGTGTGTTTCCCTTGCTTCTTGCATGCTACCCCTAGTGAGAATTTTCCCCTTTCATCTTACCTTCACTTTTCCACCATCTCTCCTTCCATATGTGCCTCTATTATTTCAATGTGCACACCTTCCACGCATTCCACACCTTATGTGCCCATCCTCCCACTTCCTTCCAAGTCCCCTCTATCTAACTGTACCATAAACGAACAACCATCTGCCAATGTGCCTCTCCTAACCAACATCATCATGTTTGACGACTGCAGAATAGTTAAAGAATGGCGTGACTCATGCGACTCCGAATGGGAAGAGGAAATCATATGGGTGCCTATTTCAAAAGAAAATAATTTAGTTCCAGAGGACTCACTCCCAAAGGAGACTGAGTTGCTTGTAGAGGTAGAACCATGCGCACCCCTACTTGACACGCCCTAGCTTGCAAATACTCCCCTTCAGAAGGAGATTGTGTAAGAAAATATCATATGTGGGATTGAGATTCAAATTAATGGGAAAACCACAAGGATCATACCATGACCAATCAGATATCTGGCTAGCCTAGAGCCAAAAATAGAGTTTCCACCAGTTATGCTCATTTTAAAGCATGAGGTAGAGGTTCAATGTGCCAAAGGTCAGCAATAATGCCTCCCAGATCCAAGTGCAGAATAACTCCAAGAGGTGTATATTCTATTCTTGATACTTTGAGTGTGAAACATTGTCTGGAAGGTGAGTTTTCACTCTTTTTTCCCACCATATCCAATACCAAATCAACTACATGGTCACAATTTGTGAGGAAGGGAAGCTACTTCTCCCTACTTGTTGTAAGTTTTACTTGAGCGCCCCTTGCCTCTGGTTAGTTTAGGTTAGTTTAGGTTTGCTTTCAATAACACAAGTGCTTGCGCACACTTTGCATGTTCCATTTGGGACATGTATGATTTTCAGCTTCTGTAGATAGTGTTGTGCTTCTATTTCAACGTGCTACCTTTGGCACCTTTGCTTTGTTGTTGCACCCGCACGCCCATTTTTTTGCTTCCTGGAATAGCAGTTCAATTTTGGCAGAGGCAGTTCCAATGGTCAATGCATAACTTTCACTCTCATTAAACCAATTCAGAATATTATTCATATGAGAGCAACAATTTAGTTCATAGTTGAGACAGAGCTTCAAGTGACTTCAGGAATGTTCTTCAAATTTGTAGATCAGATTTTCAAGATTAGCACTTAAATCCATGCCCAATGGACTTCTAAGGCTACTGGTATCTTCATCTTGTAGGAAGATGGCCCCCAAAATTCACCAAAAATGTTATCCAAATAACTCTCCTAGTTATTTGGATAACATATATTTTTATTCTGACTCAGGTGTTTCTCATTTCAGGTTGTACACACTCAAGATTGTTCTTTTGAAACCTTGGTACAGTTGTAGTTCCTCTGCGCACCCTTGTGAACCTTCCTTCTCCCTTCACATTCTTCTATCTCCTTCCATCTCCCCTTGCATGCCTTCCTCCTGCGTGCCCACTTTCTCTCGTATCCTATCATGCACTCCTTGCACACACCTCTACAGACTGACCTTCCAATCAGCTAAGTCCATGGAATTCATTTTGCGTGCTTATATAGACTCAGTTCCTTCGTGTTCCCTCTTGTCTTTATAAATCCACATGCCTTCCTTCAATTAAATGCTTACATCTTATTCCATACTTTCCTTCTGTAAATATTCCTTGCTCTTGTGCACACACCCCCCCAATGTTCCCCTCTTGCATGCTTGCCTTTCAATCCCGTGCCTTGTTCCTTCTTCTGTGCTAGTTACTGTGCCATGTCATCTTCTATTAGACTTGAGTGTGCTACACGCAACCTATCAAATAATTCCAACATGGTGTTGAATCTAGATAACCAACTAGTGCATGACACATGGTAGAAAAGACAAAACAAATGAATAGTCAGTTTACTCCTTCGATTAGTCCACGCGCACCACGTGCTTTGCGTGCACCAAAGGATCTAACATCTTCTGACAGTCGTATATTTTTCTACAGAGCTCAGATCAGTGTGTGCCTGGACTTGTCAGAGAAATACTCACACAAGCTACACATTTGACTATTCAAATTCAGATGTAGGTGGGATTTGTTAGGCAGAAAATAGGGAAACGTCTCTCAACTCATCAATACACACATCTAATTGACCTCAACCACCAAATTTCATCATATCTTGCCTTCTTCCTTCTTCCGCATACAAAATAGACATGGGGAAGCACATCTGACAACCTTGTAGGAAAATTTGTAAGAATTTATCGTTGGTTGTTGGTGGTTGAATATTTGAATATGAGTTTCCCTCCTTTTCTCTCTCTCTTCTCTCCTTCCTCTTCTATAAATAGAAGAGTTCTGCTTTGTAAAAAGGACCCCTCTTTGTTGTAATGGCACCATGCCAAAATAATGGCCGACTTCCCATGGGTCTCATACGTTGGCATGGTCTTTGTAATGTATTCTCGCCTCCTACCATGAATGTAAATGATTGTGCGTCCCTTTAGCAATAAAATCATGTTTTGTGGAAATCTTGTTTTCCCTCTCTCATTTTCATTGTATCTCGCCTCTATGTTTACATTTTGAGCATGTTGTATGTAATCCTATGCTTGAAGTCCCCACATTCATGTGTTGCATGTGCTGGAAGGCCAAGCCCGCGTGTTTATCTGTGGCGCATTCCTTCCTCCCTATTCTCTTATGCCCTCTCTGTTTCCTTCATTGCTCATGGAGAGAGATCTACCTCTTCCTTCTGGCACTATCGCCTTCCCTATTTTAGGATTTCCCCTTTTTACACATCCTTCTATCCTTGGTTCCTTGGCATGTTTAGTCTAGGATTTGATTTTGTTATTAGGAGTATCAGTAGCATCAAGGGTAGGTAGATGAACCAGCATTCTCCAGAGATCCATCCCAAGCGTGCAAGGTCCGATAACTTAGGGACGGTTCCATTATGGTCTCAAAAACCTCAGCCCTTCCAAGATATAAGATGTGGGTGTACATTTGAGACACCAATAGTATCTCTGATGTTGGATGATTTCAATATGATGTAATTCTTGAAGTCTGATTTCATCCAACTCATTCAATTAAACAATTATGTCATGTTGTGCTTTTGTCAATTCAATGCCAACTTCAGTTGTTGTCCTTAAGGTTTGGATCTCAAATTATATAGGTAGAATTGGATTCTCACCATATACTAAGTCATAGGGATTAAATCCTGTGGTTGTTTTCAAAGTAGTGTTGTAGGCTCATACTGCTTCAGGTAGTTTTTGTACCCAGTTCTTCCTTGAGGTATCCACTATTTTTGTGAAGATATTTTCTAACTCTCTGTTAGTAAACTCCACTTGACCATCAGAATGTGGGTGGTATGGTGATGACTTCTTGTGCTTCAGCTGGTAAATTTCCACAAAAGAACTATTACTCCTGATATAAATTGTTGTCCTTGATCTGACACAATAGATCTTAGTGCTCTAAATATCTAGAAAATATGCTCATATAAGAAATCTACAACATTTTCATCTCTTGCATATTATAGTGCCTAAAATTTAGTGTAGTTGGTGACATAATCAATGCAAACTAGGATGTACTCCTTTCCTTGAGAGGTTAGGTCAATTGGTCCAATGAAATCCAACCTCCACTTCTCAAATGGTTCCAAGACAACTTGTTGTTGGATTGTCATTTCTAATGTAAACATTGGTTTCCCCATTCTTTGGCATTGATCACATATCCATACATATTTTAGGACATCCTTAAACAAGGAAGGTCAATAGTAACCATCTACTAGAATTTTGTGAGTGGTCCTTTGAACTGAATAATGCCCACCTGATGGTTCATCATGGCATGCTCTAAGTATGTCAAATACTTCATTTTCAGCTACGCACCTGCGTAAAACATGATCAGGTCCACATTTGAAAAGAATTCCATTTAACCAAGTATACATCACACTTTTTTTAATTAATTGTTTTATTTGTATTTACGTGAAAATTTTTGGAAACTTCCCTACAACTAAATAATTAGTTATATCTGTATACCAAGGAGAGGTAGTAGAGAGTGCACACAGATGATCATTTGAAAAGTCATCATTAACCTTCTCTTCTTCTTCTGAAGTGGTAATTCTGGAAATAAAATATGCTACCACATTGGATTTTCCTAGCTTGTCAATAATTTTAATGTTAAACTCCTACAGTAGTAATAACCACCTCATAATCCTGTCATGCACTAAAGGTTTGTTCATTATATATTTGATAATAGAGTGGTCATTATGAACAATCACTTCATATCCCGTAATATAATTTTGAAACTTGTTGATTTCATATACTACTACAAGAAATTATTTCTCAGTTGTTGTGTAATTCCTTTCAGTAGGGGAAATGTTTTTGCTAATGTAGTAAATTACATACATAGGTTCTCCTTCCTCTTTCTGTCCAAGGACAACACCTACTGCTTCATTGGAGGAATCTATTTATACATGGAAGGGAAGATTCCAATTTTCCAATTTTGACCTCTCAACATTGGTGTGCTTTTCAGAATGTATTTAATAGCATAAAAATATTGTTGACATGCCTTTGTCTATTCAAACTTAGAGTCTTTAGTTAGGAGAGTAGATAATGGAGAATCAATTTTACTATAAAATATTATTACCTTTGATAGTAACCAACATTACCAAGAAATATTATTACCTTTTTTTGGTTGGTGGGAGATGGGAGTTTTACCATGATATCAAACTTTCTTGGATCTACCTTAATTCCCTCAGCCAAGACATGATGGACTAAAACTATGCCTTGTTCCATCATGAACAAGAATTTTTCGTGATTTAGGGATAATTCATGTTTTTCAAATCAAGCAAGAAATTTATTCAGATTATTGAATATCTCTTGGAATGTTTCCCCATAAATGGTGAAATCATCCATGTAAATTTCTACACAATCATGGGTGAGATCAGAAAATATTGCCAACATGGCTCTTTGAAAAGTGGAAAAAGAATTACATAAACCAAAAGGTAGAATTATGTAAGAAAATTTTCCCTAAGGACACGTGAAATTTGTTGTATCTTGATCTTTAGGAGCCACTTTTATTTGGTTATATCCACTGAACCCATCAAGGAATGAAAAGTACCTTTTTCCAAACATATTTTCTAAGACCTGATCAATAAAAGGTAATGGAAAATAATCTCTATGCGCTGCCTTGTTCAATTCCTTATAGTCCACACAAAATATCCATTTTCTATTCTATTTAGGCACCATGAATAATTTAGAAACTCATTAATTTTTAGAGATTGGATAAATAAGTCCTACATTCAAATTTTTCTCAATTTATGTTTTCACAATATCTCTTAGAGAAGGGTTTATCCTTCGTTGAGGTTACCTGATTGGTCTAGAATTAATGGTATAGATGTGGTGTGTACAAATACTGGGATGAATACCCTTCATGTCACTACATTCCCAAGAAAAATCTTGAGGATGAGAGCATAAAAGTTTAAATAGAGTATTTTCCTCCTGATCAGTCAACCAACTATTAATTGTTAATGTCTTTCCTCGGAGAATAGGTAATTGTTTGGTAGCTAGATAAATAGAATCTACAACAGGGTATTCTTTTAATAATGTATTAAATGAACATCTGTGTTGTAATAACTTGTGAACTGAAGAAATGTTTTGGAAAATGTTCTCGTTCATATCTATATTTCGTATAAAGGGATAGATGATGGGTTGATTATTTTCATCCATATAGTCATCTCTTATTTTGGTTAGTTGTAGCGCATGAATTGAATTAGATCTAATGCAAGACTCAAGTGCAGGACTTGAATTGAATATAGTACATGACTTATATGGTGTCTAGCACATGACTCATGGTCATCATACTGGATTTGATATGTGTGTTCTTGAATTGCGACCATGGTTAGAGAAGAGATGATATCATCCAAATCTACTTAATCATATTTAGGCCATTGATTATTTTTTGTTGTAAATGGTTTGACAGTGGGGTATAATGAAATTTTATTTGAATTTTGACCATTAGGGATCACCATATTCCCTGCTATGCAATAAATAAGGGTGGTAGTTGTGGCTAACTAAGGTCATCCTAGGATTATAGGGTATCCAGTATTTATGTTCTTTGTTTTTATTATCATGAAATATACCGCATAGTCCTAGGATTTGATAGTAATAGTGAAATATTCAATGATTCCATTTGATTTGTTCACATAATGGTCTGAAATTTGTAAAACTACAGATGTGGACTGAAGTTTAGGTATAGATAATATAAACAAAGTATTTGTTGCCATAACATTGATAGAAGCTCCTAGATCAATCAAAACGTTAGGAAGCTGGACATCTCCTATGCAGACTGTTACAATAGGACTTCCAGGGTCTCTAAATTTAGGAAGGAAAATGTTCCCTTCCAAAATACTAGAAATTTTTCCATCAACATGGATGGTTTTAAGTTGGTTCTTCCTTCTTCTTAGAGCCTTGAAACATAGACACTTAATTGTTTTATTTAACTCAGGGATTTCCTTAAGAGTCTTCAATAGGGGAATGTTGATACTTAACTTCCTCAATCCTTGAATTAAATCTGACTCTGGGTTTTCAGTGACTGCAGTACTTGGTTTCTCAGAGAGTCTAGATGGAAAGGGAATATTATTTTTAGGTGAAGGAGTTTCTTCAACAGAACTAGGTTTCGTTCCTTCTATTTCTTCAATAATTTCTTCTATCATAGGAGAGGAAAGTTTTCAAGTAACCTTCCTTGAATGCGGAAGGATATTATTATAATCTAGTGAGTTCACTATGGGATTTTTGTCTAATTCCACAGTATACATTGGGTCTCCCTACCTAACATTTTTAGGATTTGCCACTATTTGTGTAGGTATCTGTGGTTGGGTAGGTTGATCTGGTTAGGTAGCATTAGTTAATCCAGTCAATAGGGATTTTTGACCTTGAGGTCTCATCTAATTATAGTATTGCTTCCTAGACCCTTGAGGTATATTCCATTGTTGCTAGTATTGAGAATTAAATTGTTAAAATGGTGGAATATTGGGATGTGGGGCCCAAGGTTGTTGATAGTAATTTGGTGAGGCATTCCACCATGGGCTCCACTCCTATGGGGCTTATTGGACTCAAGGTTGGGGATATGACCACAGTGCATTCCATTGATTTGGGGCCCATCGAGATTTTGGGATGTAGGTCTGATTTTGGTTGCACTAAAAATTTCCTCCTTACCTCTAAGCCATATAGTTGAGCTCAGATTTATCTTGTGTATTCTATTTTGAATGATTCTTTACTAAGGGAAGCAATCCACATTGGTCTATGGAATGCTTTAGTTCACAGAGAATACATATCTATGTCTTGTCTAAGGGGAAGTACTTAAGTCCATTTTTAGCTCTACGTCTTAGGTAGTAGATGAACAAAGGCTCGGTATTCCTAGCCTTCTCTATACCCATAGTTGTATTGAGTTGAAACAAAAGGTCTATTCTCAAAATTGCAATCGCTTGTCTTAATTTAGATAGATCCCCATTGACCTTTTTCCTTTTTGTCTTCTAATATTGGGGTAATTTCAAGAGTAATTCCTATAGAGATCAATTATTTTTGTGAACTCTAACTTGTTCATGTCTCCCTTTTCCATTAAATTGAATTATTCTTATGTGTCTTCATCCAAACCTTTAAGAAATAAGGTTTTGAGTATATTAATATCCATACCAATACCAAACCTTCGATGACAGAAGAGGAACCGATATAGATAATCCTCTATACTTTCATCTTCCTTTTGTTGAATCTTTAAAAGTCCTTATTTCCTATCCTTGACTCTAGAGTAATCTTGATACTTGTCCATGAAAACTTGTTCCATCTCTTCCTAGTTATGGATGGAGTTAGGGCTCAAACCCATAAACCACCTCATAGCTGTATCTTTTAAAGTGGAGTGAAACAGTTTAAGCTTTTAGGAACCAGAAGTGTAGTCATATGTTTGGCATAAAACCTTGAACCCAAAAAGGAATTGGTTAGGGTATTCTGAAACTAATCCTTAAAAAGTAGGTAAGATGGAGGGGGGTATATTTTTTAAAGGAGCTTGATCATTAGGTTATAATTCAATGGGATAGGTGAACATTTTGGCAATTAGAGGGTTTCCATTTTCTACACCATTAGGGTTATCTACTTCTTCAACCATCCTTATTTGGTCAACAAGATGTTCCACATGTTGGTTTTGAGGGGGGTTTTAAAGATTTATCATAATGAAACTACCTCTATGGTCTCTACGTATAAACATAAAATCCTATAATGCTAAGGATGGTTCCCTAACTATTAGAACTGAACTTAATTGTTTTTGTTCCACATAATCTAGGATTAGAGGATTCTTGTTGTCACTACAAGGTCTTCTGATTTCAAAAGAAAGAGTTATGGAAATGAAATTTCTAAATAGAAACTTACCAAACAACCAATAAGTGTTTTTAGAAATCACCTTAACCTTTGATAACACCTTGAATTCCCTAGATAAAGTACCAAAATGTGATGAGTGTCATTGATGCCCGTACTTTAATCATATTATTATGTCAATCCAGGGTGGTGTCTATGGCTGTTTGTAACAAAGGAAACAGTAGGAGCTGTATCTCATCAAGTAACTTAACAATAGAACTAATAGGATAATGAGATGATCATGATTATAAAATAAAATACTTGAAAGGGAAAATATGACCAAAATAGAATTGAAAGGTTCTTGACATAATTAAGTATGGAAAAGTAAATGCATCGAAATAACATAAACAATGCTGAAACAATAAATACATTCAAGAATACATAAAGGAAATAAATGTAAATCTCCCTTTTTTGGGTAGGAGAGGCCCTTGTCCCTTCCCTTCAAACAGGATCCATATTGAAATTCACATAATAGAAATTTCCTCCGAATCTACTATCTTATTGAATTGAAAGAGTATGCTTGTACAAATCAATCAAATAACTGATCCGAACTGATAAATCTAAATACATTAGCTCTTTTATACAAGAGAAATTCTAGTCTCTTTAGGAGAGAACTAGTTCATAATGAATAAAATCTACTTAATTGAATGTTGACTGAAATAATGACTATCTATTTGAAGGAGTACATTTATGGAAGGAGAAATCCTTGAAGAATTTAGATTTTAATCAATCATGAAAACTGTAGAGGAGGTCTGTGATTCAATCCTTTGAGGGGGTCAATCAGTGCTAGAAGATTCTTCATATATTTAATTGATTGGAGGGAATTGTGGTGATAGTAAATCTATAGTTGTTAACTTCATCCCATCTCCCAGTGACTGGATTAACTAGACCTCAAAATCAGCTTGAATATAGGTTGAGTTAATGGTGCATGTTTCCTGTTCATGATGTGATTTTTCATGTTGTATTCCTAGTAGATCAAGCTATCTGCATGATTTCGTAAATCCCTTATTTCAAGGAATTAAAATTTGATGATCTAGATGAGCTTAGTGTGATACTATGAGTCCTCTATTAATTTGGAGGTGATTCCTATGCCAACACACTAATTGATTTCTACGTCGGTGCATGAATTGAGTCTTGCATTATTTCCATTCTATTATGTGATAACTCAACATATACTTTTCCAAAGGTACTAATAATGCTTATAAAAAATATCAAATTAAGCCATTTTTAAGGACGATTTGACAAGATAAAAATAACAAGCACATGCATAATAATTCCTTCAAAAACATCGTAAAGTATTAAGTATAAGAAGTTAAAATTATACATCTTGCAATATGATATCAAAATGGTATGGAGATTATCATGGTTTATAACATAACAAAATGGGGTTCATCACTCGACAGTTAGTGCAATTTTTTTTTGTCATGAGAGTATGAGAATCAAAATATCTAATCTTTGACACCAATGGGAACACCTCATCTAAATGATTGACCTCTTTTTTAAACTCCTTAGATTTCTTTACTTCTGCCAAAGTTGTAAGAACATACTTGACATGGATAATTTTAGTGGCGAATATTCGTAAGATGATGAATATTCCATTTTTGAAAAATTTTAAAAGGTGAATTTTTTGGCGTGGGTCGGTGCCCTATTCACCTAAAAATTACAGTTTAATTTTGTGTAGGGGTCAGCTTTACCTACCCTTGAAACTATCCCCTATATAAAACTAGATTATTTTCCAGGTAGAACACTACTAGCTTACTCATACCACCTGGGGGCATATGTATTATCAAGTACAGTAAACGTGTGAAAGGAGGGTAGAGGCTATAGATGTGTGATAGGAGGGTGAAGGCTACAAATGTACAACAAAGAGTTTGTTGAAACGTGACAGGGAGAGTTTTTTGATGCATGACAGGGAGAGTTTGTTGACGCATGACATAGAGATTTTTTTTTCGCGTGACCAGAGGGCGGAGGATGTAGACACGTGACAAAAGATTTGTTGCCATGCGTCAACAAACCTCACTGATGCACATCAACAACCTTGTTGATGCATGACAACAAACTTACTGTCACACATCAAAAATGTTGTTGACATGTGTCAACAAGTTTTGTTGACGCATGAAAACAACCTTATTAATGTGTGACACAGATTTTGTTGTCGTGCGACCATAGGGTTGAGGCTACAGACACGCGACAAGAGATTTGGTGTCGCGCATCAACAAGGTTATTGTATTGCATCAACGAACCTCGCTGACCCAAATCAACAATCCTGTTGACGTGCGTCAGCGAGGTTCATTGACATGCGACAAAAACCTTGTTGACATGTGACAACAAATCTTCTGTCATGTGTCTATAACCTTCTGTCACACCACTTAAAAATTAGGCAAATGTTTTTTTGTCAGACCCCTAAAAAATATGCCTTCCTGTGAAACCGGTTCCAAGGATATTCGCTAGGTATTTTCCACCTCCGATTTCTAAGAGGTCTCTTAAAATGAACCCTGATACTTGATGAGAGAAACACTATATGAAAACAATTCCTTTCCTTGGACAATTATTTTCTCAATTAATTTCTCACTTGCCTTCTCTTACATCATGTAACCTTTTACTTTCTTGATTGCCTTGGGATCAACATTGCTGATTGGAGGAATATATTTGAGCAGAAGAGAAGATGTCTATTCAGATCCCAAGAAGGGTTGAATGTTAGCACTGAGAGATTTTACCTATTCCTATAATTACATAATTTTTTTCTTGTGTTTTTTATCCTAAGAAAGGATGAGGGAAAATTATTCTCACCCTTATGCAAAAATTGACTAATGAGACGTAAGTCAACTCATAATCTGACGGATTAATTTTCTAAATAGGCTTTTCAATATTAGGCTTGACAACTTCAACATACTAATTAACTAAGATTCCAATGAAGAAGTGGGATGTTGTTTGGGCCTTCTTTATTTTCTTAGACTTGAAAGTTCTTGATATTTTTCTTCAAGACTTGGCACGATAACATGCTGCATTGTTCTTGGTGCACTTTCAAGCAATTCATGAATCCATGAGAATGGTTCTTTAGGTGTTGACATGATATCTATTACTGGAGAATTTTCAAAAGATTATTGTGGAATAAATTCTTTATCACCTTGGGGAATCTCAAACATCTTGAATACTTGGATGCTCTACACTGAATCACTCTCACTTGGTAGCTCCTTCTTGCAATGCTCACCTCAACCAATTCACCTTGAATAACACACTCAGTTCATCCAGACAACTCAAAGAAGAGATGTGGATGACTATAACTTGATTAATAAGTTAAAATGACCACCTTGGCTTGAATTTTCAACTGATATCTTCGATCTTTTTAATTATTATTTGACTGCACAATGCCTCTCGTTTACAAGTGTTGCGCCCTCTGGTGTTCTATTATGCAAATGTGACCAAAATGATGCCTTGATCCCTCTGGGAGTATTAGGATCATTTGAGAATGTTTGAAGGACTGAAATGTGACCAATTTTATCTTATTTCATCCACTGAATATTTTTAACATGTTTCACATGGGATCCCATTGTTACCATTTTTTTCCAAATTTGCCACATTTGAAAGTTTTGCACTTGAAGGAGTATCTTAAGAAACTAGAAATCCAAATTTCCTTGGAATACATATTTTTAGTAAGCTATGTGATAGGAATTAGTAAAAATGTAAATTGGTATTCCCGATGTCATATTACAATGAAACCACTTACAGATGTTTATATAATTCATTTCAAGGATTTTCTCTAATTGTGAGGGGGTTTCGTTCGCTGGAGTTGAGTAGATTCGAGAAAAGGTGATTTTTTGCTAGAAAATTCATTTGGCCATAAAAATAAACAAGGGAGTGAATGGGGGCATGAAAATACTCCTTTTAAAGGAATTTTCACTAATAATCCATGGTTTAACTCATGGAAAATGGAGTTCAGGAACATGAGATATGAGAAAAACTTGATTTGGGTGATAGGGTGAAACAAAGGGTCTTTTCATGCTTGAATGTCATAACCAAATCCAAAATATGATTTAATGGCTGCCAAGGATGTTTTTTTATTATCATTAATCATGTTTTAAAGTTGTGAGTGGCGGTGAGCATGAGCGAATGCATTTGTGGAGTGAGAGATGGAAAAAGGAAGCAAAGGGAGGAGGGAACAACAAAAGCTTGAAAATTATAGCTTCCAGTTCTTTAAAACTTCATTGGGTGGGTCAAATTTTTTTTTTCCCATTGTCCCCTTGGAATGGGATGGAAGGGATATAATAGTGTGCCCTATCCTTATGATGACAAGTGGCGTTCATTGATTTCCTGACAGATGAGGGGGAAAAGCTAGCATTTTAGCACATGGGAGCTGAGACTGGTCATATGAAAACCATGCAAAAGCAAGGGGGGATGGGAAAAGTTTTGTGTCCCCATTTTCCCCTTGGATTGGGGTGGGAGGGACAATTTTTTTTTCCTCGGCCTTATGATGACAAGTGGCAAGCTGAGGTTTCGCGAGTCGGGGGGCTAGAAACTTAGATTAATGGCTTACTAAGGGTTCCCAATGTCATGTGATGTTTCCATGGGATTAGATGGGAATGGGGAGAATTTTTTTTCCACATTGTCTTGTTGGGATGGGACGAAAGGGAAAAAAAAGTGTTCTTTATCCTCATGTTGACATGTGTCCACCTACAAAAATTCTAACTACGAGAGCATACCTTGAGAGATACCTTGAAGATGAAGTTTCCAGAGTTCCAGGAGGAATTTTTTGGAACTTATTTATATGATTTTGACTCCAATTTTTTTTTATAATAATGGGATGGGTCCCATGATCTAATTATGCCTAAAACAAACTCAAAAATAGAATATTTCTGGGGACCACAAGGTGTTTCGATAAAAAATAGACTTTGGAAATAAGCACTTTGGTCTTGTGGAAAAATTGAAAGAACCATAATTTAGAAAATTGCATGATATTTCCAACGGTATATTGTTTGACCTCTAACTCTTTACAGAAATCCTAAAACCATCTTCTAAAGCTCATGCACTATTTTGAATTTCAAGCTCCTTCACCTTCAAACACTCGCTTTCATTGAAATTGTCTCTAAACCTTAAAATATTCCCTAAAATTTCCTAAATCACTTGAAATATTATATTAGATTCTCAAAACCATTTCCCAATGAATTTGGGCCTTCAACTCTACTCTGTAGGATGCACACACACCTTAGAAAGGCTAGAAATAGCCATTTCTAAGTTTACTAAAAAATATGCCTTGAGAGGCATTGTCTCGAAAGAATTTCATGAACCTATTTTCATATTTCAAACACATGGGAAAGGTTTTCAAAAAAAAATTGAGAACTTAGATTATGGGCATAGGTATGACACATGGGAAAGATGATTCAACGGAGTTCTCAGAAGATCTTACAAGAAAACATTTTTGCACTAGGGTAAAGTTGTTATGTTTTCGATAGGAATTTTTCCCTTGAAAAAACACATGACAATAGAATGTTTTGGGTTCAAGGAGGAAATGGTGGCTAAAAAATAGTCTTGAATATATTTTTGATGATTTTTCTATCTCCTATGTTTAATACCTCATCTTCAAGGTGCAATCATGAGGATTTACTGGGAAAACAGAGATTGGATTCAAGAGTTATGAGGAAAACTTGATCTTGGAGTTCTAGGGGAAAAATGGAGAGTTTTTCAATGTGGAAGAGGAATAACCAAATCCAAGCTAAGATTTAATGTCTACCTTCACGTTTTTGAACTCACTTTAAGTTTTTTTGAGAGGAAAACTAGGTGAGAAGTATTTATATGGTGGAGGTGAGAGTCAGGATTGAATGTGTAGCATGGAGAAGCATTGGGGAGAAGATGATTTTCACCTAGGTACACTTTGTCAGTGAAATTATACCTCATAAGTGTGCTTTTGATGTAGGAGGAGTGAATAAGTGGGCTTGGGTGGAGATGGAGATGGGGTTTGCACTTTGATTTGCACCCACACTTTGTTTTTCTTATGTTTTGGCTTTTACCTTGATTTTGATAATTCAAAACTTCCCTCAAATCAGATGAGGGAAAAATTATGGGGTTAAATTTCACCTTATAAGTTCTTTTGGTGCAAGGGGGGTCCAAATATCCACTTGGAGGGAAGATGTGGGGTCCGCCTTCAAATTACAACTTGTCTTCATATTCCCACCATGCACTTTGTACACACTTTATGATTTTCACGTATAACACTCTAATTAATCAGGCAATGGCACACTTATGGGATAAAATTACACCTCAAAAGTGCACTTAAGGTGCAAGAGGACAAGGAAATTATGCAAATGCACCAAAGTGGAGTTTCAAACATGCTTTGCTCTGCCCGTTTTGTAACTCAAAGTCATTTCTTCACCCCACAGTCTATCCTTGGTAAATTTTGATCATTTAATATATGAATTCACATGGAAATGGGCTAATGAATCTATTGAGACTATTTAGGAAGTATGAAAATGAGTTATTTAATAAATTTTTATTATACCTCAATTTTTTCCTAAGGCAGTGTGTTAGTGAGCTAAGTTGCAAGAAGGATTTTCAATAAACACAAGCCAAACCAACTTATGTGTCATGAAGATCATTGAATATAATATCACTTTATATTTTTTTAAGCTCCAAAATCTGTTAGAGGTTCCCTAAACATTCATTGCAAATTTCATGTGTAAAAGGGAAATTTGCACCAATGTCGAAAAGGTTTATGCTTTCTATACTCTTAAAATTCCACCTTAATTATTCCACCATGTAGTAGGATCCAATATATTTCCAATGCTTGAAATATGAGTTCCCAACACCACACAAGGTTATCGAATCTTTTTTTGAAGTTAATTCTTTAATGAAGCGTGCACACTCCTTTTTCTCAAAAATCACCAATGAAGAAATGTTTCCCAAGACCATTTGGAAGTTTCCAGAATACCATAACAAATAAAAATGTGGTACCTTTATGTTGACCATAACCATGATTTATGAAGCACTTTGAGGCTCCTAAAACCCTTCCTAGAAGTTGAACTTTGAAAGCAAGCAATTTTTGAAATTTTGACAACTTAGAATATTTTGACCAGTTTGACCAAAAAGGGGGAAATGTTTCAATGGGTTTATCAGATATAATGCAGTGAATTTTTATTTTTTTTACTATTGGAAAATAGTTTTTTGAAAGAGACTATACCCTTGAGTACAAGAGAGGGCCTAGGAGCCAGAATAGAAGTGAAAATCAAAGAAAAAAGGATTAGAATCCAAGTATGACAATGAAGCCCAAAGTAGCCAAAAAAAAGCTACCCAAACAAGACAAAACAACAAAAAACCTACACAAAAGAAGCAAAAAAACCGTAAAAAAATAACATAAAAACAAGCAAGAGCAACTAAAGCACCTACAACTACTTCTTGGCAGCTTTGTCGATGCTGGTTTTTTATGTTCTTCCAGGATCTGAACATTCCCAAAGTTTTCAAGTGCACAGCGTCAGTCTTATCCAGCTGATCAATGGTCCTTTTGCTTTCTTTATCATTGCCCCAAAGTGTTGCCGGAACTCCGCTGAGATTGGAGACACTTCTGACATGTTGCTCAATGAATTCCTCAATCACACTAAAAATGGCCATATTGTAGTCATGATGAGTTTTGGCCTTCCCTAAATGGGAGTCTAAGGAGTTCAGCTTCTTGTAGATGTCTTCAATCTGGCTGTTATCAATATCCACCTCCTCCTCCTTCTTCCTCTTTCCTTTCTGTTTTGCCAAGTTCTTAACCTCATCCTTCAACAACTTCATTTCAGCTTCTAAGGCATCTAGCCTTTTTGTAGAGCTCTCCATATGCACATCTCGGGGACTAGCACTGCTAATATTCAGGAGGTCATGTGCAATTTCAATTTCATGAGGGCCCTTCCCCACAGCAAGAGTATTGAGGTTAATCCTTCTAGATGCCCTGGTGACTGGTCTGGCCGAGGTGGAAGCTAGGGGTGGGGCGGGAGTAGCAGCAGGGGGAATGGAAAATGAAGCCTGGATGGCCGACAGGGGGGTGACAACAACGGTGGTGGGGGCAGAGAGTGGAGAAAAAGGGCTAGCAGTAGCAGAACCTGGCATAGGGGGAACGGAGCTAGGAGAGGAAGGGAGACCAGGATACCTAAGAAGAAAAAAATTATGCAGTAGCAAAATAAGCCCCTGGTGCAAAAGAACCACCTGGGTATGCTTTTGAAACTCCAAAATGGAGCGCTCAAGAGAGTTCAGCAAATAATGGGGGAAACAAACCCTGCTATTCCTATGGAAGTGGTTGAGAAAGATAAGGTGCTTAGTAGGTACGGTGACAAACCTCCCTTCCAAAGAAATGAATCTTATCATCATGCGAGTAACCTCATCATAAGGTGAAGGGATCGAGCTAACAAGCAGGCCCGCGGTAATATAGATCAGCTTCTCAAATCCCTCCACAAATCTCCTCTTTTTAACATCTATGTCGACCCTTTTGTTAAAAAAACGGTAGCCCTCCATGCTAAGACCGGTCACTTCAGCAATAAGCTCCTCGTTGACCAAGATCTTCTGCCCCCCATATTCCACAGTCCGCTCTTTCCAATCCTTCGCAAAACACACAGAGATACTTTGATCATGTCCCTGAACCTTCTCCATGAAGTTGGTGATGCCACCCTTGCTGAGTATATTCCATAACTCAACATTATCCTTCCAGTCCGGGTCCGCACTAGGCTCAATTTGGCAAGGGGGACCCCCCATCTTCACTATGCTTAACTGTTTGCAACAAATTCCAAAATCCTTATGAGCGTTGAAGCCAGTTTGTTTTTTGCTGTTGTAATCCATAAACTGTTGAAAATGAGAGCCGTTTCTATTCCCACGAACGTCCGCATGCCTGCTAATCTGAGCCCGTGGAAACCCGCATGTGGGAATAACAGCCTTTTTGCTAGCCCACTCCCTATCATCAATTACCTTATTACTGTCTTCGGTATCCGTGGAGCCTTGTATACAAATTTTAGCAAGCACAGTGCTGCCCGCATGTGCAATTTTCATATCAAAGTAACTCCACTTGGACTTCCCCATATACTTCACACTATCTTGATTATTCGATAGGATTTGCATAATCATAGTTTTTAAGTCAACACGTGTGGGAGTTTTATTGATACTGATCCACACCCAATAATCATATCTCAACTTGAGAAATTGCGTGCATATAGAAATCCGCATGAATTCTGTTTTGAAGCTGCTTAGGGATGCTATTGTTATCCCAAACCATGTGATTAACATTAATTCCATAATTAGCCAGCGCATCTGCCAATTTATTACCCTCCCGGTAAGTATGCATGATCCTGATGTTATTGAATGTTTGACAGATACTTATGGACTCTGAGATAAAATCCTTGATGCTCCAACTTGGAGATGAGCACTGTTTAAGGAGATTAATGATATTCAGGGAGTCCCCTTCAATAATGAGGTTCTGGATATTTTGAGTCTGGGCAATTCTTAGGCCCCATAAAGCAGATAATGCTTCGGAAAAATGATTGGTTTGAATTCCCATTTTCCCAGCATACACAGCAATCAGACTACCTTTATGATCCCGTATCACTCCTCCCCCTTCCACAATCCCAGGGTTCCCCTTAGAGGCCCCATCAAAGTTCAACTTAAACCAATTAAAATCAGGAGGATGCCATTTAATCAAAGATCTATCAATTCTATTCCCAAGATTGCTACGACTATTGACAGTTCCAATCTGCCAATTGGATAAGATATACTCTTCATTCTCTGGATATCTCTTGTTCTTGGGGGGTTTAAATCTAGCAATGTTCTCTTTGATACCATTAGAAATTTTACCAATACTAAGTTTATAGTTTTGCTTCTTATTTTTGAAGATAATATCATTTCTATCCTTCCATATCCTCCAGATTAAATGAGGGATAGCCAGCTTCCAGATCCTTTTGACAACACAATGCCTAAAGGGTGGATTCCATTGAGTCCATAGCTGATTTAGATCCTTCGGCACCACCCATAGAGCTTCAAATTTAGAGAGGGAAAAACTCCATATTCTGGTAGCATACTCACAATGTATGAACAAATGACTGATATCCTCAGAATATTTCTTAAAAATATGACACCTATTAGGCATTATAAATCCTCTTCTCATCAGGTTGTCAGTGGTAAGAATCCTGCCTCTGATAGCTAGCGAAAGGAAAAAAATTATTTTAGGAGTTAATTCAGTCATCCAAATCTTATTCCAATTGAACTCTGTTTGACTGTTGTGGAAGAAATTATTATAAATAGTTTTGACAGTGTAATTCCCATCATTGGAATTATTCCATACCAGCTTATCCTTGGAATCCAGTTGACTTAAGGGAATAAGATCTAATTGATCTTGAAGGGAGGAAGTAATTTGCATCAAATCATTTCTCTCCACAGAAAGTTTTTTCCAATTCTTGCTGGTACCATTTTCCTCAATATAGTCCTTGATTTTAATGTCATACTTACTTACAAGACCATCCTTAACAATCCCAAATCTATCCATGAGATTTCCATTAAACCAATTGTCATCCTAGAAGTTAATGTCCCTACCATCCCCCACTTTCCATTTACTACCCTGCTTAATGAAATTTCTGCTCTTAACCAGATTGTTCCAAAAGATGGAACCAAAGGGAAGGTGCTCATCTTGTAGGAAAGAGTACACAGATTGATGATTCAGGTATTTTTCTTTGATTAAATCAATCCAAGGTTGTTTCTCAGACAACATTCTCCAGCCCATTTTGGCAATGAGGGCCTCATTCATTTTCTCAATATCTTTTATACCCAGACCTCCCATAAACTTCAGGGTGCAAACCTTATCCCAAGCCACTAAGTGAAATTTGAACTTCTCTTCCATGCCTTGCCATAATTTTTTTTTCTGAATCCTTTCAATCTTATCTCTGAAGGAAGAGGGGATCTTATAGAGTGACATGACATAAATGGGAAGATTTTGAAGAGTACTTTTAATGAGCAGGCACTTGCCAGCACTAGATAAAATGGCTCCTTTCCAACCAGCCATTTTTTTTTGGAATCTCTCCAATAAATCATCCCACACCATGCTAGAGACTTTCCTAGTGCCGAGAGGAAGGCCCAAGTAAGTGGCTGGAAGCGCACTTATTTTACAACCCAGAATTTTAGCAATTTTAAGCTGCCTTTCCTCAGGAGTGTTGAAAAAGAAGATGGAGCTTTTATCATAATTGATCTCTTGCCCAGAAGTAGATTCATAGAGCCGTAGTAAAGCCTTGGTAGCCTTGGCTTCAATGACTGACGCCAGAAGAAGAAGGATAGTATCATCTATAAATTGCTGATGGGAGACAACTTGTCTGATGGAAGTGGGCTTAGAGCCATTTAAAAGACCATCATTAACTGCTTTGCCAATTGTTCTACTAAGGCTGTCAGCCAAAAGTATGAAGAGCAAGGGGGAGATAGGGTCCCCTTGTCTAAGCCCTCTGCTGCTGGTGAAAAAACCCACAGGCTCACCATTAACCACCACTGAGAATCTGGCCGTAGAGATACAAGCCTTAATAATTTTTCTAAATTTGTCCGGAAAACCAAATTTAGTTAAGACTTTGTCAAGGAAAACCCAAGAGACCTTATCAAAGGCTTTATTCATATCAATCTTGAGGACCATATTTGCCTTATAATTATTTTCCATAGAATGTATGGTCTCATGAACCATTATCACTCCATCTTGTATAATCCTGCCTTTGATAAAGCCACTCTATTGCCTTGAGATTAGATCATTCATAATGAGCTGTAGCCTAGTAGTAATGATTTTGGTAAAAATTCTATAGATAGCATTCACAAGGCTGATAGGTCTGAAGTCTTTGAAATCTTTAGCATCCATTTTTTTTGGGGCCAGCACAATGTGAGTGTTGTTTAGCTCTTTCAAAAGATTTCCTGTTCTATAAAATTCATTCACCGCTCTGAGAAGATCCTCCAAGCAGATTTCCCAAAATTTCTGGAAAAAATTTATGGAGAACCCATCTAGACTAGGAGCTTTGTCACCCTCTAAAGAAAATACAGCCTTTTGTAGCTCTTCAAGCGTGACTACTGTGGTGATATTTCTAAATTTCTGTTCCTCAATTTTATCTTGGGGAATGGCCTCCAACATAAAAGAAATAGCTTCAGAATTGATGTTATTCCTCTCCTCAAGAAGCTTTTTATAGAAATCAAGTGCTTCTTTCTTGATGCTAATGGGATATTTTATGATATTTCTGTTACTTTTAGAAACTTCTAAGATCCTATTATAGGCTCTGTGTTTCAAAGTGGTCATATGAAAGAACTTGTATTCATGTCTCCCTCTTTAAGCCAAATAGCTCTAGATTTAAGTCTCCATAAAGATTCCTCTCTGTTGCAGATCGTATGCAACTCTGAAAGAATATTCTTTTCATTAGCTTCATCTTCAGCTGATCTCCCCATAGTATCCATTTTTATTTCCAGATCCTGAAGTTTTTGTTTTAACTTTTTTTTATTATCAAACACATTGCCAAAAATGCTTTTATTCCATATTTTGACTTGCTTTTTGACATTTTTGAGCTTTTGAACCAATCTAAATTGTGCAGTGCCTTCACCATTCCATCCCCACCATTATTTTATCTTTTCATAGATATTTTCATGTTCCATCCACATCTTTTAAAATTTGAATGAGCTTCTGGTGGGTTTAGTCCAGTTGAGAAAATTTAAAGCAATCGGATTGTGATCTGATCTAACTCTGGGCAAGGAAGAGAGGTGGAAGTCTTGGCTGAGAATCCAGCTTGCTGAAATTAGTGCCCTATCCAATCTCACCTGGATAAACTCCTTTCCCAACCTTCTATTATTCCAAGTGTATTTATTTCCATGAAGATCCACATCTAAGAGATTATGTTCAACAATAAAATCAGCAAAATCCTCCATACCTGTAGAATAGCTGGAGATTCCTCCATACTTTTCACCTGGGTTTAGTGGAGAGTTGAAATCCCCCATAATAAGCTAGTTAACTGAACAATGTTGGTTTCTAAATGTTTTAAGGTCATCCCAAAGTTTTCTTCTTCCACTAACCGTATTAGGGGCATAAATGTTAGAAAGGATCCATTCACCATTATTCTCAATAGCAACAAATTTGATAGCAAGATGATTAATACTAGCATTGAGAACCGTACTAGTACAGTGCCTTGTATCCCAAAGAGTAGCCAGTCCTCTAGAAGCTCCATGGGAGTCAACAGCCACCATTTCAGAATTATCCCAGAAACTCTTTTTATTAGTTTCAAGGGTCTTCGCTTTCATCTTAGTTTCCTGCAGAATCAAAATACTAGGATTACTAGAATCCCGTAACTCCTTGATGATTCTCTGTTTGGAGTTTCCATTTAGGCCTCGGATGTTCCAAGAAATAATCTTCATTTGGAATGATTGGTAGTTGGAATTTCCTGATGGTTCAACTGACGCTGAATGCCATCTGCAATGTCTCTCTTCGTTCTCTTAGATCTAAGAGCCTTTTTAGAAGGCCTTCCTCTTTTTGTGCTTCCTCCAAAGTCAACTAGTCATTTAGCAGAAGATCTAGTTGTTATGGATGTTGAGGTGTCCCAGTTGTCTTTTTTCTTTTTCTTATCACTGTAGAGTGATTCTGGGATCATTTCAAATCCTTTCATTCTTTTTTTCTTTTTTGAGATGACCTTTGTGAATCCAGAATCTGGATCCTCCTCATCTTTGACAGGTGTAACTTCTCCCTCTTCACGTTCTTTCTGAATCCTATCAGGTGTGTGTGTATCAACTGTTCTTGTGCTATAGCAAGAAGGTGAAACCGTTGATCTGTTGCTAGAGCAAGGAGGTATATCTGAAAATGATTTACGATCTCCCCTAGGAGTTCTTTTCTATAAAGATTCTTTAAGAACCATACAGTCCTTGTTTGATGTTTCCTTAATGATGCACAAATGATTATCTACAACTTCCTTACTACTCTGAAATTGTTCAATAGGGACTATATTAATCTTCACAGAGCCTTCTTGCTTGTTCACCACCATGGATACCTTGACAGGATTTTCCAAGTCTTCTTTGTTAGGTGCTTCAGGAAAAGCTGCTGCTGAGATTTTGGGACGCCAGACTAGATGTTTCCTTATTTGAGCTCTAAAAACTTTTTTTTCCCCTTTCTATTGAAATCCAATTCCTTCTGACTAGGGGGTTTGTCTTCATTCCGGCTATCCGTGTTAGGAACCTTATTTAGAACTGAGCCCTCCACAGGCTGTTCAGCTTCCATTGTAGAGGTCTTCTTCTTGGTACAACTTTTGTTAAAGTTTCCTATGCTATGACAATGTTTACATCTCAAATGAAAGTTTCAAACTCAATTTTTTGGGTCCAAATCCCATATCTATATTTCAAGATGATGTGCTCCAAAAACTCCTATTCTATTTCAGAAAAAATGCAAAAACGAGCAAAAGCAAGTCTGGATCTGTTTCTTGTGGGCCCATCCAAACCGATAGGGGCACCTAAGGATTTTGCAATATTTAGCAGAATTTCATCATCCCAAAAATGTAATGGTAGTCCAGGTAGCCTACACCAGATTGGGATGGTGTTTATATTTTCAGTATTAGGGTCAAATCCAGGATACCATTTTTACAAAAAAAGGCCCATGTTACCTAGCCACCAAGGTCCTCCCAGAAGCACCGATTCCAAATCCTCTTGCTGATTAAATTTTTCCAGAAAAAATCCTTTTGGCAGTGAATTTTAATATGCCAAAAATTGGCTCATACTTGTAGACTTGATTTGGTTTGGTTTGACATGAAATAAAAAAGAGACAAGAAGAAAATCCAAAATCTCAATTTAGGCTTTAATGAAATAGTGCAATATCCATTAGGTAATAGATTCTAAATAGTGATACAAAATGAAAAGGGAAAAACAAAAAAAATCGGCAGGAAAAGAAACACACCACACAACAAGAAAGAGAAAAATAAACAACAGTAAAAGGGTAAACACAAAAAACCTAAATAACCTATGGTACATTCTAGGAGACAACCCATTTTCATTGTATTACTTGTTCTCTCTAAATGTTACATGTTCATGGGTAACATAAAATGATTTTTCTCTATAAACCCATTGACTAGTTTGATGAAATAACACCCTTTCTCAACTATTTGAGAAATCCATCTGCTACAAGAGACTACATATACGTGAGAAAGGGAAATTTGCATATTTATTCTCGATAAAGTTGGTATGACTCCCCTTACAAGTGAAGATCCATCTAGACATCTCATCTTCACCACTCTGAAATTATATTTCTAGACGAACATCTATTTTTTATATTTAACCATGCTTCTGATTTTCTATTTTTCACTTTTATGCTACTATAAGGTTGATTATTGATCATACTAGGATTGCCACATTCACAAATAGGCTTATGCTCCTCGATAGGCCTTAGTTATTTACTTTTCATGATTCATATGACCATCATCTATATGATTTATTTCTCTCTATATATTTTTATATTTTCAACACTATCAAAAGCTTCTTGATGCTTCAAATTTACCCACTATTCCAGATAGTTCTCCTACACACACATATCGACTCGTATATGACTTGTTTATTTCTATGATGTAAATCATATGGTGCATCATCTTATTGAAAGGAGAATGAACAAACGATTGGGGATGAGACATGGAGATCATCAATTTCCTCATCTTGATCATCTTGAGATATAAATTTCATCTTTTTGATAAATATATCTTCTTCTTGAGTGAAATCCTTGAGAGATTGAAGTAAATGTTCATCTATCATTTTCTCATTGAGAAGGTCCTCTTCTCCAAATGGAAAATAGAAAGATTCATGTTCACAATAATACTCATGAGGTAAGTTCTCATGTTGGACCTGGGGCTCATATTCCAAGAAGTCATTTGATATCACTTTTTCTTTATAGATTGCATTTTGTATCATATCATGACTATTTTGTGGAAAGACAAGATATACATGCTCCTCATCATCACCAAGTAGGGAAATTGTATCCATATCCAATGGGAAGTTCACAATGTCAAATTCTAGATCCATCAAATTATCATGAAATTTTAAAAATAAATCAATTAAATTTGGGTAATCCTCCATTAATATGGGTATCTCAACATCTTCCTATGAAGCTGTGAAATATTTTATGTATCTTGAATCTTGGTATAAAATTTCTCCCTTTGGGTCATTTCCCTTTTGAGCAGAATATCTCATCTTTCTTATAGAAAGGATCTTCTTCATTTTAGCATTGATTAATATGGTGGCATACAACAAATCCATCTGTATATCTCCACCAACATCCTGACACAAAATTCATCTCAACAAAATCCCATATGAATCTGTAATGTTGGCTACAAGTATTTTCATCTTGACTTTCTTGTCTGTAAAATATAAAAAATTCCATGTGAGCATCTTTGATTTGGCTGATAAGGGGTACTAATTTGGTTTTCATGGAGTAACATTGACAAAAATTAGGATAATAGTGAGACCAAGAACCTTGGTAAATTTGGTAGGAATGTTGTTGTTAGAGGAATTGGAGTTAGTGATAAAATTACTTAGTTTATATCCATTGATAACAAAATAGATACAAGGGTTCTAATTTCTCATAAGTGGAAGATGTTTAGGAAAGACATTTATGAGGAGTGGTACTAGGAGTGGGAAGTGGTTATTTGGTAATGTCATTTTTGGAACATGGATTTGAACTATTTCATTTAATAAATTGGAAAAGTTTATAAATTTCTTGGGATGAGTTATCAGATACTCAAAATCAGAAATTTGGAATATGGATTTCTTAACATGTTTAATGATGTCAAAGGATGAAGAAGTATATACTTAAGGAACAATGTAATCCTTGATAGGTGTTGGAGTTACATTATTAGAAGTAGAAGAAGAAGAATTAGAAGATGATTTGATCAGGCGAGAGGAAAGAGAAATACCCAAAGAGGTAGATGTGACCTTGGACGAGGTGGTCCTGGGATTATTCTTAACCTATTCCATAGAAGTGGGTAGCAGTCATCCTCCTTTTGTTGTTATTTTTTGTAGATTCACCTTTTAAGGATCCAAATGCTTTGCTTGGGCAATAGATGAAGATGCCTATTTATGTGCCTATGAGTGAGTGAAAACTAAATAGGAGTTTTTATTCATACCATCCATGAAATCCTTAAGATATTCATCAAATGAGTATTCAAAATACCCAATTTTTGCATATCTATATTTTTCTTCTCCTGCAACTTCTTCTTTAAAAATTTAATCTTCTTCATCTTTTTTTGTTCCACATGATACATTTACAGGTGGAGATTCCAAGAAATCATTTTGGGTAATCCAAAAATTTGATTCTGGTTCTATTTTTGACATGGAACACCCCGAGCTATTTGCTTCTTCATTGTATTCAGCTCATTGACCAAATTTTGTAGGAATGAATCACTGCTTTCATACTAGGAAATATGGAGTTTATTTTTTATTGAATTGTTCTTGATCTTCCCTGACATGATAATATCATATTCCACATAAATGGAAATTTATTGATAATTGTACAAAGTATTTGGTTAATCTCTCTATTGTATGAACCCAACTTTTGGAAATTTATCATTTATGAAGAACATCTCTTGATTATCTATAGTAGGACGATCACCAGTAGGAATCTTGTTAATAACCTTATTGAATTTGGACACAAATTCTCTCATGATATCCTACATTTCTATATTCAATTGAATCAATTGAGTGAGAAGGACATGAACATATTCTAATGACTTGAAACGTGCTTCAAATATATCTTTCATATCAACCCAATTAGTTATTAAATGAGGCGGTAAATAGTGGAAACATTATGCAACAACATCTTGCAATGACTCCATGAATATCCAAACAATGATGTATTCATATTATACTCTAATAATGCCACAAGATGTGATAAATGTTGTAATATGCTCATATGGACTTTGCTTTCCATATCTATAGAACTTTGGAAAGTTATTTCTTGATCCTTTGGGTAATTCATGAAGTGGAGGAGTCAAAGACAATGGACCAATGTTCTGACCCCAAGGTACTGGCTCAACCATCTCTAGAGGAATATTATTCAATGGTGGTTGAGAGATGGGAGATGAAATAGGACTAGAAATAGGATATTAAAATGGATTCTCAAGACCTTGTCTTGGAATTTGTATGGGAGCAAACATGAAATCAGATTATTCTTGCAATTCAAACATAGGGTTATGAAAGACTACAATTCCACTTGCTTGGCCTTCTTTAGTGAATCATCTATCTTCCATCTTGTAATTTTTTTTTCAATGAAGAATAAGAAATTTTATATCCATGAATATGAAATTCACTAAGTAATAGGAAGGTTTTTACGTAACAAATAAAAACGCATTTTCAAGAAATGGATTTCATTTTTCTAGGTTTTATATTTTACGAAATTTTATAGATTTATGGTAAAATCTTCCCCATGGTGGGCACTGAAAACTCTTGGTAAAATATCTTTTCAAGGAAAAAATATGTATTTTGTCAATGATCATGAGATTTAATCCCCACACTTGGGAATGGGGTGGATCCCATTTATTGAATTTTGGAAACTATTTATACTAGAATAATATCCTTAGGTTACCAGAGGCCAGGGAATGTGCAGAAACACCCTTATTTTAACTGCAATTCTAAACTAAAGAGGGGATAAATTTTAGGTATGGAGAGGGAGAAATGATAAGGGAAATTGTATTGATAAGCATAACTTAGATTTCATCAACTAAAATTCAAAGGTGATTCCAGTTTCAATTGGAGGAAACATTAAAGCACAACACAACATCACAAGATAATGAAATGGATAATTGCAAGAAAAATACAAAGCTTTATCAATTTTTATTGATTCCAAAAATAATACAAAAAATCCTTAAAATTTTTACAAATGCTAGCATGTACTCGACTGAGTGACAAGATGAGAATGGAGGAAAATTAGAATGTATGGGAATGGAAGAATACAACTTGCTAAAGAGGACAAAAGTTACTGATTTGGAATAGAGATAACATTACAATTTATAGCCAAATTCAGCTACTCTTCACATTCCCATGTGAATTTTAAACTTAAATTTAAATCTCCAATGAATAAATATAAACTTTAAGTGATTTAAGTCACTTTTTACAAAATTTTCTCCTCAACGGAGAAATATAGAATTCTAGAAAGAGAAGAAGAGAGAAGATATGTGTTGTAGAATGGATCTCTGCTCTTCCTTCATTGTGATGATGAATGATGAAATTGGAAGTTTCATTATCAATAATCCTCTTGTGCAGTCTGACTCAGGTTAGAAAATGTTTTTTTCTTCTTCCATCCTCTACTTGAGATCATTGAAATCCATGTGCTCTACTAGAACTGAAACATGATCATATATGGAGTTTTAGGGATTCATTTTTAGTTTTTATGAAATACCTATGTTTATAAAGTGACAATGATGCTATGGTAAAAGTGAAAATGGATTCCAAAACCTCTTACAACAATCCACAAATTTGAGTGTATTTCAGTGTTACGGGCTGTTGATCTCGTATTTAGGGAAAAATTGGAAAAAATCAATTCCAAATTGGATGTGACTTGATTCGTTGGAAATAAAATCCCAAGATGAATAGATGATATAAATTTGGTGATATTACATTCATCAGGATAAACTTGAATTCAGAAAATGGGTTCTGGTGGGAGGAAAGCTTACAAATTTGTGTTAATGGAAAAGAGGGAAAAATTTCATTTGGACACGTATGGATAAATTGTTTTATAAGTTAGGCTATCTTTGGCTTGTTATGAAGATATTTGGAAGATAAATATATGCTCCAAATTTGATGATATTATCTCTCAGGGTTTGGGAGAACATGCCAAATCAAATCTACAAGGGTATGGGGTTTTCAAGAGTTTTGGAGCTCAATGGTGGATTTGATCATATCATGGGATTACTTTCACCCCAAATAAAATTTTATATCTTAAATTGATGGGATTGTAGAATGTAATGAATGATCAATTTTTTTTAGGTTCCTCTATGTGAGTCAAGCGCAATCTACCCTACACATTTTGAATGTTTTGGGTGCAAAGAGACAATGGTGGCTAAAATAAAATAGACGTGAATATATTTGAGGATTTTATCACCTAATATAATAAATACCTCATCTTCAAGGTTCCATTATGAGGATTTTTGGGAAACATTTGGTGGAAAATGGATATTGGAGTCCAGAGTTATGAGGAAAACTTGATCCTAGAGTTCTAGGGCACAAAGGGATATTTTTGCAATGTGGAAGAGGAATAAGCAGATCCAAGGTAAGATTTAATGGCTGCCTTAAATTTTTTGAACTCACTTTATGTTTTTTTAGAGATAAACAAGGTGAGATGACTTTATATGGTGGAGGTGAGAGTGAGGATTCCACATGGAGCATGGAAAAGTATAAAAAATCATAGAGGGGAAAGATGGACATGATTTACACCTAGGAAAAAAATTAATGCAATTGCACCTAATAAGTGCACTTTGAGTGTAAGAGGAGTGAATAAGTGCACTTGGGTGGACATGGAGATGGGGTTTGCACTTGGATTTACACCCACACTTTTATTTTCTTATGTTTTTCCTTTGCCTTGATTTCCATTATTCAAAAACCCCCTCTAATCAGATTATGGTGAACTTATGGAGTGCAATTGCACCTTATAAGTATTATTGGTGCAAGGGGGATTAAAATATCCACTTGGAGGGAAGATGTGGGGTCCACATTCAAGTTACACATTGTCTTCATATCACCACTATGCACTTTTACAAACACTTTATTTTTTTCACTTATAAAACTCTAACTAATCAGGTGAGGGCACACTTATGTGGTGAAATTGCACCTCTTAAGTGCACTTAAGATGCAATAGGATAAGGAAAGTGTGAAAACACACCAAAGTGGATTTTCAAACATGATTTTCACTACCCATTTTTTTAGGTTTATAATATTAAATGGGAAACTGCTTATTTAAAAACCCACTAAATAATGTATGTTTTTTATTTATACCTTATATTTAAAATATAACCATGATAGACCCAAAGCAGGTTGGATTTAAGAGTGGATCATGACCATCCAACTTGTATATAATAGGTGATATCATTAAAGATTTGTTACATAATTGATGTTAACATTTATGTAAGCTATATGAGCGAGTTGATAGAGAAATGTGGGATTCCTAGGTGAAATTTTATTCTCAATATAAATAAGTGATTTTTAGTGGGTTTTTTATGTTCAATATTTTCCCACTTATATCTTGTTTCATTGTGTTCATTTACTTTCAATTTTATATTTTTTACATGTGATAATCTACAATATAAACATTTGGATATATGGTTATAATTACTATACTTCATAAACTATAGTCTTCGGAAATATATACTACGGATCTATAATTTATATCATTATATATCCCTTAAATTTCCTAACGCGATATCAAATCTTGCATGTATCCTTGTCCAGTATAAATATAGTTGTTTATGAATTGTTGGTGCAAAAAAACTTACAAATTTTTCAAATCTGTGAAACCCTAGCTTGCTTCACGGCTATATTCAATTTCATCAAGTGCATATACCCTAATTCATATGTTTTAAGATAAATATGACGTGTTTGGATGCTCTAGATCGATGTGATTGATCAATCTAAGATTCCTTTGATTGTACATACTTAGATATCTATTTTTATGATCTGCAGTCATTTTTCACTTGAATTAGGTTTTCGTGGCTAATTTGAATGTTTCATGCCTTTTATAGAAATGTTATAGCTGGTGTGTAACTTATTTGAATAGATCATGCATTTTTTAGTCATCTGTGGCCTTCCTTAGAATTTTCTAAGCCTTTCGCGGCTTTTTTTCTTGTTTCGTAGATTTTTAGTACGGGGGGTTCATTAGTCAGGAAATATCCTATCACGTGCATTCATATCGAGGTAATTAAAATTGATAAAATCAATTTCATTATACCAGTAGAAATTAGGGGTGAAAGGGTTTAATTTACTAATATTTTGAATTAGGTATTGAGGTAGGTTAGAGAGGTGGGCCAAAGGAGAGGTGGGGATGATTTTAATATTAAACTAAAATATTTGACCCCTAGTTTTTTTTTAAATACCTTAATATTGCATAAGGAGTGTTTTCACGAAGTTAAATTATAATCTTTTTTGAATAAGGAAATATCAATTAGGAGATTCTTGACCAAGAAATAATAATATTATAGAAAACTACGATTGAGTATTCGTTTTAACGTAAATGATATTATTTCACCATCTTAATTATTTTAATAGATATTGATAAATGATTAAAGTTTAACATTAACATAATTGATAATATATCTTGACTGACTTTGAAACATCTTTCTAGAGAAAATAAATATTAAGAAAATAATAATTGAGTGGAAAACATGATTTATTTTCTATTTGACATGTTATGGTAGAAATAAAAATATGTTCTATTTGATATATTAGGGTATAACTAAAAAGGGATAGATAAAATTGTAATAGAAAATTGGGCATGTAAGGTACATGAAACAAAAAGAGGGTATTTTCATTCTATTAATATAATGGGAGGGGGTATTATCAATTGAATAATTGGGGGTAAAAAATCAAGGGTATTTTTTAATACCCTTCGAACGAACATGTTACACCATACTTTTACTTAATGAACCCCCATGTTTTTTAGGCTTACATGGGTTGTTTTCTTGTTGCAAAACTTTCTAGGCTTGCGCAGATTTTTTTCTTGTTGCTCAGATTTTTTAGGCTTGCGTGGCTTATTTGCTTGTTGTGTGGATTTTTAGGCTTGCATGTATTTTTTTCTTATTGCACTTTTTTTAGGATTGTGTGGTTTTTTTCTTGTCGCATAATTTTTTATTTTTGTGCATTTTTCGTCTTTGTTATGCAAACTCTTTGCTCTATGACTTCTTATTACTTGTTGCGCAAATCCTTTATTCGACAAACCCAAAAATTCTTTGAGGAAATTTCTCCTTGTGCGGTGTGTTGTATACCTTTGCAACATGTTTTTCATGCTTCGTGGCTTCCTATCAAGGTCTTCCCTTGTTTTGAAAATAACATTTGTTCCATGGAGTTTTAGTGTCTCACGTACTTTCCTTTGTTCCATAGATTTTATCTGTATTTTCCACGAAATAATAAAATGTGTGGAACATTGTTTCAGTATACCGCGACCTATCAATTTTTTCAAAATTCCTTATCTTTTTTCTTAGTGCCTTGTAGCCTCTCACGGATGGTTATTTGTGTTCTGTTAATTCCTCCATATTTGTGTTATAAATTTGTTTGGGTGTTGTTACCAAGTTAAATGCTATCTTATTTAAGTTTGAATCTACTATGGTCTATTTTCTTTCTACCGCAAATATTTGTAACTTCTTAAAACCCACCAAACACCCTATTTTCAAAATTTTCTAATATTTCTTTAAAAATGGCTAGTTCTATTTTTTCCATGGATAAATATTAGCTTTTAAATGGAAATAATTACATTATTTAGAGAATTAAGATGAAGGCTATCCTTATGGCTAGAAAGCTATTGTATTTAGTTACTCATGTTGAGAAGAAACCCACTGAGAGAGAAGCTAATCCTAAGAACTTAAGTGTTTTCTCACAAAAATCCCAAGAGGCCATATGTCAATTCTATTGCAAAGCATCAAGGATGAGTTTTTATTGCATAAAGGACACATGAAGTATCCTATGAATGATTGGATGCAATTGCAAGCTATGCATGAAGGTAGCTACCTCTCCAAAATAATTAAGTTAATCATGGAATTGTTTACAGCCCCTATGAAAGCTGATGAAAAGGTTTTTAATTACCTATCTAAAATTAAGGATATTAGCACTCAATTAGATGGATGTAATTATTAATTATTTCATGATAAACTACTATACTTTATTATTAAAATTAATATCCATGACAAGTTTAGAAACTTCATCTCTATTTTGAATTATAAATATTAAAATGAATATGATCTACTTGATTTAGACACATTGTCTTCTCTCCTTATTCAAGAAGAAAGTGTCATGAAGAACTTTGACTCAAACTAGAATGCCTCTCAAGAATTTTTCTCTCAAAGTTAAAAGTATTCTAAAAATTTGAATAATTGTTATACAAATCAGAAATCTAATTTTAAATCCAAATTTAATCCTAAGAACAATAGGAATAATCAAAATTTTAAAGTCAAGTTTGATGGCACATATACCAAATGTGGTAAATTTGGTCATAAATCTGCTGATTGTTATTATAATGTTAATAAGGCTCATAAAAATGCTAAAAATAAGAACTCCAATAATAAAAAGAAGAAGAATAAAAATCAGAATCATGCAAAAAACAAATCCAACAATGCTGAGAAAACTAATACTCTTTATAATGTTATTTCAGCTTCTAATGAAAATGAATGGATTCTAGATAGTTGTGCTTCTAGACATATCACATACATTCATGATCTTATTTATTATATTATATAATTTCATGAGAATATATATCTAGGAGAAAAAATGGGGCTACTCCAACTTGGTGGAAGGATTATTTCCCTTCTCACTTTACCGTCAATGTCTCATCTGATCTTGCTGCTGATTCTACTTCTCATACATACCCTCAAGCTTAGATGTTGTTGTGAAACCCCCTCAAGTGCATATAAAGGAACCTGATTTTGTGACTCATACTATTCAACACTCTTATCAGGTGGAAAGAGAGAGATAAACCCCCTCTTCTCATGATAGGACTCACTTTAAACCTATTTCTTCTATTGACATTCTCCTCCCATGCGGACCTACCATAGCTGAAGAGCTTAACAAAGAGGAGTGGACGATGGTCCAAAACAAGAAAAGGGTCTCTTCTAAGCTGCAGTTAGCCCCCTACCATATTAAACTAAAATCTCCACCTTCCTCTTTAGGTTGAATGCATTTGGTTTAGATTTGGTGTTGCACAGATACATTTGTTGTCTCGTAGCGTGTTTTTGTTGTGTTTCTTTTGATCTTCATCATCTTATCTTTGCTAATGGCCTTTTTTTCCTGTGTAGGATACCTGTAAAAAAACCTTTATCCTTAATAAAAATAATACATATCTAGGAAATAATTATGTCATTATGTATTAATGTTGTGGAGATATTAATCTAGCAAATGGAACTATTAAAAATGTTTTATTTGTGCCTAACTTAAAGAAGAACCTTTTATATTGTTCTCAACTATATAAAGAAACTTTCAAAGTTGTGTTATTAAAATATATAATAATTATATTGGTAGAGTAATTGTTGTTGGTTTTCAAAAGAATGGTTTGTAGATTTTTTAAGGATTTGTTTCTAAAACTTGTCTTTATTTTTATTCTTGTGATGATGTTCAATTATCACATGAAAGGCTAAGACATGTGAACTTTAAGAGTTTGTATGAAATGTCACACCTTAACCTTGTTATAGTTCTCACTAATATGATATTAGATCATGGATCATGTGAAAGTTTCTTGTGTGGTAAGAAACATGATGAACCATTTCACAAACATCATGAGTCTAATTCCTCTAACTTGGTCGAGTTAATTCATAGTTATGTAAGATTTCCTTTGTAAGTTCTTTATCTTAGTATAAACTTGTATTTTTTTGTTTTTATTAATGAATTTTATAGAATGACTTGGTCTTATTACATTTATAAAAATCCTGAATTCATGTCTAAGTTTCAAGAATTGAAAGCCTTAGTTAAGAACATGATTGATCTAAAAACTTAAAAGGATACAAATTGATAATGGAAGTTAATATTTCAATTAAAAGTATGATGATTTTTGTGTGTCTTGTGGGATTCAAAGGGAACTAGCAATTACCTATTCTCCTCAGAAAAATGGCATAGATGAAATAAATAATAGAAAAGTCATAGAAATGGCTAGGACCATGCTTCATGCTTCTAATGTTCCTAAATTTCTCTAGGTTGAAGCTATGATTTTTTTCATATTCTAAATATAATTCCTACCAAAGTGTTGCATTAAATCACAACTCATGAAGTATAGACTAAAAAATCTGAATATTTCTCATTTAAATATATTTGGTATTCCAGATTATGTTGTTATTACTAAAATCAACATACAAAAAATTAATCCTACCTCCTACTCTTGTGTTTGTTTTGGGTATGGAGGTTGATCAAAAGGATTAAAATTGTATGATCCATTCAAACATATTATCATAGAGAATAAGAATGTTCATGTTTTATAAAAACCATATTATGAATCTTCCTCTCCTCCCTCCTATGTATTTCTTAAGTCTAAATATCTTCATTTTAATAATTCCCCTTCAGAAAATATGGAAACTGATTTCCAAGAGGTTGTTCATCCTTCTACTAATATTATGGATGTTGATATAGAGGGTGAATCTTCCCAATCTGTGTCTCAAACTATAATTCCTAAATGGGGTCAAAATCAGGTTTTTATTTCTCATCCTAGCAATCTAAGAAAGATGACTCACATTCAACATTATTATCATGCCTTGTCAACTCTATAATGTTGAACCTCAATCCTTTAAAGAATCCACCCTAGATGAAATATGGATTATAGCTATGGAATCTGAATACAATGCTCTAATCAAGAATCAAACATGGGAATTATTTCCTCTTCCTCCTAAAAGAAGATTATAGGCTCTAGATGGTTGTATTAAATCAAATATCATTATACTGGTAAGATTGATGAATTCAAGACTAGATTAGTTATTAGAGGGTTTACTCAAAAATCTGGTTTGGATGATTTTGAAACCTTTTCTCCTATTTCCAAAATGACCACTTCTAGAATTCTTCTAGCTATAATAGCTTATCAACATGGTCTGGAGATTCACCAAATGGATGTTAAAATTTCCTTTTTAAATAGTGTTTTGAAAGAATAAATTTTATATGCATCAACCTAAAGGTTTTTAATAACTTGGAAAATAATTATATGTGTGTAAACTTAAGAAATATTTGTAGGGTATTAAACAATCTCCTAGAGCTTAGTATGCTAATATAAATAGTTTCTTTCATGAGATTAGTTTCTCTAACTATTTTTTTTATAATGATTTGTTTGTTAAATTTGAAAAAAATTATGTTATCATTATTGTATTATATGTTGATGATCTCTTGATTACTAGTAGTGATAAAAATCTAATTCTTATAATCAAAGAGAAATTAAGACAATGTTTTGATATGACTCATCTTAGTTTTCTTAATCACTTCTTAAACATGATTATTTGTCAAAATCATAAATATATTGTTGCACCTCAATCACAATATGATTCTAACCTTATTTAAATATTTAACATGATTGATTGTAATCCTATGTTTATTCCTAGATGGAAGTTGGTGTAAAATTAGATCTAGAACCTTCTTGTGATAAATTTAATCCTATTTTATATAGATAACTTGTTGGTGGTTTGATTCATTTGACTATCAATAGACTCGATATATCCTATAAAGTTGGAATTATTTCTAAATTCATGTAGGATCCTTATGAGGACCATTGGAAAATGGAAAGAAGGATTCTAAGGTATATGAAAGGTACACTCGATTTTGGTTTGTATTCTTCTTCTTGTGATTATAAAAATTTATTTGGTTATTATGATTTAGATTCTGATTATGCTGGTGACATTTTGGATAGAATATCTACTTCTTTATATGTTTTCAAGTTGGGTTCATCTGTAATAACTTGGAGCAGCAAGAAGAAACCAACACTATATATCTCTTATATTGAAGAAGAGTATATAAGTGTTATAGAAGTAAAAAAAGAAGCCACGTGGCTCAAAATACTGTTGAATGAACATCATATGGGTGTCAAAGGAAGCACTCTAATTCTATGTGACATCCAAATTTGTATTTCTCTAAAAAAAAATTGAATCCAACATCAAACAACCAAGATTATTGTGATCCATATGTATTTTATCTAGGAGAATTTTCTCAATGGTGATATAGATCTCATGTTTTGTTCCACTGAAGAGTAGGTTGCGAATTTTTTTACTAATCCCTTGGGTACTACAAAGTTTTTAAAATTCCATGCTATGTTGGGAATTTCATATATTAGATCTTATAATCATGTGGATAAAATTGATTCCATATTTGAATCAACTAAGCATATGTTTTTTAGCTCTTATGATCATGTGAATAACATTAATCTTCACCTTTGAATCATATGATTTTTTCCCTTTCAGAGATGACCTTGAGGGGGAAAAAATAAATGAGCGTGTTGCATGTTTTATTGTACAATGTCATCTCTTAATGACTTGATTTTTTCAAAATGGATAATCCCTATAATATTTCTATGTTGTTTGAGTAAATTTTCATGTATGTGAAGTTTACTTGTAATCCCCATCAAAGAATTAGATATGAGAGTTTTTTAAATCCATAATTTTATGTAAGACCTCATATGTAATCACTTTATCTTGAGAAAAAATTGAATAGTGTTTGTTTTCCCTAATGTATCGTGGGTTTTACAAAACCTGCAAAACACGTTCTTTGTGTCGTGGATTCTTGAAGTTTGCAAAACACTAAAGTAGTGTTACACATCTTTTTTAAACTCTGTATACCACTTTATTCGTTCTACGGCTTGATTAAGGTTATGTGCTGCTACATAGTTCATCATGGAGCTGCAAAACCTGTGGAACAATGAGGTAGTGTATTGTGGATTTATAAAATTTATAGAACACTTGCATTAGTTCGTGGCCTATGTGAATATGTAGGATAACACAACAGTGTATCATGACATTGTCACAATGAATTACAAAGTAAAAAAATTCATAGAATTAATGTTTTTTTGTATGCTAGCCTTGAGGCACTTGGATGGTTTATGTATTGTAATTCCTTTTGTACTAAAAGGTGACTTGGCATGTGTTATTTGGAACAAGCATTATTTTTCTATACATGTTAGTCTAAATCTTATTGATTTATGGATTGTGAGTCCTTTTGTATAAAAAGGAAAATTTTCATTTTTCCATACTTAACATTAAAGGGGAGTGTTGGGTTTATAATATTAAGTGGGAACCTACTTATTTATAAAAATGTCAAAGATTGAATGTTTTTGGTTTATAGATTATATTTAAAATATAAACATGATAGACCCCAAAGCGGGTTGGCTTTAAGAGTGGATCATGACCACCCACCTTGTATATAATAAGGTGATGCCATTAGAGATTGGTTACACAGTTTAGGGTAACATTTGTGTGAGCTATAAGAGTGAGATGATAGAGAAATAGTGGGAGTGTTGCGTGAAAGTTTATTCTCAATAAAGATAAGTGGTTTTTTAGCGGGTTTTTTTACCTTCTAGGTTTTCCCACTTATATATTGTGTCACTGTCTTAATTTACTATCATTTTTATGTTGTTTACATAGTATAACATGTAATATAAGCATCTAGATTTATGGTTCTAATTAATTTAATTCATAAACTATAATATTTGGAAATCTATATTTTGGATCTATAATTTATAACATTATATATCCCTTAAATTTCCTAAGATGTTTTACACCTCGGATTCATTTCTTTTCCACGGAGTCCATCCTTGGTGAATTTTAGCCATATAATATATGATTTCATATGGAAATGAGAAAATGAATCCAATGAGAATATTTAGGAATTCTTAAAAGGAGTGATTTAACTTTTTATTTTACCTCTATTTTTTCCTAGGGCGGTGTGCTGGTGAGATGAATTGAAAGAAGGGTTTTCAAAAAAAATGAGCCAAGCCAACTTATGGGACATGAAGAGAATTGAATTTCTTATGAATTTATATTTTTTTAAGCTCCCAAATCCACTCGAGGTTCCCAAAACCTTTAGTGAAAAATTCATGTGTAAAAAGGGCACCTTGCACTAGTGTCAGAAAGGTTTCTTCTTTTTATACTCCTTGAATTCCACCTTACTTATTTCACTATGTAATAGGCTAAAATATATTTTCAATTCCTAGGATATGAGATCCCAACACCACACGGGGTTCCTGAAACCTTTCGTTGAAGTTGGGTTTTCAATGAAACATACAAACTCATTTTTCTCAGAAAGTGCCTAGGAAGAAATCTTTCAAAAGACCATTCAGAAGCTCCAAAAATACCATCATGAATAAAAATCTAGTACCTTTACATTGAATTTAATAAGGACTTCTAAAACAATCTGAGGATCTCAAAACCCTGCTCAGAAGTTAAATTTTGAAAGTGGGTATTTTTTGCAATTTTGACAAATTAGGCAATTTTGACCAACAAGGTGTAAAAGTTTAAATGAGGTTGTTAGATAAATTGTAATGAATTTTTATATTACAACATGAAGGAAAAAATATTTTTATGGATGGGCCATGAATATTAGAGTGTAAAAAAGGAAAAATTATATGGTCATGTGGAAATGAGAGAACTAAAAAATGAAATATCTCTTAGAGGTGGGTTGTCATGTTATACTAATGTTTATGATGAAAAATATATTTTTGTACTAGACATCTGGTGGAGATATGAGTGAAAAAATGAAATTGGGATAGGTTAGACCCACATAATGTAATTCCTAAGGTAATAAAAATATTATCTATAATATATCACCTTCCATACTAGAAATATTTTCTAGTAGGCCATCATCTTGACCCAGTGCAT
Source organism: Taxus chinensis (assembly GCA_019776745.2). NCBI lineage: Eukaryota > Viridiplantae > Streptophyta > Pinopsida > Cupressales > Taxaceae > Taxus > Taxus chinensis. Next base: position 321,021,384 of record CM034147.1, on the reverse strand, counting down.
ATATTCAAAAAATTTATTGCATCAATGTAGTTACATATTGTAACAAAAGAAAAAGATAGAATAGAATCATGAAAAGACCTAAACACTTCTAAAACCAATAATAAACTATGGACTGATAATAATGTAACATATGAAAAGGCTTAGTGGATTCTAAGTAAACCCCATGTTGTAAAATCCACAAAGGTCATGCATGAGATTCACCCACCTCAATCATATAGGTAATCATTCAAGAGAATTTTCACTATTGATGGACATATTACAGGGTTGAAAACACATGATGCACTCAAAATTTTAAAGGTATGTTGAAATAAATTGTAAATAATGTAGCATACCTTTATATATATATATATATATATATATATATATATTTATCTTACTATATTTTACATAACAACATATATTTCCTCTTAGTTTAAGAGGAGACGATGTGCTTCCACACCATATTAGAAAAATAATTTTCAGAATTTATAAATTCCTTAGATTTTTTTCAACAAAGGATATATACACATATAAGATAGAGGAGATGAGAAATAATATTGCATAGATTGTTTATATATTTTTAAAGGCATTGCCAACTTCATTTTTAGATTCATAGGTGCATATACTAGTCCCCTTAGTTGATTATATTGATATGGAATGTGTTTTCAACAGTTGATGGATGTTTTTTTTTAGAGGTACATGAAGAAATTGAAGGGTTTTTTCAAACAATTATATTTAAAATAGGGATCCATTACAAAATGTTATACCATCCAAAAAACATTTTTATATGTAACTGAATATTTACAAAAGGAATTCCATGAAATACCTAGCATGTGGGATTTTGATTGTGATGGTGTATGTTTAGAGGAAACATTGCAAGAAAATGGGAAGATAATAATATTGAGTGAGAATAATAATATATTAATTTTATGTTTTTGAAACATGAATGATGTAATTACTATACTTATATGAATTTGTTTTAATGTGTGTCGATAAATTTGAATAAGATGCCATAAATAATTTTGTACTATTTAACATAGAGGATATGAGAATGTATCATGATGTTTACAAGAATAAAAAAGAGAATAATGATAGGTAGAGATATGTTGATATAAGAATGTATCATCGCAAACCTTTTGCCCAAGAATTATGCACAAAATAGCTAAACAATCAATTATATTGCGGATTGGGTGCATGAACATTTATAAGATCTTAAAGACATAATCCATAAAATCATTTATAATGTTGTTTTAAACATTGTGTAAGGATGTGAACCTTGAGTAATAATATTAAATATTGTATAAAATAATGTTCATTTTTTCACTTATGGTTCAAGTTTACTTATAATAATCATGTTATTTTAGGTGACAAATCATAATGCAATATGGGTGGATGGTAAATATTTATGGATTTAAATAATTAAAAAGAAAAGGAACACTTGTAATTTTGTTAGTGGTTCCATTTGACTACCTGTTAGTCGAGAAAGTGAAAGCGAGACAAAATTGTTGTAAAGGAACCTAGATTATGTTAGAAAGATTCAACAAAAAATTAGTTTGGAATCTAGAAATTTGAAATTACAATTTTTTGATAAAATGGTACTCATCAATTAACAATATTAATTATGCCCAATGTGTGTAGTGGTATTTATGTGGTTGAATTGTTAAAGGAGTTGGTGGAGTGTAATGAGCCTTAGGTGTTTCCATAAAAATGTGATGTGGTATAATGCATGTTATTTGTAAGTAATTCATAAGAATTATAATTCAATGATTAATAGTTCCCCATTTTATTAAATTTGGAACAAATCTTATTCTATGTTGATTTCAAGATGTATGGATGGGAATTTATAATACATCTTGAGCCAAGGTTAATAAATATCGTCCAAAAAGGTTCTAGGTAGAACACAAAAGAATATTAATATGTTTTAGTTGATGGAAAACATGTTCTTACAGTTGAAGAAGTCCCACATTATGAATATGTTAAAAAAGATAAATATCATCGATAAAATGAATATGTTGATCCAAAATATGAGTATTTTCCAAAGATGAAAATAAAGAATTTGAAGTACAAGTGATCTTAGAAATAAAAAGGTGATGATAAAGAAATGGGTGAACTGAAAAAAATAAAACTTATGGATGTTCAAAAATAAATAAAAAATAATGTAAATGTATCACATGATACGTTAGATAAAATTGAAAATTATCACAATTTTTTGTAATGGCTAATTTTTGTGTGTATTGTAATTTTGGCGTTTATGAATGTGTAATAGATTTATCCTAATTTTGATGTGTGTTGTAATTTTGGTGTTTATGAATGCATAATGGATACATACTAATTTTGATGAGACAACCTAATCATATCTCCTAAACATTGGAATGACACCCTAATGTCATTAGATTGATTTATATGTCTTATTTGAGTGCCTCATACAACTAATAAATCTCCCTAAACAACAAATAAACACCCTAATATCTTTATAGGTCTCAATGTGTCTTATTTGAGTGTCCCTTATAACCAATATAGTTATTGGCTATATGAGACACTCAAATAGTATATAAAAATAATGTGACACCCTAATGTCATTATGACAGTAAAATAATATATATTGAGCTACCTAAACACCTATATATGAACCTAATTTGACTTAATATAACATAATTTCATCTATTTAAACCTAATTTATTCTTATTTACCTAATTTCTCCTAGTTCTATAAATTTCACCTAATTTCACCTAATGTCCCCTAATTTGACCTCATTTGAGCTATTTAACCTAATTTGGCATAATTTGACACAGTTCCCTCTAATTTAACATAATGTGTCCAAAATTGACCTAGTTTCCCCTAATTTGACCTAATTTACCTTAATTTTACCTAATGCAATAATACACACACAAATAAGACACCCTAAACAACAAATGCGACACCCTAAACACTAATGTGACACTTTCAACACTAGTGTGGCACTACCAATATCAATGAGAAACCCTAACATCAAATGCTACACCATAAACACCAATTTGAAACCATAAACAAAAAACAACATAAAAAACAAGTGTGACACCCTAAAAATGAAACCATACAATAACGCCCTAACATGAGACTATAATTTGATACCTTAATGCAACACTATAACATGACACCCTATTAATGGGACACCATAATAGAACAATATAATGTGACATCCTAATTAGGAAATATGGATTCCCAAACCACATTAGGCTATCAAAATTAGCCTAATACAATAACCCAATAAAATTAAAAATACAACCACCTAAACGTCAATGTGACATTAGAAATAAAAGTGTGACACCCTAAATGAAATTTACCTTTATTTGACATGATTTTTCATTGGTTTCCTTAATTTGACATACTTTCTCTGTAATTTATCCTAATTTCTCCTAAATTGACTTAATTTCCACTAATTTGACCTAATGTGATACCCTAATGTGACATCCTAGCATGACACTCTAATATGACACCCTAACATTATACACTGACATGAAACCCTACTACGACACACTAATGTAGCACCTAAATACAAAACCCTAATTCCACACGCATATACAATACCCTGAAAATTAATAAGACACCCTAATTAAAACAATGTTGGTGAGAAAAATTTTCACGTGGAAAAAATTATGGGTTTCTTGCCAATGCTCTGGGAGTTGAAGTCCCTCTACTTAGACGGTGCATCTTTCATATTTGCATGCATGTAAAAAAGTGGATTTTTCTTGGTGACCTTGCAGCCGGGGATCACACATGGGCACTCCAATGACCCTGTGGAAAAGTTAGTAATAAATTTTTATGGAGTACTTATCTGGAGGGTAGTAAAGGGAGTGAGAATGAGAGGTAAGAGAACTAATGTTGCAAGTAAAAAATTAGATTCCTACACACACTAGTTAGAACTTTCAACACATGCATTTAAGAGAAGAAAACAACAAGATCTTAAAGATACTAGATAGAGGAAACCATGCATACAAATATGCACACATTCATATGCCTTGGAAAATAGAAAATTATTCCTTCATTAGCATCTAAATCAAGAGTTGTACATGATGGGAAAATGGAGAAAATTAGAGAAGGGGAAACAACATAAAATGGCTAACTATTTGTTCTTCCACAAGTAGGCAAAATCTCTTTCATGAATTCACAAGAATGTAACCAATAACCCCTTGAAAATGGGAAGCCTTTTCCTTTTATAAGAAGAGAGATGACTCTTCATATACCCCTGAATGAATTCTTATATGTCCTCATGGAACTTAAAACTTTTCAACTTCCTAGGATAATATTAAGTCCCCTTTTATAACATAAAGGTGACTTTTACATTAGAAACATAAAATTGATTTTTTTATTTCATTAAGGAAATATAAAAAAGTGAACCTTGAATGAAGAATTATAACATTGAAGAGAGAGAAATTTGGGGGGGAGAGGAGATAGAGGGGAAGAAGAAGAAAGAGGAACCATCATGCTGATGATGAAGAATAAGATGATATTTCTGACTTGACCCGCTAGGATGCTCCAATATGATGAAATATAGATTTATGAAATCCTTATGCCTTGAGAAAACTCTTTTAGATGGTCACAGATACTTTGATCTCAAGTGTTTAGGAACATTGTTTGAATGATCACCTCGATGGCTGTGGATGTTGCTCATAAAGGTCCATTCCGAAGAAGTGGAGAATAGAAACCGACCCCTATAATGACCTTTCACAACACTTCCATGTTGATATGAAAGTTCCAATGGAGTATGAATTAAATATTTTGGTGATGATGATTACATAATGCTATTCACACACGATCTGCAAACAATCTATACCCCAGGATGAGTGTCGAAAGACATTGTTGAGATATATTTTATACACCAAGATAGCAAGCCATGAACACTTATTGATGACAATTAAGAACGTATGTTACATAACATGAAGCACCAACGTCCTTGTGATCTTTTGAGTACACACCTGTATGTCAAACTAGAACAATTCCCTCTGTGAATGAAATTGTTGTCTCTCATACTTAGAAACTTGATCATGGTTTTTGAAACACCTACCATATTTGGAACAAACACTTACTATTTATAGTAAGTGTTAGAATCTACTTCTCTGAACTCCAATTGATGTTACCAACTTGAATTTTTATCTCCTTATACGCTCCCCTTGTGAAATCTACTTTTTGGAACAAGTTACTATTTATAGCAAGTGCCTACAAGACAACTTACTATTTTTAGTAAGTGATGATTTTTGGCCGCGTTGACTGCACTAATGAGTTTTACCTATTTTACTCCCCTCGAGTACGGTATTTTCTCATGGATTACTATTTTGAGGTTGTTTATTAAAAAATGGCAGACACCCATATGAGATACTTACTATTTTTAGTACGTGTTGAATTCCACTACTTTTTGGACTGACCGATCAATTCGACCACTTTTTCCTCCATAGTTCACACTGTTTTCTTCATGGCTTCTTCTGATGAAAACTTACCCAAAATAGAAGTCACCCATGTAGGCAGGCTTACTGCTTTTAGTAATTTGGGATTTGGTGCTCATATTGCAATGGAATGAAATTTTCTGATATGGGTTTTTTCCTAATAGCACTCCTCTAAAATTTCAGCTTCACTCGATCACTCATTTGAAAGATTTTAAAAGTAATTTGTTTAACGGGGAATCAAGGGTTTTCTGCTAGAAAAAATTTGGGTTGTGCATATAAAAAATACCTATGGTATATTCAAGGTTCTTTGGATTCTAGATGAATGTAAAATATGACATTTGAATCCGATTTATATTTTGTGAGATACAAATATTTTTTGATCGGGAGACTTTGGGGTTTTCTAACAAAAAATCTTCGTTTTCCTACCTTTTGATCAGTTCCTTTTGTGATTTTTTTGTTTTTAGATGAAGGGGGATTTCATGGAGTCAATAAAATGAAAAAAAAATATTATTTTTTAATCTGGAGAAAATTTGGCATATTTTTGACAACATTCAGAGGCGTGGGGGGGAAAATGGAAAAAATAAGCTAAGTGTTGGTATATATACTATTTGGAATGCAAATGGTAGGGATGGGGAAAATTTTTATTTCCATTTCATCCCTTTTTGAAATGTGTAAAGGGGACATAAAATTCCACCTCATTCTGGGCTTGAAACTTGGCATCGTTTTATTTATTGAGTGACTTAAGCGAGGGGGGTTGAGTTTTAGCACCTGGGAGTTAGTTTGTGGTTGCATCGAGAACCAGAAGGAAAAATAGGGGTATGGAAAAAATTTATGTCCCTTTCATCCCTTTACAAAAGGAACAAAGGGGACATAAAATTATACCATCATTCTGGTGAGGACAAGTGGCGAGCATGCGAGGTAGGTGAGCACATAGGTCAAACTTGGTCAATGGGGCTAGTGGACAAGTTCTTGGTCGTATCCGTGACTTGGGGGATAAAAACGGATAGGGTGTATTTTTAATTTCTATTTCATTACTTTTTAAATGAATGTAAGGGAAAATGTATTGTGCCTTCACCATAGGCTTCCATGTTTTTATCTTACAAAATGACTAAGTGTTGAAAAGCGCACCTTGGGACCAACTTGTGGATATGATATCTCAGGCTCTCGAATGAATTTTTTGATGAAACTTTATATTATTCCACCTAAAAAAAACCCACTGAATCCAATGGTGATGTTACCAAGATTCAATTTTGACCATAACACCTCCAAATGGATCCTTATTTCCCAAGATCACTTGTGTGCTAGAAGAATGAGCTGCCTAGAACACTGCATGAGGTTTCAAGAATTCCCTCTTTTTCCACCTTATATCATATTAAAAATTATTTCCATTGATAATTTTTGGGATTTTAAATCACTATGGAGATCCCAAAATCTTGCTTTTGAGCTCAATTCCTCTTTTGCAGTGCACACTCACTCGGGCCCAAAAACTCACTTCTGGTGAATTGGTTCCAATACCTCTTAATCTTCACTAAATATTTCAAAATCATCTCTCTGATGTTACTAGTAATTGAATACTCCTCCACAATGGTTTTTTCCCCTATAATTTACTCTGGGGATTGTGTACTACTCCTAGGAAGGAAGATCATAGTCCTTCCCAAAACCATTTGATTTCTTGAATGCTCCAAGAGATCCTAAATCACCTAGGGGGACTAATTTTACTTTCCTAAATCACCTAGGGGAATACATGAAATGCACTTTAGGATCATTATACTGACTGGATGGGACTAGAATTGGGGATGGAATGACCTAGGAGTGTCTTGGGAAGTTATAAATTTGAAATTTTTTGACACTGTGGTATCGTTGTCCTGCTTTCTAGTGATTTTTTCCCCTATAAAAACACATGACAATAGTTGGATCTAGCTTGGGGACATGTTATGGATCGATCACAATGAGGGCATAACATGATAATCCTTGAATCTCAATTTTTTTACAATACATTGACCAATTCCTTATCCATTGGGCTATAGATTCATTTATAACTTGAGAGAAATAGATAGAAAAGAAGAACATACGCACAAAAACACGAAAAAAAAGAGGAAACACAAGACATGAAAAAAGGGAAAGACATGTACAACAAGAAAGGGAAACATACCTAAAAATCACTATGGTACAAGGCAAGGGACAAACTACATTTACTATAGCAATTTTCTCTCCTCAGAGGTCACCCCTGAGTGTACAACACTAAGTGATGATGTTTTGTGAAGCTATTGACTAGTTACAGAAAGTAACCTCCTCTCCTTAACTACTTGTGAAAGTTAGGTCCCTTCATTATTTTCTATGTACTTTCTAGGAGTGAACCTACATGAACTTCTTGATTCTCGGGTATTCACCTAGAAATTTCCTTACCTTCATTTCCTTTGAAGTGTTAGTTTCCTTCTGCACTCATCCACATTGTTTATTTTCCTCCTATCATATCATTACTACTTTAGGGTTTGTTATTGTTTGAATATATTTAGTACCCTAAGTTTTCTTGTTCCACCCATTCACTTTCCTAGTCATCTTTTTGACTCCTATCAGCATGACATGTTTTAATTTTGAATGGAGGATAAAAATGACCTCATATCCATCCTATAGGGCCATGAATTGAGCTAAGAGGTTGAAACTTATCTCGGGGTCTCTCGTGTCTTTTGTTGCTTCTTAAATGTATTGTATTGAATACTTATTTGAAACCACCTAAAAGAATTCTTTACATTTTGGTGCATGTTTCCATATGAAATATCTCTCTATACTGGAAGCATATTCCAAAGTGGTGTGACCATGTTTATTTTGAACACATTCCTAATGCTCTCGTCGTGAATGTATCTCCTTAACATGAGTTGGCTCAAAGTTTTCTCTACTATCTTATACCATAAAAAAGGTGTCATCCTCAAAATTTTAGATGTACAGAGGAGATCCAAGAAATTTTATTCTTTTGCATTCACGTACTGCTTCACACAATGCGGGAGAAAATTACATGCTTTCACTTTCACATTCATCATTGAATAAGTCATCCAACTTATCCAACTACTCCATAAACATTGGTGTATCAAAATTATAAACAAAAATTGATTCATACTAATTTTTCATTTCCATAGCCTTAGTCAAGATTTTAAGGCTAAGATGAGGATTTTAAGTTTCTTCTGTATCCTTCATAATATCTTACGTGGATGGTTTTCCCAGATTCTTCATAGTCTCATTTTCATTTATATTGAAAGAGTATCTACATTGTGACTCCAGGAAGTGGTTAAAAATATTATCCATACCTTCCCATGATTCACTCAAAGCAATTTCGTTCACTTCTTCCATGCGTTTTGTTCCCTAAGATTCACTTCCATGTAGGTATGGACATTGTTGATTCATGACTCCTTTTGAAAAGGAGAAGAGGTCCACACTTTATGGGAATATAACTCCTTTGAGATCAAAATCCATATCTTCTTCGTGGTAATTATCCAATTCCTTGGTTTCAAGAAATAAATTGGCCTCCTCCATAGATTCATCAATGATTGAATTAGGAAGAGAATCCGATTCTTAAATTGTCTCTATTTTTTCATTTAACATTTCCACATCACTTGAAGAATCAATATAGGAGGGTAGGTCATCCATGACCATCTTGAATTCATCACCTTTGGTCCATGATACCAGGTGGATTTCTTGAAATTCTTCACACATCTCCATTATATCATTAATTGAAAAATCAAAATTCAAAAGGATACTGTTTGTGATTACCTCTAATATGAAAAATTGTATTTCTTCATTGTTATTGTAGTCTTTGGAAAACATTAAATCATCCATCATGCAACAAGGATATTCATCTCTTGAATACACTACTCCTCCAATGGGTTGTGCCTCAAGTGAAAAAGAATCTATGAATGACGGTTCCATCTCCATATCTTCTCTCTCCTCCTCCACAGGAAAAATTTCCTCTTCTTATTTCTTGGTGAGGAAAGGAAAACTTACATCTCTCTCCAATGTGAAGAAATAGTTTCCTATCCCACTATCTTGAAACAAAATGTCTGCCCTTGGATCATCTAATTTTTACACATTGTATTTCATCTTTCGTACTGGAAGTAGTTTCTTCATCTCCCCTTTCACAGGTATGGTTGTAGAGGACCAATCCATTTTTATTTCACCACCCAAATCCCTGTAGAAGATTATGCTTAGGAGCATGTTGAATGTGGTTAGAATGTCAGCTACCAAAATAGTGAGCAGTAATTTCTTTTCTGGGAAGTTGGTCAAAGCAACTTGAGCATCATTTATTCTACTGAGCAACAAAAATTCTTTGGATTCCATGGAATAGCAAGAGATGTTTGTACGTGTCCACGTAAGTCCTAAGTAATTCATGACTTTCATTGGCATCACATTGTCAGAGGCTCCAAAATATATGATGTTGTTATTGAGTTGGTAGCCTTTGACGAAGAGAGATAGGTAGAAGGGTTTTGCCTTGTTGGTTTTAGATGTGATGAGTGCTAACATGTTCAACGAGGATGGTGTGGATGGGGTAGGGAGAATACCTTTATCCTCGGGTTTTGTGACATGGGGATTTGAGATGCCACTTCAAATAGTGTCAACAAACCTCTCAAACTGGGAAGGGTGCATTTGTAAATACTCTATCTATGTGATTTGAACTTTAGTTCTATTTGCATGTTTGACATAGTCAAACAAAAATGTGGGGAGCATAGAAAATGTTTTAGGAATAGTATTTTCTTTGCACTATGGGGATGATGTTACCTTAGGAGCCTGGGTTTCTTTAATGGGTACGGTAGCGGGTTTAGAAGGAGAGGGAGAAGCTGGTTTTTCTTGAGTTTTGGTAGGTTTATCTTGGGTAGTATTTGATGAAAGATTATTTTTGAAAATGGATTTTTAACTAGAGGGAGGACTAGAGGACTTACTTGGTGTGGTAAATGACTTCATGCTTGCCAGTGGGTCCAGTTTCTCCTTGGCCAAGTCCATTAGCGGTGGCAGTGGTGACCCTCTGCTGATGATCTTATTTTTTGGAATTTCAATAGGAGGATCTTCTTTCTTCTTCTTCCTTGCAACTGTTGAATATGAAGCTTCTTTCTTCAATTGATCCTACATGAAAAAAACACAAGAGAAACTAGGTTCTTCTTCATTGTCTTCATCTTCACTAGAAGAAACATATTCAATAAGTCCATTTCGAGTCTCACCATTAACTTCTTCAACCTCAAGGTAGTCTTCATCATCACCTTCTTCTTCCTCCTCTAGTTCCTCAATCTCTGTATCACACATGAGCATTGACTTGATAGTGATTTGAGGGAAAGCCTACCGGGAGGAAGGGTGATTCTCAGCCGGTTCAGAGGATTCAGATCCCTTAGAGATCATTCCGTATGATGATTTAAGACAATTTTTTCTTCAAGGTCAACCATGTCATTTAGCCATCTTCTGAATCATAGGATCTAGTGTGAGTTGAGCTTGAGATTTGGTCTTTTTTGTTTTCAATGAGGACCCTTCACCTTGCCAGCCAAGATCAAATCATATCCTCATATTTTAATCACATAATCTTATGACTTATTTAAAATCTCTTAGCTACAGTGACATTATGAGGAAGAAACCAAATTCTAGTGGTAGGGCACTGATGAAAAACCTTTTCAAATTGTTACTAGGAAGCACAACATATTTAGGGATCCTTCTAATTATCTTGTTATACTTGGCCATGAAAGTCTCTCATTGATTTAGAAGTTGTATCCTTCTTCATCTGACACCAATTCTGGACTAAAATATCTTAGTAGTCCATCCACGGAAGTCTGAACCTTGTGCTCAAACCTACTCCTCATGTCTTCCCAGCAAAGTGATAGACCTTGTGGGAAACATATAAAACCATTCGATGGATTTCTCCTGCAATGAATTCCACAAATATCCTGATATGATACATGCTTCGTGAGCAACATGCCCAATACACAAAAAGTGGTGATGAAATGCTTCTACATGTTCCTTAGGGAAGTTGGGAACCATCTTCTTTGAATTTTGGGAAGTTTTTCCTTAAGCCTTTTGGTAGCTTCATGGAGAAAATTGGGGAAGTAGTAAGTGGGCTAGTTTTTCCACCCCATGGTACATTTTGCCTCCATTCTTCATGCGATCTACCATTGCACGTATCTTGATCCTATCTTCCAAAATTTCTAAGGTTGTGGCCTTCAGCTACTACACTTACATCTCTACTTCAGCTTGATCTCTTTCAATCTCTTCAATTTGAGCTCTTATCTCCACTGCATACTCTTTCATCTCTTTCTCTAGCTATCCTTCTTCAGTCTCAAAATCATTGAAATCCTCAATGTTCTCGTTGATATTTGGAAATTCACACGTCCAACGGGTTGATGAATCAATTGGAATCGCTAATTGAAGTAGTTGCTTGAGTGATGGGGGAGACTTATGGATTTATGAGAAGCTCTTGTCTTCTTTGAAGTTACTTGAAGATGGGATCAGTTTTTCCTCCTTGTCCCTTTGTTTTTCCGAGTGTACCTTCTGATCCACCAGCTTGAAAATCTATACTCTTCTCTATGGAGTGCTTGAACTATGTCTTTGTCCTTTCTAGTTCAATGGCACATTCTTCTTCGAGGTCCAATATCTCTTGTGGCAATGAAGTACTAAGTGAAACTCTATCGGTTGTGCCAGATGGCTTCCCTGCAAATCTATAAGCGATGTCTTTTTGGATATGAAATAGTAACTCGGGTCTTTCAACAAGATGGTTTCCTGGAATAGGCATGATTTGGAGACATAAGGCTCAGGTGACTCATCAAATTCTAATTTTTGGTTTTTTTCTGTTTTCTTGTTTTTTTTTGTTTTTTTTAATATATAATTTTTTGATTTTGGACCTTGCAGTCAACTCTTGGGTGAAGATTGTGCCAAGTCTACCCCACGGTGGGTGTAAAAAATTGTTGGGTGAGAAAAAAATTTATGTCGACAAATTTATTGGATTTCTTTCCAACTGCTCTGGGAATTCAAAGTTACCTTTACTTAAATGGTGCAGCTTCCATGTTTTCATTTGCACTTGAAAATATGGGGCTTTCGTAGTGGCCTTGCTAGTCGGGGATCACAACAAGGGCACTCCACTAACCCTGTGGAGAAAAGCTAGCAATAACTTGTTATAGATGACTTTGTCTTGAGAGTGGGAAAGTGAGTGAGAATGAAAGATAGGAGAACTAATGTTGCAAGTAGAAAATCAGATGTCTTACACACACTAGTTAGAAAATTTCACCACATACATCTTATGAGAAGAAACAACCTAAAATCTCAATGCTACCGAGCTAGAGGAAACCATGCATACACAAGATGCACACATTCATATGCCTTGGAAAATAGAAACATTCTTCCTTCATTATCATTTCCATTCAAGAGTTGTACATGAGTAGGAGAATAGAGGAAATTATATGCAAGAGGAGAATAGCATAGAAAGTGGTTATCTCATTTGTTCTTCCACTAGTAGGCACAATGCACTCTCATGAGTTTACAAGAATTGCATCACCAACAACCCCTTGAAAATGGGAATGGATTTACAATTTATAGGAAGAGAAATGACTCCTCGTATGCCCCCTGAATGAATTTTCATATGTCCTCGTGCAACTTAAAACTTTTCAACTTCCTAGGATACTATTAATTTCCTTTTTATAACATAAAGGTGAATTTTACATTAGAAACATAAAGTTGTTATTTTTTTTTCATTAAGAACATATGAAAAAGTGCACCCCTAATGAAGAATTATAATGTTGAAGAGATAGAAAGTATTCGGGAGTGGTGAGATAAGAGAGAGAGAGAGAGAGAGAGAGAGAGAGAGAGAGAGAGAGAGAGAGAGAGAGAGAGAGGAGAGAGAGAGAGAGAGGAAGAAGAAAGTGGAAGCATCAGTACATGTTGACAGAAGAATACACTTCATCTCAACGGATTGATCCTCACCAGGATGACTCTGATGATGATGACCTCAATGCATTGACCTCTGAGATCCTTATGAATTTGATCACACCATGATTTCAGATGGTCCCTTTGGATGATTTGCAGCAAACGACTGTTTAGGAACATAACTACTGAATGAATCACCTCGATTGACCACGAGTGTCACTCATGAAGATCCACTTTCAAAGAAGATACAAGAATCAAAACCAGACCCTACTATGAAATTTACAACATTTGCCACACTGTCCATGTTGAATTGATTAATTTTCCAATGGAGTATGCAACCTCCACTGTGCATATGATACACATGCAAACTGAACCATGAAACAAGTCCTCAGAAGCACACTGTCAAGATCTGGAAAGCAGGATGAGTGTCTAAAGACACTATTGAGATATCGCGTATATAAAAGGAAAACCACTGCAATAGTGACACTGATCTGACGAAAGTGACAGAATGTATGGTACATTGAGGAGATAGGAAGCACCAAAATCATTGTGATCTTTTGATTAGGCACCTAGATTGGTGACAGTGGAACAATGCCCTATTCTGAGTAAAATTGGATCTATCATGGTCACACTCGGAAACACGTACTATATTTAGAGAGGGCAACTTACTATTTTTAATAAGTGTTAGAATCTACCTCTCTGATCCCCCACTTGATGATGCCATACTTGAATGTTTGTCTCCTGTGTACACTCCCCTTTATGAAATCCATTCTTTCATGGAACAACTTACTATTTATAGTAAGTGCCCTATGAGACAAATTACTAATTTTAGTAAGTGGTGATTTTTGGGCTGAGATGACCATGCACTAATGAGTTTTAGCCTGCATTACTTTCACATATGTACACCGTCTTCTCCTGGATTGCTCTTCTAAGGTGGATTATTAAAAAAAGGTAGACACTTATATGAGAGACTTACTATTTTTAGTAAGTGATGAATCCCATTGTTGTCTTTATAACTAATTGATTGATCCGACCTCCTTTTCTTCCTTAGTGTACATTGTTTCCTTCGCTAGCCTCTTCTAATGATGGTGACTTACCCAAAATAGTAGCAAACACTCATGTAGGAAGGACTTACTATTTTTAGTAAGTGAGTCTTTGGTACTTAGATCACGATGGAACAAATGAAGGTTTATGATATGGGTTTTTTTTCCTAATAGTACTCTTTTGAAATCTCATCTTCGCCTGATCTCTAGTTTGGAGAGATTTTTAAAAATAAAAAAAATTGTCATGGCAGGAATGAGAGGCTTTTATCCACCGAACAAAATTACAGGATTTACATGCAAAAAATTCTTCTATGGATCCTTCAAGGTTCCTATAATAATCAGATAATATTGCAAAAAAATGGCATTCTTGATCCATGTTTTGCAGTTTGTAAGATACGAACAATTCTTTCGATCGGGATGACTTCGAGGGTTTTCTAGCAAAAAATATTCATTTTTCTTCGTTTTTCCACTGTTTCGATCTGTTCCTTTTACAATTTTTGTTGTTTTTAATGTTTTTATAGGGAGGATAATTGAATGAAGTTGATCAAATGCAAAAAAAAACATCTTCTTGATATGGAGAAAATTAGGCAGAGTTTTGGCAATGTTTGGAGGCATGCGAGGAAAAAATGATGGAAAATGAAGCTAAGTGTTGGTATTTATACTGAATGGAATGCAAAGGGTAAGGATGGGGTGCAAATTTTTCTTGTCCTTTCATATATTCTCAAAAAGGTAGGAAGGGGGTGTTAAAATCCCACTTCACTCTGGGCATGGACAAGTGGCATCATTTTTGCTCGTTGAGCAACTTAAGTGAGGGGGCTAAAGTTTTAGAGCACATAGGGAGCTAGATTGCGGTCACATTGAGAACTAGGAGGTATAATAGGGGGAAGGTGACATTTTTATGTCCCTTTCATCCCTTTATAAAATGGTACAAAGGGGAAATTAAATTCTATGCCTTATTCTGGCGATGACACTTGGTAATCATGCGGGGTAGGTGAGCACACAGGTCAAACTCGGTCAACGAACACTACTAGATGAGTTCTTGGTCATATTGGTGACCTGTGGGCTAAAAAGGGGTTGGGCGTATTTTTTTATGTCCCATTTTATCCCTTTTTAAAGGGATATAAGGGACACAGGAATTACACCTTAAGCACATAGGCTACCACGTGTCCAGCTTGAAAAATGGTTAAGTGTTGGAAATCGTACCTTGGGACCAACTTGCGGAGACAACATCTCAGGCTCCCGGATGAATTATTGGGGTGAAATTTTATATGATTCCACCTGAAATCAACCTAATTAATCCAATTGGTTATGGTCCCAAGATCCAAATATTTTACTATAACACCTATCAAATGGTCCCCTTATTTCTTGGGATATTGCTTGTTCTGCGCCAGAAGAATAAGTTGTCTAGAGCAATGCAACAGGTTTCAAGAAGTACCACTTTTTCCACTATGAAGGGAATATTGAAAATTATTTCCATTTATATATTTTTGGGCTTTCAAATCACTATGGATCTCCCAAAATATTTCTTTTTAGCTCAGATCCTCTTTCATGGTCCATGCTCACTCGGGCCCAAAAAACTCACTTGTGGTGAATTGTTCCAACACCTTCGAATCTTCCCTGAATATATCAAAATCATCTCCCTAAAATTCCAATCAATCGAATACTCCTCCATATTGGGTTTTTCCTCCTCTGATCCGCTCTAGGGGTGGTGCACTAGTCCTAAGAAGGCTGACGGCAGCCCTTCCCAAAATTTCTTGAATACTCACATGCTCCAGAAAATCCTATATCACCTAAGGGGAACTGATTTTTATTTCCTAAATCACTTAGGGGAAAACATGACATTCAATTTGGGATCATTATACTGACTAGATATGATTTTCATTGGGGATGGACTGACCTGGGAGTGTCTTGGGAAGGTATAACTTTGAAAAATTTCAATGTTGTGGTATCATTGTCCTACTTTCCAGTGAATTTTTCCCTTTCAAAAACACTGGACAACGCATAACTACAACACCCCAAATAATAAATTTGATAACAAAAACACCAATTTATGACACCATAAACTTAAATATTGTACCCAAAAAAATAAATGTAGCACCCTAAGTATTAATGTGACACCTGAAACACCAGTATGAAACCATAAATAGAATTTTGGCACCCTACACAAAACATTCCCCTTATTTGGCATGATTTATCATAAATTCACCTAATTACCCCTAATTTTACCTAATATATGCTAATTTCTCTTAATTTTACATAATTTCCCTTGATTTTACCTATTTTCCCACTAACTTGACCTAATTTATTCTAAATTGACCTAAAATCCCCTAATTTGATATATTTAACCCCAATTTCCCTAGATTTGGCCTAATATACCCTAAAAAATGTGACACTATAATTAACACCAATTGTGACACCGTAAACAACAAATATAACACCATAAACACTAGTGTGATATCCTAAATAACAAATGCAACTTTGTAAAAAACACCAATGTGACACCTTAAACAACAGTGCAATACCGTAAACACTAATGATACACCCTATTTAACACAATTACAACACCATAAACAAAAATGTGATAGCATAAATAGTAATATGGCAATGTAACCATAAGTGTGAAACCCTAGAGATGACACCCTAATGAAAAATCCTAGTATGCCACCCAAATACAAAACCCTAACATGAAACCCTAATGCAATGCCCTAATGCTACACTAATGCAACAATGTAAGGTGACACACACATGTGACACCATAGACACTAAGGAATAACTCTAATTAACACAAGTGAAACACCAAAAATGAAAAATCCAATAACCTAAACAACAACGTTACATCATAAACACAAACATGACACTGAAATAGGACACCCTAACATGAAACCCTAATGTGACACACACATGACACCGCAAACACTAATGAGACACCTCAATTAGCACAAGTTAAACACCCCAAACTATAAATGTGATAACCTAAACACCAATGCAATAATGGAAACATAGGCATGATACCATAAAAATAAATGTGACACTCTAGACACTAATGTGACACCCTAAACACCAATGTGGTACCCTAAACACAAATTTGACACCATAAAAGCTGATATGACAACATAAACAAAAAATTATACACTATAAACACCAATGTCACACCCTAAACACTAAAAAACGCTAATGCTATTTTTTAAACACAAGTGTGAAACCCTAATCATGATACCCTAGCATGACACCCTAATATGACACCGTAATGTAACACCCTAGTGTGACACCTTAAGGAAACATCCTTATGTGATACCCTATCAATGGGACACCCTAATTTGAAACCCTAATTATGACATATTGAGTCTTTAACAATGCTGAGTTGTCAAAATTAGCATAATATACAAACCTCATTATTATGACAACCTAATCAAACAAAATAAATTAACAATTTAATCAAAATTCAATATTATACTAAAAATATTCAGATGAAATTCATTAGTACATTAAGGAAACCTTCTTTTGGGGAAGTATTGACATATTTTAAAGGAAATTTAAGGGGTATGCTATATTGATAATGTACTAATTAACATCATAACTAAACATAATTTTTTTTAACAAAACAAACAAAAGAAAACCCTAAATACATAAAATGAATGGAATAGAATGAAATAATTTATTCTTACATATCTACTAGGTGAAGAGTTTCACAATTTTGTGGTCCATTCCTTGTCATGTAAACAATGTTTAATTATTTTTTTGTTATTGTGCTTTGTGGGGAAGTGTATAATTTGTTGAAAAAGGATTTTGTGGCCTTTATGGGTTTAATAGATTGTTTGGACCATTTTGTAGGTTTTTTATATATTTGTATGTCATTTGTGTAGGTTGTTCATAGATTTGTGGGCCATTTATTTAGGGGATGTTGTAGCTATGTGGGAAATTTGTATGGGTATTTTAAATATGAATTTTAATGGTTTTTAATTTGATATTAGTGGATTATAAATCTAATATTTGTGATTTTTGTGGGAAATTTAAGTATTTTTTGTAGGATATATATTTTATGGCGGTAAAATGTCTGGAAAATGAAACCCAGTGTGAGGATGGCAAAAAAAAATCACAAGAGGAGGGAAAAATCTATCGACAAGAGGATGGAAAAAATGAGAAAAATCCTAAAGAGGAATGCATGTTATAGAATGTCCTCTAGGGTGGCATAATATTTCTCAAATATTCTTAAGGGGGAATACCATTGAATACAGATATGCAAGTTCTTCAAAGGAAGAATAATATATTGAGGATACCCCTCAAAGGGATAAGAATTTAGAGAGGAGGAATACTCTTTAGGACGGAGGACATATTAGGAGGCCATGATAACGATGCAACAAACACCATGAGGACCAAAATGATGACAATGTATACTTGAAAATTAATTCTACTTTATTTTTTAAAACAAAATCGAAAGTCATACATATAATTTTTTTATTGAATTTCAAAAAAATTAATTTGTTGGATCATTTGTAATGCATATTTAAATTTATGAAAAGTATAAATTTAGGAAATATTTAGGTTAATTTTTTAAAAATAATGCCAACTTGGGAATTTATTTTTAGGAAAAGTTTAGAAAATGGAATACAAATTGGGAGTTTTGGAAAATGTAAGAAAACTTATGGAAATTTATGCCAATGAAAGATAATTGTTTTGAAAAAATTAGGGACATATAAAAAATCTAGTGCAATTCAACAAATTTAGACCAAACTTCAAAATGAAATGTCTAAATATATAAATTACTACAATTAATACTAATTTATGTAAATTTCAACTAATTTAAAACTTTAGAAAAAAATTAAGAAAATTTGGAAAATTTCTAAAAATATTCTTGATTAGGGAAATGTGGTACACATTTCTTGATATTAATACCACTCACCACAAATCATGTACAACCAAACCGCCAATGTTAGTATTTTCCAAACTCCATCCATTTATCCTCTAGGGCGCGGGTACTCAATGATTATATGCCCCCACACATTTAATAATTTGAAAGATATTTGTGGTAGAGGGAATCAACCTATGACTGGTGCAGGTTCAAGCTATATAGTTAGTTAAAGTGGTAAGTATCAAGAAATCAAATAGAAGAAGAAGGGGGATGATCAGGGTGAAATATCATAATTATAGCTTATAGAAGACAAGAGCATCCTTAAGAATCATAACAATTTTTTCAACAAATGCAACCATAAAGTTTCCAATGTGATCAATTCATGTTTTCTCCATACTCCCATCATATTCCTAAATAGGATCTTTAAAAAACATCAAAATATTACAGAGAAGGGAATGTTATCATATGTTATGGATGTAAGAACTCTAATAGATATGTATGAAAAATATGAAAGAATTAACAAGATACGTGAATGATTAGAAAAAATGGATAAAATAAATGTGGTCTCATGGAATACAATGATTATTGGATATGCAAAAAATGGGTTTGTATAAAAGGACTTGTTAGTTTTCCAAAAATTACAATTGGCAACATAAATACATATCCCGCAATGTTTTCCACAATCCATTTAGCATGTGTCATAAGAGAATATTTTAAAAATCACATAGAAAATCATCATAGCATAATAAGAGACATTAATTTTTTGTTATAGTTTTAAGTTCCCTTGTAAAAAATATACAAACTATGGAAACATATAGAAGGAACATGAGCTATTTGACGAAATTAACAATTGTTCTAGTGTCCTATTTTTTCTTTGTAATCTACAGTCAGTCCTTATATAATATAATAATTAAAACTAAGAGAATGTATGGGCATACTGATGTATCATTTATTCTATTTCACTAAATGTAAGTAACATGTGTTCAATTTGATCACTTCACCTTTACTAGTATACCCCCAACATGTGCCAAAATAGGATATTTAAAATAAATTGGTAATGATATCCTCTAAATAATTATAAAGAATTAAATTTGTAAATATGTTTTAGTTTCAAGTGCTATAATAAATATGTATTAAAAACATGGAAGAATTCATAATTCATGTGAAATGTTTAACAAAATGCCTCAAAGAGATGTGGTCTCATGGAACACCATGCTCACAAGATATGAAAAAATATATTTTATAAGGATGTTATTAAACTCTTTGAAATAATGAAATTATCTAGAACATACCCTAACCATGTAATATTAATTTTTGTGTTATTATCATTAGGTTTAGTGGATGATAGTTATAAATACTTCACTGATATGAATGTCTCTTATAATATTACACCTAGAATTGATCATTATGCTTGCATAGTTGAAATTCTATGCCATGTTGGATAACTTAAGGAAAATATAAGATTTATTATCATAATTCCAATCAATCCTATGGTTGTTATATGGATGTTTTATCTTGGTTCTTGTACATAACATAATAATATGGAGCCATGATTAGTTATTAAAATTCTTCATTTTGAGTTAGGACTTCAAAATTACGTTCTTCTATCAAACATCTATGCAAAAATGTGTTGGCGAGGTGAGTCTCAAATGGTAAGAATATTTATGAAGGATAGATTAATTAGAATGATACCTAGATGTAACTAAATTAAAGGTCATAAAATGGTGCATGCTTGTTGTGGAGGAGATAAATCACACCTAAAGACATAAGAGCTTTATGTAAATTTGGATAAAATGTCTTGGGAGATGAAGGAAACATGATACTTTAAAAATTCATTGCATGTAGTGAGTGACATGGACATAGGATAACTACCATAAAAAGGTGCACCATATCAGACCTATAGTAATATTAATGCAAGATCATCCAAGTTCTAAAGTAATCCTTCATAATTTTGGATAAATGTGGGTGTGCATGAAGATAAAGAATGTTAATAATAAAGAGATGATGTGTAACAAAGTGAAAGGGATATTTTGAAAAAGTTTGTGAGGAATTTTTTAAATGGATAGAAGAAAAGAGTGTAGTGTGCAGAGTGCATAGTAAAATATGGTGTACAATAGTACTTGGAATGTTTTAGAGAAGCTTGGAATAGAGTGAGAATGTGAGTGTTTTTGGAAAATGAAAGAAGGAAGTAAGGAACATAATAATAATGCTTCGGGATTGTGCATTGTATTTTTGGTAGCACATTAGGATTTTAGCCCAACCAATGATACTGAAGATGCACAAAGATTACAAAGGAGTTATATGTAATGGAAAACAGTATGTGATAGGTATGAGACACTAGATGAAGGAGTTTCACGATATCTTGGATTGCAAATAAGGCATGTAATTGTTTTTTAGAAGGGATATGAGCACAAAGGAAGTGTTATCCAAAAATTGCAGCCCTTGCAAATTCATACAACTTATCAAAAATGGAACTAGCCATTTTATAAGATTTTAAATTAGGATTTTGGAAAATGGTAGTCGCTAGGATGTTTTGAGGTTAGCGGTTGCTAGGAAATTTCTATGACTTAATTGTAATCGCTAAATCATGCACTTTGAGTCAATATTTAGTCTTGGTCTCATACTATTCATATTATTTTTGAGTAAAGAAAGTACTAATTATCCCATGTCCTTTGGAAATTTTACTTTGCGTTATGTTTTCACTTTTGATCCTTTTATCATACTTACCTAGTTTGTTTTTTCATTCTACGCTATTCCTATTCCTGAATGGGGCACCAAGCTAGGACTGGGGCATGGTGATCCTCTTTGAACTTTTCTTCCATCTTTTGTGCACTTTCTAGCCATTTGGACTTTCCATATTTTTAGTGGTTAGCCTTTTCGGCGTTAATTACAAAATTAGAATAATAGAACCATATAAATATAGAGTTATGAGACCATAATAAGGGGCCAAAGACTAAGAAATTACTATCACCATCTATATTTGCATCCATCAAAGGCACCTAAAGCTATAATTATATCCATCTAGCTCCATCATAAGGCACACAAAGCTGGTTCATTTACATCACACTTCATAGGAGGGGAGTCTATTGTTTCCATGCACACATTTATTACATTCTACATTTATCTATTGTTCACTATTTCACAAAGTGTGACTAGCACAAGAGAAATCTAGGGCACAATTTACAAACACACACAAAAAACTATGTAGGTTCTAATATGTAGTGCAACGCTCAGTTAATAACTCCACCATTGTGGCCATTGAGGACATTCTAACCCCTTCATATGCATATTTATTTTTAGGAGTTTGATGCTTGTCTTGGATTTTTACAGGTCTCTCATTCATCTCCATTTGACAGTGACATCCAATGTAGTTCAACAAAGATAGTGTGACATGAAGAAACTACAGGAAAACATCTTATGACACCTCAAAGGAGGGTTTAAAACTATTTCTGTAGACTAAGACACATATATCTCAGACTAGGGTGCCCAAAGGCACCCTTGTCCCTCTCCAGGAACCCCAGTCCAGTCAGGGAGATCGGATATGTGCTTTCTAAGGATTATGTGTGGTTGTTTCCTCCTCCTATTTTCCCAGTCCAGACTGCAAATAAACTTCACATTTTCGTTGAATCAGCTAAGGAATTCCTAACCCCTCTTACACATTAGGGTTTTACATTTCCATTTGATTATTTTATTGGGTCATTTTCTTTATTTTATTTACCTGTTATTATTTCTTTGCATAACATTAGATTTGGCTAGGATTTCCCATTTTATCATAATCATTTTGTTGAACCCAATATTTGAATACACTTTCTCTTTTGGGTCTTTTCTTCATATGCCCATCACTCATAGTGGTTTCTTTTTGGTCTTTTCATTATTGTAAGCTTCATTTATTCACCTGTAGGGTTTTCAAACCAATGGATGATATCCCTACTTCTGTAGCTACAATTGTGAATCCCTTGGATTCATCCTGCCAAGTTCCTCTTCATGAAATAGAAGCCTCTGATAGTGAAAATTATTAGGATGAAGATACACATGTTGACCAAGATCAATTAAATACACTTATTTATTTTTGACAAGATTTGTGTGATAATCCCACTTATCTTCCATATGTCCTACATACTTTATTGCTGACAAGAATGATCGTGATGTGTTTACCTCTATAGTTGCTCATTCTTCAGCTCCCATGGTCTCCACACCACCCATTTATGTCTCGAATTCCATTCCTACTACTACTACTCCCGCCATTTACCCTAACACACCCAATATGTATCTGGGATCTTCTTCAAACACTCCCGATTTAAAATCTTTATAAAAGAGATTTGCAAACCCAAATTCACTAACTCATCTTGTGACTTCTCATGCCTCGCCATCTTTAAAATATACTTTATTGCTACATACTCCTTTTGCACCTAATATATCCACATATCTATTGCCACCTAATTTCATTTCTCCCAAGTTTCCTATCTTTAAAGGTCATGGTGACCCACAAGAGAATCTTTGAGCTTTTCATGTAGCATGTTTGGACTATGCAGATGATCATACCTTACTCGATAAGATTTCTCCTCGTAGTTTACAAGATTACGCAATGTGTTGGTTTTATGACCTACTTGTCCATTTGGTAATCTCTTTCACGCATTTAGTTTATGCTTTTATCACTCAATTCTCTATCAACATTGACTCTAAGATTTCTTATGCCCAACTTGTGCAACTAAAACAAAGATCTAGTGAAAATTTAGCGGATTATTTCTTGCATTACAAAAACAACTTGACTAAGATTTTTTTTTTATAATTACAATTAGGTAAATTCATAGCATGTCTATTTATTCCCACCAGTTATCCCTTCTTCTCCTCACAAGAACACGGTGTAACTTGGTTAGTTTGAGGAGAAATGGAATATGAAACTCTATGCTCACCCTATTTTGGAGCATGGATTTTCATATTCCATTGTATTAAAGATGCAAAGATATCCCTGCTATGGAAAAGAACATATAGATAAAAGGGGCATGAACTAAGGAAGAAGACAATAGGCTCTTTTTTCACATTCGAGTTGATGAGGAAGGCAGCTAGAGCTC
The DNA here is from genome assembly GCA_019776745.2 of Taxus chinensis. Lineage (NCBI taxonomy): Eukaryota > Viridiplantae > Streptophyta > Pinopsida > Cupressales > Taxaceae > Taxus > Taxus chinensis. Next base: position 320,997,137 of record CM034147.1, on the reverse strand, counting down.
AAACAATTTATTTTAAATTTCCTTATGTGTTTCATATATATAATTTCATGGGGAAGGCGGTTGGAGGTCTCGTAGTTTTTTTAATTCCTTCTATGTTTCATATATATACTTTCATGAGGAAGGCCACTGGTGCTCACACATTTTTTTTTTAATTTCATTTTGTGTTTCATATATATAATTTCATTTTTATGTTTCATATCCTTTCTTTATGTGAAAATAATTTTGTTTTTATATTATATTTCCTATTGTATTTATTAGAATTATAATTCTCTGTTTAATTTCTGTGATAATATAGTTACATTTTCTATTTCTCTGTGACAATATTGATTCTATACTTCCTATATATCCTTTATCTATGTGTTTTCATAGGGATGTTGACATGTAAAAATTTCTATAGACTATACTGGATTATGTGGAAATGGAAGCACATTATGTGTGAGAGGAATAATTCCTTTCATGATATTAAAGGCCTAGATTGTTGATTTAACCACAGTGCATCATTATTGTATGCTAACATGGAAGAAAATGATCACGTTGAGAGATTTATATGAAAAGACCCATAAATAATACATGTCTTTATTCTCCAATATTGTTTTGAAGTGATTCCCAAGTTAAAAAAAATTTGATTTGATGTTGGACTCGAGGACTACAAATTCTCTTTGAATCATAAAAAAATAAAAATAAATAAATAAACAATTAGACATTCTCAATAGTTACACACATATGTGTAACTAGCGGTTTCTCCTAAAAATGCAAGGTAGTGCTAAAAGGGGTTTAGTTGTGTGATGTAAGTGTAATGATGTTTATGGAAGGGTTTTGGACTAAACCCCATTGGTATTGTATCTGATGTTGTAGAGTTTCCTACTTAGCTTGTAGGCACTGTAGACACCAAAGATTTGTTTTATTTTTCCCCCATATCATGTTTTATCCCCCCTTCATCATCATCATGTATGATTGCACCTGTATCCTATTTGAAATCCCATTTATCTCATATTTCCTCTAATTTCCTATTTTCATACCTTAATCCCATCATTATTTGTCCCCCATTATTCACCCCTAATCACAGTTAATCATCCCTAAACACATCTATCATCTTAATAAAACACATAAAACACCTCATTTATCCTCCCTAGACCTTATTATAACCTCATTTAATGTTTTCACCCATCTAACTACCATTTTTCATCCCTATGCAATCCTAACTAGCCTAATCAACTCGAAACGCTAATCTAGCCTCATTAGGGACTCTTGTCTCAAGTTCACATCATCCCCATCACCTAAATAAATAGTCCTCCTTAGTAGACGATGACCTTAGCGGGTCACTAGTGATCTATAAATATGTCACTACCCCATCCTTAAGAGGATTAAATTTTGAAGATTCTGACTTCTTGTGAACTTTTTCTTTTTTTACTCTATTCTTGTGAGTTGTTATCAACATTTGGAAGCTATCTTGGAGCCTTCATCAATCATATTTGGAAGTATGAATCTTGGAGATTTCTCTAAGTCCCATCTTGTTTCATCATATTTTCATTAGATTTATAGTTTTTTCCCTCGCCGTCGAGATTTGTAGTCACATCAGCCATCCTTGTATCTTTCTTATAATTCCTTGGACATATATCATCTTCCACCAAACCCTAATCCAACCCCAATCACTATCGATTCTTCCTTGGTCACCATCGAACTAATTTAAATCAGTTCATTTTCTTGCATTCTACCCTATCTGCTAATGGTTTTCAAACTTCTATAACATCTAGAACTTTCTATCTCTATGATGCACTTATCTGACAACCAAGATCTCACCTTTTATAGCCCAGTTGCTATTGATTATCTTAGATATTCCTCTAGTCACCATCGACCTGATCTATATTTGTTACATCTACGTGTAATTTATATCCTTTTGTTTCATGTTCTTATGTACTAGATCCATGACATCCTCGACATCTCAGAATTAGTTTAAGATCCACTATTTTCACATCTTTTGATCTGTTCTACTACAATTGTTATTGATTTCCTTTTTTCATCTCGAGTCACCATTGACCCTATTAGGTTTACATCCTTATATTTCAATTTATCATTATCATATATTTATCTTAGTATATATAGTATATCTATGATCTATGTTCCATTATGCTTATTTCTTGCATTTCATTTATCCATTATTTTCAATTGATCTTGTCAGGAAGACCACCATTTAATCTACTAATATTTTTTTTCTATTTCTCCCTTTGTTGTGTAGGTTATTGAGCTCTCCATAGAGAGGATCTTTGCACCAGAATCTCATCCTTCATCACTATCACACATCAAAGGTAGCATTAAACCCTCCCATATTTTTAAGTCTCTTATTTTCTTGCATAACCTTTCATTAACTTGGAAAAAATCAGAAATCTCGTAAAACATTCTAACATGCCCGGTGGGACCTACATATCTCCTTTGGTAAGTTCCTTGTTTATTTTAATTTTCTATTATGTATTATATTTTCCTCTTTCCACTAACTTTACAGGTTTGAGTTGTTCGATTGCGTGTTTGGGTGGTTTTCTTGCTTTATCAACAATGCGTGAGTTTAAATTGGAAAAAGGAAAAGTGTTTATCCATGTATTATCCTTTTCTTACCTTATTTTCTCATTTTGCATCATTCCTCCATCCTTTATTTTTTTGTTCTCATTGAATATCACATTTCAATTCAAATCTAAAAAGAACACCTCTTCATGCTTGCTTGATCACATTGTTTAAGATGGTGGTAATCATTTGCATTCACACTTCTTTCAGACACAGCCAAACCACACAAACAAATAAACACATATAAACATTTTATACCATGTGAATCTATTGTAATTTAATCACCCAATAAGGAAGGTGCCACGATGTTCTAGTTGTGTAACATTTTTTTGAATATTTGTATATCGACTAAGTGTCTAAGCCCCTTATTGTTGTGGCACGTGAAGTGCAGGGGTAATCCCCAATACCAAACCATGTACTAATAGTCACCAAATATTTGTTCCTCACGTAACTTCAGGTATATTGAGGACTCTAGCCTCAAACAAACCTGAAACCATCCTTAGATTGGAAACTTCTATATGTTCCCTTTGAGCCTCTTCTCCTTTTCACACTTCTATAATTAAAAAAGATTATCAAAACTTTGTTGTTTGATTTTTTTTCCACATTATAATTATCATAAGATTTTTGTTTATTTTTTCATGTTTGTTCTTACTCATTCCCAAGACAAAAAAATGGAACAATCAACCTCTTCCAACAACATCTCCATCTCAAATAATATTTCACAACAAACGTCTGCACTTTCCATTGTCTCTTTTAACCTCATCTTTGGTCTCCCAACCCATTGTTTCTATGATTCCTCCTCATGAGCCCCTATGGTTTAAACAAATCCCCATGTCGAAAGTAACCCCTTTTTCTACCATCATTCCATTCCCTTTAGACTAGCTACACCTCCATCTGCTACTTCCTTAGAAACGTTTAGACCTCCCACTATCCCTCGTGTATACTTGGAGTTTCAGGAAATCCTTGATGCTAATATCATCACCCTTCACGACTAATTATCCTGTATGTCCACCAACCTCCCCATTGATGGATCCCCTCTTCAACAGTTCTATGCCCATCTCCCTCAATTTGAGTCTAATGAAGATTTATCTTCTTCCCTTAAGCCATGAATTAGCTAGTAAAATATCAACATGAACATGTCCCTCATGAGTCTTCTACCATGGTCCACCACACCCATCAATCCAAGTAATTGGTGGTCCCCATTCCACCCAATCTATCTTGCATCAATACCATCCCTACGTATTCTATCCCTATTCCATTTTCATCCACCATTATAATCAATTATCCCACTCAAAATATTCCATAATCCAACCTACTTCCTCTGCCACCCAAGAAACACATTCAAATCTTAGTGCCCCTCTTCACATCTCAATCCCATTCCAATGTTTTTACCTCATTACCTTACTCTTTGGAATTGAGTCAAATGAATCAACATCCACTCTTAAGTATATTTTGACACATGTTTCCTAATCAACCCATATAAGCATCCTAACCATCTCATGTGCATATCCGAACTCACCCAATGCAAACCCAATCTAATCCTTCCATTTCTAAATTCTTTTTTCTCAATCTTACCCATTGAATTGCATCCCTCCATGAGCTCATATTTTGCAACCCATCCAATCACAAGATTTCAATTATCTTCCTCCTTATCAACCACCCCCCAAAACCCCTAATTACACCCAAAAATATCAATCTTATCCACAACCCCTCCAATCTACCTCTTACAATCCGCAACCACATCAATTAGCTCATCACCCTTATACATCCGATGACCCCATGCAAGCCTTGTTGAGTAGTATGAAAAACCTATAGGCTGATACTTTACGACCCAAGAGAAAATTCACCTATGAACAAATCTACAATGAGCCCATCAATCCATCTGTACCCATTAAGCCTTATCCTCTACACAGGGAGCTCCCAAAATTTTCTAAATTCAACAATAAGGAGGATCCCCAACAACATCTTCATGCTTTCAGGAAATCATATTATCTCATTTCCCATGATCAATACCTCATGCTTTTCACTTTCCCCATGTCATTGGTTGACCCCGCTCTAGACTTGTACAATGACATCCTGCAACATTCCCTTTCTCCTTCACTCAAGTTGCACTTATTTCCTTAGAGAAATTATCCACCAATATAGCATGCAATATCACCATCATTTATCTCTATACCATCAAAAAAATTGATGATGAATCAATCACATATTTCTTTGCTAGGTGGCGTGGCATTATCAATCAATTATCCTTCTCTCTACCCTAGACCAAACCAATCAAACTCTTCTCTAGATCATGTGTTAAACATATCTTATCCACCCTCCGAATTAAATATTTCCAAAACTTTGAGGAATTTTTTACCATGGACCGAAAATTAGTACTACGCACCCTAAAGAAAGGCCATAACAAGCTTTGATCCAACAATCCCAAGAATGAATTCACCAAATCATTCACCCATAACGAAAAATAAAATAATAGAACATATGTCATTATCATCAAAGATTCCTTTGTGTCCACATATCATCCCAAGCCTTTAAAAATATCTCCTTGACCCACCCCCAATTATACTCCTCTTGGAGAATCCTATAGCTCCATCTTCGATAATATCATGACTACACGCCTTATCCAACTTCCTCCCATCCTCCTCCTTGATTGATTCACGTCCCAAACCTACATAGTATTGTGAGGACAATTATTGTAAACATCATCAAGTTCGTGGTCATGATATCAAAAAATTTTACATCTTCAAAGACCTAGTACAATGGCTTATTGATCATGCGGACCTCCAATTAGAAAATCCTAATGCTCCACCTAATCAATCATTGGTTGTATTCAATAAGCCCTTCCCTAATCATCCACCAAACAATCAATCCAACCCCCTCAAATATCAAGTTTCTAATTCCCATAAAATTATTACCTTAAGTCTGGCTTCGACACTGCCACCTACATCTATTATACCCACATCTATCATACATGCATTTACTTTAATACCTACACCTACACCTTAAAATAAAACCATATATATACCCATGCCCACATCTGTACCTACCACTTCATCTACATATACAAGTACACATACATCTACAATCACATCTATAACCATATCCACATCCACATCTACCTCTACATTCATACCTACATCTAAATATATTTCCATACTCATACCTATACCTACATCTACATCAAAATCCATGGCTATATCTACATCATATTTAACCCATACCAAATGGACATCACCCCTTGATTCTATCACAAATATAGTCCCAAACCAATCCTTATCTCCCACAAGTATAACAATTTCTATACCCACAACTCCAAATACCACACAATCTACAACCACTTATGATCTCACAAATCATGACATCTAAAAACTATCTTCATCCTCAATCCCCACATATACAACACAACCTACACCCAAATCATCTAATCCCATCTCTAAAGAAAACCCCACTGTTGAAATCATTTTAATCCTTTCCAAGGGTAAAACTTAATATAATAAATATAAAAACCTTGGCACCCTTATCCGAAAATATCTTACTCATCCATAGAAGAAATTGGATCTTTCCCCTCCAAATCCCCATCAATCCGAACCATCCAACATCTAATTATCTATTTTAGGGCCTCAACCATATATTTTAGGACCATGCCATTCATCTAAATTCCCCATCACTACCACATCTAAACAAAAACCATCTACTCCTAATAATAAATTAGAATATAAGGTCCTTACCAAACCCCATAAGAGAAAGGCATATATTTTTCCTTCATCCATCTCTTCCAAACTAAATCCATCCACAATCCATGAAACCACCTCTCTTAAAACTCCCATTGGGTATTATACCGAAATCCTCAATCGCCACATCCAAGAATCCATGATCACCCTTTCCCCCATCAAATCCTTTGATTTGTGTGGGTGAAAACCCACGTGGTTTGAATATAATGATGTTTTTGTTTGTCATTGTGTCCCTAACATGATACAAAAAAATATAAGGATCTTAAAACCATCATCAACAATCTTATAGAAGAGGATGTTCTTATCATTAAAGAAAAGCATCCCCTTTTGTCCACTATCTCATTCACATACCAAAGTAACCCTCAAATCAAATATAAAACTTCTAATGCCTTCACATCTGGTCCTCCACCCAAATATTTCATCCTAACCCCACCACCAAACTCTACCTCTTCTAAAGAAGATCCACCCCTTTTTATAAATGTGATCTGAGTTATCACTCGCTCTCATCCCTGTGATTCAAAATCATCCACCCAACCAAAACTAAGAGTTTTCATTGTTGCTCCTTATAAAACTACCACTCCATCTCCCTCTTCATCTAAGGCCAAGGTATCCATCCTAGCTACTCCATGTACCCAAAATATTACTACTATAGAACAAACCATTGTGAAACAATTACACCTTGCCCCCATCAATATGTCCCTCTATGAGCTTATCTAAAGCTTCCTTAACCATTGGAAATATCTCATCAAATCTTTTTAGTGTATTCCAATTACAACCGATGAACCTCAACCTTTTACAGACCTCATTAGAGATCTTACCACTTCCGACACCATATCTTTTGATGATTCTGAAATTCCCAACATTCTACCCTAATATTATGACCTTCCTCTTCATCATTATTCATATCAATGACACCTTTATCAAGCGATCGATGATTTATAATGGTGCTAGCACCAACATCATTTCATCTCACACTTTCAATTAACTCAAGCTTCCTAACACTATTGACACCCAATCACCCACGATCCTTCATGATTTTGATGAAATTGTTTCCCCTGCAATGGGAATAGTCATCCTTCCTGTCTACATTGGCAAAAAACCCCTACATGAACTCTTCTACATTGTTGAGGGGATTTCAAATATAATATCTTACTTGGACACCCATGGATCTGCACTATGAATTATGTCTCATCCACTCTTTATCATTGTCTCAAGTACAAACATGAGGGGAAAATCCACAAATTCCCCACTGAGATTCTTCCCTTCAAAGCATTCCCCATGACCTACCAACCAAATGAATTAATCATCTCTAAACAAGACTCATCTTCCAAAGCATCTTTATTTCTTCTGTACCTCCTTCCAATTTACCCAAAGATGAATCTCTTGACACTGTGATGTAATAGAATCCACTAGGGGAGTACCAAATCCTTGCTCTTAACACTCTTCCCATACCCAATTGATTTGGTAGACATGAAAAATCTCCCATGTATCAACCTAACATTAGGGATATCATTTCCTTCAGTCCACCTCACCTAAAAACTAATATTATCTATGGTTGAATCAATCGCCCTTCTTCCCACATCGATAATCAAGCCCATCCTAAGCCATATACCAATGGATTTAAATTCCTCTATAATAAATCATTTGCATATACCTAGCTCTAATGTTTTCCATAGAAGGGATTTGGTCTTGGAAATTACAAACAAGGCATGCATGATCTTTTCGTTGATAAACCCTACAAACCCCATGACAAGTTTGGATTGGGATTCAAGGAACACCCCACCAACTCTCTTGCAGACTAATCCATCACCTCCCTCTTCATCCAATGACCCCATGGACATGGATGATATTGTGTCCCTTCCTTCTAACTTTTTTATTCTCCATGATCACTTAGGTTTGGTCACCTATCACGCTAGAGGTGAAACTTTTTCCCTTGTTTTTAAATTCCTCTACATGTTAGAGGAATATTTCCCTATCATTGATATTATTTAGTACAGTGATGATGACTTTATTCTTTCCTATAAGGGGGAATAATAGTCTTATCTTCATTAGGCCTTACCTCCTAACACATACACCCTTCTCAAGGAACCCACCATCGATATCAACATAGGGACTTTGCAAGATGCCTATATCCTCAAATTCAGGAAATCTATTGATCCAAAAGAGCTAGAAGCCTTCACCACTTTCCTCTCCAAGCATATCTAGGCCTTCACATGGTCGTTCACCAACATACTATGTTTTTATCCCAACATCATTGTCCATAGCATCGTCACCATCCATAATGCCAAACAAGTCAAGAAAAAGCTACGTTGTATGCACCATCATGTAGCCCTCCTTATCAAAGAAGAACTGTAATGTCTTCTTTCCACAAAATTCATCGAACCCATTGATTATCCACATTGGGTTTATAACATCATCCCCATCACCAAAGCCTTTGGGAAGCTTTGTATCTACAAGTATTTTCAAGAATTAAATTTCACTTTTCCTAAGGAAAACTTCCCCCTTCTTAACATCGATTAGTTTGTGGACATAACTGTCCGGCACGAAATGCTTTCTCTTATGGATGGTTTTTCTGGTTACAATCAAATCCTTATCACAATAGAATACCAACATAATACATCTTTCATTACCCCTTGAGGAACCTTCTATTACCATGCCATTCCCTTTAGTTTGAAAAATGCAGGGGCCGCCTATCAACACACCATGACCTATATCTTCCATGACCTCATCCAAAAAAAAGTAGAGGATTATGTTGATGACCTCTTAGGTAAATCCAAGCATTAAAAATAACATCTTACTATCCTTGAAATCCTCTTCACACACCTTATTCATTTCCTCCTTCATCTCAATCCATCCAAGTGTGTGTTTGGAGTTCTAACAAGGAAAATCCTTGGCTTCATCATTTCTATCAGGGGTAATGAAGTTGACCCCACCAAGATCAAGTTCATCCTTAATATGCCTCTTCCCTCCAACATACATAAACTTTTTAGTTTCCAAGGCCAACTTCAATCAGTCCGTTGTTTCATCTCACAACTTTCTGATCATTTCCAACCTTTTCATCATCTATTTTGAAAAGACACCCATTTCAAGTTGGATTCCAATTTCCAAAAGGCCTTCGATGAACTTAAGCATTATCTTCTATTGCCACCTGTGTTTATGCCTCCATGTGAGGGGGATCCATTATATCTTTACATATCTTCCAATGACCATGCTTTGGGTGCCATTTTTGCAAATTGCAATGAGCAAGGTAAGGAACAGGTTATATATTATATCACCTGCACGCTTTATTACTATGAAACTTGTTATACCGAGGACAAAAAAACTATGTTGCACTCTCTTCTTTGTCACTTCTAAGCTTCGTCACTATCTTATCAATCATAAAACATACATCGTCACTAGCATCAATCCTTTTAATACCATGCATTCTAAAACTTATTAAAATGATAGCATCACTCTATGGCTCATGATCATGACTAAGTTTTACCTAGAGTTCATCTCTAAAAATTCAATAAAGGACCAGGTTATTTTTGATAAACTCACCGAAACCCCTCTTCCAGATAATCAACTTCTCCATGAGTAAATTCCTAATGAATCCATCAAAAAAATTGATCATGAGTATTTTCCCCTCAATATGACACTATTATTTGATGGTTCTCAGTTTCAGCAAGGGGGAGGTGTTGGTGTTATCATTAATCCTCCTTGGGAAACTCATAGCCCCATCACCATGAGTGCACAAATAACACAAGGCCAAGTATGAATCCCTTATCTTAGGTCTCCAAACCACTATCATGTTAGGCATCTTAATTCTCAACATCTTCAGTTATTTTGATCTTAACATTAATCAAAACAAGGGAGTCTATCAATGTAAAAACAAAGTCCTTGAAAAATATAAGGACGTCGTTGAATTTATCCTCAAATCTTTCAATCACTACACAATCCAAACCATCCCTCACTCATCCAATCACTTCACAGATACCATAACATCTGTTAAATATCTCATCCCATGTACAATGGAAGAATGTAAAATCTCCGTCATTGTCCATCGCATCAATCAACCATCCCAGACTAATGAGCTTCCTTGTATTCATTTTCATACCCTTAAAACAACAGTCAAATCCGATGTGCGCCATCCTATCACCCAACGGGAATTGGGTTCTCACATGAGGCACACGTGGGCACTGAGTCCCTCCTTTATGTGAGTCTTATGAGAATACATCATCTATGACAGATACTTAAGTGGAAGAGAATGGAAAATAACCATATATTCATTATAAGAACCTAGGATGTGTTATCATATTAATGCATCCATTGAGATAGAAAAATAGGAGGATCAACAACATATAGAAATAATTCATACACAAAGGAAATTCCTTATACTTAAGCTCATGAACACATATTTTCTTTAGAACATAACCTTCCATTCATATTAATGAGTTCAGTAACCACATTACATTCCCTTAGGGCCATAAAAGACCAACATAATAATGCAGAGCAAGGTCATACATCAGAAACTACTGTGTCCTTCATATTACAAGGATAAACACAAACCCATACGTCTAAATATGCCATCACTCCTATATTTCCTCTAATACCAACCCATAGAAACCTCCATGATATTTCTATAGAGCTTTTCCTCTTTTCCAGCACACTACTCTCTCTGAATCTCCTCTCTCTTCTACTACGTACACATCCCTATATATAGATTTTTTCCTTCACTTCCATGCCTTATGAGTTAATATATCAGTTTCCAAATGTCTAAGTGGTCCTCCAATGGAGCACGCCTCCTTTGATCTAAGCTCTCCACTCTTTTCCTTGATGTCCTTCTAGAACCTTCCATCGCATGCCATTCTTGATTCTACAGCTGCCAGGCTAGCACCTTATCCACTCTTCATGCTAGACGAGTTACGCTTTCCTCATGTGCTATCTAGAATTCCAAATATGGTTAAGTCCCAACACCGTCTTGTCTTACGCGTGCACCATTTGTTTTGCTAAACCCTACTAGAACCCTGCCCTACGCGCCTTCAACCTGCACTTCCTTCTTCAAATAGTTCCCGTGCACCCATGTACCTTCTTGTACTTAGCCGATATTCTAGGGGCCAACATCACCCCACACTATGCATGTTCTTCATCCTCAAAAACACTTCTCTTCAAATTATAAAGAATGTCAGGCTTTGAATAGGGTAGAAAGAATGAAGGCATGAAAAATTGAGATAAAGAATGAAATAATGGGGAGAACGAATGAGAGAAATGCTTATTTTTGAAGGAGGAAAGGGAAATCCTTCCCTATTTCTTCCTCTAGATTTCCCCAAGCGTCAACCTCATTTTGCGCTTGATGATAAAGGTCTTCAAATAAGGTGCTAACCTCCTCAAAACTTAATTCCTCCCCTTTAGCTCTCATTATTTCAACAAGACTTTCTAATTGTTTACTCAAGTCCTCAAGTGCATCCATCCTACAGGTGATCTGGGGGTAGGATTCCTCTAATCAAATTTTCATCAAGCCTCGCAAGGTCTCGATAGCTTCTAACTTCTTTTCAACCTTGGCTAGGATTTTATCTCTTTCTACTCGGTTCCCCTTATTCTATTCTTGAAAATCCTTGAGTTCCACTTCATGTGTGGTGACTAGGATGCTTGCTACTCTATATCTATGAGCATATTTTTCATATGCAGCTTCTGTGACTTGCGCGGTGGCCTTTACCTCTGCAAGGAGTTTATTATATCAAGCAACAATCTCGAAAATCCTCATCTTCTCTTCTTTCTCTTGGCATGCTAATGATTCTTCTATAGAATCTAAGGCAAGTGGCTTCCTTTCCATTGTGAGGATACATGTTACATCCTCTAGAAACTGCAAGCTTGATTCATATTTTTTCTCGAGTGGTGTTAAGTCAAGATACTTTAGAACAATAGCACCTGTAATCATTTTAATCTTCTTTTGCAGCTCGCGCACCCTTACCTTCTCCTCTTTCAATTCACACCTTAAATGTGCACCGATAAGCTCTTCCTGCTTTAATTCCTTACTCTTCTCAATGAGGTCCTTATTTTTCTTTACTGATTTCTCCTCTAGGAATCTCACTCTATCATTCCTTCTGAACAGTCTGGCCTCAATCTCAACTAAAAATTTGTTGAGCACTTTGCAGACCTGCTGATCTAATAATTATTGAATGTTCACCAAGGGATTTAATCCTTTTGTTTCTGACACCTTCATCAACACTCTCTGACTTACTTTAAACTCAGGTTCATCTATGTGGGACTCGAATGCCCAAGATAGCATCTTCCTGGTTTGGGGATATGCATCTTCTTCATTAAACAAAGACATGGCCAGTAGTTTTTCTGTTGGTATGGTGATTTGGAAATGCACATGTAACACCTTGTTAGGATTATTAATGTATCCCATTCCTTTCTCTTGTGCCACCATTATGCCCTTCCCACCTATTCACGTAACTTTTGGGAATGTAACCACCAAGTTAGGATTCTCACCCATGTTGTCATATTTTTTCTCAACACTTTCTTCTTCCATCTCCTTCAAAATTTCATCTGTGCTTCACTCCAACTCCTGTTCCACAAAATCCTTCATGATTCTTTCCACTTCTCTTTCCATGGATTTCTCCACTTGTTCCTTGGTGAGGCTTGGGGTTCCTTGGTTTTTGGTGTTCACCTCTTAACTCACCCCCTTTCCTTGAGCCTTTGCTTCCTCCTCGTCATTCTCCTCTTCATCTTTCTCGTCATTCTTCTCTTCATCTCACTCTTCCTTAGAGTCATGTATATCATATACCAGGTGGTCTTCACCTCCTTTAGGATCATTTTTATCCTTGTCACCAATGTAGGCATCTACACTTTCTGTTTCCTCTTAATCTGCCTCTTATGTCACCTTCTGCTTCTTCCTAACTGGTGATTCTAGTATAGAAGATTCTTTTTTATCCTTCCCCTTAACATGTGACATCTTCTTTGGTGATTCTTCATGTGTGAGGGGATATTCATGCTTTAGTGCCTCTTCTTCTGGGGTCTTCACATTGACTAGGGACTTCTTTCTGTACACATACATGTTAGGCTTCAGGACTATTTTAGGCATGCCCACAGATTGTATAGTCTGCACACTTAGTGCCTTCTTCTCATGCACCTCTTATCTTTCCCTCTTCTTTAGCACAAAATTTTTCCAACCTGTGGGGTCTTCTGGAATTGAGACATAACTCTCTAGATAGTTTCCTTTATAAAAATTTGGCCTTGTGCGTAGATATACCCTGGTTACAACCCTTTTAGAAATTGGCAGCATTAATTACTTCATCATTTGTACTTTATGGGATATATTCTTATCCATGTACGCATGCTTCTTAGGGTAAATGAGATTTTAGGGTATCTTGCGGTGGTCTTTTTCTAACTCACTAAGGTCAAACCTTACCCTTTTGGCCTCCTTGAACCTATTGACCCCTACTTGGATGTATTGCACAGTGAAGGAGAAGGGTAGATTGCACCATGGACTCTTAGTCCCATTTGTCAAAGTAAACCTACCAATACATAAATGTTGATAAATTACAAACTCTACCTCTCCATCCACGAGTATCGGCAATTGCTCTGGGATCCTCCACTCTTCCCCAAATGTGACATGCATTCATTTATACCACTTCTCTAGGAGCACCTTGTGAGTGACCATCATGATTTCATAAGTATAATTCTCGAACCTTTTCGTGGGTGAGGATTTCTCTTCTGGATACTCCCAAATAAAATTCTTTGGCCCATCCGGTACTCCAGTATTTGAAAAGACAATGGTGAGAAAGGTGTTTCCGAATAAGATCTTTTCTCCTTCCTGTGTGCTCCTTATGATTTCATCCGTAATGAAGGTAGACAAGTTATAGATGGTCGTTATTGATATCTTTCAGCGTACATTCATCCATACCTTGTTCACTTGTGTCCATTTTTCTTGATCATTAAGCTTGGTGACCAAGTGCGCGGCCATCCTCATAACAGGGTCTAGAATTTGTCTAATGTCAAAGTACTGTGAACCCTTTTTATAGTCATAAGTTGTTATTGTCTCATTGATAGCCTCCTTATCACTCAAATCGTCATCTATGGATTCCCCTTCACAATTCAGGCCAGTGAACTTGGATATCAACTATGGTGTTATGCACATCTTATGGCCTTCAAATTATAAATGGTCTTCATGCACGCATGATATTAACCACTGATATAGGCACTCGGGATTGCCAAAGTAAGGTAACTCATATAGTTGCAATAGCCCTTCCTTTTCCAACTTTAATTTCACCTTGTCACTATAAATTGGCATTCCATATGGTGTCCTCTTATTAGTTGGATGAACCAGCTCCAACGCCATTTATTTCTCTATAGTTCTCATATGATTGTTATAATCTCTCATGGTCATTTGTCTCAAGTGTGAAACCCACTCGTTTCCTAGCAACACTCCATCTAGGTACTACATTTCTGCATACCATTCCTCATTAGATCTCATGATGGTAGTGATTTATTTTCCTTTTCCCTTTCCCTTTTGTTTCTTTAGTGAAATAGTCACCTTCTCTAGTGCTATTCTTTCTGTCAGTTAAAAATTTAAAACTCCTTGCTCTGTTCTACTACTCTTCTCAATCTCGAAACTCAACTCCTGGAATAAATCCTTCTATCTCTATGCCCTAGTTGCCAAACCCTAACTAGGAAAAACTTCCACAATATGGTGCATTTCAAACAAAATTTTCTCACACCTGTGTACTCCTTCCTCCTGGTTTACAAACCCACTCTAGTCACAATATTAGATTTATAGGATTCTTCTTCCTTACACAAATCTATTTAGATGCCCTAGTTTGCAAGAGTTCTTCAACTTCGTAACAGGAAGGTATAATAATGACTTTTCCGGCCTCATATTTATAATTTTTTCTCCCCTGCAGTGATAAATGCTATACCACCTACCAACATACATAAAATTAAATGCGTATTTTTCCACTTGGATGACTTTAAGAGCCCTTTCCCACATGCCACATCCTATGTGAAAAACCTTCCACAACATTCTGGCTCGCAAAAATCCAATTTGACTGAAGACTCTTATGCGCATGTCTATAGTGCTGAAGGCACTTCTTATTTCCTTTACCTGATTTTTTCCTTCACCTAACTCATGTTTTTCATGTGCTCTTCATCCTTTGTACGTGGTATTTGTTACAACCTTCTTACTCACTTCCTTCTACTGGGCCACTCAAATTTTACTATTTTCTTATACTTTTCTTTTACATTACTCCATCCCACACTTAAAACAAATGCATGGTCCTCTGCGTATACACAATCATTATAAATATAATGTGGTTACTAAAACACAAGGTGTAAAATAAAACAAAAAGAAAGGAACAAGCAACAAGAAAGGGAAACACAAGAAAGTAAAAAGCATTAAGGGAAATTCTAAGCTAACTGGAAATACTGTCTTATTTACAAACACCGAGAAGACTTATTTACAGTAGGGCTTTAACCTTCTCTCATTGAAATGACTTGGTAATCTCATCCCATCTAGCACTTGTAATTGGCAAGTTCCTAAATCAAGGATGTATGAAATTATGTAAGGTCCCAAATAATGGAATTTCAACTTCTCAGGATCACGTAGATACTTGGAATAATACAAAAACACTATCTACCCAACCTCAAACTACTTTTTCTTGATATGATGATCATGCCATGCATTTTTCATTACTTTTTCTATCTTCAAACTCCATCTAACAAGTGATCACCTTTTGTCTAACTACACAAACTTATCAATCCTCTCTTCTAGTGCTTGTTCATCATCCAACCCTCCTGCCACACTATACGCAGTGATGGTAGCATGAATTCAATTGGCAAAAAAACCTCCAAGCTAAACACCAATTGAAACAGTGAGGCCTTGTTTAACCTCTTGTAGGTTATCCTGTATGCTCATAGAATGACTGATAACTTGTCATCCCATTCTTGTCTTCCAACATCACTGATGTTAGTTAATGTGTGACTTAGTATTTTGTTAAATGCCTTAGCAGTTCCACTCACCTATGGATGATAAGGGGTAGTTTTGTGATGGGCCACCATAAATTCTACTAGCAGAATCCTAACCATTTCATTGAGAAAGTGTGTACCCCTATCACTTATTAAGCTTAAAAGACAACCATACCTGCTGATTATGTTCTCCCATAAAAATATAGTAGCTACTGTTGCGGTGTAATCCTTCATAGGTGTTGTATCTACCCATCATGTTAAGTAATCAATGTAAGTAATTATATACCACAAAATAGCCCTTCACGAA
Organism: Taxus chinensis; assembly: GCA_019776745.2. Classification (NCBI taxonomy): domain Eukaryota; kingdom Viridiplantae; phylum Streptophyta; class Pinopsida; order Cupressales; family Taxaceae; genus Taxus; species Taxus chinensis. Next base: position 320,980,598 of record CM034147.1, on the reverse strand, counting down.
TCTAGATAAATTGGCCCTACAAAGTCAATTGACCATTTATCAAATGGTTCAACAATGGGTATTTTTCACAAGGGAATTTCATCCCTCTTTCTAGGTTTTCCAAGGCACTGACAATGGTCACAGGCCTTACAAAACTCAATACAATCCTGGTAGATGGTTTCCCACCAAAGCCCTATGAGTACAATATTCTGTGTGGTAGCATTTCCTACATAGTGTCCTCCTACAATCCCACCATGCGATTCCTCCTTAATTTCCACGTGCTCATGTTCTAATACGCATCGACGTAGAACCTCATAACATCCTAACTTATACATATCTCCACTAATCAACATGTAGGGTGCGGCGCGTATTTCCAGTTGCTTCCCCTCCAGATCCTTAATCCCTTTTGGTGCCACACCTATTATCAAGAATACTATGATATCTTCCAAGTCTAAGGGTGCACGCCGCAACCTAAATAGTTGCATGTCTGGCATGGTGTCCTCAATTATTTGCGCATCCTCCCCTAAGTTAATCCTTGATAAGTGGTTAGGTCTTGAATTACTTTTTCCTGGTTTTAAAACTACCGTGAACTAAAACTCTTGGAATAATAGGACCCAAAGGAATATGTGCCCTTACAGAATGGGATTTTTCACCAAGTACTTCAATGCCATGTGGTCCACATAGAATATAAATGGTGTTTCCAATAGATACTTCTTGAACTTATGTAATACATAGATCATAGACATTACCTCATGATCAGTAGTTATGTAATTTTGTTTTGTCGGTGTCAAATTTCTTCTGGTAAAAAATAAGGGATGATAAAAAATCCCCTCATTGGGTTGTGCTACTACTGCTCCCATAGTTGTCGCTGAGGCATCAATATGCATATCGAAAGGCTTATCCCAAGAAGGAAAACATAGTATAGGCATAGTGACATGCCTATCCTTAAAAGTTTCAAATTCTCTCTGTTGCACCTCTCCCCAATGAAAGGCAATCTTGTGTTTTAGCAATTATTCCAAGGGTGCAGCGATCTTGGCATACCCCTTGATGAATGCCCTGTAGTACCCCGTATGCCCAAGGAATCCACACACTGCACTTAGACTAGTAGGCTCCAATAATCCCACAATAACTGCAACTTTGGTAGGATCCACTGGTAAGACTTCTTTACATATAATATGTCCTAATAGGGTTCTAAATAAAGTAGCAAAGACACATTTCTTAATGTTAAGGGATATCCTCAACTACCGACATCTCTCAAACATTAGCCTCAAATTTTCAAAATGGTCTTTTATAACTCATATATAGTCTAATAATCTAGGTAAACTTGAATAAATTTATGGATGAAGTCCTAAAATGCTTGTACCACGATGCTCAAGAACACATCAAGTGCATTCTTCAATCCAAAAGGCATAACCATGTAGGAAAAACTTACCCATTCAATGGTGAAAGTTGTCTTTATTTGGTCTTCCTTTACAATCCTTACTTGGTGATACCCTGATAGCCCATCCATGAAAGAGTATATCTCGTGCCCAGCTACTCCCTCTAAAATTTCTTCAGTAAAGGGGGTTGGAAAAGGATCAATGACACATAATGCATTCAAGTCCCTGTAGTCCACACAGATCCTTATTCTTCCATTCTTATTTATACTGATGACCATTGGACTTATCCATTTTGATTCCTCCACAGCCTCAATGATACCAGATGCTATCATCTTGTCTATTTCCTCCTTGACCCATATGTGTAAACTCGGATTCATTTGATAAGGCCTCTTCCGAATCGAGCACACACCTTCCTTTAACTTGATCTTCATCTCCCCCAAGGAATGGTGGATGCCTTTGATTTCATGGTACCAATGAGGGAACAAATCATGGAACTCATATAACAGATCAATGAATTATGAAACTTCTTTTTTCAACCAATACTCCCAAATGATGGCTTCCTTAGGTTTGGTCTCTTTCCCAATGTTAACCTTATTTATTTTCAAGGGATCATGGTAGGCACGTGCTAACTCATCAGTGCTATCTATGACTTCGCACGTATCTTCAGAATGGTTAACATCCAAACTTTCCATCTCTTTGCCATCTATTATATGGACCATTTTTCCTTTTTCTTTTTCCATGCACGCGTGCTCAAGCTGTACTTCCTCCTATTCTTCTACATTGAGGTACATCTCCAAATAAGGCTCACACAAAAACTCCAGTAGCCTATATTCTACCATAACACTATCTCCCATCATAAGGTTCTTGATTTCTTACAACTCCTTATCCACTGATGGCTTCATACTCTAATACTTGAAAGCTTGAGTGAGATCAGCTGCAAACTCTTGCCAATTACCTATTTGATGACACATATCTGAATGGATATACCATGCACACGCACAACCTTGTAAGGTGGAATATAACTTATGCACCCATAATGAACATGGAAATGCTTCTGTGCTTCCCATGTAGGCCTTGTCACATGCTTGGACATGAAATGAGGTTGTATCTTTACCATGGTAGTCTTAGATCACAATGGGTTTGTTTCTATTGGAGTACCTTATAGAAATGCAACTCTTACCTTGCACCATTCTAGGAGGCTCTCCCAATGTGTATCTCACTAGTGCGTCGAGTTTCTAAGTAGGTTGTAACTGAGCGTTCCTCTTCTCTCGTACTTATTCTTCCAATGGGCCTCCATTTCTCGCAAGAAAATTTCAAGGTATGCTCCCTCAGAGTAACTTGGAAACTTCTTCCTTCTTAGGTGCTTGACTGAGCACACCTTCATTACCCTTGTTACAAATCCTCTCAACTATTTCCCAATCAACTCATAAGTCCCATGTGCCTGATTGTCAAATGTATTCTAGTGGTATCACTCAAGGACTGGGTATCTTCAAATTGGATAACTTCCTCTATGGGATGAATTATCTCCGGATCTCTGATGGAGCGCACATAGATTCTAACGATTAATTATTCTCCTAAGGGTTCAGTATAGGGCAATTAATTTCCATTTGTTAAAGGGATAATCACCCTTTCTTCCTTATTCTCAAAGCTGATATACCAATTTTTAAACCACAGGTCGGAATTAATCTTATAACACCAAGGGAACCCAAGTAATGTTGGGAAATTATCCACCTCGACAAGTGCCAAGACTTCAAAGTCCCCAATAAACTTGGCCCCTTGAATGGTGATAACCACATCCTTCAAGACTCTAATGGGCATTGCCTTTATCTTGTTTTCCATATACAAAACATTCGAAGATGGTTGTAGTGCGGCTCTTCCCATTTGATGTCATGAATCCAATTTAAGAACATTGACCTCTGATAATGTGTTGATGAGGATATTACTCAGAAGTCACCCATCAACAACTACATTCAATGTAATCTCCTTATCAATGTCAAGGCTATGAGGAGGAATGTTTTCATGCAAAACATGCCTTTCGCACTCTGCTCTAGTGCATGCTACCTTCTCCCTCATCAATTATCCTAACAAGGGAATAATATTCTCTTTCCTTAATATCCTACATAATTCCTTGACCTCATCCAGGTCATCCTTTGGTGCCTCGGCATTCTTCCTTTAATCCAACTACTTTGATTTCTCCTTTCACATTGGACCTCCTGTTGCAAAATCCAAATCACATCCATATTCTCTTGATACACCTTCTTCTGATGAGTAAGGTATGAATACTTTCCATGTACCACTTCCTCTCTTGAAACCATTTCCCTTTGTCTTGGCATCTCACTAGCACGTGCGGCCTCTGCTTACGTCGTCACCAATACAAGTTCTAGTCCTGAATCACACACCACTCTTGGCATCCACTATGAATCGGCCTTCTTGATGCTTACCATCCTAGTACCTTTTTCTTTCCAGTTCTGTTGGTTTATATGCTCATAAATGTTTGGACACTCTTCATACTTATGTTTCTTCTTGCACCACGAGCATTACAATAGATCAGGACACTCACGCTTGTAATTCTCTATAGATCCACATTTGTAATAGGTTCATCATGGGAATTCACTTTATTGTCCACCATGGTTACTGCGACCATAGAATCCCCCATGAAAACCTCTTCCATGTGCTCCTCCATTTGTGCATCCTTCATAGTGACAATCATCATCATTGGAACTGCTTGTAAGACTAGTCTGGTGCACACCAAGATCAATAACATCATGAATCTAGTCAATCAGTCTATAATCCTTGGTATCATGAGTCATAGAGGTACAGATCTTGTAATAACAAGAACCATTATTATGGATTGCATGTTGTAGTAGAGGGAACCTACTTGTATCATGATCCCCATGGAAAATCTCATAGTCTACCGCCATAACACGTACCGAATTCTGAGGGAAACTATCATTTACATGCCCTTCCACTTCACATTTTATACACCAAATCCCACTACAAACCTCATGTGTTGAGTTTGTAGAAAAATTCTCTAACTACTTGGCCATTGTAGCAATTTGAGCCTCTAGAAAAGGGATAACACCATTATCGATTCTCCCAACAACCACAGTGCGCAGCATAGATTTCGATGCCTTGCACAGGTTTTTGAAATTTTTATGTTACAGTACCCTTCTAAACAGTGTTATCAATCCTCCAACAAACCATTGAGCATGTTGAGAAGGGTGAATTTCATAGGATAGTTCTGACAAGAGAGTCTTGAATCATGTGTCGTACTCTCACACACTCTCTACCATTCCTTGTTGGATCTTCTTTAGAGTGTTGATGCTCTTCTACTTGAATTCTAGAATATGTAATTCTACTAGGAAGTAAATTCTTTAATTTTTAGTGTAGTATACCACCATTTGATGGGGGTCATACTTTCGATACCAACTATGTACGCACCCTTACAACATCGTTGCAAACTGACTTGCCTTCCGATCTGGGGGAGTGATCCTTTTTGCATGCCATAGTAATTCAAACGTGTGCACATGCTCTATAGCATCTTCAATACCCCTGTAGCATAGTAAGTTCAATGACATCTGAAAAAATAGTTGTGGAGGTGGCTAAGGCCCTTGTCCTCTTGATACAGAGCCTTGGTTTCCTCTGGTGTTTCCCCCTCCACCAGATCTAATGGATCTACCAGATCATGGTCCTCTTGACCCACCAGATCCTTGAGATCTACTAGGTCCACTATGTCCGCCAACCCCTATACCACCATATCCACCTCTTGTAGCTGAAAAATGGCCTGAAGTGGTCACGCCTAGTGTTACCAATGTCCCACTGAACTGTGAGCTGATGGTTTGTGAGATTGTCCCACTTCCAGTTGTGTTTCTCATGCCACTCCTAGACACGATACCCAAACCTTACATACTTACATCTTTTCCAAAAATTCCTCCAAATACTGGAATGGTTTATGCATTCATGGATGTTCCAAATGATAAATTATATCTCTTGGGCACAGATTGGTTACTAATACCAACTGGGTTAACAATACTTCTCCCTTGATCTAGAAAACCAAGCACCAATGGTTGGTCACCAGGTGGGTTCAGATGCGCGCTAATAGCTCTTATTTCTCCATGTGACAAAATCTCATCAAAAGATGAAGGGGATTCTATCCCACGCTTTCCAAGATGGGGTAACACAAACTGCTCAGATTCCACATCCTCTGCATGAACCTCAAATTCTTCCCACAACATATGCCTCCATAGATCCATCACAGTTGTAACCTCATGTTATCTAGTCATCTCCCTTTCATGAGCTTTTCTATCCTTGAGTCATCTCTCCTCCCTTTCCTTTTTAGCCAGAATGTTTTCCATCTTCCTCCACCATAGCTTCCTTACCCAGTGGTCAGAGAAGCTTAGCCGGCCATGGAAAATGCCTCTAAACTTAGGGTAATGACCAAGATATTTATAGCCAAAGGAATAGTAAGAAAAAATGATCCTCTACACCCTGTCAAAAACTTGAACTCAACAACATTTGGGCAAGAATACGTAGAAATGGAATATTCTAGAGTATAATTGGTCAGCATCCCTTTCCACTAGTGATCAACAACACATGTCCTAGTCAGATATGCATCCTGCATCCTCTGGTAATCATCTTGGGTCCATACATATGATCTGTAGTATCAACTTGATATGGATGCATATGCTGAAATCCATCCATATAGTTCTACTAGAAAACAAAAAAATAATGTCTCATACAACTCATGGTATAGGTTCTCTTCTACACATCTACGTGCATCAAACTTAGGTCAAGTACTGAATGTTTGAAAAAACTCATCCTCCGTGCTCTTGAACCATGCTCCAAAAATTTCCAAGGTCAGAAGTTTTGTCATCATGAATCATAGGGACAAAGATGTATGCCATTTCTCACAACAACTTCAAAAAGAGGTCCCTACAATGGAACCAATATGTAGTCATTTTTATACCCTAAACAACAGTCTAATCCCATGCACACCGACCTATCACCTTGTGGGTGCTAGGCACTCACCCAAGGCATGCGCAGGCATCGAGCCCCTTCTTTATGTGAGTTTTTTGAGAATACATCATCTATGACAGATACTTAAGTGCAAAAGAATGGAAAAGAACCATGCATTAATTCTAAGAACCTAAGATGAGTTATCATATTAATGCATCCATTCAAATAGTAAAATAGGCCTATTAACAACATATAGAAATGATTCATACATAAAGGAAATGCCTTATACTTAAACTCATGAACACATATATTATTTAGAACAGAACCTTCCATTCATATTAATGAGTTCAGTAACCACATTACATTCCCTTAGGGCCATAATAGACCAACATAATAATGTAAAGAAAGGTCCTGCATTAGAAACTACACAATGTCCTTCATATTACAAGGATAAACACATACCCGTCCCTCTAAATATGCCATCAATCCTATATTTCCTCTAATCCCAACCCATATAATCCTTCATGATATTTTTGCAGAGATTTGCCTCTTTTCCAGCACACTACTCTCTCTGAATATCTTATCTCTTCTACTACCTATGCATCCCTATATATAGCTTTCTACCTTCACCTCCATGTCTTATGAGGTAACATATTAGTTGCCAAGTGTCCAAGTGGTCCTCTAATGGAGCATGCCTCCTTTGATTTGATCTCTCCACTCTTTGCAATGATGTCCTTATAGAACCTTCCATTACATGCATGGAATATTCCATTCTTAATCCTACAGCTGTCAAGCTGGCACCTTATCCACTCTACATGCTATATGGGTCAGGATTTCCTTAGGTGCTATCTGGAACTCTAAATATGGATAAGCCCCAACACCATCTTGTCTTACATGCATGCCGTGTGTTCTACTAAACACTGCTAGAACCCTTCCCTGCGCACCTTCAACCAGCATGCCCTTCTTCAAATAAGTATCACACGTCCACATGCCTTATTATACTTAGCCGATATTCTAGGGACCAACATTCCTTGTATCAATCTCGTTGAAACCAAACAATATGATCTCTAGTATACCGCAATATTTTATTACTCTCTATCATAAATCCCCTCCAACTCATCCAAAAATGGTAGGATGTCATTCCTTCAATACATCAACTATTATGTTATCCTTGGAAACATCCTCTACAAACGTGAGTTTGTTGGTATTTTACTATGATGCTTAAATCCCATGAATCTACCTAATCCATACAAGAAGTCCACGACGATATTTGTGGTGGAAACTTTAGCTGTTTGGCTATCATCTAACATGTCCTTCAGATGGGATACTACTAGCCCAACCTCAACCAAGAATATTGTGAATATGTTAATAAGTGCTTCAAATGCCAGTAACATTCCAATCTCATCTATATCCCTATCTAGGCTTTATATCCGGCTTAGGATCTATGGATTTTCTCATAGTGGGGGATCAATATCATTGGTGCCATCAATCCATGTTCTTCTTAGTGTCATCATTCTATCCTCACCACTATTGAGTACTTCACTAAATGGGTGGAATCCATTCCACTTGCATCAATGAAAGCTAACAAAATCATCAATTTTTTCTATCAACACATTATCTATAACTTCTATGTTCCTCATAAAATCATCACAAATAATGGAAAGTCCTTCAAAAACAAATATCTTAATAAGATTTATGACATGTTTAATATCAATCCTAAATTCTCTTCTACATACTATCCACAAGCTAACAAATTATCCGAATCTACTAACAAAACTCTCCACAACATTTTTTCCAAAACTATCAATAAGGAAGGTCAATATTAACATCTTCATATCCCATTTTCTCTTTGGGCTTATTGAACTATCATCTGCACCTCTACGGGAACTACTCCCTTCTCTCTAGTCTATGGCTCTAAGGCTGTCCTCCCTCTCAAATTTCAAATCCCATCCTTACACATTTCTCTTTGAAAATTTGTCTCTAACAAGGACTATTTCTAAGAGCGTCTAACAAAACTTGAACTGTTAGACGGATGTTGCCTAGTCACCCTTCAACATCATCACATCTATCAAGACTAAATCAGATGCACCTATAATAAATATCTGAAATAACGTGACTTTAAAATTGGTGACCTTGTCTTCTAAGAAAATCATAATTTCACTACTCTAGAAAGGAGCCAAAGTGGAAATTTTTCTCAAAACTAGATTGGACCATACATTATCACTCATAATTATGGGTCTAGTGCCTATCGTTTAGCCTATCTTGATGGTAAAATAGAAATGAAACCTCTCAACACCTTGCACTTGTATCCTTTCTACTGTTAACAAAGCTACCAATGTGATCTTAGTCACATTAACGATCCTATTATCATCATTTTCCTTCTCCATCTTCCATCGTAATGATTTGGAATCATGTGGTCTTCTGTTACTATCCTAGTTGTGACCTTGAATATGGGCACCATAGCTCTGGTCATAGCATATTCATGATAGACAAGTTCTTCCTTATAGGTGGGAACCCTGCAATCATTACATCCATCTCCTTCTTATTTACCTATTGGAACCATGTTAAGGGTCCACATGTGTATCTTGTACACATCACTTCCCCTCCCCATGTAGTCTACTAGGATATCCTTAGCTCTATCATAGAAGTCAAAAATTTATGGATTCTCATGCAAATATATATTATCCCAAATACAAACTACTCCCTCAACAAAAAATTGTTCAATAAAGAAAATAATATCAAAAGTATATACTGATACCTCGAAGGACAAATATCGCATATACTATCATGCCATCTAAAATCAAAAGTCAAAAATACCTAATTGTAGACCACTCCCTCAAAGGATGGCTACTCTATTATATCATGGAATTAAAGGCTTCCCACATTGATTGGCCTTACAAATATCAAAATTAAAATGTATCCATCCAAAAGTAAACATCCTAAGAAAGCCTCCTACATCGATCAACTTTCCCTCAAAAGAAAAATTCCCACATTGATAAGTTTGCACAATAATAATATAAGCTAGGGCATATACCTAGGACAACCACCTAAGGAGAAACTATTTCCCTCATACAAAGTATAAACAAACCCCTTTTCAGGACTACAATAAGTATATAAGCATACTTTCCATCCTACCCCTATGATCTTATATGTGATGAAATATCATTAGTTATGTGTTAACACCTATCATACGGCTACAAGTGCATTACTTTGCGCATTTTCCTTCTCATGTTTTACCTCCAATCCAGTCCCAAAGCATATATCCTATGTGGACTCCTTACAATGATAAAATTACACTTCCTATATTTTGGTCACCCCAGTAAAGGTTGTGTTTAATCACATCCAATCCACTCTAATTACATCAACTTATATCATATCTAATATAAATACCATCACATCAATATATAATATAACCATCATTTTGTCTATAATCTAAATCCATCACATAATTTTCATATCTAATCTAAATTCATCACATCATATCTAATATATCCATCATATCATTTGTAATCCAAATCCATCAAATCACTTTCATCTCTAATATAACACATTTATCCACATCTTATGCATTTAAAATCTAACATCTAAATCCATCACATCATTTTAACATCATATAAATTAATCGATACACATCATCAATACCTAAATCAACATATATATTCATATCTATTCATCTAAATTATCTTTTATTCCACTTCATACTTATGTGTCACCCATAACACATTGTTCCTTACCTTACAAAACATATTCTTCTAGTTTTTAGCTATCTACATCTCTCACACATCCTTCATCATATCCAGAAGCCCATTTTGTGGCCATATTTTTGTTCCCTCTTAGGGCACCATATCTCACCTTAATCCCACCTTTATGTCCATTTTCCCTCTTTATCCCATCAAGACACATATTGTCTCGCTTCCTCATATCTTAAGGATGAAACATACTCTTTGGCCCCACATCCTGTCAGACCATTGTCTTGACTTGTAGACTAAGTCATGCACTTTGGGAACATTTTTAAGTCATAATCACATACTTTCATTCATATGATTCCTAAGCGAGAAAAGTACTAATTGACCACTATTTTTTTCCTCTTTTCTTTCTTTTTGGTTTCCTTATTGGTCTTACACACCCCACTTCCCAATCTAACCTTCGTCACTTTAGTTTATCTGAGTCTGGACACCGGTGCCTAGCTAGGATGCTAGTGCCTAGGAGGCATTATCCCCTCTAGGCACCCCCAACCTATTTTTATGTTAATCATCTCTTTTAGTCTTCTTATAGTTGTTGGGAATCTTGATTTCTTTAGGTTCAGCCTTTCAGTGGTTAATTATGAAATTCAAACAAGGGAATCATATAAATACAATGCTATGTGATCAAATTAAAGGACCAAGTGATCTGAAAATAGGTACTTGAAACTATCACTTTTAATTGTTTCAACGGATCTTCAATTTTAATCAACTTAAAAAGATTTTAGACTTCCAAAAATTGATTAAGATATGATTTGGGACTGAATTCAAACTGAAATTAAGTTTGCAATTTACTCAAAAAAATCAATGTTTGATCGAAACCCCAAAAATCATTATTTTTGAGCTAACTGATTTCCCAATTTTATCAATTACTGATTATAGTTGCATCCATATTCATATTATGAATTTAATTTACTTACAAATATATGAAACTAACAAAAAAATCAGAACACAACACCCAAATTGTTTTCAGGGTTTAGAATTCCTATCTCCCCAGGTTCATGGTGAGTTGATCTATTAATAATGTTAAATATGTAAATATAATAACCTTTACATTAACCAATAATGAATCAAATAACCTGCAAAATTTTGTTTCATGCCTTCAAAGTATTTTAATGGAGCTTAGCCTTTTTCCTTCACATTCCTGATCCACTTGCAGTGGTGTCTCCCATTGATTCTACGCCTTTGTGTGACTTTAACAACAAATAAATCTATCACAAAAGCTCAAAATTGGAAAAATGATCACACCATTATGATTGTCTCAAAATTCTGAGCAACTTTCATATATAACTAGAGACTTGGATGTGAGTATAAGTGCCTTGAAATTGTAGTTTTCTACAAGTATCCCTATTCTGCCTATACACAGACCTAGCACTATCTTCTATAAAACTCTGCGAGCTCAATTTATAATCCAAGTGACCCATTAGGTGAGTTGGTTAAGCACTTTGGGTTGGTATGCATGAGGTTAAGGGTTCAAATCCCCCCTCCTCCTATGCTTCCTCCTTTTGTTTTAATCCCACATCCGATTGCATAAAGGGTGGAGGAGGTCCTTAAAAGATAGGGCGATTTAGTTTTTGATTGGATTTTGAACCATTTTAGCCACCATTTAATGTGGGCCTATGTGGAATGAACCAAATTTGGGAACTATGACTATATGTTATGAGTTTTGTCTGTTTGGAGGGATAAGGTTACATGGAGTTTGGAGGGATAAGGAGATAAAGTGATGGAGTTAGCATAAAATGCGTGGTAAATAATTGTAATGCGCCAAAGGAGATATTGGTTTGTTTGGATGTATACATACACTGAGTTCATAGGATATAAGATATCATTTTTTGTTGATAAGTTACTTCCTGAACTTAGTGGTAAATCCTCGAGCTCTCCAAGTTGGATAATAATAAGCCCGAACATAGCAAATAATGTGTCTCGGTAATTAACATGGAAGTTAATATCAAAGAATTACAAAGGTAATAAAATGGAATTTGACCCAAGTAATATAATGTGATATTCAAAATGAAATATGATAATTAAGACCACCTATCGATCCTCAATAGGAAAATCAAAATTTTTGTGGCAAGCCACGTGGTGGTTTGAGGACCCACCACATCGGAAATGATATAATCATCCTCATGGCAGCCAGGCTCCCTTCCATTACAAAAGTTGAGCCTCTTGTTTCAATGAACAACTTTTCAGCCGACGAAGACTGGTGGAGCCCAAACCAATACTTCATTGTTTTCCTCTTTTCCACTTTCCAGCTGCTAACTGAGCCACTTGGCCAATTGTGCACGTGTCCACATCACCATGGAACTGTTGACCAATGTTGACCTTCTGGTTAACCAAACTTTGACTAGACATATCTTGAGCTCAGGGTGTCTATTTTTCTCGTTCTTATAGTTTTCGGAAAGGTATCTGAATGCTATACTAAATTGAAATGGTTTAGAGAATTTTTAGGGAACATTTGACACTAAAATCAATCCCCTAATCACCAAGTTCTAAGCATCAAAGCATCCATGTAGCTTCATTCAAGGGACAAGGGACTACATTTTCTATATACACTTCATAGAAGGGGAAATTCATTTTTACATCCACACATCTATTTACATTTCTACATCTAGCTATTGCTTCTTATCAAGTTCATCTTACAAAAGATCCTCTTAGGTCATGATTCTTGTACACACACACATGAGAACTACATGGAGTCTAAAATGTAGTGCATTGGCCAAAACATAAGTTCACTCAGTCAGGTGGCCTACAGGGTCAGTCTAACTCCTCATTTGCATATTTTTATTTTTAATATTTGATGTTTTTTGGGGTTTTACATGAGGTATTTTATTTTTTAGGTTATAGGAGAGCTCAGTGATCTTCCAGCAGCCTACAGGTGATCAAGAGTGAAATCTAGTGAATATCTTGTGGCATAGCGAAAATGAGTTTTTGAGGTTTTACACAGCCACAAGTGCCTACATAAGGTCCCTGACACCTAAGAACTCCTAACCCAGTCTAGGCACCCTAGTTCTATAATCCCCAAAAATTATTTATTTTTTGGGGCTTGGTTGTGACAATCTTTCTTCTTGTTCCATCAGTTTTTCTAGCTTGGCACATCTTGAGGATTATTGTGAAATCAACTAAGTTTCTTAATCCATATCTTGCACTTCAAGTTTTAATTTTTAATTTCTTATTGCTTAGGTCAGATTTGTAATTTATTGTTTATCATAACATTTTGACTTACAATTCGGGTTTTACAAATTTCTATATTTGTTAAATCATTTGGTGAACCCATCACTCGAACTTTCCTTGCTTCTAGATATTTTATCATCTTCTTATCATGGCTAAATTGTATGGCCCATTTAATTTATCCCACTTTCAAGAGCTTAATGATCATCTTGCTAAACATCCTTAGGATTTATATATGCTTCTATTTGTTTCTCATGAGGAGGCCGCCAATCTTGTGGAGCTTAATGTTCCTACATCCATCCCTATTTCCATGCCTATTATTTATCAACCCCTTGCTTCCATTGTTTTTCCTACTTCTACTATTCATGTTTATGTTTCTACTCCCACCAACCACTTCAGTCCACCTCTTATTTCTCACATGCAATAATTATCTTCCGCTAGAACTCAGGATATAGCCTCTTTTTATCAAGATCTTCAAGTTCAAATCCGTCAATTGCAACATGATACTTGTCATGCATCTCCATCCTTTGATTCCACATTACTACTTCATACTCCTTTCGCACCCGCCCTTTCCACTTATGCACTTCTTCTTAATTTCCTCACTCCCTATATGCCCATTTTTAATGGCCATGGTTACCTTCAAGATCATCTCTGGTAATTTCATGTGGTATGTTTAGATTACTTGGATGATCACACTTTACTCACAAAGTTCTATCCTAGAAGTCTTCAAGATTATGAAATGTGTTGGTTTTACGATCTGCCTATCCTTTAGTAACATATTTTATGGATTTAGTCGATAATTTTCTCTCTCATTTATCTATTAATATTGTCTCTAATATATCATATTCGCAACTAACACAAATTAAACAAGGATATAATGAGAATCTAGTGGATTATGACTTACGATATAAGAAAAAATTAGCTAATATGTCTAATGTACTTGCAGACTCTGAATTGTAAGATCTATTTTTCCAAAGTATTTTCCACCTTTTTAGGAGAGCGTCATCTTTGAGACCTCTTCATCATTTTTTCAGCTATGCCATATGCTTAAGCTACATAAAAATAAACTACTGTCTATGGGAAAGCTTAAATATTAGGACCAGGATTCATATTCTACTTGATTTCAAAGAAAATATACTTTCAAGAAATATCCTAAGTATACTGAAGAAAACTATACTATCAATGCTATCTCTACTCCTGAAAATATTCAATGGAAACCACCTAAGCTTATGTTTACTAAATTTCCTTGTCATTTGGATATTCTATTGCTGAAACTCATTGAGAGAAATATTATTACACTTCGTAAACTCAATTTGGACCCATTTTTTCCTAAAGGTCACAATTACAATAAGTATTTCATATGCGACTATCATTAATGCATTGAGAATTATACAGATCGATGTTTCAAGATTTGACATCTCATTCAAGATCTTATAGAAAATAATGCAATCGAGATTCCCAAGCCTTTGGCATCTACATTAGTCAATCAAAGCAAAAATCGAAAAATATTTAATGATCCTCTTCCTAAGCATTAAAATAAAATTGTTGACTCTTTTGCCAATCATACATATTACAGTGCCTCCTCCTTCATCATGGGCTCTTGATTTTCTAGTTACACATACTGATGCATCTCCACCAATAATTGCATTCTTTGATCATGATTTTCACTCTACATTCTACTCTAACACATTACGCAACAATGCCTCTATCCGGCCTCATGTTATCAAGAACACCATGGTTTATCCATAATTTATCATAAGTGCATGCTCTATTGCACTTCTTGTCACTATCAACTATTCATTATTGCAAATTTCTAATCCAATTCCTAGATCTTATGGTTATGTCAAGCTTCCAGTTACATTTGGTCCTCTCACCATGCTTGTGCCTTTCCTTGTGGCACCTAGCATCAAATATTGTGACATGATCTTAGATATTCCTTGGCTCCTCACCGCTCAAGAAATCATTTCCATGAACCAACTCATTCTCAAATTCATTCATAACAAGAAATTCATTACTGTAAAAGGAGTCCCACCTTGCAAAGCATGGCCTCATCCTCCTTTTGAGGTGGCTATTATACTTGTTAGATAATATAGGTCCAAAGACCTCTAAAATATAATGAAAAGTTTTCTCCTACCTTTCCTACTTTGTTAAGTTGTACTCAGCTTCATCGGTCTATTAGTCCATCTCATTAGCCTAGGTCCACTACTCGAATGAATCCTCCATCTAAATGCACATCACCTTGTCGGACCCATTCATCTAGATGCACACCATCTCATCGGTCTCCTTATTCTAGGTCCACCTCACCTTCGCGGTCTCAATCCTATAGGTGCTCACCACCATGGCTTCCAATGCATGTACATCGTCAGTCTCATTCGCCACCACCTTTAGAGAATGGTCACATATATTTATATTTCTCCTCATGCATTGGGTGGAGTAGTCCCTCCCTTCACTTGTATTGGATATCTTTCTCATACTCATACACTTAGGTGGCATCATGCTTATTCTGCCCCCATATAGCATTCTCAGGTGTATCTCATTTTTGCTATCATGCTCAATCTTTCTTCTTCATCTTACACACCTATTGTAGGTCAAGGATTTCGCGCTTGTTACCTGTCCAAGTTAATGCACCAAACTAAACACAAAAACCCTGAAAAACTCCAATGAAATTGATACCTGATGAAGATGTAGACGGATGAGGAAGCCGATGTAGATAAGACGGGCGTACACGAGCAATTCGCACAATAGATCCGAGTAACCTGCAAAACGCCGATGCTTGACAGAAAAAGACCACGTTAAAAGATATTTAGGTGGACTGCCCGAGAAGCGGGTCCGGGAAGCGATAAGCTTCCTCGGCAGATGTCAGTCCACGTTTTCAATTAAGAAAAGAAGCATACATGATAAAAGATGTAAGTAAAAAGCTAGATTTTCTGATTGCAGTAATAAGACAGAATCTAAACAGCAGATAGAAAATACAGAAAATAGGGAACTATGAAATAATGCTGAATTTGTGTTACCTGTGTCCTTTTACCTGTCTACAGGGAAATCGGCGTCGACTGGGTAGAATCAGCGTCGACTGATGTGGTCGGCGTCGATCGAGACGAATCGGCATCGACTGGATGAGATCGGCGTCGACTAAAGGTAGATCGATCAATCAGGGACTATGCGATAAGATTCGGGAATTAGAAGGTGAATGTGGTCTGCTGGATGTGCCGAAGTTGGCGAGATACTGGAACAGAGTCACCAGATGATAGATGGTTGTGTGTGATGTTGACGTGATGTGGGCAGAGTAACGGTGCTCCTCTCAGGGATTGATTCAGACAGGATTTTCCCTTACTTGACACCCTTGATGCTAAAAGATCTCTCTTTCTTACAGCCTGTGTCTCTCTCGCTCTCTGTTCATGCGTAAGTGCTTCCTTTTTTCATCTGTTCACTTTTTCGCACTCTCTTTCGGTCCCTAGAACTGAGTTCTGGACTTGCTTTTATAATCGGCGTCGCTCCTAGAAAATCGGTGCTGACCATATGGGTCGGCGCCGATTGCGGAATAGACTCCCGAGATGGCCAAAATGAGCGATTTCGAGAAGGATAAGATTTATCCCGAATACGGGAAATATCCCGCTTAGGGAAGAGGAAAAATAGATGTGATACATAGATAGAATAAGTTTGGGGTGGATAAGTGATTAAGATGCATGGGAAGAAGCGTAATTAAATATTTAATATTTAATCACTCATGGGTAAGATATGATGGGGTGGATTAAATTTGGAATAAGTGATTACATCACAAATTGGATAATATCCCAAGGGGATAGTTGGTGACGTAAACGTGCCCCAGGTTACCTAAGCAAGTAAACGAATGTGAGGGACACTAAATTGAGTAACCAATTTTGAGTGTCTACATTTTGCCCCTTTTTGTCAAGTAACTTGCGATAAGCAATGTTATGAGGCAAAAACAAAGGGATGGAAGAAGGGAAGAATTTGTGATGATGTGATCCCCCTCAAACTAGGGATGGGATGGATGATAGAACAGACGATCCCAAGTTTGAAAAAGGGAGATGAAAAATGCAGGGTGCCCTAGTCAGACGTCTGGAGTAGATCTGATCATTGATGACGCATAAAAATAAATAAAAGGCAGCAACCTAAGGAACTCACATTGGTAGGGAAAACTAGCCGGTCTCCTCATGAGATGACGTTAGTGCCTACAGACCCATGAGTGTAAGGAGAACTGCAAAATAGTCAGCATCTAAAGAGAGACACATTGGTAGGGACAACTAGACGGTCTGCAAAGTAGACGACGTTAGTGCCTACAGACCCGTTTAACTCTAAGCTGCCAAAAAGTACGAGTGTCCCACGCAAAGGGAACAAAGCCGAAATAGACAATGATATCAAAAAGATGCGCCGAAAGACAAAATTCAGCACACAACAATGATCAGATAGATAAGTAAGCCAAGCATCAACACTATAGCAAACAGATATAGAAAATCGGCGGCGACCAAACTGATCGGCGACGACTAAAACAAACGGCGTCAACCCAAAAAATCGGCGCCGACCAATCCAGGCACATATAAATATGCGAACAGAAAACGTAAACGATTTATTTTCAACGTGACGATTGATTCAGAGAAAGCCAGATTTTTGATTTGAGCATCATGGAAGCCTCTGGGAGCGGTCAGAAGCGCAGGAGGACACGACATGGGGTAAGTGGTCATTCTTGAACCCATTGTTCTTAATTTATTTTTTTTTGTTTGATTTTTTTTGCATGGGAGGCCAGGGTCCGGTTCATGTCCGTACAGGCAGTCGGCGCCGATTGGTGTAATCGGCGTCGATTGGTGTTGGATTGGTGTCGATTGGTATTAATCGGCCCCGACTAAAATGAACGACGCCGATTTTACCAAATCGACGCCGATTGATAGATGTTCATTTTTTTTTTGTTACTGTCTTGGAGGATTTGATTTGGGGAAATAAGAGACTAATTATGTTTTTGATGTCGTGGATGCAGGCACGAGAGGCTCTTCATATGAGGGACGCCATTCCTGAGTTATTGGAGACTATTCTCCATGATGTGACAGATGCAGACTGGCAACATTTAGAGCTAGCCGGGCTCGGGAGTTTCTGGTATTATAGACGAGTGCCACGAGATGTGGAGCTCATGCGGGCATTAGTGCGACGGTGGGACAGCCACACGTGCACTTTTTGGTTCAGGACGGGTGAGATGACTATCACCCATGAGGATATATTCAGGATCCTGAGATTACCTATTACTGGGGACCCGATTGAGATCACACCCCGGGAGCAGTAGCAGAGGGCCCTCGGTCGGTTATACAGAGATAGGGCAGATGACTTTGAGATAGTATCTGGGGTAGTGTGGATCGCTTCTCAGTACAGGTAGGATAGCCCTCGGAGTAGGCAGATAGCCTTGATTCAGATGGCGATATCTTACTTTGCCCTGCCAGATTCACGAGGTGGGAGATTCCCATTGTTACTGTTAGACTGTGTCTGCGACATCTTATAGTACAGACAGGTTTTTGCCTTCGCCGATGCCCTGATAGCTCAGATATATCATGAGCTATGGATGTACACCACTGGTCGGAGGACAGGGATTGACGTCAGTTTTGTGCTCCATTGCTGGGCGTATGAGCACATAGCGGTGATCAGGCCATCCGGGCTTCCTTGGATGCCAGCAGGAGTGGGAGGGATTGATTATGGATTTCGGAGATGGCGGGCCGACATGGCTGCAGGGGATATAGGTAGATCAGCCGAGTGGTACTCTGAGCGTTTTAGGACGCTGACACCAGATCAGGTTATCTGGAGGCCATATCGGGCATTTCCGACATGGGCTGGTCAGGATGCCCACTTAGTAACACTGAGACGGAGCCAGGTGGTCAGGGGCCATAGGCCGGATATGTGGGAGTGAGTCCCATTCATGTGGATACTGAGACAGTTCGGCCTAGTACAGACAGTGCCGACCACCTACACGCCATATAGGCGGGATAGCAGAGAGACGGATTTGCCGATTTTGATCCCGGCAGACCCACTGAGAGAGGCCCCACCCTCCGTAGACAGTGATGATGACGTGGGGGTGGATGAGGGCTACGCAGCATGGTACGACACAGAGCTTCCACGACATCTCCCGCCATCTATAGATGCTGACGAGGAGGACATAGCTGCTATGCTGGATAGACTGGAGGTAGAGCATGCCACCCTTACACAGACACATCAGGTAGCTCTGGAGGAGATCAGGGCCTTGACAGAGGAGAGGGATGCCCTGATTGTGGAGAGAGACACCACTCACCAGGAGTGAGATATAGCGATCCAGCAGAGGGATCGCTACCTTCGGCATAGGGAGGCCCTCAGGGCCAAATATGGAGAGACCGGTGCCACATCAGAGTCTGGTACACAGGGCACGACCCTAGGAGGGGCACCACCAGCAGCGCCAGCAGCCCCAGCAGCACCAGCAGCATCGTTACGAGCATCAGGTACTGTGAGCCTGAGCACATACCAGTCTCTCCTCGCTGAGGTGAGATACTATGAGGATGCCCTAGCGCAGCATGCCCCAGACGTGCCTCGGTATGGGGCGAGGAGGAGAGGAGCGAAGGCTACAGTGAGCGGAGCCTCAGGTGGAGGGAGTACTGGGAGAGATCGAGGTGGGCCGAGACCTCCAGCAGTAGGTGCATCGAGCTCGATAGGCGGCGGCCAGGAGAGACAGCCAGGTGCAGAGGAGGGTGGAGGGGATAGTGTCCTCCACACTTCAGATTTTACTATATAGAGATTTGATAGATTTTGTATCTGTATAGTGATGTAGCCTCGATTGGAAGGCATTGTATAGATGGCTTGATTGAAAGCCACCCATTTTTGTACAGACACACATGTATATATAGATTGATCATGTTATTTGTCATATGATTGTACTCATGCTTTTAATTTTGATATACATGGATAGATGGATATAGATAGAGACTGATAGAGTATAAAATAGATGTGATTGGATAGATATAGACTGATAGATGATAGAAATAGATGTGATTAGATAGATTGATATGTGGATATAATTTTGATAGATGGATGTGATGTAACTTGGATGTAAATGTGTTTAAATGTTTTGATGGATAGATTTAGATGGATGTGTTTGATGTATGGATTAGATATAGATAGATGTAATGTACCTTGGATGTACACTTTGATGGATAGATTTAGATATAGATAGATGCAATGTACCTTGGATGTACATTTTAATGGATAGATAGATGGATGCGTTTGATGTATGGATGTAATTTTAATGAGAAATGAATACAGATAGATGTTTTGATAGATAAGATGAATTTTGATAAAAGATGAATTTTGATTGAATTTAGCATGTGAAATGTCAATTTAACTAGATGCAAGACAGAGAAATGGGGAATACTCCTTGCAAGAGCCAAAGATGTAAATGGAAACAACCGTGACTTAGAAGAGAAGATACTCCGATAAGAAGAAAAAAAATGATAAGTCGGACTTCCAACCGACCATAGATAAGATCCAGATAGGAAATCGAAAGACCAAGCATACAAGGCCCTATATAAGATTAAAATGAACCTGACACTAACTAGTCGCAAACCAGATCTAGGATAGAAACGGGAAGAAAAGTAAGTAAGTATCTTGTCGGAATTTACAAGGGACAGAATACATGTCCATAGTAGGAAAATAGGATTCTCCATATGATCGACAAAAGGCCCTAAATCTCAACTTCATGATTTTGACAGAAAAGCAAACTGATCAATGCGGGAAGTTTGCTTGATATGGAAAGACTGATCGATGCGGGAAGTCTTTCAGTGATGCTAAAGAGTGTATAAACTGACTAGAAGGCTGATTAATTACAAGAAGCCTTGAATTTTTCTTTGAGAAACAGCCGTCCTTCAAGGGAGCAGTCTGTATTTTGAATTTTAATGATAGCCATCCTTCGAGGGTATGGTCTATATTTTTAGAATTTTTGATAATAGCCATCCTTCAAGGGCATGGTCTATTTTCTTTTTGATTCACTTGATAATGTGTGGATAGCTGTCCTTCAAGGGATCAGTCTATCTTTTGGATAGCATCTTTTTCTTTTTCTTTTTTTTTTGAAATCTTTTTGAAAGAAGCTGAGTTTAGACCTAGATAGATCAGATGGAAGGGAAGAGAACAAAGAAGAACATGCACTCATGCCCCGAGTAGATCCGATTAAGATAAGTACTTGGGACAGATGAAGTGGTGATTAAGGTATTCCTATCATGAGGAGGAACATATCCAAAAGAAACGTGCAATGAGTAGAGCCGTGATACTCATATTTAAGGTAAACGAGGCAATAGGCGGAGAACCACACAATTTCAAATCACCACGAAAGTAGATGACTGGTTATTAGGACGGATGAAAGATCTGTGTTGCGACTAGATTTGTGTAAGATAGATTTTAATAGTAGAAGGGCCGTAAATGCAAAGCATTAAGAGGTTCCGCTTCAGGTATACCATCCATGGAAGATAAACGATAAGCCCCAGACCCATATTTATGAGTGATAATGTAGGGGCCCATCCAGTTGGGAGCAAACTTACCACGTTGACTTCTTTCGAGTGTAGTGACATTTTGATTTTCCTTAAGAACAAGGTCACCAATTTTGAAGTCACGGTGCTGCAAATGCTTGTTATAAGCACGTTTGACTCGCTCAAGATAGATTTGATGATGCTCAAGAGCGTTGAGACGCCGCTCATCTAATAATTCAAGTTGTGCTAGACGATTTTGATGATAATCCCTATCGGAGACGAATTCTCTGAGGGAAACACGAAGAGATGGGATTTGGACTTCCAAAGGAAGGACAGCCTCAGACCCATAGATGAGAGAGAAGGGAGTAGCACCAGTAGGAGTACGAATGCTAGTCCGATAAGCCCAGAGAGCAAAAGGGATATGTAAATGCCAATCCCTACCAGCTCGACTAGTTACCTTTGCGAGGATATTACGCAAAGTTTTATTGGACGCTTCGGCCTGACCATTAGCTTGAGGATAGTATGGAGAAGAAAAACTGAGTTTGATATTGAAAGTGTTACAGAGATTCTGCAAATCAGCGTTCTTGAAAGACTTACCATTATTTGTGATTAGCTTGTGTGGAACGCTAAAACGACAAATGATGTGTTGATAGACGAAATCAACTATGGGTTTAGCCTTTGTTGAAGAAAGAGGGATAGCTTCTACCCACTTAGTAAAGTACTCAGTGGGCAGTAATGATAGAATGATGACGCTGTGAAGAACGAGGATTGATGAGACCAATAAGATCAAGGCCCCATTGCGAAAAAGGCCACAAATCCGCCGCAGGTTGCAAAGCCTGACTAGGGATGTGCGTGAGATTGGAATGTTGTTGACACTTGACACACTTCTTAGTGTATTCACAACAATCGCGATTAAGAGAAGGCCAATAATACCCCAAATGTTAAAATGTGCTTGGCTACAGCTAAGCCACTAGAATGTCCACCACAGATACCGTCATGGACCTCCTGAATAGCTTTAGATGATTCATGGGTTTTGAGGCATCGAAGCAAAATACCATCAAAGCTGCGTTTGTAAAGAAGGCTGCCTAGAATAGAATAGTGATTGGCGTGTTGGACAAAAGACCTTCTACCATTGGAAGTCAGATCTGGAGGAAGTATTGAATGAGATAGATAATCAACTATCTATTGATACCACTCATCCTGAGTATGGGTTGTGACAACATTGATTGAAGTTAGTTACCCAAGATAAGATGGTTGATCTAATCGTTGCACAGCCACATAAAGACGCGAGTCTTCGGTAAAAGGCGGGATAAGTGAGGCTAACGAGGCCATGGTATCCGCGAATCAATTTGCAGCGCGAGGAATGGATTGGATGGTGAACTTATCGAAAGATTGGAGTTGAGAAAGAACGATATCACGATATTTTTGAAGGATATCATTCTTGCATTGATAGACACCCGTGACTTGATTAACGATGAGTTTAGAATCACCAAATATGTCAATATGACGAGTGCCAAGATCAATGGCATTTTGAAGACCTAAGACAAGAGCTTCGTACTCATCCATATTATTGGTGCACTCAAAGTTTAATTTATGTGCAACTGGGATAGGCGTACCCCAAGGAGGAATCATCACGAAACTTGCACCTCCCCCTTGCTGGCATTTGGATCCATCAAAGAAGAGCTTTACTTTAAATGGAGATAGACCAAAATCAATTTGTTGGATATATTCATCAGGGAACTGAGCAAGGGGGTCTTGAGTGTCCGGAAGAGGAGCATCAGCTAATTGATCTGCAATAACCTGACCCTTGATAGCCTTTTGCGGGATAAACTCAAGGTCAAATTTAGTCATAAGCATGAGCCAACGAGTGATACGATCATTGTGATAAGGCTTTGCATGAATTGTCTTGAGAGGATTGACACTTGTGACAATGTAAGTTTTATGATTAAGGAGATAATGACGAAGCTTAGAAGTTGTGAAGAAGAGAGCACAACACAGTTTTTCAGCTTCAGAGTGACGTGTCTCATACTCATGGAGGGTGTGACTGATGTAATAGACAGCTTGTTCTTTACCACAAGTGTCCCGATGCGAAATCATGGCTCCCAGAGCATGGTCAGTCACAGAGATATAAAGATAGAAAGGCTCCCCCTCACGTGGAGGTGTAAGCATGGGTGGAGAAAGAAGATAAGCTTTGAGATCATCAAAGTCCTTTTGGCAATGCTTATCCCATTCAAAATGAACATTCTTACAGAGGAGATGGTGAAAAGGTTGACAACGGTCCGACAGGTGGGAGATAAAACGATGCACTGACTGAAGACGTCCTTGGAGACTGCGGAGTTGCTTCAAGTTAGAAGGGGGAGGCATCTCAAGGATGGATTTTATTTTTGTGGGGTCCACTTCAATACCCCTGATGGAAATGATAAAACCTAAAAGTTTACCAGTGAGAACGCCAAACACGCACTTAGCTGGATTTAGACAAAGACAGAAGCGGATAAGCCTCTCAAAGAGAGGTGCAAGGATGAAAAGATGATCCTGACGATGCTTGGACTTACTGAGGAGATCGTCAACATAATCTTCCACAGTTTTGTGCAAGAGATCATGGAAGATGTAGGTCATTGCTCGTTGATAGGTTGCTCCTGCGTTCTTAAGACCAAAAGGCATGACACAATAACAAAAGGTCCCCTAAGGAGTTATGAAGGAAGTCTTATGTTGGTCTTCTGGTGCGATGAGAATTTTATTATATCCAGAGAAACCATCCATAAGAGAAAGCATCTCATGACCCACAGTTAAATCTATGAGTTGGTCAATATTAGGTAGAGGAAAATCATCTTTTGGACAAGCAAGATTAAGATCCCGGAAGTCGGTACAAATTCGAATTTTCCCAGTAGCCTTAGTTACTGGTACTACATTGGACACCCATTGTGGATAATCGATGGGTTGGATGAAGTTAGCTGAGAGCAAGCGCTGTAATTCTTCTTTAACAAGAAGGGCTACTCGAGGGTGCATTTTACGTAATTTTTTGCTTAACTGGTTTGATGTTGGGAAGAGTAATGATATTTTGGACCACAATATCAGGATCGAGTCCTGGCATATCCTCGTATGACCAAGCAAAGGCCTGACGATGTTTGGAAAGAAAAGTGGTAAAATCCCCTAATTCCTGTGGATTAAGGGACCTGGCCGACCTTAATGATGCGAGGGTCTTCAGAAGTCCCTATATTAAGGTCAATAGTGGCTTCGTTGAGAAGGGTAGACGTGTCAGAAGGAATAGTCTTGGGGAGATATGAATCCTCTGCCCCCAGATAGGTGAGGACAGAATCATCATCCGCACAGTGGATAGTGTTGATAGTAGGAGAGTCGTCTCCAACTATTTCAGGGAAGATTAATGGTATAGAAGCGGACCGATTCTTAGTCTCATAGGCTAACGGCCCTAAGGAAATGGTATTGATAAAAAAAAAAAGTTAGGTGGGATGGACATGTCATCGTTCACATCAAGTGATGCTTCTAACTTAGTGGGGGAAGATGGTTCTTCAGTAGGAAGAGGCTCATCGAGAATAGTGACGGTGGCTTTTGAAAGAGGTTTAAATCCTAAACCAAATTTCTGATGTGGCATGAGAGTAGGAATGGATTTGAGGTCATGTATACCTTGTTCATATTTTCCCAGGCTAAAACCTTTCCACGCGCATCGATATAGATAAGTTTTTGCAAACGTGGGATTCTATAGATAATCAAACCCTGTTGAGTAAGGTTTGGTCCTAGGAGGAGAAATCTGGGTGATAGTGAGGCGTATCAAGACCACCATAGATGAAATTAGTTTGTTGATTGGGTAGACCAATGGTGACGATGCGACCGAGACCTGGTTGATATTCAGGTTGTTTGTCTGGTCTACCATACTCATTAGGTTTGAGCTGGGCATCAAAAGAAAAGAGAGGAAGCTCTCCTAGTGAGAAACGCTGCAATGTCTCTTCTAGATTTTGTAAATCC
Organism: Taxus chinensis; assembly: GCA_019776745.2. Taxonomy (NCBI): domain Eukaryota; kingdom Viridiplantae; phylum Streptophyta; class Pinopsida; order Cupressales; family Taxaceae; genus Taxus; species Taxus chinensis. Next base: position 320,954,912 of record CM034147.1, on the reverse strand, counting down.
GGTAGTTTGGTTGCAGGTATGGAAGAAGATGAGGCCCCGTCAGGAGAACATGCATTTTCTTTTAAAGGGGCAGATCTTGTGGTCATGTCGCATTGTGCGGAAGGAAAAGGATCTCCTGGATGAGTATATATTTTGCCCTCATATTGATATTTTAAGCATCGATGGAGGGTGGATGGGACACAATGCATTGCACAAATCCAGGAGCGTCCGAAGATCATATTATAGTGGAATTTTCCTTCGACAATGTAGAAGAGTTCATGAAGTAGCTTCTTACCTACTCGAATGGGTAAGACCACAGTTCCTAGAGTGACTGCTAGCTGATCGTTAAATGATCGAAGGGCGAAAGGCGGGGGTGACACTACATTCTTTGGTAACTTAAGTTGTTCGAATGTGTGCGAGGAGATGACGTTGAGTGCAGCTCCACTATCGATCATAACACGTTTTAAGGTAGTGTTATTGATTTGGACTGTGATAAAGAGGGGAGCCTCCAAATCCTCTGAAGAAAGAGGAGGAATTTCCGAATCTTCAAAAGAAATGGCGGTTGATGGTCCATTCAATCCAACAACCAACTCGAAGGGCTGGGGCTCATCGGAATTCACTGCGATGCGATGCAGATTATCAATTAGGGCCTGGCGATGTTGTGGAGAGGATTGGATGAGGTCAAAAAGAGACATTTTGACCGGAGCCTGGGTGAGTTGTTTCATAACACTCTCCTCAACAGACATGGGAACTTGAGCCCGAGGTGCAGCACGAATAGAGACCCTGGGTCATGGGGCTGATGAGGAAGGAGAAACACCTTCAGGGGCTGCAAAAATGACAACCCGTGGTCGAGATGCTGAAGATGAAGATGGGTTATCATAGTGTTGGGTTCTAGTGGCGATATGGATTGTGTCAATTTGGGAAGGTGGAAGATCAAGTGGAGTGGGACCACCAGAGGTCTGAGTGGATTGTTGGGGCTCAGATGGGGCTAAGGTGACAGGAGGTACTTGTTCCTCCTCCTCCAGCAAAAGATCACTTTCTTCCAAAAGGTTGTTCACAACAGCTTGAAGAGCTTTACATCCCTCGGTATCATGACCCGGGGTGCGGTGGTAAGCACAAATCAAATCAGAGTTAAACCAGGTAGGTTTCACTCCTTTAGGGTTATAAGGTTTAATCGGAGGAAGGGTTATGGATGAAGATTGGATAAGTTGATGAAGGATTTCGGTGTAGAATCCGGTAGACGAAGAGGAGGATAGAGATGATGAAGGTGGTTCTTTTACATTAACCGACTGCCGAGGTAAAAGAACTTGCATGTTAGGTTTAACAGTATTTTTAGGGATCATCTTATTTTTTTGGACATTTGGAGGAGCAGTCTTGGGCACTTGAGATGGGAGTAAGTGAGACATGATTGACTTTGGTGGAGGAGGAGCCCCTAAAATAGATTTTGAAGGTGATGGAGATGTGAAAAATTTTGTGGTCTTTGGAGACAAAGGGGGTTGCTTGGTCGAATTTTCTGATGATTTAGATAATGTCGATTTAGAAGAGGAAGAAGCTCCCAAAGTAGGTGAAATCGGAGGAACATAGAGTGCCTTGGTTTTTGGTAATGAAGATGATGATCCTGATAGAAGAGGTGACGTCTTTTTAGTAGGTAAGTCTATTTTTCGGAGTATTGGTGAGGAATGTGTTGTAGAAGAAGATGATGGTTTTGGTAAGTGTGTAGAAGAAGACGCCTTCTCAGCGGGAAAATCCAATCGTTTATGAGGCGTAGAGAGAGATTTTTGTGGAAGAGCACCAAGAGTCTTGATGGTCCAAAATATGGGCTTTCCTTTTTCAGGGATGGTGACAACTTCAACGGCATAAGGTGATTGTAATCTTTTCGGAGGAAGCAGGTGGGGAGGTACTGATGGTGTAACGTTAGATTTTGGTTGTCTCGGTTTAGGTTCAGGAACCGAGTGTATAGGTGTTGATGCTACTTCTTTTGATTTTTCCTTAATAGGCGAAGTAACATTAGTGATGGAAGAAGTGAGTGATGAAGAAGCAGTTCCTTGCGAAGGGACTACTTCTGATGCAGTAATCATGGGTGAAACTACTGTAGGAAAAGAGATAGGAAGGGTCAAAATCGAAGATGCTTCCGTCGAGGTCGGCACAATTATAGGTACGTTCACCAAGGGCATAGTTGTAGCGGGAATGGGAGCAACAGAAGTAGATGTGTCTGCAGTGGAAACTCGAAGGGATGTAATTGCCTCGAGTATTGAAAGAATGTCTGATGATGAGACAGATGAGGATGACACTGTCTCAGGTATGGATGGAAGGTCAGACAAAGGAGCGGAGAGAGATGACTCCGTGCTTAGTAATGTAGGAATATTCAAAGGCAGGCTATCTGAAGATGGTGAAATTCCAGTGATGGATGAAGTGGAAGGAGGTTCTGATTCGATTGATGTGTTTGCAGATGGCTTGGTTTCAGAAGAAGATTCTTCGGTAGAGATGAAGTTGATGGTATGAGTGTTTGGTTTTTGAGACTCTGAAGCATTATGGTTTGGGGCATGATTGGGAAAAGGTTGTTTAAAAACATCGAGTGCCTGATTTAGGGGAGCATTTGGGTTATCCAGAATGAGCTCGCCTTTATCAATGAATTTTTGGACAAGATTTTTGAAAGTCTGACATCGTTCGATGTCATGACCTTTGGTTCTATGATAATGACAGAAATCATTTTCCCTATACCAGAATGGATGTTCTTGGTTTTCATCAATATTCCTAATGGGGGGAAGTTCGATCATGCGAACTTCCAACATTTTTTCTAAGATAGAGGCATATGATTCCCCCAATGGAGCGAAGGATCGAGATGATGAAGTCCCTTTTCGAGAGGATGAGGGGTCTCTTCGTGATGTTTGATTAGGAGTATTGTCGGCTCGTGATGCTTTTAATACGATAGCGTTGGTGGATCCTTGATTTTTGTCTTTAGAAGGGGAAGAATTTGTTTTGGTAAACCGAGAAAAATCTGGTTTAGATTTAGAGCGAAGTTTTAGCTTCCCTTGCTCAATGGCGTGAGATTCAAGTTTGTGTGTCATCGTGAAGGCTTCTTCAAAGGTATGAAAAGTTTGGATCCTTAAAGTAGAAGAAATGTGATTAGCACAAGATCGAGTAAACAACTCAATTTGTTGGGATTGAGGAAGGGAGAAAGACAATTGGTTGATTATCCCTCTCTAACGAGCGACAAAGTCTGCAATAGACTCATCATCGAATTGGCGAATGTTATAAAGATCTGTGATCGAGATCTTATGCGCGATATTTATTGAAAAGTTTTCAACAAACATTTGGGCCAATTGAGAGAAAGAAAATAAGGAATGTTGAGGAATGTTATTGTACCAGTCTAAAGTAGGACCCGCTAGAGACATAGGAAAGGTACGGAGCATAAGCTCCTGATCCTGGATTATGAGGTAGCAAGCATGTTTGAATGCTCGCAAATGTTTTTGAGGGTCTTCCCGACTATGAAATTTTGAAAATTTAGGAAGTTCCCATTGGGGAGGATAAGGCTTGAAAGCTACTGAGGGGTGAATGGGTTCATTACACACTTCTTCAAAGGAGTATGAAGGACGAGCCCCTTTTGTGGAGGCTTCCAAGTCTGCGATTTTATTGAAGAGAATTTGAACCACGTCAGATTGAGGAGGAGGTACATTGGTATGTCCTACATAAGAAGTAAGTGGTGGATGTTGTTGAGGTGTCAATGGAGGATTCATCTGTTGATGGATAGGATGATAAGAGGAATAACCAGGTGTTCTGGGTGACACCGGGTGGGGTATTTGCTGTGAGGTGGCTTGCGTATAGGCAGGATGTGAGATAATAAGTGATTGAGAAAATGGAGGTTGGATGACGGGTGGAGCCTGTGATTGGTGGACTCCTATGTTTGTTGATTGGATCGGGACAGATTGAGGAACATGGGTGTTGGTTGGATTGGACATGTTGGGGAACAAGACCTGAAAGGGGCCTTCTACTGCCGGATTAGGTATTAAGGGTGCCGATGTTAAAGGATGGGCGAAGGTCACAGTTGCTGGAATATTGGAAGAAAGACCCCCTAGAGGACGAGAAGTAAGAGCCAACTGACTATTCGGAGGGGGTTGGCTCATGAAGAGGTATTGACCTTGGGACACGATGGAGGGCATAGATGAATTAACAGCAATATGCGGGTGTGCAGACGCATTCATTATAGCCAGGGCAGAAGACCTCTCAGAAGTAGGTTGTGGAATATTTGAGGCAACTGCGGTGTTAGGAATAGGTAAGACTATTTGAGAACTAGTCGATATGGTAGGTGGAAGAGAAAAGGGAGGCATAGGGGCCTCGCCCTTCTCCGTGGCTCGAGGTAAGAGCGACGATGCAAACTGCTCTACAAAGGCTTGGGATGATCCATGAGGATAATCGTACACTTGTTGGATTGGTGGTCCTTGATCGGATATTTGAATAGACTTGTGTACTAGGTAGTCCATGAGGGCTATCGGATTGCGGTCAAGGAATGCTTAGAATTCAGGATCCCCGCGGGGAACATACTCTGAGCCAGATGATATTTCCGAAGGACTAGGGGAAGCTGGACGTGATGGGATTGCCTTGGCTTGATAGAAAGGATTATATGACCAGGATGGGGAACCAACTAACAGCGGTCCCGAGGAAGATTGGGGGAGTGCCGAAACCTCCACACTAGTGGTGATCTCGGAGGAAGAAGGAACCAGTTGAGCCATTCTTCTAGATTGTGACTGAGTGATAACCGTCATAAACATGCAGAAAAGAAGATTGACCTAACTAATGCACAGACAATTCAAGCAGCGCAAGTGATTATTTCCTTTAAATTTTGATGCTTTTAAGAAAAGAAAATGTTAGGGAAGGCTTTTTAGAACAGGAACTACTCAGATAGCCAAACTAAGGATGGTTTGGGTAATGTTTGGTGAGGAGTCCCGAAGGCACTTCAGTAAAAGACCGGTACGTGGCTTGATATAGGGGCCTACCCCCGCACTTCACACACCACTGCGATAAGGGAGTCGGGTGCTTTGCCAATATATACCAAAATCTTCCGTGAATTTATAGCGCGGCCTGAGTACCGCGTAGGCTCTTCCTCTTGGATATCACTTCAAGTAGGCAAGGCCAGGGAAGGAATTTTGTTTAAATGCTTTATACCTAGTAATTTTGGCTTTGTGTGCAAGGGTGAAAAATAAAAATCAAATAGTGTCACTACCGATTTTGATCAATTTTCCAGCCTAATTAAAACTAGATGAAAAACATGCAGCAATGACAAAGGAAAAGTTCTTTTTAAGCACTTAAAAACGAAGTGTTTGATTTCGATGAAGACAAGTCAAACAGATTCTTTCCCAAATGCGATTAAGTTCTTTTTAAGCACCAAAAATTGAAGTGTTTGGATGTGATAGGCAACTGACAAAGAAATCCTAAAAAGGAGAAAACACCGTAAAAGAGGAATACCTATAGATTTAGCTCTCCAAGGTGTGTGGACTTCAAAAAGCGCATTGTTGAGCTCTTCCCCTCAAAAAATCCCATGAACAAGCAAAGTGCTCCGCAAGAAGAGGTTAAGCAAACAACAAACAAGATCCAGAAAGATATATCCAGATAATGGTGAAACAGAAATTTCTATTTTTTGGGAACTAGAAAAATTTCGAAGATAACGATTTGGCCTAAAAAAAAGCAAGATTGAAATGATGAAAAGAAAATGCTCAAATAGGACAGATGGAAATCAGTGAAGAAAAGGAACAAAAGTTCAAAACTAGAAAAGAAATGAACTTACCAATAAGGGACTTTGGTTAGGTCCCACCGGGCGTGCCAGAATGTAGGTCAAGGATTTCGCGCTTGTTACCTGTCCAAGTTAATGCACCAAACTAAACAAAAAAACCCTGAAAAACTCCAATGAAATTGATACCTGATGAAGATGTAGACGGATGAGGAAGCCGATGTAGATAAGACGGGCGTACACGAACAATTCACACAATAGATCCGAGTAACCTGCAAAACGCCGATGCTTGACAAAAAAAGACCACGTTAAAAGATATTTAGGTGGACTGCCCAAGAAGCGGGTCCGGGAAGTGATAAGATTCCTCGACGGATGTCAGTCCACGTTTTCAATTAAGAAAAGAAGCATACATGATAAAAGATGTAAGTAAAAAGCTAGATTTTCTGATTGCAGTAATAAGACAGAATCTAAATAGCAGATAGAAAATACAGAAAACATGGAACTATGAAATAATGCTGAATTTGTGTTACCTGTGTCCTTTTACCTGTCTGCAGGGAAATCGGCGACTCGACTGATGTGGTCAGCGTCGATCAAGATGAATTGGCATCGACTGGATGAGATCGGCGTCGACTAAAGGCAGATCGATCAATCAGGGACTGTGCGATAAGATTCGGGAATTAGAAGGTGAATGTGGTCTGTTGGATGTGTCGAAGTTGGCGATATACTGGAACAGAGTCACCAGATGATAGATGGTTGTGTGCGATGTTGACGTGATGTGGGCAGAGTAACGGTGCTCCTCTCAAGGATTGATTCAGACAGGATCTTCCCTTACTTGACACCCTTGATGCTAAAAAGATCTCTCTTTCTTACAGCCTGTGTCTCTCTCACTCTCTGTTCATGCGTAAGTGCTTCCTTTTTTCATCTGTTCGATTTTTTGCACTCTCTTTCGGTCCCTAGAACTGAGTTCTGGACTTGCTTTTATAATCGGCGTCGCTCCTAGAAAATCGGCGCCGACCATATGGGTCAGCGCCGATCGCGGAATAGACTCCCGAGATGGCCAAAATGAGTGATTTCGAGAAGGATAAGATTTATCTCGAATACGGGAAATATCCCGCTTAGGGAAGAGGAAAAATAGATGTGATACATAGATAGAATAAGTTTGGGGTGGATAAGTGATTAAGATGCATGGGAAGAAGCGTAATTAAATATTTAATATTTAATCACTCATGGGTAAGATATGATGGGGTGGATTAAATTTGGAATAAGTGATTACATCACAAATTGGATAATATCCCAAGGGGATAGTTGGTGACGTAAACGTGCCCCAGGTTACCTAAGCAAGTAAACGAATGTGAGGGACACTAAATTGAGTAACCAATTTTGAGTGTCTACACCTATATATAATTATATGTCCATTACCCTATGATGCACTCTTGTGTTATGGTTCACACTTCATTGTTAAGGGCATACTACCTTCTTGAACCTCACATCATACACACACCGCATTTCACACTCGGCTCATTCACGACTCATCTTTCTAATTATCACACAACACACTTCTTGATGATGCCATCTAGTTCCACAGTTCATACTAAACTGTTAAGGGTCTAAATCAGAAATGAACCTCACCACTCACTCAATATTTACACTCTATGATTTTTTGATCATATCTTTCTAACATGCAGTTTATGCCATTTTCTGATGACAGACTCTTGTTCTATGGTTAATTCTCGACTACTGAGGGGAATTTTATAAATGAAACTCGTCTCATACACATTCATATACATCCAATTAAGTGGCATGTTGCTTCTATATCAATCCTTTTGCATTCCATTCCATTCCACTCACTCACAACATACCAAATATCTCAGTTGTATTTACTCTTGCTTATGCTCACAAGTACACTTTACTTATTATGTGAGTCAGATATTTTGTATGCCATGATATTTTCTATATAAACATGCGTATTCACTTTCATTCTATTTTTTAATATAAAATTTATAAATATTGTTACGCAGCATGGATGCTTGGCACTATACCTCTTACTAGTCCCATTGAGGCTCCTAGGGACATCTACTTTTGTACACATCACAGGTGTTATTATTCTATTACATGTTACTTTTCACTTTTACTAGTACACTATTCTATTGATATTATGTGCACACTGTATGTTTTTGGACTCTTTAGCCCTAATTCTCTAATAACATTGTGACTTATGTACCATGTTTGAAACCCTATTTTCACGGTCTACATTGTCTTCTTGATTTATAGAGTACACTTTTTCTTCTATATGTGTATTTGTCATATTTTCACTAACACATGTTTTCTAGCTACTTTGTTTGCATATGCCTTGGTATCTACCAAGACCATTTCCTCCCCCTATAGGTTATCAATTTTAGATCAATATTTGGTCATCTCTTTTGGCCCGCATCCTCCTAGCAACATTGCATGCACCCTAAATGAGGGCTACATACATTGGGTGAATCAGTCACCCCATTCAACAGTATACAATCATAGTTCAAACCTGCATAGTATAGGAACATCGCACTCTCTAGTCATAGAAAGGGCTCAAAATCTAATGTGGGTCCTTAGCACAACACAAAAAATTGCAACCAGATACAAACATGAGTGCTTGGGTGCTTCCAACCATTTCTATGAACCTATGACCAGGGGACAGTTATAACATTTTTCTCAGATCATCACAGGTTTTAGCACTCTACACAATGGTTTTCATAGAATAGGCATAATCCTTCAAAAATCAACGTACAGGTTATCTCCTTTTTCTATTTGTGTTAGATCAAACTTGATAAAAATGAACTAAGAAGGACCACACCATCTACAGTGGTGTATAAATTTTCATGAAGCAGTCATGGTTGGATAATAACACTAGACCTTTTAACCCAACATTTCTTATGTTGTACTATGACATTGCCTAAAAAAACTCACACTTGGCATGGGATCACCCAAAAATGTCATTCTTCTACAACATTAGAAGGATCATTTCTATCTTTTTCACTCATCATGGATCAGGTGCACATGTTCCTTTTTGCATTTTTACATACTTCTTACACACTTTCTGTGTATTTGGATCAAATTTTTGATATACACATATTTGACTAATCTTTTTCTCTTCTCTTTTCTAGGTCTATCCTTATGGGAAGCAACAGTCACATCATTGAACACATCAAATGACATTGATAATGGGTATGACATGACATATACACATACGCTTTCACCCTTAGGGTCACTTCCTCTTCTCTAGATTCCACGCTTCATTGTTTATCACTCCACATTTTTTCTTGTCTCCTCAGAATGCTTTCATCATCTATCTACATGGTTATGAGGTATGCATCTCTTATCTAATTTATGTTATCAAATATTCACTCAATGAAATAAAGTGGGGAAAAATTTATACACTAAATCACACACTTTGGGTACATTTATAGGTCCTAATCACATACTTACATTCATATGATTCCTAAACGAGAAAAGTACTAATTGACCACTAATTTTGGCCTCTTTTCTTTATTTTTGGTTTCCTTCTTGGTCTTACACACCCCACTTCCTAGTCTAACCTTAGTCACTTCAGTTTCTCTAATTTTGGACACCAATTCCTAGCTAGGATGTCAATGCCCAGGTGTAGTCATCCCCTATGGGTTCCCCAACCTATTTTTATCTTACTCACCTCTTTGGTCCTCTTCTAGTTGTTAGACATCTTGATTTATTTTGGGCCGGCATTTTAGTGGTTAATTACAAAATTAAAACAATGGAATCATATAAATACAATGCTATGTGATTAAATTAAAGGACCAAGCTCTAAGAATCTATTACTATCACCTAAGGTTGTATCCAAAGGCATTACTAAGAGCATCAAATCATCCATTTAACTTCATTCAAGGGACAAGGGGCTGCATTTTCTACATACACTTCATAGGAAGGGAAGTTAATTTTGACATTGACATATCTATTTACATTGATACATATAGCTATTTCTCACTGTCAAGTGCATCTTAATCAAAATCCTCCTAGGGCACAATTCTTGCACACACACGTGAGAGCTACATGGATTCTAAAATGTAGTGTAGTTCCCAGATTGTAAGTTCATTCAATCGGGAGACAATTGGGGTCAGTCCAAATCCCCTTTTACATATTTTTATTTTTAATATTTTTTTGTTTTCTGGGTTTTCCAGGATGTCTTTTGTTTTTTACATTATAGGAGAGCTCAGCGATCTTCCAGCAACCTACAAGTGATCAAAATTGAAGTCTAGAAAATATCTTGCAACACAATGAAAATAATTTTCTAAGGTTCTTCGTAGTCACAAGTGTCTATAAAAGGTCCCTAACACTAGCACCTAGGTGCTCCTAACCCAGTCTAGGTGCCCTAGTTCTGAAATCCTGATAATTATACATTTTTCTAGGCTTAGTTGTGACATTTTTTCTTCTTGTTCCATCAGTTTTCCAACTTAGCACATCTTCAGGATTATTACAAAATAAGCTAAGTCTCTTGCTCCATCTCTTGCAGTTAGGGTTTTAATTTTCAATTACTTATTTCTTAGGTCAGAGTTGCACTTTATTGTTTATCAATGCATTGTGACTCTGCAATTAGGATTTTACAAATTTCTATATTTTTAAAATCATGACCATACTCGCATCTTTTGCACATAGTCTTGATGTCCTCCTTTGACACTTTGGTCTCATAGCTTACACATCCATCTGAGTGGATTCTCATTGGATTTCCTTCATATTTTTTTGATCTTTTCCAACTCACGGGTTTGTAGGACATTAACGTAGCCTCCGTTGAGGCCATGTTATGTTCCCTGCCAATGTGTTTCTAGGATTCCTCCCATATTTATTTTATCCATCCGAGTGGATTCCCATCAGACTCCCTCTATATTACAATGATATTTACTAACTCATGGGTCTCTAGGACATTAAAATCACCTCCGCTAAGACTGTGTTGTGTTCCCTACTGATGTTTTTCCAAGATTCATGTCATCTTTAACCCACCCATCCGAGTGGATTTCCATTGAATTCCCTCCATCCTGCAGTGATATTTTTCGACTCACAGGTCCGTATGACATTAACGTCACCTCCATTGAAGCCATGTTCTGTCACATACCGATGTTTTTCCATGATATCTACCATCCTCATCCCATCCATCTGAGTAGATTCCCATTGGATTCCCTCTATATTGCACCAATATGTTTTGACTCATGGGTCTGCAAGACATTAATGTCATCTCCATTGAGGTCATGTTATGTTCTCTACTTATGTGTTTCCAAGATTGCTGCCATATTTTAGCGATCTTTTCTAAATCACTGGTTAGTAGGACATTAATATTAGCTCTATTAAGGTTCTATTATATTCACTACATATGTGATTCCAATATTCCTACATTTTTTTATCTTTATTTTTATACTATCCGTCTTGCAATGGTCATATCCCTCTCCACTCCGGGCATCTTTTCTCTTATGTTTCTCATTCTTCCATCCTTTCTCCCTTTCTCCATCTATCTCTTTCAACCTAATAATATATTCTTCTACGTTTTATCAATCCCTAGTTCAAGGGGGAGCACCTCAACCATCATCCTCTATCACTTTTATTTTTTGTCTTGTTATTTTCTTAACACAAACCACTTGACAAAAAAAGGAAAATTTAGACACCAAAATTTAGTTCACTTATACCCCCATCCCATGTTTGATCCCCCCTTCATCATCGTCATGTACACTCATACTTGTATCCTATTCGAAATCACGTTTTCCTCATATTTCCTCTAATTTCCTATTTTCCTATCTTAATCCCATCATTATTTTATCCCCCATTATTCACCCCTTATCACATTTAATCATCCCTAAACACATATATAATCTTAGTCACACCCCATTTATCCTCCCTAGACCATAATCTACCCTCATTCAATGTTTTCTCCCATCCAACTACCATTTATCATCCCTATGTAACCCTAACCCTCCTAATCAACTTAAAACCCTAATCTAACCTCATTAGGGCCTCTTGTCTTGAGTTTAGCATTATCTCCATCACCCAAATCAATGGTATTTCACATTCAATGGTGACCCTAGAGGGTTGCTGATGACATAAAAATATATCACTACCCCCTCCTCAAGAGGATGATATTTTGGAGAGTATGACTTCTTATGATTATTTTCTTGTTGTCTTCTCTTCTTGTGAGTTTTTATCAACATTTTGAAGCTATCTTAGACCCTTCATCAATCATAGTTGGAATTATAAAGCTTTGAGAGTTTTTGGAGTCCTATCTTTTTTCATCATCTTTGGACTCCTATCCCTCGCCTTAGAGATCTACAATCACATCATCCATCCTTGACTCTTTTTTATTTTCCCTCGGCCATATATCAACTTCCACAAAACCCTAATCCAACCCCAGTCATCATCAAATCTTCCTTGATCACCATTGACTTGATCTGCATTAGTTCTTTTTCTTGCATTTTTCCCTATCTACCACCTATTTTCCAACCTTTGTAACATCTAAACCTTTTTTTCTATGTGTTCTAGTTATTTGACAACCCAGATCTCACCTTTCCTACCCCAGTCACTATTGACTTTCCCAAATCTACCTTTGGTCACCATCCACCCAATCTGCATCTGTTACATTTTCCTTTAATTTGTATCCTTTCTTTTTCATGTGCTTTTGTATTAGATCTAAGACATCCTCAACATCTCAAAATCAGTTCCTGATCCATTGTTTTCACATCTTTTGATATGTTCTATTACAGTTGTTATCAACTGCATATTTCTATCTTAGGTATCTATCGAACCTGTCAGGTTTACATCCTTTTATTTCAATTTATCGTTATCAAATTTTTATCTTAGCATATATAGTATATCTTTGATCTCTGTTTCATTCTTCTTATTCCTTTCATGTCATTTATCCATTATTTTCAATCAATCTTGCTATCATGTGGGCTAACATCCTCCCTAGGAATGTTGATACTTCTTGTTGGGTAGCCCACCATTTAATCTACTAATATTTTTCTTGTCTAGATACCCCTTTATTATGCAGGTTATCAAGCTCACCATAGAGAGGATCTTTGTGCCTGTATCTCATCCTTTATCATCATCACACATTAGAGGTAGCCTTAAACCCTCCCATATTTGAATTTTTTTTCTTGCATACCATTTCATTAACTTGGAACGGGAGTGGAAAACCTATCAAACAAGCACATAGAATTGATGTATTGATAGTGGAAAAATAAAATTTTGAGATACAAGTGGAATAGTTTTTGAGATAATAAACATGTTGTTGTCCAAAATAAGCTCACACTTAATTTTGGTACACTATCACCATTTTTCCCCTTTAGTCCTTGAAAATATGATGTCTCATATATTTTAAGTACTTGAGGATCCCCAAAAGAATCTTCATTAGATAGGTAATTTCCCCCTCTTTCTGAAAATATAAATAATTCCTTCTAAGTCTTCATCTTTACAATTTCGGGCCTTTGGAAATTTTTTGCATCTTTGGAATTTTGGGCCTTGGGAGATTTTTTGCATCTTTGCAATTTCGGGCCTTGGAGGATTTTTTGCATCTTTGCAATTTCAGGCCTTGGGAGATTTTTTGCATCTTTGCAATTTCGGGCCTTGGGGGATTTTTCGCATCTTTGCAATTTCGGGCCATGGGATATTTTTTGCATCTTTACAATTTCGGGCCATGGGAGATTTTTTGCATCTTTACAATTTCGGGCCTTGGGAGATTTTTACATCTTTGTAATTTCAGGCTTGGGGTATTTTTTTATTTTTGCAATTTTGGGCCTTGGGAAGTTTTTCACATTTTTGAAATTTTGTAATTTTTGCAAATGGTGTAGTTTGCAATTTTAGGCCCTTGAGGATTTTTGCAAATTTGCATTTTTGCCATCTTTTGTGTGGATTAAAGCAAATTTTCAAATGGACATAAATTTTGATCCGATGCTTGAAATTTGACAAAATTTATATATTTGGAAAGGTCTCAACATCCTCTCCACCATGGAAACTATAATTTTTAATTTTAGTGAGCTTAGGTGGGTAAAAAATAAGAAAATGTACTCAGTTCAAAAAAGTGTAGTTTCAGGCATCCCAAGCACTAGAATTAATGAAGTATGGTGCCCATTTCTTCCCCAGCAAGCAAGACATCAAGAAGTAATGGCCTTGATAGGCTGCCCATGCCCCTTTTCAGATATTTAATGCATCTTTTTTATGGGTGGGAGTAGAATTTCAAGTTTTCCTTTTCTCTCTCTCTCTCCCACATTCTTCTATATATTGTACGCACTTCTCATTTGTAAGGGGAGATATTCTGGGTGCTTAGGGAGACTCTATAAAAAAAATTTCTCAACTTCATTGACCTGAAAAATTCCATTTAAACTTTGCAAGTGTTTCTCTACCTCTATTTTACGACTATAGTGGATTGTGCATTATTTGAAGCAATAAATTTGTGTATTGTGGTTTCTTCTTTAACCATTTCTCAATTTTATTGTAATTTTATGCCTCTCCATTACTGTTGTTCTATTATATGCATGTTATCTAATAATTAAAAGTCCATATTGTTGTGTTTATTAGAGATTTTTTAATGGGTGCATGCTTGGGATTGTGTTAAATCTTGCCTAACCTCTCTCAACTGTATTTTATTCTATTTTCCTCCCTCAAAAGAATGTTTCACACCCCTCTTTTGGTGTTATCACCTCTTTAGTGTAGGTCTTTTTCATTTTCATGATCTTTCCCTCTCCCTGGTCCCTTGGAAATCATAGATTGGGAGTAGTTACTAGATTTTCCTTCATTAGAGTACTTTTTGCATTAGATTAGGAAGAGGAACCAGCCTTCTCTGGAGAGTTATCTCAAATTACAAGGTCCCACACCTTGAAATAATTCCATGTTTCCCAACTACACGGGTAACTCAGGAAAACATACTTGAAAAATCAAAGGGTGTTTTAATTTAGTGATAAAAGTTCTAGCATGCCCGGTAGGAAAATAATGAAGTCTTCATTTCATTGCAGAAAGATTGGTGTGCTCTTGTTGTAATTTCCATCCTTTTGAGCATTTGTAACAAATACATCTAGCGACTCCAAAGGGAAAAATCAAGTGGTTTCAGTAGTGCTAGTTTTTCAAGTTCATGAGAAGAATTAAAACAAGGTTTAGAGCAAGATAAGAAGGAATTTTTAAATATTTACAGCTATCTCTAGGAAGAGGAAGGAGAGGAAGAAGAGTTCAAAGATTACAATCTCCACCACACATAACCTTTTCAACACCTCCACCTGGTAGGCCATTTATTAAGTCAACTAGAGTTCTTAGACCAATTAGAATGGATCACCAATAACCACCACCACTAAAAAACCCTTTTCTAACTTTACAGGTAGCTACCTACTTGTCCTTAATGCACAAAATCCAATCCTAGTTGTAGCATTGAAGAATATCCCATACTTCAATTGGGAAAAGCACACAACTCTGATTGATCACATTCAAGACATTACAAATGTCTTTGCTATACATGAGGTCAATGAGATGGATGTGGTAGTCAAATTATTGGCTTATTATTTAAAAGGAAAAGTTTCACAATGGTGCAAAATCCTGGGAGAAAGATCAATTAATAATTGGGATCTTTGTTGGAGCAATTAACCACAATCAAGAGAGCACCAAATGAGAAAATGATCGATTTCAATTTTATATTTCAAAGGACATGGGATAAGATTCTAATTACCATGAGACAAGCAGTTGAAGGTGTTTTTCTCTACTTCCTAAAATCTTTAAATTATGATATAGCCATAATGATATAATCTATGGGGGTATATCTTTTCCTGTAACTTATAACATCAGTATTAGATCTAAAAATTATTTGATCCAAGTTAGTAAAATTGCACCTAGGCCACCTATGCTTCTTTATCCAGAATTAGGGAATCCAAGTTCTAGTCAAGCACCTACATTAACTCCCATTCCTACCCCCTTAAAAAAGATTCAATGAATCTTATACTTCTTATTCTAGCACCTCAAACAAGCTCCAAGAAGTCATGAAGCAGTTGTAAAACTTAGGAAATGAATTGGTGAAAATTAAGAGGCATAAATCTCAAAATTTTAGATCATATCAGCCTTAGGTTCAACCTAATAGACCCCCATATCAGCCAAAAAGAACACTTTCCTAGGATACTAATCAGAACCGTTGACGATGATCCTTAGCGGATTAGAACGTCAGAGTTGTGGCAATCTTTAGGTTAGTGGGATGTGCGACCTAAAGATACCTCCAAATTTTGAAGAAGCTGGCTCTTCTTTGGGTTGTGAGATGAGGGATAGAAAAACAAAACAAAACATGAATTTAACATGAGGAGATGCACCAAAGTAGCCTTCTAATTGATCAATAGAGACCAAAACTCTTTGAAGAAGGGAATGACGAATGAATGAAAAGTGGGGTCAAAATGCACCATAGGTCGGAAAATATTCACACGAAACACTACCTCAAACTACTTAAGCATAGCTTCGAACATAACAAAAACATTGGAAGATGCACAGTTTCTATGCGAAAATAAAGGTGATTAGAGATAATAAAGATATGTAAATGATGAACAGAAAACACCACAAGACATATATATTACTCCAACAATTTTTCACAGTATTACATGTAGAAAAGAGGCAAGATTGTTGTTACAAAACCTAGGAAAAAAGATAGAGCTTCAATAACTCTGTCTTTTACAAAAGAGGGACTTGAAACAGAGAAGAAAATTGACTAATTCCCATAATTATCACTAACTAATTCTATCTATATCTTATATCTCTTTTTCATACAATATATAGAAGGAGGGAGAGAAAATAAGAGGCCCTCCTTTACTCCTTTCCAAATGTTCTTCAATTTTGATAAATGGAGTGAAGTGATAGGAACAGATCTCTTGAGATATTTCTCACACCTTCCCATTATCTTCCCTTTCTAAAGAGTGAGATCCATGACTATTTAATGCATTTTTAACTATCCTGCAACTGACCTATTTGAGATGGAATCACCTTTTCAAGAACATCCCCTCAGCTCTTTAATACATAACCAAATATTTTGATCCTTGGTGCATTGGTTCTCGGCCTCATGACTCAAACAACACATATTTTGTCGCTATACTAAAATGACCCTTTGAATTTAGATGAATAACTTGAGTCTTCGCAGGTTGGCATTCTTCACACGGGGCTACACATTAACTCGTTACTGAAATGAAAATCTAGATGAAACTTTACCTTTGATCTTTTGAAAAAGTTCTAAGCCTTAAATCTTACAGATAAGTCTCATAATCACTCATATGTGATATATGGCTTGTCACCTTTTGTGACCTGCTTCAAACCTAGAGTCTATTTTTTGTAAGATCCACATGGGAGGCCCACACATCATTTAGATTTTTTCTTCCCTTAAAGGTTTTGGGAATGCATTGTGCCAAAACTTGGCACCATCCGTGAACATGTTGTTTCACCTCTTTGGGTGAGTAAGGGATCCCACTATATATAATGTCACAACCCTTTTGGGGTGGGATCTTTTTAGTCAGTTCCACATGGAAACCCTGCAAGATTACGATAATTTTCTTCCTTCGTTGACTCTTGAAGTTGCGATAGTTTGACACTTGGCATCATCCAGAAGCCTGCTCTTCTACCTTTGCACTTTGGCCATGTCCTTTCTGCTTGGAAAAGATTTGAATCCAAATGGGATTCAAAAATGTGGGAATCTTCTTGTTTATGGAATTTATATAACAGTTTGGTGACTCATTGGGACCATTAGCCTACTAAATGGAAAGAACCCACAATCTCCCACTATTAATTTGATTTGAAAATGTACTTTTGAAGCCACTTCAAATCTGGGCCTATAACACTTTTTTAATTTTTTGTGGAGACTTCATGGCTGCTAACTAATTTTTACTCCTTCCTACCCTAATAAAAAAATTCTATAATTTATTTTTCTGAGAGTAGAAAATTGAAAAGACAGCTAACGAAATATTTTGAATTATTTTAGTTTCTTTACATTAGCTCGAAGTGAAGCTTGCAACCACCTCAATCAAATGTGAATTTTTAGCAAGCCCGAGTGTTTTTATAGAATCTGGTGCCTCTTAATGGAGTAATATAGGCATAGGCCTACAAAAAAGAAAGAACATTTGTGCCTCAAATTATTCATGTAGAGTGTGTGCAAGCACTTATTTTGCTGAAAGTAATCTACTCCTACTCCTAGTCTAATTTATTGACATAAGCTAAACGAAACCTGAAACAAGAAAGGAAAAATAGCTTCTTTTTTTATGAAATGTGTCCATATGACTAATTCATCTATTAATAAGTCTTGTAACAAGATTAAAAAGTTACCTTTCACTCTTCCACCTGTGGTATCAACGAAAAAAATGAATACCTCCTTTAGATGTTCCTCTCTTTCTTAGAGGTGTTGTAGTTTACCCTTGGCGTCTTGGAAACCATCCTCATGCCTTAAAGTGAGAATGAATCGTATTGAAGCTTTCCTTGTTCTTGAGAAGGACCACTCTCCAGTGAAATTCAAACTGACTCTCTGTTCCTTCCTGTGGTTCTAGATCATATCTTTTGGAATGGGGATTCCTTACAGGATTCTCTGACGGGTGTCATCCATATCCTCTCCTTCTTCATTTTTAGCATCTTTATTAGTGAATCCAAGCTCTTCGATTGAAAGAAAAATATCTCAGTAATACTTTCTTCTAGAGTCCTAGGATTAGTCCCGGGGGAGTTGTTGTGAGTAGAAGGATACCTTTGTTGTGGAGTCGATGAAGTGGAAAATATTACTATTTCCACAGGCCCTTCTTCATCCAGCCATCCCCCCTAAATTTGATAATCACAAGAGCTTAACTTCTTCCTCCTCTATAAAAGATTTATGCTTTGATATGATGGTTTTTGAGTCTAAAAATTCTCCATCATATGTGGCTTCATCTTGCAGGATGAATCCCGTTGATAAGAACTTTTCTACGGGAGCTACTTTATGGGGAGAAAAAATAGAGGCAAGCTCTGTAGCCTTTCTTCTACTCAGCTGGTGATATGAACCTCCTAAGCTCATATCACTTCTCACTATATGCTCCCCTTCTTTTGGATTTAGAGCCATTTCTTGAAAGTACGAGAGGTATAACTACTCAAATAAAGGGGGAGGGTGGAATGGGTGACTTAGAGATGGAAAAAGGGATGATCCCTTGGTGGTAATGAATTCATGATTGCACAAATTCATAATATGAAGAGAAATGGAAGATGTGGAAAGAAAGATGAGTGGAAATGGATGAGAGGGAGGTCTGCTAGCCTCTGTAATGATTTTTACTGACCATGTGGAGTCGTTAAATGTGCCCCGTGACTATTTTTATTGAAGTTTGAACTTTATCAAGAATAGACCAAGTTGATGCCATGGGGTAAGTGCATGAAGTTAGGGGGCAAAAAAGTGGACAAAAACTTGAAAACAAACGAAATGCGTACACGTTTTTCTTAAACAAGCTAGCATTTTACATTGTTTATCTCAGTAATCACCAAACCTATAATGCATACGTGTTTCGAAGTATAAGATTTATTTTATTATTTCTTATACTTTAAATTTATTTTAGTAAATATAAGAAATTAGGGTCACTCTGCACCTTATGGAAGTGGTCTCGTAGCTCCAACAGTAATAATCTATAAGATAGTTTTTCAAAATCTAATTTGGTCAGTACTTACTCATTTTTCAGGATTTCAGTAAACAACCTAAAAATTTTAGGGAATATATGTTGTAGTTGGTATTTGTTTTGGGAAAGTATATAGTCATTTTAAAGATTTTTTGACCTTCTAAAATGGATTTTGGCCCTACCACTACTTGAATTGGTACTAACTTTTAAATTTGGTCCATAATTCACTTTAGTGAATTTTATGAATTAACTCTATGATGATTGTCTACTTCTTACTAAAAAGAGATCCCCACTTTTTAGATAGAGAATTGTTCCCTGAATGGGATTCTTGTCCTATGACCAAAATGAGGTGATTGTAATATGCATCCTCCTTAAGGTGTGATAACACTACTAGGTGTTGAATGAGTTGTTATGAATAGTACCAAGTGAATTGCATCAAGTGAAATCAGACGATTTCTCATTCTTAGAAACACGATGCTCCATATAAATATCATCCCCTCACCTTTCCTAGCTCTAAAAGCATCCTTTCATGGAATAAAATTCATGATTCTCATACATGTTTTTTCTCATATGTCTCTTATGGAGACAAAAGATGCATTAATACTTCACAAATAATGGTCCTTGATAACTCGGTGACATGACTAGCTCATTTTAGCTTGTTCTGTTGGGTGTTCAATTAACTAGAGAATGGTCAAAAATGCCTTTTTAGGCATTCAAAGGAAGTAATCTCTCATCAAAACTAAATGAGTCAATCTATCACCTTAAACACTTTTCCCTACACACTGAAACACACTGAATGATCTTTTTAAGACTTTCCTTTGGGTGAGGGTTTATGATTTATGGTTTAGTGTTTAAGGTTTAGGGCTCGAGGTTTAGGGTTTAGGGCTAAGGGTTTAGGACTCAAGGTTTAGATTTTAAGGTTTAAGGTTTAGTGTTTAAGGATCATAGTTTAGATTTTACGGTTTAGGGTTTAGGGCTCAGGGCTTAGGGTTCATGCTTTATATTTTAGGGTTTAGAGTTTAAAGTTTATGGTTCAAGGTTAAGGGTTGAGGGTTTAGTGTTTAGGGCTCAAGGTTCAAGGTTTAGGATTTAGGGGTCAAGGTTGAGGGTTTACGGTTTATGGCTCAATTTTTGGGGTTTAGGGTTTAGGGATCAAGGTTGAGGGTTTAGGGTTTAGGGTTCATGGTTTAGTTTTTAGGGTTTAGGGTTGAGGTTTTATGTTTGAGGGTTCAAGGTTTAGGGTTTTGGCTTAGGGATTATAGCTTAGGGCCAAGGGTTCAGGGATTAGGGCTTAGGGTTTAGGGCTCAAGGTTTAGGGTTTAGGGGTCAGGGTTTAGGGTTTAGGATTTAGGTCTTAGAGTTTAAGGTTTAGGGCTTAGAGTTTATGGTATAGGGTTTAGGGTTTAGGGCTCATGGTTTAAGGTTTAGGGTTGAGGATTTAGGGTTTACGGTTTAGGTTTTAGGAGTTAGGGTTTAAGTTTTAGGGTTGACGATTTAGGGTGTATAGTTTAGGGTTTAGGATTTAGGGTTTAAGGTTTAAAGTTCAGGGTTTAGGGAAAATAGAAAAGGGTTCAGGGTTTAGGGTTTAGGGATCAAGGTTGAGGGTTTAAGGGTTTAGGATTGAGAGTTGAGGGTTCAGGGTTTAGGGCTTAGGGTTTAGTTTTTAGGGTTTAGTGTTGAGGTTTTATGTTTAAGGGTTCAAGGTTTAGGGTTTTGGCTTAGGTCTTATGGCTTAGGACCTAGGGTTTAGGGTTTAGGGGTCATGGTTTAGGTTTTAGGTTTTAGGGTTTAGGGTTTAGGATTTAGATCTTAGAGTTTAATTTTTAGGGCTTAGGGTTTATGGTATAGGGTTTAGGGTTTAGGGATCAGGGTTTAAGGTTTAGGGTTTACGATTTAGGGTTTAGGAGTTAGGGTTTAAGATTTAAAGGTCAGGGTTCAGGGTTTAGGGTTTAGGGTTTAAGGCTCAAGGTTTAGGGTTTAGAGGTTAGGGGTTAGGGGTTAGGGGTTAGGATTTACGGATCATGGATTAGGCTTACCCATTAAGTCACAGTAATGTTCTATGACTTACCTATTCTTATAAGTATCAAGACAAAGAGTATTCAACTAAAAAAGGTTAATCACTTCATAGGAAGAACATTCAAGGGAGTCATCACAATCTAATGCATTTCATCTACTGATATTTTAAAGGAGGGAAATTCCCATTGCATGCGAACTATTTCACTCACTATAATGTTTTGTGTCTTACCAATTCTTATTAGTATTGACAAAGAGTATTCAACTGAAAAAGGGTTCATTGACTTCGTAGGAACAAAACTCAAAGATATTCATCAAAATTTGATGTCTTTCATCTGTTGATATTTTGAAGGAGGGAAATTCCCTCCAAGCTCATAAACAAGGTAGTTGTAAAATCAGACTTAATGATGGTTCTAGGCACAAGACTAGGAAATATGGTCCTAAGATATTCAAAAAATGAATTCACTCATGAGACCTATTGGAAATATATGAGGTTTAGGGGTTAGAGCTTAGGGTTCTGGATTTAGTATTTAGGGTTTACGACTTAGGGCTCAGGGCTCAGGGTTCAAGTTTTAGAGTTTAAGGTTTAGGGATTAGGGTTCAGGTTTTAGTGTTCAGAGTTTAAGATTTATTATTTTTGTTTTAGGGTTTAGGGTTTATAATTTAGGGTCTAGGTCTCAGGGTTAAGGGTTGAGGATTAAGGGTTTAGGTCATAGAGTTTAGGGTTTAGGGTTTAGTGTTTAGGGTTTAGGGTTTAGGGTTTAGGGCTTAGGGCTTAGGGCTTAGGGTTTAGGGTTTAGGATTTAGTGCTTGGGGTTTAGAGTTTAGGGTTTAGGGGTCAGGGTTTAGGGTTGATGATTTAGTTTTTATAGTTTAAGATTTAGGGTTTAGGGACATTTATGATTTAAAATTTAGCCCTTAAGGTTTAGGGTTTATAATTTAGGGCTTAGGGCTCATGGTTTAGGGTTTATGGGTTAGGGTGCATGGTTTAAGGTTTACGACTAAGGTTTTGGGTTTTAGAGCTACGGGTTTAAGGTTTAGTGGGTAGTTATGGGTTTAAGGTTTAGGGGTTAGATATAAGGGCTCTAGATTTAGGGTTTAGGACTTAGGGTTTAGGGCTCAAGGATTAGGGTGTAGGGTTTAAGGCTTAAGGTTTAGGGTTTAGGGTTTAGGGTTTATGGTTCATGGTTTATGGCTTAATGTTAGGGGTTTAGAGTTACTATTTTAAGGTTTGGGGGTTAGATCTCGGGGCTCTAGATTTCGCATTTAGGGATTAGGGTTTAGGGTTTAGGGTCTAGGGTAAAGGGTTTAGGGTTATGGGTTTAGGGTTTATGTTTTAGGGTTTAGTATTTAGTGTTTAGGGTTTAGGATTTAAATATTGGTTTTAGGGTTTAGGTTTTATAGTTTAGGTTTTAGGTCTCATGGTTAAGGGTTAAGGTTTTAGGTCACATAGTTCAGGGTTCATCGAACTTGTAGGTAGAACATTCAAAGAGAGTAATCAAATTTTGATGTCTTTCATACATTGATATTATTAAGGAGGGAAATGTCATATTCCTACTTTCCAATCCTTCCAAAGACCCTAGTAGTCCTCAATCCTTAGATATACAGGGAGACACTGTTACTTGGATTCCATTTATAATGATAAAGATATTTTTAAATTTGTGTTATGACCTCTAAAGTTTCTTGGAAATCACATGACACCCTTCACTAGGATTGATGACTACCCCTATATTTTTGTTCAAGGGATTTTTAAAACATCCATGGGTTTATCACATAAGGAATTATCAAAAAATGAAAGGTCACTAAGTCATAGGCTAGGTAAATCCCATTTAGAACTAAAAAATAAGGATTTACTATGCGATTAATAACCCCTTAGTGTTCTTAGCCATTCCCTTTTTTCGATGCTTTTTTTGAACACTTCAGGAAGTTCTGTCAAATTTACTATCCATTCTAGTAGAACACTTGAACTTTATCTTTCTTCACAGGAGAGGATACTGCAAGAAATTCAATTATGATCCTACACCTCTGCATTGATATACTATCTATGTTTCTTTTATTTCCTTTAAGATTAATTTTTTTGTTGTGATGGTTATTTTTTCTAGCATCCAATGGGTCATCTTGGCTTGCATAATACCATACATGGAAATATGAGAAATGTGAAATTTGTTTCAGAGTGTGAATAAATTAACATTCAAGAGTGCAAGTATATGTGGGGAGAAACAAGTTTGGAAGAGATGTGTAATATATGCATTATAAGGCACAAAGTAGATGTCATATCCATTTAATTACTTTTCCCACCTTTCATAAACAAGGTAGTTCTATAAGTAGACTCAATGATGATTCTAGGCATGAGACTAGGAAATATTGATGAAATATGGTTTGGGGTTTAGGGTTTAGGGCTCATGGTTTAGGGTTTAAGGTTTAGGGTTTAGGGTTCAGGGTTCAAGGTTCAGGGTTATGGTTTAGGATTTAGGATTTAGGTTTTAGGTTTAGGGTTTAGGGTTTAGTGTTTATGGTTAGGGTTTACGGATCAAGGTTAAGGATTTACGGTTTAAGGTTTAGGGTTTAGGGTTTCAGGTTAAGGATTTAGTGTTTAGGGATAAGTGTTTATGGTTTACTATTCAGGTTTTACGGTTTATGGTTTAAGGTTCAAGGTTTAGGGTTTAGGATTTAATGTTTAGGTTTTATGGTTTAGGACTTGGGGTTTAGGGTTTAGGGTTTAGGGTTTAGGGTTTAGGTTTTAGGGCTTAGGGTTTAGGGTATATGGTTTAGGGTTTATGGTTTATATTTTAGGGCTCATGGATAATGGTGTAGGGTTTAAGGCTTAGTGTTTAGGTTTTAGGGTTTAGGGGTCAGGGTTTAGGGTTTAGTTTTTACGATTTAGGGTTTAGGGTTTAGAATTTAGGGCTCATGGTTCATAGTTTAGGTTTAGGGTTTAGGGTATAGGGCTTATGGCTTAGGATATAGGGCTTAAGGCTCAAGGTTTTGGTTTTAGGGTCTAGGGATCATGGTTAAAGGTTTAGGGTTTAGGGTTTAGGGCTTAAGGTTTACAATTTATTGTTTAGGTTTATGGCCTATAGTTTAATGTTTTGATTGTAGAAGTTAAATGCTAAAATATTTAGGCTGAGTATTGAAATCCTATAAAATTACCTATGTACTAACTAGATTATACTTTAAAAAATTGTCTCCTAAACCATGACTCATGGAGCTCTGATACTAATTCCATAAGGTGCAAAGTGACCCTAATTTCTTATATTTACATAAATAAATTTAAACATTTATTTATGTAAATAGAATCATGTCAAAAGCATACATAATGTTTATACTACACAAAACGTCTATGCATTTTGCATTTCCTCTTTTCCCAAGCCATGCATCAAGGCTTGGGATCCAGTTTCATTCCCCAAGCCTAAGGCATGGACCTGCACAAACAACTTGTTTTTACAAGAAAATGTAAAAATGCCACTTCCTCTATAATAAATCAAAATAAAACAATCGATCCATTTTAAAAATATTATACCACGATGTAGAGCAGAGTCTCTTCTTTCTAAAAATATAATTTTTCAAATTTTCTGACTAATATAAGGTTTCCATATTATTTATTTTATAACTATTCCTTTTTATAGCTATTTTTTGAAGTGTAAATATGTCTATCTTTCATGGTGTATCTTTTTTTTGGGTGATCAAAATTTAAAAAAATTATACTAGCCCAAACTAGGCATAATTCTATACATATTCAAAAAAAATCTAATTTTTGATATTTTGTGAGGTAGTTAAGGGGGGCACTGTCAGAGCTCCTTTATTTTTCAAAACATAAAATTTATGTACTATAAAAATCATAAATAAAAAAATATTCTGTAAAAAGATATTAAAAAAATGGAGCCCAAACTAGATGTTCCTAGCTATCTTTCTACCAAAGGGTTTTCACAAATACTAAATGGTGCTAAAAAAATGTTGGGGGGCACAAAAGTCACTCTATTATGTTTTTTAACAAAAATAGGAGTATCTGTTGGTTTTTTAGTTGTTTGAACCACTTAAACTTATCCGTTTTCAATAAAATTTACTAGCTTAGAAACTAGAATCAAAATTCTACAATTCATATTTCTACAACATCTTCCAATTTTGAGTGTAACTATTTCAAAAAACTCATACAAGTTGAAGATTTTTTTTTAGAAAAATGCATCCACTTAAGACCCCCTTTTGGCCCCCCAACTTGGTGCACTTACCCCATGATGAAATATCACTCTGAGTTGTCCCACCGGGCGTGCCAAAAAAAAATTGACGATGATCCTTGGTGGATTGGACCGTCAGAGTTATGGGAATATTTAGGTTACTGGGATGTGTGCCCAAAAGATACCTCCATATTTTTAAGAATCTAGATCTTCTCTGGGTTGTGAGATGAGGGTTAGAAAAATAAAACAAAACATGAAATTTAATGTGAGGTAATGTGTTGAATGAGCCTTATAAGAGATCAATCGGGACCACAATTATTTCAAGAATGGAATGGTGAACGAATAAAAAGTGGGGTCGAAGTACACCACAGGTCAATACATATTCACACGAAACACTTCGTCAAACTACTTAAGGATAACTTCAAAGATAACAACAACATTGGAAGATGCACAGTTTCTACCTAAAAATAAAGGCAATCAGAGACAATAAAGATATGTAAATGATGAATATAAAACACCACAATACATATATATTACTCTAACAATTGTGCAAAGTATTACATTTAGAAAAGAGGCAAGATTGCGGTTACAAAACCCAGGAAGAAAGCTAGAGCTTGAAGACCTCTATCTTTTACAAAATATGGACTTGAGACATAGAAGAAAATCGATCGATTCCTAGAATTATCTCTAACTACTTCTATCTATATCTTATATCTCTTTTACGTACAATATATACGAGGAGGGAGAGAAGATAAGAGGCCCTCCTTTACTCCTTTCCAATTGTTTTTCAATTATGATAAATGGAGTGAAGTGACAGAAATAGATCTCTCGAGATATTTCTCACACCTTCCCATTATCTTTCCTTTCTAAAGAGTGAGATCCATGACTATTTAATACATTTTTAACTATCCTACAACTGACCTCTTTGAGATGGACTCTCCTTTTGAGGAGCATCCCCTCGGATATTTAATACATAACAAGATATTTCAATCCTTGGTGCATTGGTTTCCAGCCTCATGACTCAAATGGTTTGTATTTTGTTGTTATACTAAAATGACCCTTTGAATGAAGATGAATAAATTGAGTCTTCACAGGTTGGAATTCTTCACACGGGGCTACACATTAACTCGTTACTGAAATGACAAGTAAGATGACCCTTTACCTCTGATATTTTGAAAAATTCATGAGCATTAAATCTTACATATAAGTCTCATAATCACTAAAACTTGATATATGGCTTGTCACCTTTTATGACCTACTTCAAACTTGAAGTCTATTTTTAGCAAGATCCATGTGGGAGGCCCGCACATCATTAATATTTTTTCTTCCCTTCATGGTTTTGGGAATGCATTATGCTGACACTTGGCAGCATCCGTGAACACGCCATTTCACTTCTTTGTACTTCTACATCTAGAGCCTTGGTTCCAACTCAAAATAACATGGCACAAGAATATGAATGGTGCTTCCCATGTAATCAACCTCACAATCAATCAACATGTTTTAATGGTGCTCTAAATAAATTTTTTATGGTGAAATGGTTGGTGTGCCTCAAGAGACAAATCAAGAAGAAAGTCAGTAATAGGAAACCACTCAAGAAACACCTCCAAGTGAAACTATGCTTGTGAACTAACAAATTGAGGATTTATGTGGCATAAATCAAGCTCCTTCTCAAGGTGTGGCAACCAACATGAGGTCTAAGAAGAGGAATATAAAATAAGTACAGTCATACAATCTAAGTGTTTCTCAACCTTCTATCACTCTACAAGGAGTGTTAACAATCAAAGTGCAGCTCCAAATGTGCATAATTAACCCAAACAACCTTCTAGACCAACTCATGTACTATTTATAACAGCTCATGTACAAGAGAAAGACATGAAAAGAAAAGTGAAACAGAATGATATCTCATCTCATTTCAATATCATAGAACAAATGAAGAAAACAAATGTAAATATCTCAATGTGGGAGTCATTAGTTATCCCAGGCAAAGAGATCTATTACAAACAACCATGAAAAATTGGTCCACATCAAATGAACCATACAAAGATCAAGAGAAGGTGATCACTAATGCAGATCCTATAAGAAGGAAATCAAGGATGCTAACAAGTTAAAAATATGAAGCCTCCTCCATTCTATATATCTCTAATTATTGGAGGCAATCTTGTACACAATTGTATGATTGATTCGGGAGCAAGCAAGTAGTTTCATAATGCCCAAACAAATAATAGATTAATTGGGCATTAAATATGAACCTATCTCAAAATGAGTAGTAAAAATTAGATGAAACAATACTGGGAACACTTGGAATAATAAAATGATATGAGCCTTACACTGCATGCACGCCCCAATGTCATAATATTACAAGATATATCAGTTATTGACTTGTCACCACTCTTCGCTATGTGTTTGTTAAGAGACTTCACTGACTAAAAATGGAGGGTGCTTGTCTATTGATTTGTCACATATGCTGTTCAAAATGAGGTACGGAGCTAAGGATATGATCATATCTGAACCTATTGCAAACATTAATATTGAGCCATATGTACAAAGCCTGATTAATGAAAATTGCTCAACTTTTGATCAAGAAGATTTCCCAAACACTCCAGACAAAAATACCAAGGTTGGAGGAATTCTAGACATAACTCTTGAATGATTGGGAAAAAAAGGCATGTTTTTGATCCTTACAAGGAAATGGAAGAAGCTGAGTTGGGAATATATTGCTTTCACAAAGAAATACCACCTCTCCCTAACATCACCAAATCCAGATGATAAAGATGACAACGAAGTATGGTGGTTATTCTTTGATGGTTCAAGGAGTAGAGAAGGTGTTGGAGGAGGAGTAATGTTTGTGTCACACTCAAAGTGTAAAATACTACTAATCTTTCTCTTTCAATTCAGTTTTTTTTTAACAACATAGCTGAGTATGAAGCATTGATCCATGGATTTCATTAGGAAAGTAAAAAGAGTTATTAAGAACTTGCAAGTGTTTGGGGATAGTGAGTTGATTGTAAACCAAGTTAGAGGGTTCAACGCTGCTAAGAATGATCTTCTAAAGGGATATAAGAACTGAGTATGGGATCTCATTGAAGACTTTGAAGCATTCAACATCGGGGCCATACCAAGGAAGAAGAATGATGTTGTAGACAAACTTGCAGTAATTGGGGCAGCATTTGATGTTGTTGAAAGTATCAAGAAAGATAGAAACTCAGCCTCATATCATCAAGGTGTTTATAAGGTCAGTTCTTCCAGATAACAATACAAGTTGGCAAGTATTTGAAAATGATCAACAAATCATAAATTTATTATAAGAAGAAGCTGAATTCTTCACTAGAATCAGGAAAACTAGAGTAGCAATATGGTGACCAAGTGGTTCAATTGAGAACAAAAAAACTCCCAAAAGGTTAGGTGACTTTGAATTCAATCTTCAACCCCAATGACTAGTTCCAAAAAGAGAAATCAAAAAATTCAAGTCAAGGGTGAAGACTCAGAGTCTATTTCAGTAGGTGAATGTAAGATGCTTGCAAATTGGTAAGGTTAGTACTCAACAAGAGAAATCCGATTTCATCCAACTTTGTCAAGAATTTATGAATGTATTTTCTAGAATTATAAGGATTTGAGAGGATTTAACCCAAAATTGGCACAACATACCATTGAATTGGATCCAAAATCCAAGCCCATTAGACTAGAAGCAAAGGCTAGTAAATCCTCGCATTGAACCTCTCATGAGGAAGGAATTGAATAAAATCATAAGGAAAACATCATTTTTCCAATCAAGCACTCAAGTTGGGTTGCTAAATTTTTTGCCAGTAAGAAAGAGAAATGGAGAAATCAAATTGTGTGTGGATTTTTAAGGATCTAAATAGAGCTCCACTCAAATACCACTACCCACTCCCTTCCATGGAGAAAATATTGCAAGTAGTAGATGGTTTGGAGATATTTTCATTGTTGGATGGATACTTAGGTTATAATTAAATCATGGTGAAGGAAGAAGATCAGTTAAAAAATAACTTCACCACCAAAGTGGGGCACATATGCTTATAAGAAAATCCTTTTGGACTATCAAATTTTGGAGCTACATTCTAGAGAGATTAATGGATATGGCATTAAAGGGTTGATTAACAAGATAGTGCTTGTTTATCTTGATGATATCATTGTGTTTTCAAAGAACACAACAAACCACCTCTACCACATCAGGAAAGTTTTCCAAAGATGTTGGAAGTTTGGAGTGTCTTTGAATCCTAAAAAAATTATATTCTTGGCTCATGAATGAAATCTATTGGGCCAAATTGTTTCAAAGTAAGGATTAACCATTGATCTTGAGAAAGATTGAAGTATTTGTGCTCTACCATTTCCAAGTCACAAGAAGGATCTCTAAAGTTTCTTGGGGAGAATAAATTTTATTTGCAAATTTATGCCTAATTTTTCCACTCTTGTGAAGCCATTAAAAATGATGTTAAATAAGATTTTGCCATTCAAGTGGACAAAAGAGAGTAAAGATATTTTGGAGGCCATCAAACAAGCCATATCTCAAGCCCCAACTCTCATAAACCCATATTTTTCAAAGGAATTTATGCTCTATGCTTTCGATGCTTCAGAAACAATCTCATCCATCTTGGTACAACTAAATAAAGAAGGTTCAAAGAACCCGTAGCTTTCTTTAGTCAAAGCTTGGAAGACTATGAGGCAAGGTACTTTTTTATTGAAAAGCATGTCCTTGTTGTTATAAGAATCCTGAAGAAGTTTAGACACTTGGTCTCAAACAATAAAATTCAGTTGTTAGTGTCTCATGCTGGGGTAAAATAATTTCTTCTAAACAAATATTTAAATGAGAAAAGAGTAGGTTGGATCACCCATGTGATGGAGTATGATATTCAAATTAAGGTAACCAAGTTGGTTTGTGGAAAAGGCTTATGTGAGCAACTAGTTTCCACCCAACATGCTAAGTTAAATGATGAAGGAGAAGTTGTCCTAGTGCTACAAAATGATCAAGAATAACCAGCTGATGGTGTACCCACTCCATGTTGGACTCAAGATATGGTGCATTATCTTCAAATAGGTCTATGCCCTCCAGAATTGAGCAAGGCAAAGAGAAGATACTTCATATTACAATCCATTCCTTATGTTCTTATTGATGGCATCTTGTTCAAGAAGGATGTGAATGGGGTTCTCCTAAGGTGTGTCCCAACATATCAGATTGAGAAGGTGCTACATGAATTCCATGATGGAGAAGTGGGAGGTAATTTTTCTCCATGAGTAACAACTCTCAAGATCATGAAGGCTGGTTACTATTGGCCTACATTGTTCAAAGAATGATATGCATGGATTAAAAAGTGCAAAAAGTGTGCATTCTTCACCGGAAAAGAAAATCTAGTAGTGTTACCCTTGCATCCAATCTCAGTAGATCAACCTTTCATGCAATGGGGATTGGACTTCATTGGGGTCATCAATCTGAATTCAAGCCAAGGCCACAAGTGGATTCTAATAGCTACAGACTATTTCACCAAGTGGACCGAAGTAGTGGCACTCAAAGAGGTAAATGAGTCTAGCATCTTGGACTTCTATGAGGGGATAGTAACCAGGTTTGGAGTCCCATATACTATTATATCAGATAACACTCTGGAATTTATTGGCACAAATATCACTATGTGGGATGTTAGGAATGGAATATATCTCATCACTTCATCTAATTTTTACCCCTAGGGTAATGGGCAAGGTGAATCCATGAATAATAACTTGTTGAGGATCATAAGAAGGAATCTATATGAGAACCAGAGGATGTAAGATACCAAGCTCAAATATACCTTGTGGGCCGATAGAATCACACCAAAAAAGTCAACATGAAACTCTCCATACAAGCTAGTCTACAGAAAGGAGGCAAGGCTTCCCATATCACTCGAATTGTCAGCATTGGAGCTACTCAAGCAACTAGAATTAGCTGAGTTTGAACCCATAGAAATAAGATATGGAGAATTAATGGATCTGGAAGAAAAAATACAACATGCAATGGAAACTATAGAGAAGGATCAAGCATTGATCAAGAGGTCATTTGACAAGAAGGCCAAAGTAAAGAATTTCCAAGAAGAAGACTTGGTACTCAAGTGGGATGTTAATCGGGAAAACCAGGAAATAATTCCAAATTTTATGCAATATGGAGTGGTCCCTATATGATCACAAAGTGCAAGAGTAGCAATGATTTCTGACTGGCCAAGTTGGATGGTGAGGAACTGCAGATTCTAGTCAATGGAATCTATCTCAAGCATTGTTAGTAGAAGGAAGAATTCTCACCCTTGTACATAGTAGTTTAGAATTTTCATTCCTCCAAGTGCTTGAGCACATTATATTGTTTCTAGAATAGATTTCAATTTCCCTAATTTCCTTGGCCACATGTTCTATTGCTTATGGTGTCTCTTTTGTACAGTTCACCATGTTTTCAAAGAAAATATTGTAGTAGGAAATCAAAGTTGTAAGTAACAGTTGTCATCTTCAAGAAAAATCAAATGGAGAGAAACTAAAATAAGTTAAGAGGCAGATTTTAGAGATCTTATTTTTTTTATCTCTTTGGATCAACAGCTGAGTTTCTCATGACCTCCACCAAATCAGAAAATTAGTTTTGGGGCAGTTTGTGGAGTTTTGCAATAGATGGTAGTTTTATGAATTTTAGTGCCTTACAGCTCCCACCAGTGTGTGAACAGCCAACCCTTGGTACCATGAGCTCTAAAATCCATTGAGAAGGAAAAAATCAGCCCTATAATAGCTCTGATATGCCTTCCAAGTCAGCATGTGCTTCAAGGGGCGCAGTGCTTCATGTTTATCAAGGAACTATCAATAAATTGTGCTTCAAGTCTTAGCAAGAAATCAGTTTTTAGAGAGCCAGTTGCAATTCCCCTTTCATCATGTGAAAAATGATACCTACAGGAAAGAGATGAAAAAATAAAATTTGACACAACTTTCCAGTGTCATAAAATATATTTTGAAGATTCTTATTATGGATTGGAAAATTAAATAGCAGGTGCAAGCTTCAAGCAATATTGAAATTGTCTCAGGGGTATAGGTTTTCAATTAAAATTAGCTCTAGATGATCGAAAGGACTCCATGCCCAATGGATTCTTCAAGGAATATGATCAACTCATCTATCAAACAGATGGCCCATATGATTCACTAAAATGTTGTCCAAAATAAGATTTCACTTAATTTTGCTCAATTATCACCATTTTTCCCATTTAGTCCTTCAAAATATGATGCCTCATATATTTTAGTTACTCAAGGACCCCCAAAAGCATCTGCATCATATAGGAAATTTATCCTTATTTTAGAAAATATAAATAAGTCCTTCTAACTCTTCATATTTTCAAGTTTTGGGCCTTGGGGGATTATTTGTACCTTTGCAATTTCGGGCCTTGGGAGATTTTTTGCATCTTTGTAATTTTGGGCCTTGGGAGATTTTTTGCATCTTTGCAATTTCGGGCCTTGGGGAATTTTTTACATCTTTGCAATTTTGGGCCTTGGGGAATTTTTTACATCTTTGCAATTTTGGGCCTTGGGATTTTTTTTGCATCTTTGCAATTTCGGGCCTTAGAAAAATTTTTGCATCTTTGCAATTTTGGGCCTTGAGGAATTTTTTTCATCTTTCTAATTTTGGGCCATGTGAGATTTTTTGCATCTTTGAAATTTTGGGCCTTGGGAGATTTTTTTCATTTTTGCAATTTCATGCCTTGGGGGATTTTTTGCATCTTTACAATTTCAGGCCTTGGGAGGTTTTTTGCACTTTTGTAATTTTGCAATTTTTGCAAATGGTGCAGTTTGCAATTTCTGGCCCTGGGGGATTTTTTGAAAAATTTCATTTTCACCATCTCTTGTGTGGATTAAATAAAATTTTCAAATGGGTATAAATTTTGATCCGATGCTTGAAATTTGAAAAACTTTATATCTTTGGAAATGTCCCAACATCCTCTATGCCATGGAAACTGGAATTGTTAATTTTGGTGAGGTAGGTTGGGTAAAAAATAAGAAAACGTACTCAACTCCAAAAAGTGTAGCTTCAAGAATCCAAACCACCAGAATTAATGAAGTATGGCACCCATTTCTTCTCCAACAAGCAAGACATCATGAAGGAATGGCCTTGACAGGCTGCCCATGCCCCTTTTCAAAAATTTAATGCATCTTGTTTGTGGGTGGGAGTAGAATT
Organism: Taxus chinensis; assembly: GCA_019776745.2. Lineage (NCBI taxonomy): Eukaryota > Viridiplantae > Streptophyta > Pinopsida > Cupressales > Taxaceae > Taxus > Taxus chinensis. The sequence continues at coordinate 320,921,228 of CM034147.1, read as the reverse complement.
TTGAGTTTCCCTTTTCTCTCTCTCTCCCACATTCTTCTATATATTGTAAACACTTCTCATTTGTAAGGGGATATTCTAGAAGCTTTGGGAGACTCTGTCAAATTGTTTTCTCAACTTCATTAACCTTCAGACCTCCATATAAACTTTGCAAGTGTATTTATGCCTCTATTTTACAAATATAGTGGATTGTGCATTATTTGAAATAATAAATATAAGTATTGTCATTTCTTCTTTAACCCTTTCTCAATTTTATTGTAATTTCATGCCTCTCCATTACTATTGTTCTATTATGTGCATGTTATCTAACACTTGAAAGTTCATATTGTTGTGTTTATTACAGATTTGGTAATGGGTGCATGCTTGGGACTATGTTAAATATTGCCTAACCTCTCTCAATTTTATTTCATTCTATTTTCCTCCCTCAACAGAATGTTTCACATCCCTCTTTTGGTGATGTCACTTCTTTAGTGTGGGATTTGTTCATTTTAATTCTCTCTCCCTCTCCCTGGTCCCTTGGAAATCATAGATTAGGAGTAGTTACTAGATTTTCCTTCATTAGAGTAGTTTTTGCATTAGATTAGGAAGAGGAACCAAACTTCTCTGGAGAGTTATCACAAATTATGTGGTCCCACACATTGAGATAATTCCATGTTTCCCAATTACACTAGTATCTCATGCACACATACATGAAAAATCCAAGGGTGATGTAATTTTGTGATAACACATGTTATTTCCAATCATATTTATACACCACTGGTGTGTACTAAATGAAATGCTATATCCTTTAAAAAAGGTTAAAGTGCTACTCATAAACTTTAGTGTCATCCAGAATTGCACGCCCTTTTTAAATTATCTATATCAACATTATTCTCTTTAATTGATTGTGTTGAAGTGGTTGGCCATGAGTGTTGATCTATACGGGAAGTTTAAGTGGTAATAGAGTTCAGGAGTGGGTAGTGTAGTACATGTACTATTTTTGGTTTAGGTGCTTCAATGCATAATTTTTTCATTGGTAATACGTATTTTTCCATTTGATGTAGTGTTACCAAAGAGGTCAATGTTAGGATGAAAAAATGAGGCAATATAACAAAATATTGTCATTTTTACTTAATATTTTAACCTACAAAACCAAGAACCGTACAACAGACATTACAAGTACATTTAAGAAAGTTGTTTTATTTGTTTTTAGAGTGGGGGGTTAGGTTGGGAAGCAATGATTTTGAATGGTTTTTTATATTGTGGTTAGGGTGTATGGATTTAGATCATTGTAATAGTTACGTACTAATATAATATAATTAATGGAAACATATGTTTTTGAAGTTTAAATTTGTGTCATCTATCTTAGTTGTAATATTGAGAAAGTTGAATTTGATTATATATCATAACAGTAAATTTGAAAAGTGTAAGACATGTTAGAATTTTTTCGATTGAAATCAAACAAAAAGACAATGTTAAAAAAACCTATAATATGTAATTTTTTACCGAAATGTTTTTTTTTTTTAAAATTGAGTGTCTTCCTTTGTACACTTCTCAAATAATTGTTGAGGGCCATTGTACGCACCCAAGATTGCATGTGCTACATTGGTGGGAAAATGGTTATAAAGGTCCTCAGTGATGATTCAAAATCCTTTCGAAAAGGTGTTCGAGCTCCAAAAACCCATTTACAGTATATATTTCTGGCCTACATAGCCTTACTTATATTTTCCTTGTATTTTTCCCTTTTCCCCTTTTGTCATGTTCTTTTTTTTTTCTTCAATGCCAAGATCACCACCCTACCTGGGTGGTGGTATGCAAACATAATGTGATCTTAAACTTAGTTTATTTTGCAATCTTTGGTACTTCATGTTTTTCTTGAAAAAACATGACGATATAGTGATACGATAAATAGATATGCTTTCCCCACTCACCCCACACAACTAGTAAGATGAGAGGGATCAACACTGAGAGTTAGAAAGGACACAAGCCATGAAATTTGTTGAATGGTAGTAATGAGAGAAAGATAACAATTTGACAGAACCAAATTGGGACACTACAACCTTACCCTACTCCTGCTACCTCATAGTTTAGAATGTGAATTTATTTGTAGTTTATCTAGACTTGGATCCGTAGATGGCCACTTGGTTGACAAAATATGGTTTTTAGGTTTTTGAATTCTCTTGGAATTTTGAACGTCTAATTCACTTTGCTTTGACTTAAGATTTCCCAGTAATTGGTCTAATTTTTTATGACTTTCAAGTTTGTAAAAGAGACCCCTTATACCTTGCCCCATGATACCAATAGGAAGTACAGGGTCATCACCATGGAAAAAGCATAGGTGATTAAAGGAATTTATTTCCTTTCCCAACCCTACATCACTAGTAAGAGACACAGGCTCAACACCAAAGGTTGGTAGGGCAAAGAAATGTGTAAAATAAAATTTTCTGTTGATTTGTACTTGACTTACTTATGGGAAAAATATTTAGAATGTTCTTATTTCTAAGCAGATGTATGTGGGATAGATGTGACACCATGAAGCTTCTAGAACATACCATGAACAAAAGACACCTATCCTAAGAAGAAACCAAAAGTAGAACCAAGTATGCAGGCCTTGGTATGGTTACTATCAAAACTTCATCTTATCCTACTGAAACTGATGAAATGATGTAGAAATAGTTGATGATACAATGAAGATTTAAAGAGACATGATTTGAATGTTTTGCCAATATTTTAAGAAGTTCTTGGGGATTGCTATAAGGATAAGCTCCTTGATCACACTTTTTTTTTACAAAATGAATGGACAAATGAAAATGTAATACAGATGCAATAATGTACATATGAGAATGCTGATGGATCATGTGTAGTATCTCTTTAGGTGACGGGAGTTCATAGATTCACTAAACTCCTCACCTTCTAGAGTACACAAATGGAATGCACCATTTTTTATAATCTTCCACCACTCAATATGGACCCATCCACCTAGGTCTAAACTTTCTTTCCTTACCGGTCTTCTTGTCAATTTGGCTATCAATCCTTAACACCAAATCTCCTTCATAGATCTTGTGTTCATATACCTTTTTATTATACTGTCGAGCCATGCGGTTAGCGTATACACTGCGTCATTTCTTAACATTCAATATAACTTCATCAAGGATTTATAATTGGGAGAGATGAGCTTCTCGATAACCCTCTTCTCCTAGGATCCCATGTAACAAAATGCAGAGGCTGGGTAGTTCAACCTCCAGTGGTAGAACTGCCTCAGCACAGAACACTAATGAGAAGGGATTTGCTCCTGTTGGTGTTTTAACTGACGTTCGGTAGGTCCATAAGGCCGTAAAAAGATTCAGATGCCAATCTCATTTATTCTCCTTAACAATTTTTATAAGAATGGACTTTAAATTCTTATTTGTAGCCTCGGCTTGTCCATTATCCTGAGGGTAATAGAGAGAAGCTATGTGATGACTTATTTTGAACTTTGCACACAACTCATGCACCTCGTCATTTTTGAAAGACATGCCATTATCAGAAATAATGACCTGTGGCACCTCATACCTACAAATGATCTGGTTCAAGATGAACTTAGTGATTACAGAGCTAGGGACAGTGGTAAGTGGCATGGCCTCTACCCACTTGGTAAAGTAATATGTGGTTGTAATTATGAAATTATGGCCATCCATTGACGAGGGAGAAAATTTCCCTATCAGATATAGGCCCCATGTGGAGAAGGGCCAAGGAGTTGCGATCGGTTGTAAAGCTTGTGCCAGTATGTGTATTTCATGGGAAAACTCTTGAAACTTGTGGCATCTGCACGCAAACTCTACCGCATCATGTTTGAGGGTGGGCCAGAAATAGACCATCTGATGTATCTTTCGGGTAGTAGAGTGGTCGCCGAAGTTACCACCATATACCCTGCTATGTGGCTCATAAAGAATCTTTTCAGACTCTTCAAAATCAACACATCTCAATAGCATTCTGTCAAAGGCTCTATGATAAGTCACTTGTTCAAGGATGACCTACTTGGTAGCAACTATTCATAACTACCTTCTTTATTGTGACGTTGCCCCTTCTGGGTACTTGTTGTCCATGATTAAATTGATGATGTCAGTATACTAAGGACATACAGAGATAGGGTGCCTAATTTCAATGAAATATATGCACTCGTCAGGAAAGTCCAAATCTACCAAATCACCCCCGTCTAATGGATTATCATCCAACTAATCTATGATGATTTTACCCTTAACTAATTTTTTATTTACAAACGTTAGCTTGAACTTTCCCATTAATGTAATGAAACGCCCAGCCTTTTTAGAGAAGGATCCTTGCATGAGGAATGTCCGTAAGTGGTCTGACTTGACGATGAATCTTGTCTCTTGATTAAGCATGTAATGTCATAAGCGTTTAGTTGTAAAAACTATGGCAAGGCATTCCTTTTCTACCTATGTTTAGCGTGTCTCGTAATCAAGTAACGTCTGACAGATAAAATAAATAGACCATTCTCGTTTGTCATCATCCTCTTGTCTCAACATACAAGCCAGTGAAACATCTATAGCCTACGAATATAAGATCAAATGGTGATCTGACATTGGTGGCATTAGCATGGGAGGGGATAACAAAAATTTCTTAACTTCCTTGAAGGCCTCATCACATTCCTCTAACCAATCCAAGCTATAATCTTTCTTTAACAAATTTTTGATTAGATGAACGGAAAAGGTCAAGTCATGGATGAACCTTCGGATTACACCGAGTTTCCCAAGGAAATATCTAATACCAGACTTGTCTGATGGTGGAACAATTTCTAACACAACCCATATTTTGGCTAGGTCAACATCAATTCCTCGTGAAGATATAATGTAACCCAGGGAATTTCCACCTATTACACCAAATACACATTTCTTTGGATTTAATGTGACTCCATAATTAATCAAGCACAAGATAATGATATGAAGCACCTTTGGATGATCGCAATGCTTCCTATCCTTGGCCAATAGGTCATCCACGTAGGATTCCATAATATTATGAGTAAGATCATGGAATATGTAGGTCATTTCTCATTGGTATGTAACACCAACATTCTTAAGACCAAATGGCATGATGACATAACAATAAGTTCCCCAAGGAGTTATAAGCGTACTTTTAGCTTGATCCTTGGCAAAGATTTTGATTTGATTGTATCCTAAAAACCCATCCATGAGGGACAAAAACTCAAATCCAGCTATTGCATCGACGATAACATCCTTGAGACAATCCTTGTTGATGTCCCGAAAGTCTATGCAAATACGGATCTTTCCATTTGTTTCTAGAACGGGGACAATGTTAAATACCCATTGTGAATAATCAACTATCTTGATAAATCCTACTTGGAGAAGCTTCGTTACTTCTTATTTTACCATAAGGGCTACCTTTGGCTTCATAGGTCTTGATTTCTACTTAATTGGTTTGGTGTCCAACTTAGTAACAAGATTGTGAACTGTGATGTGTGGTGCAATTCCCATCATTTCCTTATAGCTAAATGTGAAGGCTTTCTGATGTTCCTTAAGGACTTGGGTATGAAATTCTACTTCCTCTAGAGTTAAAGAGGACCTTAGCTTTAAGATTTTTTGTTCCTCATCTGTTTTGATGTTTATATCAATTGTTCCCTCAATTAAGGAGCATTACCCTCCTCAAACTCAGGTGGGGTTAAGGGAAACTCCAAGTCCCCTTCCTCTTCTAGCTCGTAAATTTCAAAATATCTTCCCGGAGATGACTCAATCATTGGATTCCCAAAATAAGAGGAGGAACGCGGAATTAAGGAAAATTCTACCTTTGAAAAGTAATATGTAATTCCACTAAAGTGCTTGAATAAGATAAGGTTGACTCATCCCCATCAATAGGGTACGAAGAGTCAAATTGGCCCTCAGCTTCCACGTATGTCAAAATTGACGCCATTGGCGCTTTGCGAATCAAGGATTCAGTGCGGAGTGAAACTGTGAAGTTGGTTTCCTCTAAATAATTACTTGGGGTGAAGAGCGAGGTGGAATTCACTATAGAGTATTGCATAAGGTTTTGTTCATGTGGAACTACCTTGATTGATATGAAATCAAACCACTTAGTTAGGTCCAACACGGAAGTTTTATAGAGTTGTAAGTGTTCAGCCTTACTCTCGTATACCTCAAATACTTGATTTGTGACTAGCTGTGAATCACCCAACACCCTAATATTGAGGATGCTCATTCTCCTGGCTATAATGACACCTAATAGAAGAGCTTCATACTCAGCCCCATTTTTTGTGCATTCAAAATTCAATTTGAAAGAAAAAGGTAAAACCCTTCCTTTGGGTGAGGTGAGGATTGTACCTACCCCGGCACCAAAGCAACACTTGGCCCTATCAAAGTGGAGATTCTAGCAATCACCCAGAAGGGTATATGTTGAGTCATCCTTTGTAAGTTCTTATTTTATTTCGGTTACATCTACCATGCAAACCTCATATGTTGGAAGGGAACCAAGTCCCAAAGCATGTCTGATACCTATGGAAAGGGAAGAAAGATAGGAAAATCCTTTTCTAATAGTTCAAAAATCTTTGCCGTAGTTCCTAGCAAAACTGTCTCTACAACAATGCTTTCATCCTTAATGTGTTTCGCGTCAAGGAGCAATTAGTCTCCCCATATCCTAACTTCTGAAGAAAAGAGAAGGGGATGATCTCAACTGCTGCTCCATCATTAATCATCACACGCTTCACATAGTTGTTATAGATCTAAAAGTTCAAAAATAGGTTTGGATCGCCTCTATAAGCTATTTCTACATCTGTAGGCATCTTGCTTATGTCAAATAAAAACCCAATATCCCTTTCAAGATGTCCTGGAGGGAAAAAGTAAAAGTCTATATGGTTTATCTACACCTCTGGTGGTGGGGTAATGTTAGCCAAATGGCTGAGACCGAGCACTTCCAAGAGAGTGGCTTGATGAGCAGGAGAATTCTTCAGTAGATCTAAGAAGGAAATGTGTGAAAAGGTCTTGGTTAGATCACTGATAAAGTCATAAGCCCCTATTGGCTTGCTTAGCGTGTCATGAGAATTATTCGAGACAACTAGGTAAATCAGGATTGGCTACAATGAATAGTCTCTTGCTCTTGTTGTAGCATTAATATGGAGTTCAACGGCTAACTCAACCAAACATACAATCTTTGTTTGCTAGTGATCATCCAAAGGAGGTGCCACTTGTGGGTTTGACAAAGTTGAGGCTTCATGATCATGAGTCCCTATTACAATGCCTTTATTCAAACCATTAGGATCCATTCTTCCATCCTTTGGATACATAAGGAGAGGATCATTGAAGATTCCCAACAGCGTGTTCTATGGAGACACTGGTCCCATATAGGTGTTTTGATTAGGCACAATTGGGTTGGACAGAAACATGTCAACAAACAATTGTCTTTGGTCTTCTAAAAAATGTTGTAAAAACTTATTACAATCATGGCAAGTTCTTGTTACATGCCCACAGACCCTATGGAAACCATAGTACAAGTTAGGACCATAATCCTAAGGCCTTTGGTTGGTTCCTTGTTGTGGTCCAAACCCATGGTTATTATTTGGTTGTTCACTATTATAGTTAACACTTTGGAACCCTTGCCCCTGGTTCTAGAATTAGTTGGGGTATTGACTAGGGCTTGGGGTTGGCATTTGTCTTTGTGGCTGAGGTTATTTCTATTGTTGGGGATGATTAAAATCCATAGCATCTAGTGAGGGTGAGAAATTGTTGCTCCTTTGATTGTTGCCTTTATTATTCCCATTTTTATTATTATTCGTTGTACCTATACCAGTGGTACTAACAACATTAGGCTTTTTAGGCTAGTCAGTTACACTATCGTTCATGACTCCATGATTCTTGTTAAGGATCTTTGGTCCTTTATTGTTATTTGTATTGTTGGAGTAGCCAGGAGTGTTTTGAGAAGGGGTAACTAACTTACCATTTTCTCCGTAGGTCTTACTACCACTGTCAATGGCTGCTTGGTTGATCTGAAGAGAACCCTCTAGTACCTATTCATAGGTCCTTGGTGGGAACTTTTGAACCTCTTCCTTTGTCTCTTTTTTAAGGGAGTGGAGGAACAAATCACAAAGTTCTGTTTGGTCCATGTTTAGAGCACTTGCGGAAGAGTAGAGAACATCTTAATGAAGTGAGCTGCAAACTCATTATGTTCTTGTTTGATATGAATAAATTCTCTGATTCCTATTCACAAAATATTTTTCATATCAAATGCTTTGATAAAATCTAACACTAGTTACTTGAATGAGTGTATCGAAGCCTCCAGTATCCTATAATACCGGTCGAGAGCAATACCTTTAATTGTCTTAGGGAAAATCTTTACAACGACTGCATCCTATGGGAGAAACTCTCGAATGGTTGTTGCATAAGCTTTGATGTGGGCATTTGGATCACCCTCCCCCTTTAACTTCGGGAGATCAGGCAAGGGTCTCGAGAGCATGACTGCCCGAATGGAGAAATATAGGGGTTCTTTGAGATATTCGGAATAAGTCCTCATTGCATATGTTTCTACCATTGAAGACCCTTGTTGGGGAGGTGGGGGCTATGTTGGCTACTGAAATGGGACATCATAAATATTTTCTAGGGCGTATGAAATCCCTTGCATTTTTCCATATGGACCTAGGTACGTGTATATGTCCCCATGTGGAGATTTGGAATACATGTGTATATGTGGGGGTTGACTTCCTTGATATGGAGCTAAAGGTGTGAAGCCAGGGAACATCACATTTCTAGCTGGTATAGCATTTAAGAATGCACTTTAAGTTGGCGCCTATTGTAGATAACCATATGTGGCTTGAGGGGGCATACCCAAAGTACCCATCCTGGGTAACAAGTCTACATGGTTCGGAATATTCATGTAGATTGGTGGGTTCTGGGAAGTCGGTATTTTCCCATGGTTCTGTGTGTAAGAAGGAGCTCACGCTTTCCCTGTGTATGAATTATGTGTATTCTGGGAAAGCTCTAACTCCTTAACCTTATCAACCAAAGCTGAAATTACATCGCCTGTTGACGGGGCGGTGCCCTCCTTAGACTCCTTTGGTTGAACCCTTGAAGGTTGTTGAGGAATATGGTGTCATACTATGAATTGTTCATGATGTTTCCACCCCTCATTGGTTGTCTTATCAATTGGTGGCAGGGTAGTGGTATTGTTTTGAAGTAGGAAACTACCTTTCCCTTGTAACCTATAAAAAGATTGGTTCATTTGTTGGAATTTATTCTCACTCCTAGCATATCATGTTAGATACTCCTCATCAAGATGGGGTAGTGGATCAGATTGAACGGTGATGGGCTGTTGAAATAATACCCAAGGAGGTGAACTAGTTTCTCCAGTAAATGTCATGTAATTTAAATTTTATTGTTCAAGGGGGTAAGTCTGAGTGATCTGATCTAGTTCTTCGATGCGCGCAGAAGAACCAACATTGGTTCCCTAAAGCAGAGGGTTTTGAGTGAATGAGCGGTTGTCTTCCCATGTTGAAATCGAAGGTGACTATTGTGGTATGTTTGAGTGGTGTTGGTATAAGTCGAAACTTGAGAGGGGTCAACCAAACTTGTCATATCCTGGCATATTTGGCAGGTATAAGAATACCCGCAAAATAAAGGATGGATGAAAGCATAAATTTTTAGAGACTAGCTATTCACGTCGGGTTCACCAATTTGTACGATAGAAAATCAACATGTGATCTTCTGCTCACCTGACCTCCCGACGTCATGCTGAGACAACCGGTGTGAAATTTGAAATGGGAGTGAAAATGATGGTGATGACAAAACTAATTGGGAAACCTTATGTCTTTGACACGCAATAACAGAATCTAGAAATCTAAGGAAAAGAATGCTCTCCTAACCTAAAGGTGTGTAATGGCGGGGTCTAATATGATAGCTACTCAGAGAATCCAATTGATTTCTAGCTTAGCAGAGATTATATTGGTGGGTTATGGAATATGTGGAAAGTAGCCTTTAGGTTCCTCGTATGGGTTTCTAGACAAGGTCATGGAAATTGAGACAAGAGACCTAGCAGAGCTGCAGAGACTAAGGGCGATTCTCTGGTCTTGTCTAAAAAGTCTTAGCCTGATCGGCTGTTATGTTCAATAATGAAAGTTGTGTGATAATATTCGGTGGAAGTGGTGAGGATATGAATACTTACATGCGTAGGCTAGTGTCGATATCTAACTGACTAGTAGGTCCATTGGGTTACGGTATTTATGGGTCACAACCAAAGACTCGTTGAGGCTAAGGCCCTAGAATGGTCATACATGCAGTCAAATCCTATTCCCAGGAGAAGTCCAAAATTCATAGGCCTTGTTAGCAGCTATGTTTAAAGTCTCTAACTGTCTTATTTTCTCTTTTTATGTAGCAGGTGTGCATAATATTGTTAAGCACAGACTTGTGTCAATGTCAGTTACTAACTCTTTCCCTTTGGGCTGTGGGACTAGAGGATCACAACCGTAGGTCTTTTTCTGCTGCGGACCCTTAATGGTCATACAAGAGGAATTTGATTCTTTTTTGGTGAATAAACTATCTATCAAATGAAATATAAACTATATTTTTGGTGTTTTCTCAATGTATAAGAACAAAATAATAAAACAAGCTAATCTATGGAAACAAATATTTTTGTGCTTTTCTAACTTTTTAGACAATGCATCTAATCTGACAATAATTTAAAGAAAAAAAATAGCTGGCTGGATGTAGCCAGCTATCTGTGTAGATGTGTTAATCTAAATCTAAGATCTACTCTAATTCAAATAAAATCTCTTCAATTCTACCTCAAAATTGAATAATATATCATGACTCTAACAGAGCTATCGTTCACCCACTATTTCCCTGCAGTATTGAAGAGAAAACTTCCTATTGAATTGATCTACTTGTAACTATCTGATTAATTGAAATGAATTGTTTCTCTACTCTATTTGATATGTTATTTGACAAAACAAAGTAAACAAATACACAACTCTAACCTGGAAGAGTAAGAGATTTGGCAAATCCATAAGTATGAGTATTTGTCCCCTCATTTCTTTCCTTTCTTTCTCTGAGTGTTCATATGATTCCAAGGATGGGAATGTAAAGAATAGCAACAAGAGGATGGTTCTTGAGTGATGACATCTTGGAAGCAATCTGAGTGTAATGCATGTAGAAGAAAGATAGCACAAGAGATATGAACTTAGCTATGCAATTCCTAGCAAGATTATTGTAGCACAACAATGCAAGATACAAAAAATTCTCTAGACCTTTGCTTGAATACAAGCATAGAATATATAGGAATGAAGAATGGAAGGTTACTTCATGCACAAGGAATTGAAGAGGTAGTTCCACTCATTAAATCTATTTAAAAATAGAAGGAACAAGGAGAACCAAGCAAACGAAGCAATTTTTAGCAAATTCGGCTCACGAATGCGCTCAAAAAGTAAACTTAAGTTAATCATCGCATGTAATTTATCGCATGAAGATTTTGGAAAAATCGATCATGACCGCCACCTTGTGAAGGGCGGAAATTTGTGAACTGCCACCCAGGTAGGGCAGAGGTCCTAACACTGAAGGCCAAAACAAGCACAAAAAGAAGGGGGAAGATGGAAATATGCAAGGAAAAGACAAGTAAGGCTATCTAAGCTAAAAATATATATTGCGAATGGGATTTTGGAGCTTGAAAACCTTCTTAAAATGATTTTGAATCATCATTGGGGATCTTTGTAACCATTTTCTGACAATGTAGCACATGTAATTTTGGGTGCGTACATATATCCCCCTCTGAGAAGCCTCTTAGCCATGAAAATGTGTAAAACATAGAGTCTGAGTATGGAGTTCTCGAAATGGGGAGTTAGAAGTTATACCTAACACTCTCATGTGTAGAAATCTCATCATCTAACCTCTCACTACCTGCAAGAGGAAAAGAATACTCAAGTGCAGATAGATAAAATATTGAAAAATACACACTAAATTAAAACAAAAAGAAGACTTACCATCTGCGCACGTGACCTTCTACGTAACCAACCTCCTGAGGTCATGCCGAGATAGCCGGTGTGGAATTTGAAATGGGAGTGAAAATGATGGCGATAACCAAGCTAATTGGGAAACCTTATCTCTTCGACACACAATAACAAAATCTACAAATCTAAGGCAAAGAATGCTCTCCTAACCTGAAGGGGTGTAATGGAAGGGTCTGATATGATATCTACTCGGAGATTCCAATCGATGTCTAACTCAGGCAAGATTCTATTGGAGGGTTATGGGATACGTGGAAAGTAACCTACAGGTGCCTTGTATGGGTTTCCAAACAGGGTCATGGAAATTGAGACAAGAGACCTAGCAGAGCTGCAGAGAGTAAGGGTGATTCTTTGGTCTAGTCCAGAAAGTCTTAGCCTGATTGGCTGCTATGTTTAACAATGAAATATGTGTGATAATATCTTACGGAAGCTGTGAGGATATGAATACTTGCGTGTGTAGGCTAGTGTCGATATCTAACTGACTAGTAGGTCTATTGGGTTACGGGATTTGTGGGTCATAACCAAAGACTCATTGAGGTTGAGGCCCTAGAATGGTCATACATGCAGTCAAATCCTATTCCCAGGAGCATTCCAAAAGTCATAGGCCTTGTTAGCAGCTGTATTTAAAGTCTCTAATTGTCTTAGTTTCTCTATGTATGTGGCAGGTGTGCATAAGATTGTTAAGTGCAAACTTGTGTAATGTCAGTTGCTAAATCTGGCCCGTTGGGTTGTGGGACCAGAGGATCAAAACCGTAGGTCTTTTCCTACTGCGGACCATTGATGATCATACAAGATGAATTTGATTCATTGTTGGTGACTAAACTATCTATCAAATGAAATATAAACTATATTTTTGGTGTTTTCTCAATGTATAAGAACAAAACAATAAAACAAGCTAATCTATGGAAATAAATATTTTTGTTCTTTTCTAAATTTACACACAATGCATCTAATCTAACCAAGAATTTAAAGAAAACAAATAGCTGGCTGGATGTAGCTAGCTATCTATGCAGTTGTGTGAATCTGAATCTAAGATCTACTCTAATTCAAATAAAATATCTCCAATTCTACCTCAAAAGTGAAGAATAAATCATGACTCTAACAGAGCTATCATTCACCCACTATTTCCCTGGAAATATTGAAGAGAAAAATTCCTATTGACTTGATCTACTTGTAACTATCTGATTAATTGAAATGAATTTCTACTCTATTTGATATACAATTTGGCAAAAAAAAGAAAACAAATACACAGCTCCAACCTGGAAGAGCAAGAGCTTTGGAAAATCAGGAAGTATGAGTATTTGTCCCCTAAATTCTTTTCTTTCTTTCTTTGAGCATTCATGTGAGTCCAAGAATGAGAATGAAAAGAAAAACAACAAGAGGATGGTGCTTGAGTGATGATAGCTTGGAAGCAATCTGGTCGTAATGCAGGTAGAAGAAAGATAGCACAAGAGATTTGAACTTGGCTATGTAATTTCTAGCAAGATTATTACAGCACAACAATGCAAGATACACAAAATTCTCAGGCCTTTTACTTGAATACAAGCATGGAATATATAGGAATGGAGGCTAGAAGGTTACTTCATGCATAAGGAATTGAAGAGATAGTTCCACTCATTAAATCTATTTAAAAATTGAAGGAACTAGAAGAACCAAGCAAACAAAGCTATTTTTAGCAAATTCGACTCATGGATGCATTCAAAAGATAAACTTAAGTGAATTATCACATGTAATTTCTTACGTGAAGATTCTGTAAAAATCGATCAGGACCACCGCTCTATGCAGGGTAGCGGTTTTAGGACCGTCACCTTAGTCAGGGAGGTGGTTTGCGAACTGCCGCCCAAGCAGGGCGGCGGTCCTAGTACTGAAGGCCAAAACAAGAACATGACAAAAGGGGAAAAGGGAAAAATGCAAGGAAAATATAAGTAAGGCTATATAGGCCACAAATATATACTGCAAATGGGTTTTTAGAGGTTGAATACCTTTTCGAAAGGATTTTGAATCATCACTGGGGACCTTTATAACTGTTTTCCTGCCAATGTAGCACATGCAATCTTGGGTGCATACATATTGCCCCCTCGAAGAAGCATCTTAGCCATGAAAGAAGGAAAAAACATAAAGTATGAGTATGGTGTTCCCGAAATGGTGAGTTAGAGGCTATACTTGACATGCCCTTGTGTCGATATATCGTCACCCAAGCTCTCGCTACCTATAAGAGAAAAATAAGACTCAAGTGTAGATAGATAAAATATCGAAAAATAAACACTAAACTAAAATGACAAGAGGACTTACCATTTGCATGGGGATGTAGAAACATACCTACACTAATGCTCCATCCCTGTGAACACATATACTCAAGATAAGGTTAGAAAGACCATATATATATATATATATATATATATCATTTTCTAATTCATTTGTGCATTGTTGATTTGGATTGTTTGATTGATTTAGAGCTCTGGATTTACGGTGACCTTTTTCGTCGAGAATACAATCAATACGTTCATGTCGAGATCGTGATCATGCCTCCACATGTGAGAGATTGACCAGCATGCTCCTAGGTTAGTTATTTCCTTCTTTTTCTTTTTGTACCCTAAAAGTTTAAATTTTGAAAACTTCACCTAGGGGGAAGATTTTCAAAATAATTTGTCTTGAATAAGTCTTTAGGGGGGCGCCCATAGGTCATGCTTTTACGCTATCAAAAATGGTCAATTTTATCATTTTTGGTCTTCCTTAGGGTTCACAACATGTTTTGAAATTCATTTCAGGACCACCGCCCAAAGCAGGGCAGCATTCACATGACCGCCGCCCAACTCAGGGTGGCGGTCTGTGAACTGCCGCCCTACACTGGGTAGTGGTTCTAGACAAAACATCAAAACATGCTCAAAACTTGACCTTTTTTGGATTTTTGAGAGTTTACTATGTTTTTGATGAGCTTATTATGTGGCATGCTTTACTAACTTGCTATTTTCTCATGTTTTGGTGGATGCAAAAAAAGGTGGAGTACATACGCTGGAGCAAAGAGAGTGTGTGTGATTGGATCCCTGAGATTTTAGATCAGTTGACCCAGGTTGAGATGGATCTTCTACATCAGGTAGGCATCTGGTAGATAACATGGGTACCCCATGTTGCTCCTGCCATTCATATTTTATGTGACTTATTTTCTTACTGGGATGCAGACCAAAACACTTTCCAGTTCCCAGGTGTTAGGGGGGAGTGGACCATCACTTTGGAGGATGTCTATCACATTCTTGGTCTCCCAGTACTTGGTAAGAAACTGACATTGGATATAATGGGGTCCAGATCCGTGATGAGATAGTAGGATGCATACATGGGAGATGTTATTGTCTCTTCTACCTCAAAGAAGGGAATAAAGGTTTGGTGTATTACTATTACTCCCATTCCTACCCTCCGGAAAGCCATCATGGGTATTCTATCCTTGAGACTGATCAGGGACAAGGGGGGAGATACACTTTTGTATTGATGGGGCCCTATCATTGCGAAAAATGAGGCTTATGGCTGTAGGTATGCCTGAGGAGCAGATATCCTAGGGACCACATACCATGATTTATACAGAGTCATGAGATTATATGGACAGTCGTTAAGCCACCCCACTCTAGTTATGAGTTAGGTTTACGAGCATTTCATCCCGTATGGTAGGGGGTGGAGGTATCAGATCCAGGGGTTTTCCAGGAAGGTAGATGGACAGGCATGTTAGTGCTCTGGACTCCACATAGGTCGGTGGCCTCTCTAACTATGGATGACATGACCCCCACACCCTATCAAGATATGGTAGGGATATCAGGTGAGGAGACTGTGACGATGGTAGCTTGTTCTTCCACGAGAAAGCTAGTTGATAGGGCCGAGAGACTTGAGATTCATCCCTTTGACCAAGTACCTCAGCAGTTCGATCTTCCATACCCTGTCATGCTTCCTCCAGTGACACCTATTTACAGGACTATCCAGGAGGCATGAAGAGGTTCTAGAGAATATCTTGGTTAGACAGTTGTTACTCTTGGTGTTCCTATTGTAGTTAGGCACATAGTTCAAGCTCGAAGAGTAGCTGGTTCTCCTCAAGCACCTTTACTTCAGATTAGGGTGGCTCCTACTCACAATGGGGAGGAGGATGAGCTGATTGACTTGGACTCCAATTCTAAGTAGGAGGTGCGAGACAACATAGAGGGGGATTCGGGTGGAGAGGAGGATGAGGGGGTAGGACCTTCGGAGGGAGATGACAGTGATCTTGAGTGGCATGAAACCTAGGAGATCCTCATAACAACGCATGAGGAGGAGAGCATGGAGAGAGAGACTCTAGTCTCAGAGGAGATCCTTGGAGGAGATGATGAGTCCATGATGGAAAAACACAATGCCTTTAGATTCGGGGAGGCTCCACAATAGCCACTGATCCCACATGGATTCCCAAAGACCCGAGTATGTTCAATACCCATCTCTCTATTTTTGCTCATTTATTTTCATAGGCTTAGTTTAGTATTCTCTTCTGACTTGCGTTTTGTGATTTTCTCTTTGCTCACTATCTTTTTTTTTTCCTTTTGTAGCATCCATACATGAGTGGTGAGAGATCATTTGGTGGGTATGTGTGGACACCCTGTTGATCCCCTTGGGGAAGACTCAGACCAAGTTGGCTGCTGATTCAGGGCATCCCTTAGCCGTTAGCTGTCATTTCGATATATTTTCTTCTTTTTGGAAGATCGTGGAGATGGTGACCTCCCTTCATGCCATAGTAGCTAGGTACAAGACCGCCAAGTTCCTGATGAGACAAATCCATTCTCATAGCAAGGCTACAAGAAGTGGGTGCCACCATGAGCACTCACACCATTTAGTCCATTTTGAGCATCGTCACAGTCACAACAACAACCCTAGGTGCAACCACGCACCATCTGAGAGATCCCATAGGGATTGATAGGTTGCTGAGCCTTTATTGCTTTGATATTGTTTTCTGACATTATATAATTTTTGTTGTGTGTTTTAGGCTCGTTATGAGTGTTTTTTACCATTCCTAGCACATGATGACATTGTATACAAACTTGATCCATTATGATATACAGACTCTATTTTTGGTTTGACATTCTACTACATCTGAGTTGACTCTCTTTGGATTATCTCTCATATGTAATCTAGATGTTTAGAATTTCTGCTATCCTATGCTTTTTAGAATGTATGCAATGGGTGTGAAATGATAACAGAATGATTTATTTTTTGTATTTCTTGATGCTGATATATGATGATGCAAACACAATGTGATCTTAAAACTTAGATTCTTTTGCATTTTTTGGTACTTCATATTTGTCTTGAAAAAATGTGATGACATAATGATATGATGAATAGATATGCTTGCCGCACTCCTAACCCCACACAACTAGTAAGATGCGAGGGTACAACACTGAGAGCTAGGAAGGGCACAAGCCATGAAATTTGTTGAATGGTAGTGATGAGCCGAAGATAGCGGTTTGACAGAGCCAAATTAGGACGCTACAACCTTACGCCACTAATGTTACCTCATAGTTTAGAATGTGAACTGCTTTGTATTTTATCTATACTTGGATCCGTAGATGGCCACTTGGTTGACAAAATCTGGTTTTAAGGTTTTGAATTCTTCTTGGAGTTTTGAACATCTAATCCACTTTTCTTTGACTTAAGATTTCCTAGTAATTGGTCTAATTGTTTATGACTTTCAGGTTTTTCAAAAAGACCCCCTATACCTTGCCCCATACTACCAGTAGGAAGTATGGGCTCATCACCATGGACAAATCATAGGTGAGTAAATGCATTTCCTTCCTTTCCCAACCCTACATCACTAGTAAGAGACTAGGGAAAAGAAATGTGTAAAATAAAAAATTTTGTTGATTTGTAGTTGACTTAATTATTTGGGAAAAATCTTTAGAGTGTTCTTATTTACAAGGAGATGTATGTGGGATAGATGTGACACCATGAAGCTTCTAGAATAGACCATGAACAAAAGATACCTATCCTAAGAAGAAACCAAAAGTAGAACCAAGTATGTAGGCCTTGGGATGGTTACTATCAAAACTTCGTCTTATCCTGTTGGAACTGATGAAATGATATAGAAATAGTTTATGATATAATGAAGATTTGAAGAGACATGATTTGAATGTTTTTCCAATATTTTCAAAAGTTGTTGGGGATTACTAAAAGGATTAGCTCCTTGATCACACTTTTTTTTTACAAAATGAACGGACAAATGAAAATGCAATGCAGATGTAATAATGTACTTATGAGAATGCTAATGGATCATGCATAGTATCTCTTTAGGTGAAGGGAGTTCCCAGATTCACTAAAATCCTCACCTTATAGAGTACACAAATGGAATGTGCCATTTTTATAATCTTCCACCACTTGATATGGACCCATCAAACTAGGTCTAAACTTTCTTCCCTTATCGGACTTCTTGTCAATTCAGCTATTGATCCTTAACACCAAATCTCCTTCGTAGATATCATGTTAATATACCTTTTTATTGTATTTCCAAGCCATACGGTCAGGGTATACACTACGTTGTTTCTCAACATTCAATCTAACTTCATTGAGGATTTCTAATTGGGAGAGATGAGCTTCTCGATAACCCTCTTCTCCTAGGATACCATGTAACTAAATGTGGAGGCTGGGTAGTTCGACCTCTAATGGTAGAACTGCCTCAGCACAGAACACTAAAGAAAATGGGGTCTCTCTTATTGGTGTTCTAATTGAAATTCAGTAGGCCCACAAGGCCGGATAAAGCTTCAGATGCCAATCTCATTTATTCTCCTTAAAAAAATTTAGAAGAATGGACTTTAAAGTCTTATTGATAGCCTCGGCTTGTCCATTATCCTGAGGGTAATAGAGAGAAGCTGTGTGATGACTTATTTTTAACTTTGCACACAAATCACGCACCTCGTCATTTTTGAAAGAGGTGCCATTATCAGAAATAATGACCAGTGGCACCTTGTACCTACAAATGATCTGGTTCAAGATGAACTTAGTGATTACAGAGCCAGGGATAGTGGTAAGGGGCATGGCCTCTACCCACTTGGTAAAGTACTCCTTGGCTATAATTATGAAATTATGGCCATCCGTTGATGAGGGAGAGAATTTCTCTATCAGATCTAGGCCCCACATGGAGAAGGGCCATGGAGTTGTGATCAGTTGTAAAGCTTGTGCTGGTATATGGATTTCCTAGGAAAACTCTTGAAACTTGTTGCATCGCACACAAACTCTACTCCATCATGTTTGAGGGTGGTCCAGAAATAGACCATCCGATGTATCTTTCGGGTAGTAGTGTGGTCGCCGAAGTGACCACCACATACCCTGTTATGTTGCTCATAAAGAATCTTTTCAGACTCTTCAAAATCAACACATCTCAATAGCATTCTGTCAAAGGCTCTGTGATAAGGAACTTGTTCAAGGATGACCTACTTGGCAGTAACTATGCGTAACTACCTTCTTTGTTGTGACGTTGCCCCTTCTAGGTACTTGTGGTCCATGATTAAATTGATGATGTCAGTGTACCAAGGACATACAGAGATAGGGGGCCTAGTTTCAATGAAATATACGCACTCTTCGGGAAAGTCAAAATCTACCAAATCACCCCCACCTAAAGAATTATCATCCCACCAATCTGTGATGATTAGACCCTTAACTAATTTGTTATTTACAAACGTTAGCTTGAACTTACCCATTAATTTAATGAAATGCCCAGCCTTTTTAGAGAAGGATCCTTGCATGAGGAATGTCTGTAAGTGGTTTGGCTTACAGATGACCCTTGTCTCTTGATTAATCATGTAATTTCTTAAGCACTTGGTTACGAAAACTGTGGCAAGGCATTCCTTTTCTACCTACATGTAGCACATCTCATAATTGAGTAACATTCGACTGATAAAACAAATAGAATGTTCTCATTTTTCATCATCCTCGTGAGCCAATATATAGGCCAGTGAAACATCTGTAGCCTACAAATATAAATGTTTCACGTAGAATGTTTTCATTCTTAGAATAGATTTGCTTCTATCTTTTCATTCTCTTGAGAAATAGATAAGGGTTAGGGCTAGAAAGAATACCTGTTGAGTGTTGGGAGGGTGTGCGCATACCGTAGAGAGAGATTAGATCGATTGCGAAGAACTCCTTTTTATCTAGGAAGGACTACCTGTGAATAAGAATGCAAGACCACCAAATTATAGTTAGACAACAAATGAGGGAACTACCTTGGGCCTAGGAAATATTAGACTTCCTTTTGAAGGTGGTCAGTTCCCCTTTAAATACAAATTAACACAAATGATAACAAAGAAGTTATTGTGAAATTATGATTTAGTTACCTCGTTAAAAAGAAATAGAGGAAAGGCTGGTTTTGGTTTGAGTCACAGTGACCGATGCCAGTCACTGTATAACCGACTGCGGTTATAACGCCGGCAACCGGTACCGGTAGGGGTAGTGATTTAGGGGCTTTCAATGAAGGTTGGCTGTAAGGCGGTTATGGTGCTTATAAGGTTGGTAAATGATCAGGGGTAGGCAATAAGGTGATGGAGAAGACTCAGAGAGTGTGGGAGCTGTTCTTGGGGCAATGCAAGGGTAGAGGAATGAAAGTTAGATGTAGGGTGCTATCGGGTAGTAGATCTAGGAGTGAGCTTATAATGACTATGAATCAGAAGTTCAAGAAATGGTATTTAAAAATGTACAAGACACTACTTACTAGTTCTTGATGAAGGTACAGCTCCAAGGACTGTGATGATGAAGACAAGGCTCAGGTTGGATGATCCGACAATCAAAAGTGAGCTTATCTTCTCTCCTAATGCTTGGATGAGTTTCGTTGTGCTCTGGTTACTTAGTTGCAGTCTTGGGCTCGATGTCCTTCTCTGTAAACTCTTCTCTTTCCTTCACTTGTCTTTGTCTTACCAAGTGAATTCTGGATCTTTCAAATGAATTCCGATCCCTTGCTTTTGGTTGGGGAAGGTCATTTATAGGGAACCGATGGCAGTTACGTAACCGACGGCGGTCGAGTAGGAACCGATGTCGGTTAAGTCAAAGTGGGCTATTTTTAGTAAAATAGCCAACTTTCCCTCCTTTTCTCCTGAGGGATTAGTTGTGGGCTTGGTCAAGTCATTATTAAGTTGGTTTTGGTGCGGGTGAGGACCAATTAGTCATGGGTGTGGATGTAGACCAAGTTATAGGTCTTAATTAGGTTAGTTTAGGGTTAGGGCTAGGTCATGATGAGGTGGCAAAATGAGGTGGAAGGTTTGGAGATGTGGATTTATTAATTATACAGGTAATTAATAAATAATTGTGTAAGGTTTAGGTGGTGAGGTTAGGTTACGAAATGAGATGCGGGGCACAGGGTGTCGTAAGACACAAATTTGGTGTCTACAATAAGATCAAAGGGCGATCTGACCTAGGTGGCATTAGCGTGGGAGGGGATAACAAAAATTTCTTAACGGCCTTGAAGGCCTCATCACATTCTTCCATCCAATCCAGGCTATAATCTTTCTTTAACAAATTTTTGATTAGATGAACGAAAAAGGTCAAGTTAGGGATGAACCTTCAGATTGCACCAAGTTTCCCAAGAAAATATCTAATACCAGACTCATCCGATGGTGGAATTATTTCTAACACATCTCGGATTTTGTCCAGGTCAACATAAATTCCTCGTGAAGATATAATGTAACACAGGAGCTTTCTTCCTGTTACACTGAATACACATTTCTCTAGATTCAATGTGACTCCATACTCAATCAAGTGTGAGAGAATGATACGAAGCACCTCTGGGTGATCGCAGTGACTTACTTGGCCTTGGTCAGTAGGTCATCCATGTAGGATTCCACAATCTTATGAATAAGATCATGGAATATGTAGGTCATTTCTTGTTGATATGTAGCACAAGCATTCTTAATACCAAATGGCATGATGACATAACAATAAGTTCCCCAAGGAGTTAATAACATAGTTTTAGCTTGATCCTCGACAAAGATTTTGATTTGATTGTATCCTGAAAACCCATCCATGAGGGACAACAACTCAAATCCAACTATTACATCAATGATAACATTAATGGATGGTAGCAGGAAATCATCCTTGGGACAAGCCTTGTTGATGTCTCGGAAGTCTATGAAAATATGGATCTTTCCATTTTTTTGAGAATGGGGACAATGGTAGATACCCATTGTGAATAATCAACTGACTTGATAAATCCTACTTGGATAAGCTTCGTTACTTCTTCTTTTACCATAAGGGCTACCTTTGGCTTCATAGGTATTGGTTTCTGCTTAATTGATTTGGTGTTAGGCTTAGTAACAAGATTTTGAACTACGATGTGTGGTGCAATTCCCATCATTTCCTTATAACTAAATGTGAAGGCTTTCCAATGTTCCTTAAGGACTTGGGTATGAATTTCTACTTCCTCTAGAGTTAAAGAGGACCCTAGCTTGTAAGATTTTTAGTTCCTTCCTCCATTTTGATGTTTATATCAATCAGTTCCCTCAATTAAGGAGGCATTACCCTCCTCAAAATTAGGTGGGGCTAGGCAGAAAATCCAATGTCTCCTTCCTCTTCTACCTCATAAATTTCAAGATCTCTTCCAGGAGATGACTCAATCATTGGATTCCCAAAATAAGAGGAGGAATGCACAGAATTAAGGAAAATTCTACCTCTTGACAAGTAAGATGCAATTCCACTAAAGCGTTTAAATAAGCTAAGGTTGACTCATCCCCATCGACAGGGTCTAAAGATTAAAACTAGCCCTCAACTTCCACGTATGTCAACATTGACACCACTAGTGCTTTGCGAATCAAGGATTCAGCATAGAGTGAAACCGTGAAGTTGGTGTCCTCTAAATCATTACTTGGGGTGAAGTGTGAGGTAGAAGTCGCTATAGAGTCTGCCAAAAGGTTCTGTTCACGTGGAACTACCTCAATTGATATGAAATCAAACCCCTTAGTTAGGTCCAACACAGTAGTTTTATAGAGCTGTAAGTGTTCAGCCCTAGTCTCGTATACCTCAGATACCTGATTTGCGACTAGCTGTGAATCACCCAACACCCTAATATTGAGGATGCCCATTCTCTTGGCTATAATGAGACCTAATAGAAGAGCTTCATACTCAGCCCCATTGTTTGTGCATTCAAAATTCAATTTGAAAGAAAAAGGTAAAACCCTTCCTTCAGGCGAGGTAAGGATTGCACCTACCCTGAGCACCAAAGTGACACTTGGCCCCATCAAAGTGGAGCGTCTGGAAATCACTTAGAAAGATAGATGTTGAGTCATCCTTTGTAAGTTCTTATTTTAATTTTGGTTACATCTACCATGCAAACCTCATCTATTGGAAGGGAACTAGGTCCCAAAGCATGTCCCATAGCAAATGGAATCGAAGGGGAAGAAGGATAGGAAAATCCTTTTCTAATAGTTCAACAATATTTGTTGTAGTTCCTAGTGAAACTCATCTCTACAACAACACTTTCATCCTTGACAAGCTGAATACCCTCGATCAAACCTATAACCTCTAATTCCATCGTGAGAACCAACTTTTCTTCTGGTAACATGCTTACAAATTTGTTTAATTGGTTGGTGGGAAGCTTGAATATAGAGTGGACCCCTAGCCTTTTCTTTAAGTTGGCCAGGTGTATGTCAAAGGGCTTTGGATCACCCTGAGTGAACAAAGACTTTCCCTAAATGTAGGAATATGACTTCTTGTAACAAGGTGGATGGGATTGCTTTCATGCGGTGTATCCAAGGGTAACCAAGAATCATATTATAGTTGGTTTCCCGATCTATAATATAAAACTCAGTAAGCACTATCTTGGGTCCAAGAGTGACTAGTAATACTATGGTCTCGATCAAGGTTGCCTTAAGACTATCATAGCCTCTTAATGTGTTTCACATCGAGGAGAAATTAGTCTCCCCATATCCTAACTTATAAAGAAAAGAGAAGGGGATGATGTTAACTTCTTCCCGATCGTCAATCATTGCATGCTTCACGTAGTTATTGTAGATCCAAACTTGCAAAAATAGGGCTAGATCACCTCTACGAGCTATTTCGGCATACGTAGGCATCTTGCTTACATCAAATACAAACCCAATATCCCTTTTGGGCTGCCTTGGAGGGAAAACATCAAAGTCTATATGGTTTATCTACGCCTCTGGTGGTGGGGTAACATTAGCCAAATGGCCAAGACCGAGCACTTCCAAGAGAGCGACTTGATGAGTGGGAGAATTCTTTAGTAGATCTAAGAAGGAAATGTGTGAAAAGGTCTTGGTTAGATCACTGATCAAGTCATAAGCCCCTACTGGCTTGCTTAGCGTGTCATGAGCATTATTCGAGACAACTAGGTAAATTGGGATCAACTGCGATGAATAATCCTTGGTTCTTGTTGCAGCATTAATCTAGAGTTCAGCATCCAACTCAACCAAACCTATGATCTTCATTTGCTAGAGACCATCCAAAGGAGGTGCCACCTGTGGGTTTGATGAAGTTGAGGCTTCATGATCATGAGTCCCTATTACAATTCCTTTATTTGAACCATTAGGATCTAGTCTTCCATCCTTCAGACATGTGGGGAGAGGATCATTGAAGATTCCCAATGGTGTGTTCTATGGAGACACTGGTCCCATATAGGTGTTTTGATTAGGTGTAGTTGGGTTGGACAGAAACATGTCAACAAACAACTGTCTTTGGTCTTCTGGAAAATGTTGCAAAAACTTATTACAATCGCAGAAAGTTCTTGCATCATGCCCATGGACCCTATGGAAACCACAATACAAGTTAGGATCATAATCCCGAGGCCTTTGGTTGGTTCCTTGTTGTGGTCCAAAACCACAGTTATTGTTTGGTTGTTGACTGTTATAGTTAACACTTTGGAACCCTTACCCCTGGTTCTAGAATTGGTTGGGGTATTGACTAGGGCTTGGGGTCAGCATTTGTCTTTTTGGCTGAGGTTGTTGCTGTTGTTGGGGATGATTAAAATCCACAGTGTTTACTGAGGGTGAGAAATTGTTGCTCCTCTAATTGTTTCCATTGTTATTCCCATTGTTGTTGTTATTCTTTGTACCTGTACCGATGGGATTAACAACATTAGGATATTTTGGGCTGGTCAGTTACACCATTGGTCATGACTCCATGATTCTTGTTAAGGATATTTGGTCCTTGATTGTTATTTGTATTGTTGGAGCAGCCGGGAGTGTTTTGAGAAGGGATAACTAACTTCCCATTTTCTCTGTAGGTCTAACGACCACTGTCTATGGCCGCTTGGTTGATTCGAAGAGAACCCTCTAGCACCTCTTCATAGCTCCTTCATGGGAACTTTTGAACCTCTTCCTTTGTCTCTCTATTGAGGGAGTGGAGGAATAAATCACAAAGTTCTGTTTGGTCCATGTTTGGAGCACTTGCGAAAGAGTAGAGAACATGTCACCACCTCTGAATGAAGTGAGCTGCAGACTTGTTATGTTCTTGTTTGATATGAAGAAATTATCTGATTCCTATTCACAAAATCTTGTTCATATCAAAGGCTTTGATAAATTCTGACACTAGTTACTTGAACGAGTGTATCGAAGCCTCTAGTATCCTATAATACCAGTCAAGAGAAATACCATCAAGTGTCTTAGGAATAATCTTTGCAACAAATGAATCCTATGGGAGAAGCTCTCAAATGGCCATTACATAAGCTTCGATGTGGGCATTTGGATCACCCTCCCCCTTAAACTTTGGGAGATCAGGAAAGGGTCTTGGGATCATGACTACCCGAATGGAGAAATATAGGGGTTCTTTGAGATATTCAAAATAAGTCCCCATTGCATATGTTTCCACCATTGAAGACCCTTGTTAGGGAGGTACAGGCTGTGTTGGCTACTAAAATGGGATAACATAAATATTTGGTATGGTGTATGACATCCCTTGCATTTGTCCATATGGACCTGGGTAGGTGTACATGTCCCCCTGTGGAGATTTGGAATACATGTGTATATATGGGGGTTGACTTCCTTGATATGGAGCTGAAGGCGTGAAGCCAAGGAACATCACATTTCTGGCTGCTATAGTGTTTGAGAGCACACTTCCAGCCGATGCCTGTTGTAGATGACCATATGTGGCTTGAGGAGGCATACCCAAGGTACCCATCCCAGTTAACAAGTCTACATGGTTCAGAATATTCATGTAGACTGGCAGGTTCTGGGCAGTCAGTATTTGCCCATGGTTTTGTGTGTAAGAAGGATCCCACACTTTCCCTACGTATGAATTCTATGTATTCTAGGTAAGCTCTAACTCCTTGACCTTATCAACCAAAGCTGAAATGACATCGCCCATTGATGGGGCGGTGCCCTACTTAGATTCCTTTGGTTGAACCCTTGAAGGTTATTGAGGAATATGGTGTCCCACTATGAATTGTTCATGATGTTGCCACCCCTCATTAGTTGTATTGTCATTTGGTGACGAGGTAGCATTATTGTTTTAAAGTGGGACACTACCTTGCCCTTGCAACCTATCAAAATATTGGTTCATTTGTTGGAATTTCTGCTCACTCCTAGCATATCATGCTAGATACTCCTCATCAAGATGGGGGAGTGGATCGGATTACACGGTGATGGGCTGTCAAAACAATACCTGAGGAGATGAACTAGCTTCTCTAGTAAATGTCATGTTATTTGAACTTGATTGTTCAAGGGGGTAAGTCTGAGTGATCTGATCTAGTTCTTCGATGTGCACAGAAGAACCAACATTGGTTCCCTGAAGTAGAGGGTTTTGAGTGGATGAGCGGTTGTCTGCCCACATTGAAAGTGAAGGTGACTATTGTGGTATGTTTGAGTGGTGCTGGTACAAGTTGAAACCTGGGATGGGTCAATCTTACTCATAATATCCTGACATATTCAGGGGGTATAAGAATACCCATAGAATAAAGGATGGAAAAAATTAGAAAAATTTAGAGACTAGCTCTTCAAGTTGTGTTCACCAATTTGGATGACAGAAAATCAACACGTGACCTTCTATGCACCTGACCTCCTGAGGTCCTACCGAGACAGCCAGTGTGGAATTTAAAATGGGAGTGAAAATGATGGTGATGACCAAGCTAATTGGGCAACCTTATGTCTTTAACATGCAATAATGGAATCAGTGAATCTAAAGCAAAGAATGCTCTCCTAACCTGAAGGGGTGTAATGGCAGGGTTTGATATGATAGCTACTCGGAGACTCTAATCGATGTCTATATTAGCTGAGATTCTGTTGGCGGGTTGTGGAATACGTGGAAAGTATCTTGTAGGTGCCTTATATGGGTTTCTAGACAAGGTCATAGAAATTGAGACAAGAGACCTAGCGGAGCTGTAGAGACTAAGGGCGATTCTTTGGTCTCGTCTAGAAAGTCTTAGCCTGATCGACTGCTATGTTCAACAATGAAAGCTATGTGATAATATCTGGTGGAAGCGGTGAGGATATGAATACTTGCATGTATAGGCTAGTGTCGATATCTAACTGACTAGTAGGTCCGTTGGGTTGCGGAAGTTGTGGGTCATAACTAAAGACTCGTTGAGGCTGAGTCCCTGGAATGGTCATACATGCAGTCAAATCCTATTCCCAGGATCACTCCAAAATTCATAGGCCTTGTTAGCTGCTGTGTTTAAAGTCTCTAATTGTCTTATTTTCTCTGTATATGTGGCGGGTGTGTGTAAGATTGTTAAGCAAAAACTTGTGTCAATGTCAGTTACTAACTCTGGCCCATTGGGTTGTGGGACTAGAGGATCACAACCATAGGTCTTTTCCTACTGCGGACCGTTAATGGTCATACAAGATGAATTTGATTCATTTTCGGTGAATAAACTATCTATCAAATGAAATATAAACTATATTTTTGGTGTTTTCTCAATGTATAAGAACAAAACAATAAAACAAGCTAATCTATGGAAATAAATATTTTTGTGCTTTTCTAACTTTTCAGACAATGCATCTAATCTAACCAACAATTTAAAGAAAACAAATAGCTGGCTGGATGTAGCTAGCTATCTATGTAGATGTGTGAATCTAAATCTAAGATCTACTCTAATTCAAATAAAATATCTCCAACTCTACCTCAAAAGTGAAGAATAAATCATGACTCTAACAGAGCTATCATTCACCCACTATTTCCCTAGAAATATTGAAGAGAAAACTTCCTATTGACTTGATCTACTTGTAACTATCTGATTAATTGAAATGAATTGTTTCTCTACTCTATTTTATATGTAATTTGACAAAACAAAGCAAACAAATACACAACTCCAACCTGGAAGAGCAAGAGCTTTGGCAAATCCAGAAGTATGAGTATTTGTCCCCTCAATTCTTTCCTTTCTTTCTCTGAGCGTTCATGTGAGTCCAAGGATGGGAATGCAAAGAAGAACAACAAGATGATGGTGCTTGAGCGATGGTAGTTTGGAAGAAATCTGAGCATAATGCATGTAGAAGAAAGATAACACAAGAGATCTGAACTTGGCTATGCAATTCCTAACAAGATTATTGCAGCACAACAATGCAAGATACACAAAATTCTCAGGCCTTTTTCTTAAATACAAGCATGGAATATATAGGAATGGAGGCTAGAAGGTTACTTCATGCACAAGGAATTGAAGAGGCAGTTCCACTCATTAAATCTATTTAAAAATAGAAGGAACTAGGAGAACCAAGCAAACGAAGCTATTTTTAGCAAATTTGACTCATAGATGTGTTCAAAAGATAAACTTAAGTGAATCATTGCATGTAATTTATCGCATGAAGATTCTGGAAAAATCGATCAAGACCACTGCCCTATGCAGGCGGTGGTTTTAGGACTGCCGCCCCAGTCAGGGTGGCAGTTTGCGAACTGTCACCCAGGTAGGGCAGCGGTCCTGACACTGAACACTGAAACAAACACATGACGAAAGGGGAAAAGGGAAAAATGTAAGGAAAATATAAGTAAGGCTATCTAGGCCACAAATATATACTGAAAATGGGTTTTTGGAGCACGAACACCTTTTCAAAAGGATTTTGAATCATCACTGGGGACCTTTATAACCGTTTTCTCACCAATGTAGCACATGTAATTTTAGGTGCGTACAACAACATGCATGACTACTTCAAAAAGGTTGGTATGATATATAGTAGTCTTACCATATTAATTTGTTTGGTTAAATAAATATGACACTTAGGAATTTTTAAGGCATGCTTGAAATTATTTTTATTAAATCAATGATCAACTAGAGTTGTGTGCAAATATTTGTTATGTAATACACATGATATTTTGATAGTTAATGATAAATATATTTACACATTACAGAATTGTGGGTATACATATGTGAAGGTCTGATGATTTTTTCATTATATGTAGGTGGTCATTAAGGGGGTAATTTTTAGTACATTTCATAAAAAAAAAAGTTGGGGGTTTTTTTGTGCATCATCACCTACAATTGGTGTGTACTATGTTATATAATTTCTTCATCATCTGTAGGGTACCTACATATTTATTGGGTAGAGTTTGTATGTTAGAAATGGATGGTGAGGTAGATCATAACTATGCATTATGTGTTGAAATATTTGGAGTTTGTAGTGATATGTACATAGCATGCATGGAAGGAATGGAAAACAGTGTATGGTTTAGTGGATTCACTTACATGAGTTGTGTAGGGGGAGGGAAAGTGTTGGATAAGTGTCTCTTCATGTATCTGAGCTTGGGCATGTCCATCTTCCTATAGTCATTTTTTACTGGTCGAAGGAGAATGCTGAAGAAATTCATATGTCTTCAAGGGAATGTACATGTGATAGGGTTGTAAAAGTTATGAATTTTTGTTCAGTATGCCCTATATCAATGGTTGCCTTGCTCGAGGGTGAGCCCCTGAGACTTGTGAATTGTTAGTGCCCACACCATTTTCATGGGGAACCTGACAATGGGTGCCTCTTGTGATTGGTGGAACTGGAAGATGTTTTGGGTTGGTTGTGTCCCATTGATGGTTTTGTGTAATTTTTGAATTCGACAACTACATACAATGGAAAATTTGGGGGTCTATAGCCTAAGGTCATATACATTATAGTAATGACCTGAGCCCCGAGTTTCATTTACAAGGCCAACTGAGTACCCATAAATTTACAGCTCAGTATTGCTTCTTCACCCTCACAAAGGATCAGTGTACTTTCAAATTGCATATTGTTTATTTTTGTCTGATTTAGCATATCGGTTTTTTTCTGATTTACTCAATGCAATTAATAGGTTGAGCACCCACATCATGTGTTTATTGTGTAGAGTGTTTAATCCATTGGTAGCATATAAATGGCTTGCACCTTTGAATAACTCTACTTTATAGGGGAGATGCATGTTAGAGTCCTAGACATCACAAGGTTCCAATCTTCTTTTGTGGCAATTACATTTATAATATTGAGTAGCAGGTTTCTAAAAATGAGCTGAGTATTGCTAATTGTTTGTTGCCAGAAGTTAGTGGTTAACATGACTAGTGTTGTGAATTGTAACCATAACATGTGTTCATAAGTTTCTATAATGTACAAGAAAGTATCTTTAATCATGGATAGCTATGTTTGGTTACCAATGAGTATGACTAAATTTCCCCCAAACAGATTACACTTACAACTGGGGAATGCCTCTATTCTAGGAAATTACTTATATGGGATAGTAGCTTTGGCCCAAGGAAGCTCATCTCATCAATCATAATGTGTGCCAAGTTTCACATTTTTTCTTGGAAGGTAACAAGTATTGGGCTGCAGAGGGTTGTAACCTATGAGATGGGGATGTGAAGAGTGAAATGTATAGTGGTGGCAGTAATATTAAATGTTGTTATATCCATGGGAGATAAAATAAGGTGGTCTGTATATGAATTTGGAATCATGTGGAGTGTAGTTGTAATTTTTTGTATTAAGTATGATTTCCCTATGCTAGTTATGCCTTGGATTATCATGTATAGGAGTGCAAATTTGGGCTTTGTAGATGCATGTGTGATGATTGTTTGGAGTGCTCGACTCTATTGTTCTGATAAATTGTAGGCAGTTGTATTAGGGGGGGTCATGGTTTGAATTGTTGTATTGGTGATATGGTAGCCTCTATAAAAGTTATCCCTAATTCTTGTATTGTGTTTCCCATTTTTGTTTGTGGCCAACTATGAGTAAGATCAAAGTCACGCTTACCAAGTAGTTCTAAGTCATTGTTGTTCAGGGTCCCAATTAGGTGTAAGCGCGAGAATAGTTCACATTCCTCCATTTGTAGTAGTTCTATTTCCGACATGTTTGCTTCAGAGCTAGTTGTATCAGAGATGTAAGTCGTAGTAGGAATTTCATGTTCTATATGCCAAGGATGATATGTCGGTAGGAGTAGAGCCCGGTTATGGGTTAAGGTTTCTTTGCATATGCCTATGTTGTATAAAATATTACGAAAGGGTTTTCATAGCAAGACTTAATGAAACAAAATTCCTCATATGTTGTTGAGCCAATATTAGGGGTGATTGTAGTGTGGGGAAATACTCTAACAATTACTTTTTTTATTTATGTTTCCATTGATTTATTTTTGATCGTTTATCATATGACCATGATCTTGCAGATTCTATCAAGTTGTGTGGTTATAAGCATGCTGGTCTTTTCATGTATGCATCAATAAAGGTTGATAGTAACCCTCGTTGTGGCTAGCTTTGTAAAATCTTCTTGTAGATTTTTTACTTACAAAGAGAGTTATAAAGGTAGGACTACATACCGATAGGCATAGTTTCAGTAGCATGTGGCATGTTTCTTGTGCATCTATATCTCGGTCAGCAATTGTTTATGAAAGTAATTTGTTGTATGCAGTCTTTACCGTGCTCTTAACTACAGTGGTATCTACTATCCTTACTAACATGTGATGGCATGTTTTTTATTTTTGCTCTGCCTTAGCTACGTATTTAGCTATATATTTGAAAATTACATGGATGGAAAAAATTGGTTGGCAATCAATATTTTCTCGCCAAGTTGTTAGCATGGCCCCATTGTGTATATGTAGCCTATCATCATTACAAGCTAGAGTATACATCGATTCCCCATGTATGTTTTGGTACAATGTGGAGATGTTTTGAATAGGCGAAGGGCATTTGTACCTACATTGTAGTTGCAATCCTTTGTTGTGTAGGCATGTAGTTGTAGTGCACTTCATATGGTGTTGTACACGGTTAACCAATTCTTCATAATATGTGTCATGGTTAGCGGATATTATAGCTGGAAAATCCAGTAAACATGGATCATCAAGGCGTGACCGAGCCATATGATAAGTGGTTGTAAAGTTGAGCCTAGCGTTCCATGTTTTGACAAAGCTATCAAAGTAAGATTTGGTAGTGTCGATGTCTTTAGTGTTGCTCCAATCCAATGCTTCTATGTCGGGGCTATTATCTAGCCATATAAAACTGTGAATGTGATCAGAGCCTCTATGTTGCCATTCAAATCTAGAGAAGCACATTTTGTTAATACTTAAAAGGTGCAATATGGTGGTTTTTAGCAAAGAATATTGTAAGCTTGTTATGTTGGTAAAATTACATGTACCAGAAGTCCTTCGTGTGTAAGTATTTCTGTAGGATTTCTTCACGGAATATAGAGAACCAAGCGGCCATATACATGGTTGTCAAATGCAAGTACGTAATGATGTTATGGATTCTCCACGTGTATGTGCAGTGTTAGGTGATGTAGAAGGATGGTTATGCATGACTTTATGCAGATCAAGTCATTTAGTGTTAGCAACACTTAGGGTGAAGAATAATGTTGGGGAGCCTAGCTGAGTGATCATATCTTAAAGTTCATTTTTGCATTGTGCCCAATAAGATCATGTATCTCTCAGATTGACACCGAAGTGCATGAGTTGATTTACTATTTTCTCATTTGACACGTGTTCCAATAAAGTGTGTAGCTCCTGAACAGTTGTAGGTGAGTTGTTTTGAATGTTCTTCTTAGCAAATATAGATGAAAAAACATGACCTTTATGGCGCATCATAAGGTTCAGTAGGAAATAGAGGAACCGTGGGTGGCTTCTAAAGTGATTGTCATGGTACTAGATTAAGTGAAGGGCATATTCATGCATTTGGACTTCAGTGTTGCGCAGTTGGAAAAACATAGCCACACCAAATGGGAATAGAGTAGGAAAGGCCATAGAAAATAAGCCCTTTATTAAATATTCGTTAATGGGGTCAACACTTATTTGGGGCCAATCAACTAAGGTCTGGGTGGGGTGAGCTTTGTTTTGTAAGTATCTCTTAATCTCTTTAACAGTTGTGCAGGCAGATGGAACATACGCAATAAATGATGATGAGGTGAATGTGGGGGTCCTTATTACTACTGGTTTAGTTGTATCTTTTGTACAAGACGGTTGTAGCAAGATAAGGGATTGCTCATACATGAAAGGTAGTGTAGCGGAGATATCTGTAGAAATTGTGGGCAAGCTTATAAGGGTGGCCTCATCTATAATGGCATCCCTATATTATGGGTCATGTCTTATTTTTTATTAGATTTCATCACTGACATGCACCTGACTTACAAAGAATTCATATGATTTTCCTTCTGCTCCTATTCTCTTTAGTATCAAGATATGTAGGCCCTACGAATAGTGGGGCAAGTAGCACAAAATGGATGAAATGTCCTAGGGGAAGCTTATTGTATGTCCAATGTATATGTATTGGCCCCCATATGCATGGGTAAAGTGAAGAAGTTACGTAACTGTGTAAAAATGATTTCTTCTACCTATGTTAAAATGGCTAGTTCTGTAGGTTAGGGCTCGAGATCGATATTGTTCCACAAAGAGAATTGGTGGGTAATTTTCTCTTTAAAATACCTACTACACACAGTTCCTATATTTGTAGGCTTGATTTTCATCCATGGGTATGATTCATTTCATATCAAGAAGACGTCTTTAAAATTAAGGAATCTAGCTAATTGCAAAATATTTTCTGAATGGTAATTAAACTAATATGGTAACTATTAGGTTGGAGGGGCATATTTGTGTTAATGGGGATGCAAGTAGTTACTTATTATTATGACATGTTTCATTTATGTTGTATTTACACTTGATATATTTGTGTCTATGTCTTTCATTTAGTGCATCTTTTGTTTGAGCGTAGGCCAGTCAACAATGTGCATTGATCATAGTGGTGAAATAGCTCCAATATCTGTAGCATAGAAGACAGACAATGAAATAATTAGAAATAAATAGTATAAGGAATGTGAGTACAACATATGGGATGTAGGTCATGAGGCAATTATGCATGCATAACTATTTTGGGAACATGTAATAGTGGTATGTAAATGCTCATTGGTATATAAACATAGGTATAAATAAAGCAGGTTGTGGCATGAATTAAAAGTGGAGGAAAGACCAACTTGTTAGGTCTAGGGATGCATTATGCCTGATATTCAAGAGTGTATGTAGGTAGGGTCTAAATAGGAATAAGGAAGGACAATAAGTATATCAGGTGAGTACTTTTGGTTTCCTACGGTGGCCATGAAGTTGATGGTGGGAAAGTAGGGAATATTAGAAAACATTGGGTTGGAACAGGACGCTATGGGTACAAACCAAATTACCCAAGCCAATTTACCCCACTACCTAAGTTCCTAATACAATGCTAACATCATTCAAAAACTCAATAATATAGAAACAATTATTTGTAACCTAAGCCGCTTTATAATAAAGGATCTAAATATTAAATAGAAACTTTGATTGTTACAATAAATGACTTAGAAATAATATATAGTACACAAAAAAGTGGCTTGCAATATGTAATAGTTGTAAGTTGTATGCAAATGATAAACCTAAAGTTGTCATGTAAACAAGATCATTACAATCAACCAACAAATATAACGGTTTATATTTTTGTAATGAAGGATGTTTCGAATCATGTAAATATCTATTTAGGCCTACTTTTTTGAGGTGTAATTTGATACTTGTGTATTTTAAGAAGTAATTTTACCTTATTACTTTACAAATATTGTAATTTTAACTATTTCCTCTTTTCATTCCAATTAATTGAGTTGATATGACAATGATAATAGGGTTGGCTCACCTATGTATTGTATAGGTGTGTCATTTATAGGTTAATGGTAATTATTTTGTGTCTAACTAATTTGTATATGTTATTAAATTTGATAGTCAAAATAATATTGTGGTTTTCAAGTGTTAATCACCATTTTAAATAGTAAAATTAATGTGTCGGAAATTATTATTTTTTGTTTTGACGTATTATCAGGTGAACTTGATGTTTAAGTTATAGGTAGGATTGTATACTATTAATCTTCAATTTCACTTTTACTGATTAAGTAGTATTCTATACTAGAGGATATAGGAAAAAAAGGTAAGAAGTCAACCAATGAACTCTTTTCAACCATTAGTGATGATGCCATACCATGTAGTAGTGGAAAATCCACATAATGCCAAAATGAATAAATGTCAAGGATGATTTCTAGGTGGAAACAAAGATCATTCCATACCTTTAATAATCATAGTGTAAGTGATCTAAAATAGTGGCCACACACAAATAAAATGAGGATTGATTCCTCATTACTATTTTGTTTTAGTATTTTCATGTTTTCTAATGTGTTGTGTCAATAAACTTCTACTATGACATTTCAAAAAGAATCATATTTTGAAGAATATTTCCTTTTATAGAAGGATGACATTTCAAGGTAGAATTCATATGAATTATTTTCCAAATGGTTTGGGAGACCTAGGAATCTTAAAATATTTAGAATTCATAAATTCAAGGAATGGGATTCGAGAATGCTCCACAAATTTTTTCTTGGTAGCTACAACTTTATGAGGGTTATGAGACACGTTGATGGAATTATACCTAGTCTAAGTAGTAATTTTAGCTAGAATTTTTTTCTTTCAAATATGAATCTCTTCTCCCATGAACACACTAATAGGTAAATATTACGAATTATTAGTGTTCACACGTATGTACAGTGAGTAAAAATGTTAGAGGGTATGTAATACTAGTATAATCATATGTTGTGTGCAAGAGATTTGTGAGAATAATTCATGTAGATATTCTAGGTGTGATAATAATGGAAAGGCGAGAAATAAAATGTGAGATTTATATGAGGGATTTATGTGTTAGTTGTGTTAATGTCTCTCTCCTTATTAATATGATATTAGATAACTAATTATATTTCTCATGATTTACGAATTATCTATGAAGTAATGCGTGTAGATTTTTTTTGTGATTATTTTTCTTGAAATCTTAACAAAAAAATTAACCATTTTAAAGTGTTTGCTATACCACAATTATCTCTCCTCCCATTTTACCTCTTGATGAATTTTTATTTAACTTCATTGACCATCATTGATTTAGTCCCATATATATTCTCATTCAACCAACTGCATCGACCATGGTCAAAGCCATAGGTTTAGATGCATCGTAGCTTTAGGTTATATCATCATAAGTATCATCAACATTTTGATCATTTCTGTATGATATATTTTCATATTTCTCTTTTCTTCACTTGAAAATATTTCCTTAAAATATTCATAGGTTTAGGATCTTAATGGATCTTATAGTTGGAGTTCATCATTAGAGATTTGAGTTACTAAAAGAATCGCGAAGAGGATATGCAAAAACAAGGTTTGCCTTAATGTTTGGATTCCATAACTTTTGTCTAATTCGTGCTTGTGGCTATCCCTCTTGTGATCTATCACTGTAAACTCTCTTATGAAGTGTGACTGACCCTGAAGATAGTTAATGTACCAGTAATGTCTTCACAAAGGTAAATATCCTAAATTTTCTCTTTTTTTAATGTTTTTGTGATTGATTATGTTGATATATCTTGTAATAGACAATGATAGTCTAACATATATTTGGATATACCATTATCATTCTTGTATAATACATGTTTACCACCTAATAACATTACAACCCTTAGCTTATTTTATATTTTGCAAATTATAAATACTCTTATAAACTATAGGATTCTAGTAAGACATCATTCCCATAACTTAGACATAGGATGTGAAAACCTATTAATTTAGATTACTCTTTTCTAGATCCATGATTATTATGCCCATAGGATATTTGAATTATGTGTTGGTGTTATAACATTCTTCTACTTACATCATAATATAGATTATTGATTAGAGAATGAGAAGGAAAACCATGGTCATTAACTTAGCTAACATATAGACCTTTTGACTCATAATTGAAGATTACATATTGTCTAT
Organism: Taxus chinensis; assembly: GCA_019776745.2. Taxonomy (NCBI): domain Eukaryota; kingdom Viridiplantae; phylum Streptophyta; class Pinopsida; order Cupressales; family Taxaceae; genus Taxus; species Taxus chinensis. Next base: position 320,884,111 of record CM034147.1, on the reverse strand, counting down.
TATGATGCAATTTAAATCCTTCATAGGTTTTAAATGGTCTTGAAATGTGTGAAACGAAGAATGGGAACAATATATTGTCTTATAGTTGTTCATAATGAGGAAATATACATGAACTAATGTCAAATTGGTATTAATGTTATTCATAAAAAAATGGTATTAATGGAAAAATGGTCAAAAAAGTGCAAAAGTGTTGTTTCGAAGTGATTTTAACAAAATTTAGGATATTGTAGTATAAAACAATGTTATTCAATGATTGTGATAAATATTACTTTCAAAAATTTAAACACCCTAAATAATTATTTTATTTTCTCCAAATCATTTTATACTGTGTTAGTTTGTTATACTATCTTTTTGTTTATGATTAAATTATCTATATTACATTGAATTTTTATTGTTTAAACATTACAAACTCGATAAATTAAAATTGTATTTTATACGTAACCAATCATTAATTAATGTACATTCTACATACAAATAGAGTTACAATATAAATGTTAACATTCTTTTGAAGTAAAAAAATTATACAATTTTTATAAATAATAAAAATGTGGGAGGTTTTAAATTCAAATTTATAAAACATATGTTATATATGATGTAAAGTATATCACATGATTTCCTTGAAAGCTTATAGATAAATCCACTATTAAAAATATCACTTAGAATTAATAGTTTTACACAAAATAAAACATAATTTTTTTCATCATCTTAAAGTATTTCCATGATTTAATTTTACAATGAAAATAATTATGCTAAATAAAAAAAGTATACAAGTGATTATTATACATAATTGTTTTTTTTCTTATTTCCTTTTCTTGATGACCACTACTTTAGTTGTCCTATGATTCCTCCATTCATATATTTTTATTTCAAAATTTATATTTCTATTCACATTAAAAAAAATTCTAGCCTATTAGATATGACTTACTTGATATGTATCATTGGCCATTTCCCCTTTATTTTTTACCCCCTTTCAAATGTTTACAAAAATTATCTAATCAATTTGACCACATAATCATATTATTCTAAGTTACTTTGTTTCTAATGCAAATTTTATTTTTAAGAAAGTTTTAGATTATTTTAAAAGCTTCATATTATTCCATTTTTTCCCTATGCCCTTTAGCCTACTATGTATGATTGAACCTTTCCTATTATTTGAGTTCCCATTGGCCCTTTTATATTTGATTGAACCTTGTATTATGATTAGATTACACATAGCCCTCAGTTACTTGATTTACCCTTGTTTACGATTAATTACCCATTTGACCTTTATTTTGAATGACCATTGTCTTATTATTTTATTTCCCTTGGACCTTATTTACTTGATTTATCACTATTCTATGGTTGATTAGCCCTTTCCTCTTAACTGATTCCCCTTTCCCTTGTTTACTTAATTTACCCTTTTCCCTTGTCGTATGATTGATTTACCATTGACATTTTTTACTTGATTTATTATTTTCTTATATTTGATTTTCCCTTCCCCATTATTTTGTTTCCCCTTTCCTCATTCTTTTCTTGACTGACAAATGGATTTTACTAAAAATATAAAGACGGGGCCTATGGAATGCTCCATTTAGTAGTACATGTTTACATACAATGTTACATATCATGGAATATGTTTATTAACATATCCCTTCTCTATATACATTCTTATTATGGTTTAATTTAGTTAGGTGAAATATATATGAGTTATATATGAACATTGATACAAAGATTTTTTTAATTATTGACGCCTAGGGGGTACTTCTATAGATTTGAGGATTTCCTTCAATGGGATATTTTTATCCATTTCTCAATTACTATATTTCTATCCTAATTTATTTATCATATGGAGCTACATACATTGTTTATAAATGTCATTATCTTACTTATCTCATTTGGAGTTCTTATGGATACTTTACTAGGTTATACATGATGACATTAATTTATAATATGTGTATATATATATATATTTCTTTCCAAATGTATTTTCTTATGATAAATAACAATGAATGCTCCATTATTGTGATTTTTATGATTAGATTTATTTATCAATGTTTTTTCTATTGATTATCACATAGATTTATCCTTTTTTTTTCTTCATTTTCATATCGCATCATGTATGGTCATGTAGTGTCTAATTGAGTTAGATATTGTTAGGACATGTCCTATCAAGTCATGTTAGCTATGCTAAAAAATATAATTTTCCAATAAATGTCAACTTTGCACCATATTTCTTGTGTTCTTCTTAATCATGATGCATGTTACATGTTTTCCTTATGGATTCTTAATACACATATTATCATTTTTTTTATTGGAATATTATGCTTGTTATTATTTTATATCTATCATTGTACTTTCATGATCATTAATTATATGTTAATAACAACCATTTATTCACATTAATTGGTTTACCTATTACATGTGTGATTTTAAATGATTAATGATGGATGCAAAAGACAGTAAAATAATTCAATATGTTATTCACAATAATAGAGGAAAATTTATACAACAAATCAGGAAGTCGGTTAATAAATAAGGAATTTGGTTTAGTAATTGAAATCTTACATGGAGTAACAAAAAAAAACATCAACATGATTATATAATAAAATAATGTAATATTATTTCATACGATAATATTCCCCCACTCCCCTTATTACATTGTTTTTACAAATGTACCACCGAAACATCTCAAATTTCCCTTTGTCAAGAGACTTGGTGAGTATATATACTACCTAAGAATATGCTGGGAAGACTAAAGATAGATGTGGTGGTTCAATAATTATTCTCTAATGTAATGAAATTTGACCTCAATGTGCTTTGTGTGTTCATGGAAAACTAAATTCTTCACAAGCTTCAACACACCCTAATTGTCACAATGAATAATAGGTGGGTTCTCTTCAGGAATGTCCATATCAGCCGGAATGTGATGTAAACAAATCAATTTTCACACATCTCCTCGTGTGACACGATATTATTACCCATTGAAAGAGATAGTAACAAAAATTGGCTTCTTGTTAATCCATGAGATAGGTCCAAATACAAGATGAAAAATATATCCTATAGTTGATTTTTTGTCATCAATATATCCAACATAATCTAAGTCGGTATATACCTATAAAAAGAACTAACATTTCTTATGATATTCAAGACCATAATCAAATGTACCTCAGACATATCTCAAAACATGATTCACTATAACCCAATGAAATTTATTTGGGTCATGAATAAATCTTGAAAGATAGCTAACAACAAAGCATAAGGCTAGTATGGTATAGGTCAAGAAAATGAGACTCTCAACAAGCTACCTATAGTGAGTAGCATCTACTTGAGGTGAATTCTAGAATCGAGAGAGTTACAAACCATTCTCCATTAGAGTGGACACATGGTTACTGTTAGTGCAAGATCACAGCACCCCTGGATGTCGATCAGGCTTCTAGGTTGATCACTCTAGCATCTAGTGTGATTGCACAACATGGAAACCTCTCTCCAAGTGTGGGGACTTGTGAAAATAAGAGAGGAATCTCCAGATTAGAGGTTGGTTCCTCAAAATCCTTTGATTTAGATCTATATTTGCACTACTACAGAGGTTCAGGTCCTAATCCTACTCTAAATTGCAAGGAGACAGGGGTAGAAATGCAAAAAAATTGAAACTAAATAAAGATGGTGATGCACCAAAAGGAGTGGTGAATATTTTTTTCATGCAAATAGACACAAACCAAAGATTGCAACATAAAACATACACAGGCTGATAAGATATAATTTATGATCTGAAATGAAGCCAATAATACAAACAAAGGACTGAAACCCATTCACAGAGCTTGCATTATCATTTCCAATGTCAAAACCACTACATTACAACCTTAGAGAGGTAAAAAACCTGTTACAGTCTTTGAAGAGGTCTAATTCTTACAACAATCACTTGCTGGAGGTGAAAGAAGAAGATTGCTATGCCAAAAAAATGTTCCACGCTTTAGAAATGAGCCAAATCTGGCTTTTACATTGCATGGGTCGAGCCCAGGAGAGAGAAAATGTACAAAACATGGGAGCCCATTTCTCATTGACTATAAATGCATTAAAACAGCATGGGGGACCTTACAAACCCATACCCTGCCATTTTTGACCAAAATGGAGGAGAATGTGACCCATCCTGCATTAAATTTAGTCGCTGAAATGTCATTTCTGGCCATGGACGTGTCAGATCCGTTTCTTAACTTTATCTCTCTAGACTGAACCAAAACTCAAGATTGACACCAGAATCATGTAGAGAATTTTATAAGCTTTCCAATGATATAAAGAACATGCAAATCTGAGCTCTGGATCAAAAGATATGGTGATCTGAAGATTCTAGGGCACAAAACTGGCAAAAATGGGTTTTGAAATTTTTTCCCGCGCTCCGCCACCTAGACGACACGTGTCGGGCACTGATTGGATGAGAAATTCTCTCTCCTTCCCTTACCCGTGGGTTTTCCTTGAAAATTTTGACTTTTTGTAATTTTGGAAAATTTCCCATTTTTTCCCCGCGTCCCCGCCACTTGGGACACATGGCATGATCTGGTTGGAGGACAGGGGCATGGGGTCATCCTTCACCTTTTAGTTTTTGGCCAAAACTTTTGCCAAATTCTCCAAGTCCTCCCTGAGCTCCACACTTCCCTTCTCCTTAGGACATGTGTCCTCTTTTTATTGGCTTGGGCTAACGCTTCAAACCTTGCCCTTTGAAATTTTGGACATTTTCCCTTGTGACACGTGGCGTTTCCTAATTCGTCCATTGTCCTACCAGCTTTTCGTGTCCCTCGTGTCCCTTTGGCCCGGCTGTCCCAAACCGTCTGGGAAAATTTCCTCCGATCTGCCTGATTCAGGCTTCTCTGTTCCTCTTTCGGCCAGAGACACGTGGCGTTATTTGATTGGCTCTCGGCTCCTTCAACTTTCCGCGTCCCACGCGTCCCTTTGTCCCAACTATCCCAGTGCTAAAGTTCTCTATTTCGGCCAATCTGGGTGGTTCGTGTCCTTCCTGTCCTCAGGGACCAGATGTCCCAGACTGTTTCGCTCAGTAGTTAGTTGATTTTGCTTTTACCTTTGGCCGGTTCACCTTTCCACGTCCCGCGCATCCCCATGTCCCAACTGTCCTAGTGCTACATAGACCGCCTGGAGGCTTTTCAGCCGGTTCGCGCCCCGACGTCCCAACTGTCCCAAGGACCACCTGGACTAGGACTTAGCCAATTTTCATGATTTTTTCTAGCCCAAGCTTGTTTCTTGCAACTTTTTCACCTTTTTTTTTGGAACTTGCTCTTTTCTCCTTGGACAGGAGAGTTAGAAAAAATTCGAGGGGGCCCTAGAAACATGTTTTTTTGCCTTAAATCAATCTATCTTGCTCGGGACTAAAGAATTTAATGCATGTTATCAATTTTACCCTGGGGGTGAAAATTGGATGACAATTTGGTGACTCAGCGGGGTTACCTACCTGCTAGGTAGAAGATACCAGTTGCCTGAAGTAGTCCATTGGGCATGGAGTCATCAAATATTCTATTTAGAACCCCTAACTGACTTAGAATGTGCAAGGAGGAAGATGGAATATCACCTAATGGAAGCAAGGACTGCAAAACATCTCCATGGACAACAAGTTGTGCCAAAGCACTTAGGGAAAACAAAACTAACCTACATCAAAACAATGTGCACAAGAACTTGGAGGAATGAAAATCTAATCTAATATTTACAAGGTAGTGAATTTCCTTCTAGAAGCAACGCTTGAGATAGATTCCATTTACTGGAATCTGCAGTTCTTCACCATCCAATGAGGTCAATTGGAAAGCATTGTTGTTTTTGCACTTCGTGACCATGTATGGGCCACTCCAAATGGCATCAAATTTTGAATGCCTTCCCGGTTTCGCTCTATCCACATCCCATTTCAACACTAGATCTCCAACTTGAAAAGATCTATCCTTGGCCTTCTTATCAAAGGTCTTCTTGATTAAAGCTTGATCCTTCTCCAATGCTTGGGATGCCTGATTTCTGATCTCTTGCAGCTCCATCAACTCTGCATATCTCACCTCCATGGGCTCAAACTCTAGCAACTCCAGCTGCTTCATGAGTTCCAATGTTGGCAACTCAAGTGACATGGGCAAGATTGCCTCTCTTCCATAGACAAGTTTGAATGGAGAGTTACCTGTGGATCTTTTGGGAGTTATCCTATCAGCCCATAAGGCTGATTTCAGTTTGGTATGCCAAGACCTCTGATTCTCATCAAGATTCCTCCTAATGATCCTCAACAAGTTCTTGTTTGTAGACTCGGCCTGGCCATTACCTTGAGGGTAATAGTTTGATGAAGTGCTTAGGTAAATACTGTTCTTGACAGCCCACTCTGTCACCTTAGATCCAATGAATGCCAATGCATTATCAGAGATTATTGTAGCAGGTACACCAAATCTGGCTGTTATCCCCTCATAAAAGTCTAAGATGCTAGACTCAGTTGCCTCTTTGAGTGCTACTGCTTCTGTCCATTTGGTGAAGTAGTCTGTGGCTGTCAAAATCCATTTGTGCCCTTGGCTTGAATTGGGATTAATGACTCCAATGAAGTCCAAACCCCATTGCATGAATGGCTGGTCAACTAAGATTGGATGTAATGGAAAGGTAGAAAGTCTCTCTTTTCCTGTGAAGAATGAACAATTCTTACACCTCTTGACCAATGCATAGCAATCACTGAAGATTTTAGGCCAATAATAACTAGCCTTCATGATTTTTAGAGCTGTCACTCTTGGTGAAAAATGACCACCAGCTGGTCCACCATGGAACTCTTCTAACACCCTTTGAATCTGAGTTGTGCTAATGCACCTCAACAACACTCCATTCACATCTTTCTTGAACAAAACTCCATCAACAATGCCATACGGGACAGCCTGCAATTTGAAGTGTCTCCTTTGGGTCTTGTTCATCTCCAGAGGGCATAGGCCTGTGCCTAGGAAGTGTATAATGCCTTGGGTCCAGCAAGGAGTGGGGGCAGCATTGTCTTCTTTTTGATTTCCACTTGGCTCATGGCTGTCCTGGACTGTCAAAACAACCTCTTCTTCATTGCATACTTCTTTTTGCTTCCCCAAAACCAGCTGCTCACACAATCCTTTCCCTCTTACCAGCTTGGTGATCTTGATCTCAATGTCATACTCCATGACATGGGTGATCCAACCTGCCCTTTTCTCATTCAAATCCTTGTTGAGGAGGAAGTCCTTAACACCAGCATGTGAGACCAACAACTGGACCTTGTTGTTTGAGACTAAATGCTTGAATTTCTTCAAGCTTCTGATTACTGCAAGTACATGCTTCTCAATAAAAGAGTACCTCACCTCATAGTCATCTAGGCATCCTTGTTCTGCTGTACCAAAATGGCAGAAATAGTGTCATTACCTCCAAATGCATAGAGGATGAAATCCTTGGAGAAGTCTGGGTTGATGAGAGTTGGTGCTTGAGAGATGGCTTCTTTGATTTCTTCAAAACTCTCCTTGCCTTCTGCTGTCCACTTGAAATCCATGCTCTTCTTTAACATTTTGGTGATGGGCTTGATAAGGGCTGCAAAATCTGGGACAAACCTCTGAACAAAGTTTATCCTTCCCAAGAAACTCTGAAGGGCTTTCTTGTGGCTTGGCAATGGTAGTGCTCTTATGGCTTCAACCCTCTCTGGATCAATTGCTAATCCTTCCTTGGAGACAATATGCCAAGGAGCTTTCCTTCATGTGCAAGAAAGATGCACTTCTTAGGATTCAAAGACACTCCAAATCTCCTGCACCTTGTGAAGACTTGTCTCAAATGAGAGAGTGGTCTGCTGGATTTTTTGAAAAAACAGTGATATCATCAAGGTAAATCAGCACCACATTGTTAATCAAACCTTTGAATTCCATGTCCATTGCCCTTTGGAAGGTAGCACCAGCATTGGACAGCCCAAATGGCATTTTCCTGTATGCAAAAGTTCCCCATTTGGTTGTGAAGGTTGTCTTGAACTGGTCCTCTTCCTTCACCATAATCTGATTGTAGCCTGAGTAGCCATCAAGTAGTGAAAACCTCTCGGAGCCAGCCACAACTTGCAAGATTTGCTCCATGGAAGGGAGTGGGTAATGGTCCTTGAGAGAGGCTCTATTCAAGTCTCTGAAGTCAACACACAATCTGATCTCTCCACTCTTCTTTCTGACTGGAACTAAGTTGGCAACCCAACTAGAATGCTTGATTGGGAATATGATCCTTGACTCAATCAGCTTGTCCAATTCTTTCCTCATGAGAGGCTCCATGTGTGGATTGACTGGTCTTTGTTTCTACCTGACAGGCTTAGTATTTGGATCCAATTCGATGGTATGCTGAGCTAAGTTGGGATTGAAACCTTTCAAGTCTTCATAGCTCCAAGCAAACACGTCAGGGAACTCTTGGCACAGCTGTATGAACTCATACCTTTCTTGTTCAGTTGTCATCCTTCCAATTTGCAATGGTTTTTTCTCTTCTACCAAGATGGATACTGAATCCTCCCTCTTGACCTGAATGTTTGCTTTCTCCTTTCTAAACTGGTCATTGGGATTAAAAATGGACTCCAAAGTGATAAGTCCCTTGGGTAGCTTGTTAGTTCTCAGTTGTACCACTTGGTCACCATACTGTTGTTCCAATTTTTCTTGATTCTTGGCTGAGAACTCGGCTTCTTCTTGCAAGAAATGGATGATTTGCTAGTCATTCTCAAACACTTTCCAACTAACATTGTTATCTGGCACTGAAGGCCTCACAATCACATGGATGTTTGGCTGTACCTTGTCTTGTTGAATGCTTTCCACAATGTCAAAGGCTGCCCCTACTGCTGCAATCCTGTCAGCAGCTTGATTCTCTTTCCTAGGAATGGATTTGATGCCAAAACCCTCAAAATCTTCCATGAGGTCCCACACCCTGTTCTTGTAGCACCTGAGTAGATCATTCTTGGCAGCATGTTGTCCCTTGACCTGATTTACAATCAATTCACTGTCCCTAAAGACTTGCAAGTTCTTTATTTTCTTCTTTATTGCCCAATGCATCCCTTGCACCAAGGCTTCATATTCAGCAGTGTTATTGGAGCATGCAAACTGAAATCTAAAATCTGAATAGTACTTTATTCCTTGAGGTGAAACAAGCATAGCTCCACCTCCTGCACCTTGTCTACTCCTTGATCCATCAAAAAACAACTGCCATACCTCATTGTCATCTTTTTGGTTTGGCTTGGTGGTGCTAGGAATAGGTTGATTTTCTTCGTGTATACAATAGACTCCCTAGCTCAGATTCTTCCACTTCTTGATAAGGATCAAATGCATGTACCTTGTTTTCCCATTCATCAAGAGTTAGATCCATGATGCTTCCAACCTTAGTGTCACAGCTTCATCAGTGCTTGGGTGATCTTCTTGATCAAATGCTGAGCAATTGGCATTAATCTGACTTGGAGTGTAAGGCTCAATATGGAAGTTTGCAATAGGTTCAGACCTGATTGTGGCTTTGGTTCCATACCTCGTTCTGAACAGCATGTGTGACCAATCAGCAGACAAATATCCCCCAATCTTGGCTGTGAAGTCCCTTGACAAGCATAGGGCAAAGAGTGGTGGAAGGTCTATGACTGATACATCTTGTAAAACAACAACATTTGGACATGCATGCAAGGTAAGACTCAAATTTCTAATCACCCCAACTGCTATTACTGCTGGTCCCATCCAGCTGCACTACCCCTTTGGATGTTGTTTCATACTGGAGCCCTAGCTGATCAACTATTTGTTTAGGCATTACCGAGCTACTTGCCCCAGAGTCTATCATGCAATTATGTACTAGCTGATTTCCAATGATTAATGAAACATAGAAAGGAGGGGGCTTCAACATTTTACCTTGCTATCCTTCATGATTTCCCTCAGGCTGGGAAGCATTTGTAAGTACCTTGTCTTGCATTTGGACTTGCTGATTCGAAGTTGGCCAGTCCTTCATGGCAGCTTGCAGTAGATCTCTTCGGCCTGGGATGGATAGGGATTCCCACATTGATATATTGAAATTTGTCTTCTTCATTAGATCAATGATACTGAATGGTGATGAAGGATCTCTTTTTTGTCCCTTGGTTTGCACATTTACCCCTTGCACGTGGGCAGCAACAACTGGTATTTGAGTTGTCCTAGGGGTTGTTCTTGGCTGGCCTTGTGCATTTGAAATTGGATTTTGTTTTCCAACCACTTGTGGAGCCATGGAAGGTTGTGGATTGGTTGGGGCTAATCACTGTTCTTCACCCAAATTCCTCCTTTTTGACCTTGTGTTGGCTGCAAAACATTGAGAAACTGCCTAGTTCATGCCACAAAAATCCTCTGCTTGCCAATTTACCAATGTGGTGTCATTTGGGGCAGATTGTTGTTGGAATGTTTCTTGTTGTTAGCTTTTTCCTTGACTGCCCTCACCCTTCACACTAGTAGTTGTCACCATTAATTCTTGATTCAAAGCACCATTGAAGCACATGGATTGGTTATGAGGCTCATTGCATGGAAAACACCAATCATACTCCTGGGCAATGTTGTTTTGTGTTGGCACCAATGCCTTAGAGGCAGATATGGCATTTGGATTATAGGGGCTGGAATGGTCTATTGGCAGGAGGCCTTGTTTGATTCATATTTGCAACTGGATTAGGTGGCCTTTGTGGTTGGTATGGCTGCCTATTAGGCTGAGCTTGGGGTTGATAAGAAGGTCTAAAACCTTGGGCTTGCTGCCTTTTGAGAGTAACCAGCTCATTGCCTAGGTTTTACAATTGCTTCATGACTTTTTGAAGCTCATTTGGGGCACTTGGAGATGAAGTGGAAGCTTCATTTGAACTCTGATTTCTAGGAGTGGGAGAAGGAGCCCAAATTAGGTGCTTGATTGGTGTTTGGACTCTCTAAACTTGGAAACAATGGCATGGGAGGTCTAGGGGCAAGTTTTCCAGCTTGGATCAAACAATTTTCAGCCCTAATGGCAATGCTATAAGCCATAGGGATAGTTATGCCTCCCATGGACTGAATTAACATAGAAATATTAGAATTTAAAGCTTTGAGATAGTAGAGAAAAGCACCTTCTGTTGTTGGCCTGACTGCCACTGGAATTCTCTCCCAAGTCTTTTGAAATCTGAAGTTGAAATCGGTCAGATGCTCATTGGGAGCTCTCTTGATGGTTGTCATCTGCTCCAAAAGAGACAAGTTGTCTCCCTTCTCTCCAAATTGCTCATGAAGTGCTATACACAGCTGATTCCAATTTGTGATAGAACCAGCTCCAAGGCTCCTAAACCATTACAATGCTTTACCCTTGAATGAAGATGCCAGTAACTTGACAGCCACTTGCATCTCATTGATTTCATGAATTGCACAAAGGTTAGCAATATCTTTAACATGATCACCTGAGTAGTCTGATTTTCTCCAGTGAAGTATGGCATGTTCTTCAAGGCTGCAATAGGAATTGGATGTTGTGCATTGATGGCAAGTGGGCTGCTGCCTGTGAAGTTGACATAGGGATTGTTTTGTGCCATTCTAATTGGTCTTAAAACCCTTGTTGACTGAAAGAAATGCCTACCAGGTGGAGGAGTTGAGAGGGTTCTGTTTGGTGGAGATGGAGACCTATGAATCCTTCTTCCTCTTTTCCTTCTTCTTCAAGATAATTGCAGGTATTCAAACAGCACTTCTTCTTCTCTAACTCTTGACCTTGTGGTGATTCTTCTCATGAGTTTTCAGGCCTGCACTGCTGAAACCAGTTGATTCTTCCCCTTGGAGTCGCCAGATATGCAAATAATAGCTCTTTTTAAGCAAGAAAATTGCAGCAGATGCACATCAACTTTGCTGCAATAAAAATGAGACCTCTAGTGTCCCACAGGCGTGCCAAAACTATTAGTGCAAAATCACAGCACCCCTGGATGCACGATCAGGCTTCTAGGTTGATGTTTCAAGCATCCAGTGTGATTGCACAACATGGAAACCTCTCTCCAAGTGTGGGACTTGTGAAACTGAGAGAGGAATCTCCAGATTAGAGGTTGGTTCCCCAAACTCATCTGATTTAGATCTATATTTGCACTACTACAGAGGTTCAGGTCCTAATCCTACTCTAAATTGCAAGGAGACAGGGGTAGAAATGCAAAAAAAATGAAACTAACTAAAGATGGTGATGCACCAAAAAGAGTGGTGAATATTTTTGTCATGCAAATAGACACAAACCAAAGATTGCAACATAAAACATACACAGGCTGATAAGATATAATTTAGGATCTGAAATGAAGCAAATAATACAAACAAAGGACTGAAACCCATTCACAAAGCTTGCATTATCATTTCCAATGTCAAAACCACTGCATTACAACCTCAGAGAGGTAAAAAACCTATTATAGTCTTTGAAGAGGTCTGATTCTTGCAACAATCACTTGCTAGAGGTGAAAGAAGAAGATTGCTATGCCAAAAAAATGTTCCACACTTTAGAAATGAGCCAAATCTGGCTTTTACATTGCATGGGTCGAGCCCAAGAGAGAGAAAATGTACAAAACGTGGGAGCCCATTCCTCATTGACTACAAATGCATTAAAACGGCATGGAGGACCTTACAAACCAATACCCTACCATTTTTGACCGAATTGGAGGAGAATGCGACCCATCTTGCATTAAATTTAGTCACTGAAATGTCATTTCTGGCCATGGACATGCGTCAGAGCCGTTTCTTAACTTTCTCTCTCCAGACTGAACCAAAACTCAAGATTGACCCCAGAATCATGTAGAGAATTTTATAATATTTCCAATGATATAAAGAACGTGCAAATCCGAGCTCTGGATCAAAATATATGGTGATCTGAAGATTCTAGGGCACAAAACAGGAAAAAATGGGTTTTGAAATTTTTTCCCGCGCTCTGCCACCTGGACGACACATGTCAGGCGCTGATTGGATGAGAAATTCTCTCTCCTTCCCTTACCCATGGGTTTTCCTTGAAAATTTTGACTTTTTGTAATTTTGGAAAATTTCCCATTTTTTCCCCGCGTCCCTGCCACTTGGGACACGTGGCATGATCTGGTTGGAGGACAGGGGCATGGGGTCATCCTTCACCTTTTAGTTTTTGGCCAAAACTTTTTCCAAATTCTCTAATTCCTCCCTGAGCTCCGCACTCCCCTTCTCCTTAGGACACGTGTCCTCTTTTTATTGGCTCGGGCCAACGCTTCAAACCTTTCCCTTTGAAATTTTGGACGTTTTCCCTTGTGACACGTGGCATTTCCTGATTCGTCTGCGGTCCTGCTGGCTTTTCGTGTCCCTCGCGTCCCTTTGGCCCGGCTGTCCCAAACCGTCTGGGACAAATTCCTCCGATCCGCCCGATTTGGGCTTCTCTGTTCCTCTTTCGGTCGGAGACACGTGGCGTTATTTGATTGGCTCTCGGCTCCTTCAACTTTCCGTGTCCGACACGTCCCTTTGTCCCAGCTGTCCCAGTGCTAAAGTTCTCTGTTTCGGCCGATCCAGGCGGTTCGCGTCCTTCGCGTCCTCAGGGCCCAGATGTCCCAGACTGTTCCGCTCAGCAGTTAGTCAATTTTTCTTTTACCTTCGGCCGGTTCGCCTTTCCGCGTCCCGCGCGTCCCCATGTCCCAACTGTCCCAGTGCTGTGTAGACCGCCTGGAGGCTTTTCAGCCGGTTCGCACCCCGACGTCCCAACTGTCCCAAGGACCACCTGGACTAGGACTTAGCCAATTTTCATGATTTTTTCTGGCCCAAGCTTGTTTTTTTCAAAATTTTCACCTTTTTTTTTGGAACTTGCTCTTTTCTCCTTGGATAGGAGAGTTAGAAAAAACCCGAGGGGGCCCTAGAAACATGATTTTTTACCTTGAATCAATCTATCTTGCTCAGGACCGAAGAATTTAATGCATGTTATCAATTTTACCCTGGGGGGTGAAAATTGGATAACAGTTACAATTTGGCATCCCATACTTTTCCAAGAATGTCTTGGCATATTTCATCTGTGAGATAAAAAGTTGATTCTTCTTTTTCCGTATCTTGAATCCAATACATTGACTTGTTGTATTATCTCCATATAACATAGTGACTCATATTATCTCCTAATGTATGATATAATATATACTACCATTAGTATTGTATGATATTGTATTCCTTTATAATATTCCAATTACATTTACAAACGTCTTTCTATGTGAAAAAATTATTGGAGCTCTGAATATTCAACATACCGCTTGTTATCCCTACAAAATCTAAATAAGATCTATGACATACAAAATAATAAATTATTTTTCTAAATTACAAAAAAAATATAATTTGGTAAAAATTTAAGTTAAGATTACTTCTCATTATCTTATAAAATTATAATTATATTCACATTTACTAATCTTATCCAACGTTATATTTGTATTTGGTCACCCAGATTATGCCATATAATGTATGATATAATATATACTAGTTGTATATGTTGCTCACATAAATTTTATGTAACAATTGATACTCTTATGGCATATTCTTAGCTCACAATGGCTATTATTATCGTAATTACACATGTAGTAGGTTTTTATACAGAAATTATCACCCACTAGCTCCTAATATATAATTCATCAAACTCTAGAATGTGTATGGTGTATTTTTAAGGCTAAAAGGCATTATAAAAAATGCATAGTCTCCCTCATGTGTCCTGAATGTTTTTTTATAAATATCCTCATTGTGAATTCTGATTTGATGATGATATACTAAAAGAATATCTAACTTTATAAAATAAATAACACCATGTAACTCATCTAGAATATCATTAATGACAGAAATAGAAAAAATATCTTTTATGATATATTTGTTGAGCTCCCTGAAATATAAACACATGCATAAAGACTCGTGGTTATATCAAACCATCAATACTAAAGAAGCGTAAGCACTCTAACTATGCCGAATATGATAACAAATAATATAAGATATGTTTTATGTTTTATTTAATAGGAAGAAGCTAATATATACATAGTGATATAGTTACAACCAATTGGTTATAAATAGCACATCGCATCAGGTGTAAAATTACATAACCACCAACAAAAAAAATGGAATATTATGCTAACATTTATTGGCAAGTGGTGTTGTCTTTGATGTCAATAAGTGTCATTGATGTAAAAAGGAAAAAGGAACATGTTTTAAGGTTGATTGGTAGTGTCATTCATTTATGTCACGACAAGTTGAGTTGCTTGGTCTACTATTGATGAGGTGGCATGGTGTCTTGAGTTTGTGTAGTGACTTGTAGAAGTATTACACTGATAGGTGGATGTTTTAGTGATGTCATGAATCTTGTTGACGGATCTTGTAGGTGGAAAAAGTGACAAATTCATGAGGTGGTCAACATGGAAGGGATAAACATGATCAGGAAGCCTAGTTAAGAGGCCTAGTTATCATACATGAAGGAGGATGGTATGTCATGGTGGATCACAGGTACGTAGAAGCTAGTTAATCACTATAAGAGCATAGAGAGTGTGACTATGAGGTTTTAAGACACACATAAGTGTCTCAGAGAGTGTATACAAGGTTTGGACCTACTTTATAGGTTTGTACCTAGACCTATTCTTGACCCTAGTTGGCTTAATGCGGTGAGAATATCTATTTTAAATGCAAATATTCAAATATAGGCATTGGGAAATGTATATTAGGTTGTCCTTAAGGTGTGAAAAAATTTCTAGGCCTTGATTTATAAGAAAAAATGTTCTTTAGTCTCTACCCATCTCACAAAATTGAGAGCCTAAGCCCAAGAAGCACTTTCTTGTGCTCATTGGCACATGTAACCTCTGCATGGGAGGCTAATATCTTCATGGAATATAGAGAAGGGTCTTAGCTCAAAATTCATGGCATTAGTCTTTTGTTTAAGGGGTAGAACATTATGAGCAATTGTTAAGAAGGTAAAGTGATCTAAAACCCTCCTAAAACCCTACTAAGGTAGAAATGGAGAATGTATTGCTAAAAATGGAGCATAATGAATTGGTTGATATTTTTTGATAATTGGATCTTGTAAATTACTCTCTCAGGGATCTCTAGGTGTCATATAGGTCTCATGACAATAAGTAGACCCCATAGTAAATTTCATGTTTATGAAGAATTTGTGTTTTCTCTAAATGTTTACACTAGACACGGTGTGAAAATGGATGGTGGAGGAAGTATGGAATCCATAATCCATGTATATGGTGGTTTTACAAAATGGTTTATCCATTATATGGTCTATGGAATCCATTCTTGTAAGACTAGTTTTGGGATAATTTTGGCAGTTTCAGGTGGTCATAGTGAAGACAGGGTTTTAAGTCATTATGACCTGAGTTGAAGTACCCTATAAAATTAATCTATTGGTATAGGTATAATATGATAAGAATCAAGTATTGAATGATATCTTAAGGTTAGTTGGTAAATGGTGAGAATTTGTGTTACAAGTTGACCTATTTGACTGGGTTTAGGGGAAAAAAGGAGGTTTAGAGATTGGTCTGTAAGACCAATAGTTGTCTCTTGATCATGATGTTTAGATCTCTAATAGTGAACAAGGGTTCATTTTGGATCTTGTACAAGAATTATAATAATTTTAATGATTCATTGTATGTGTTGGAAGGTCAAGATTCCTTGACTAGTTTTTATGTTGTAAGGATAGTTCTGGGAATACAAGTTGGCAAGTGGATCTTGGGAACTTACAATCCAAGTAAGGATGTTTTATGAAGTTGATAATGACTTTGAGGTCATTACGTTTTCTATTCATGTGAAATAAATGCATGGCTGATGTGATTTGATGATTTTTTTCTTCAATATGTGAAGACTAGTTTTGTAGGTCACAAACCTATTAATGAGGACAATTGATCCTAATGAGTGGATTCATAGCATTATATGGTGGTATAGAGTTGAACCAACATGTTGGATGCTGGTATAATACCTAGAAAACATGTTTAAGGAGTTCCTGATGTTTTTTGAAGGCCATGTGGGCAAAGAAGACCCATACTTGGTGAAGGAGTTGTTTTAGGCATTTTGGCCTAATTGAGTCCTAATGAAGGATTTGAGATTTCATATGATATTTACGACCTAGTGATGATATTTTATGATTTTTTAATGATATTTTCATGTTTTTAAATATGTTCTATGTACTATGAAGGTTGATTTAGGTGTGTCGTGTGTATTCCTATATATATATATGCAAGTGAAGGAGGCCTATTTTGAAATTGAAAGAATAAGAGGTGTAAGAGAGCAAAAGAGTAGTGAGAGAGAGAGAGAAGAAGGTTTTAGTGACCATAAAGGAAGAGAAGAGGATAGTTCATGATTTTATAGAGAGTATTTTTCTATTAATGAGCTACGTCACTTGAGCTAATTGGCTCTACTTGAGGGAGTGAAGAAGCATAGAAGGTAATTTTGGAGAAGATAGAAGAAAAGAGAGCTAAATAGAGTGTCATCATCAATTGTTGTGGAAAAAATTCTATAGGTGACAAAAAATTTAGTGGTTAGTTTGTGTTGAGTCATCTAGGGAGTTTAGATTACTTCCATGCAGTTTGGTCCTTGCTAAATTTAGGGGTTGGTTCTCCTTGTAGGGTTGGTGCTCTACTAAACTGTTAGGGGTTAGTGCTCCTTGTTGGAGTTTGTGCTAAACTAAATTTGATTCATTGCTGTATAAGACAATTTTCCAAGATTTTTTATAGTGTGATTTCTTCCCTTCAAGGGTTTCCCACTTATATATTGTGTACTTTTGTTCTTTTTTTCTCATTGCTCATGTATGGTTATGATTCTTGGTGAATGCATGTTTAATGGTTAAGTTGAAATGATAATTGATGAATGCTAAAGTGTATGTGAAAGAAATTTTTAGGGCACATTGATTCACCCCCCCCCCTCATGATTTTTCTTCCAACAATTGGTATCATAGAAGGTCCTTTGAAGAAATATTAACAAGATTGAGGTGATCTAGAAGCATATATGGATAGTCATCAAGGTGGTTCCTCAAATAGAAAATATCCTTTGTTAAATGGGAAAAAATACAATTTTGTAGCATTAGGATGAAGAATCATATGATCTCCTTGGGATGTGATATTTGGAAGTCAGTTGTAGGTAGGTACACTATTCCTTAAACTGCTCCAACTGATACAATAGGAAAGAAGGCAAGTAATGATAACTCTAAGACAATGAATGCAATTTGTGTGGATTGACATAGTCAGAATTTTTCAAGGTAATGTAATGTGCTACAAATAAGGATATTTGGGATAAGCTACAAGTCATTTATGAAGGTGACACTGAGATGAAGTTGCTAAATCTTCATAACCTATAGGAGTCAGTTTAAAAGTTTTAAGATGAAGGAAGAAGAAAACATTGTAACATATCTCCTCAGGGTAGATGAAGTGGTCTATATTATTATGGGATTAGGAGAATAAGTGAAAGAAGCATTGGTGGTACAAAAGGTGATGAAATCTCTAACTCTTAAGTTTTATCCTAAATTCTCAGCTATAGAGGATGATACACATATAAGTACATTACATATGGATGAACTCCATGGTATCTTGATAACCTATGAGATGAGAACATGTGATTACAAACCCCCAAGAAGGAAGCATCCTTCAAAGATGAAAGGAAATCAATAGGTTAATAATATAAAAAATAATGATTTTTTAGATATAGATGATGATGAATTGATTGTTATGTTTTCTAGGAAGTTGAAGACAGGTTCAGGTAAGTATAAGGGTAAGTTTCCCTTCAAGTGCTTCAACGGTGGTGAGATAGGGGATTTTACAAACAAGTGTCCTCAAAAGCATAAGGATGAAGATCAATGAAGAACATGATAAAATCATGATGATAAGAGGTCCCATAGGTCTGATAAGAGAAATAATAAGTTTAAAACATTTTATGGTAATAAGAGTATCAAGATAATCCTATATTCCAAGGAGGATTACAACTCATCTGAGGTAAGTAGTGAAAATAGTGATTCAGATGATGATAAGGTAGATGTTGATGATGTTGGCAATGAAACCCTATTTATGACCAAATGAGATGGGAGCCCTAAAAGAGAAGATTACATATTTGGATGATCATGTGTGGATTTATATGAATAATAGTTTGAAGCTGAACTTGAAACTGAGTTGATGACTGTCCCTAGAAGAGTTGAAGCATGCAAAGAAGAAGAACAAGAAAATGAAGACACAGAGCTAAGGATTATGAAGACAATATTTGTTTTCTTGAAGAGATATATATATTGAAGCCCATGAGTATGATAAGATATTTAAAAAAGATATAAACTCAAGTGGATACTGTAGCTGGTCCTAAAATCTAAGGAGGAAGAGTGTATGAACCTATGTAAAAGAAATGGATTCCCTCAAGGTAGAAGTTATTAAATAAAAACATAAGGTAATAACCTTTCAGAAGTTTGAGAAGAGTTCCAAGGATCTAGATGATATCTTAGATGGTCAAAATACTTCAGGTGATAATACATGTCTAGGATTCAAGGAAAACCTAAAGGGTGAAAAGGTGAATCAAATCACAAGACAAGCAGCTTTTGTTCAGAGCAAGGAGGATGCTAGCATGGAAAATAGGAAATCTAACCCTATCAGACAACATAATGTCGTGAGGTATGAAATATCCTTCAATGGTTATTGTTATACATGTAATGAGTTTGATCATAGGGAAAAAGAGTGTATAAGGTCCTTCTAAGAATGAGGATTCATGGAACCATGAAATAAGTATCAGTTCACACTAGACAAGAGGTAGGAATGGAGTTATTTTATATAAGTGTCAAAACACTTGTCATATTGGAAAGTTCTATAATAATAAGCCCTCAAGTGAAAGTAATAAGTTTTAGGCTCATGTATTACATGAGAGAAAAAATATAAGGCATGGGAACCAAGAGTGAATCAAGGAAATCTAACTAAGCATAAGTCAGATGGAGGAGAAATTCAAGAATTCTCATAGTTTGTTTATTAGAAGAATTGTGAAGAAGTCAAGCCATAGGTGCCAAAGAGGTCTTGGAATCTCCTAAAATTGTTGTTTTAGATCCCTATGGTTAAGGATGTCTCTAATAATCTTCTTAGAGGCATTCATCAATTAGTAGAAGCATGTAGTCAAGGGGAGCTTGAATGAAAGAAGTGAAATAAGAAGGTGAGTAAATTGAACATGGAACTTTTCATTATGAAAAAAAATTGAAGGCTTGATTATATTTATCACAGTCATGAAGATATGTTACAAACAAGAACATCAAGAAGGGTGTGCAAAGGTTTTCATGTGTGACTGGTCTTAAGGGGAGCTGGGTGGCTCTATTCAAGTTGCGTCAAGTCATGTTAGTGGAATCAAAGACTCACGGGAATCGATCAGGTATGTTCTCAGTTTAAAATTCATGTAAGTTCTTTGAAGGCATGCATTTGTTAAGTGGGGGGTATATTTCTCTAATGTTCTAAAGATTCAAAATAGAGATGAAGAGGTCACATAGACCTTGTTATGTTTGGTTGATTTTTCAAAAAAATTTGAGAATTAATGTCATGAAATATAAAGAGAACTAAGATGTTGTAGGAACAACCATTTTTCATTAATGTCAAAAGGGGGAGAATGAGCTGATGGCTTGAAATAATGAGCTATATGTAGTTGCCATCAACGTGTTTTTCATCAATGAAAAAGGTGGATATTATTGGCAAGTGGTTTTTTCATTAATTTCAATAAGTTTTTTTTTTATGTCAAAAGGATAAAGGAAAAACATGTTTGAAGGTTGATTGGTAGTGTTATTCATTGATGTCATGACAAGTTGAGTTGTTTGGTCTACCATCGATGAGGTGACATGGTGTCTTGAGTATATGTAGTGGCGTATAGAATTATTGCAATGATAGGTGGATGTTTTAGTGATTTCATGAATATTGTTGAAGGCTCTTGTAGGTGTGACAAAGTCATGATGTAGTCAATATGGAAGGTGTAGGCATGATCAAGAAGCCTAGTTAGGAGGCCTAGCCAACATACATGAAGAATAATGGTATGTCATGGTGGATCACATGTATGTAGAAGATGGTTAAGCATTGTGATAGCATGGATAACATGATGATGAGGTGTTAAGAGTTTGTATACAGGGTTTAGACCCACTTTCTAGGTCTGCACCTAGACCTATTCTTGACCCTAGTTAACCTAATGAGGTGAGTAGATCTATTTTCAGTGAAAATATACAAATTTTGGCATGGAAAGAGGTAATTCATGTTATTTTAAGTGTGGGATAAAATTTACAGGTCATGGTTTTCAAGAATTAGCAATAAAATGTGTTTTAGCCTTTACCGAGCTCACAAAATTGAGAACCCAATCTCAAGAAGAACTTTCTTGTGTTCATTGGAACTTGTAACCTCTGCATGGGAGGATAATATCTTCATAGTAGATGGTAAATGGTCCTAGCTCAAAATTCCTAGCATTCTTTTTTGGATTAAATGGTAGAGATTTATGAATAATCGTTAAGAAGGTAATACAGTCTAAAACCCTCTTAAAACCCTACTAAGGTAGCGATAGAGAAGATCTTTCTCAAAATGGCATAGAATGAATTGGTTGACCTTGGTTGATTATTGGAGCTTGTAAAGTAATCTCTCGGGTATCTCCAGGTGAAATTCAGGTGTCATGATAGTAAGTGGACCCCACAATAAAATTCATGTTTATGAAGAAATTATGTTTTCTCTCAATTTTTGAACTAGACATTGTTTGAAAATGTATGGTAGATTATTTATGGAATCCATAATACATTTATATGATGGTTATTTTACATGGTCTATCCCTTAGGAGGTATGCGGAATTCAGTCTTCTAGGACTAGTTTTTGGGGTGTAATGACAAATTTTGGTGACCTGGTTGCATAAATGTTCTTGGGCCTCTAAACCTTGAGTTGTGGTGTCTTATTAATTTTGAGGTTTCATTCATTACTTGTACAAAATATATGTGATTTTTTGAATCTATGTGATCCAAAAAATGAGGTGAAGTGGTGTGCACAAGTTGATTGATTTTTCCTAGTTTTGGACTGGACAATTAGAGTGAAGAGATTGGTGTGTAAGACCAATATTGGTCATTAGAAAATTTTACTTATCCTTTTAAGGATTATAAAGGATGTTCTAAGGACCATATACATTCATCATAATACTCTGAATTGGTCAGTGTGAGTGTTAAATAGTCAAGTCTTATTGAGTAGTTTTCCTACATTTTTGGGAGTGGAAACTGGCAAATGGGTCTTGGGTGTTATAGTCTAAGTAAGGATGTCTAATGGATTTGGTGATGACCCTAAGGTCATGATGTTTCTATTCATGTGGTTTACTTACATGTTTGAGTGGTTTGATTATTATTTGAGCTTCATTTATGAAGGCTAGTTTGTGAAGATGCATAGACCTATTAGGACTATGTCGTAATGAGTGGCTTCATAGCATGATATGGTGGTACATATTTGAACAATAATTTTGGAGGCTAGTAGAAGGATTAGGAAACATGTATAAGTGATTCCTAACATTTAGTGAAGGCCATGTGGGAAAATAATAACAAGACTTGGTGAAGGATTTGTTTTAGGCATTTAGGAATAATTAAGTCCTAATCAAGGATTTGAGATTTCATATGATATTGTCAACCTAGTGTGGCTATTTTATGATGTTTTCATAATGTGTTCATATTGTTATGATTTTCAATTATCTATGAAGGTTGAATGATGTGTGTGGTGTGAATTCATGTATATATGCAAGTGAAGAAGACCTATTTTGAAGTTGAAAGGATAAGAGATGTAAGCAAGAAAAAGGGAAGTAAGAAAGAGAGAAAAAGGTATTAGTGATCATCAAGGAATAGCATAGGATATTTCATTATTTTCTAGATAGCATTATTCTATTGTAGAGTTAGGTCACTTGACCTAACTGACACTAGTTGAGAAGGGAGTGTGTAGTGAATCCTAGAAGGAAGATTTAAATAAGATAGAAGAAAGGAGAAATGAATAGGTGTCATCATCAGTTGATATGATAAAAAATTATCAAGGTGAAAAACATTTAGGTGGTTGAGTGGGTTCCGAATCATCTAGGGTTTTTTTACATCCATGCAATTTGGTGCTTGCTAAATATAAAGTTTATTTCTTCTTATAGAGTTGGTGCTCTACTAAACTTCTAGGGGCTAGTGCTCCTTGTGGAGTTGGTGCTTCAATAAATTTATTCATTAATCTATATGACAAGCTTTCCAAAAAAAATTTCACTATGTTTTCTTCCCTTCAATGGTTTCCCACTTATATCTAGTGTATTTTTGTTCTTGTGTGCTCCTTTCTCATGTATGGTTATTATTATTTATGAATGCATATTTAATGGTTAAGTTGAAATCATAATTGATGAATGTTAAATTGTATGAGAAAGAAATTTTTAGGTGACATTGATTCACCCCTCTCTCAGTGGTTGTGCTTCAAAAAAATTCCCCTGTTATTAAATTATTTTTACAAATGTACCCACAAAATATCTCACATTTCACCTTTCCAAGAGACTTGGTGAGTATATTGGTTATTTAAGAATCTATTGGGAAATGATGGAGTTGGATGCGGTGACTCAAGAAATGTTATCGAATGTAATGACATTCAATATTAATGTGATTATTTATTTCATGGAAAATGGATTCTTCACAAGATTCAACACACCCTGATTTTCGCAATGAATGATGGATGGATTTTATATAGAAATTTCCATATCAGCCAGAGTGTGATGCAACCAAATCACTTGGAACACAACTCCAAATGTGACGTGATACTCTGCCTCATTGGATGAGAAAGAAAAAATAGCTTGCTTCATGCTAATCTATGAGACAAGTCCTTTTTGACATGAGAAACATATCCTATATTTTATTTCCCATCATCAAAAGATCTGGCATAATCCGAGTCAGTATATCCTTACAAGAAGAACAAAGAGTTATTCTAATATTCTAGAAAAAAATCAGTTGTACCTCAGACATATATAAAAACATGATTTTCTGCTACCCAATGACTTTTATTTGGATCCTGCATGAATCTAGAGAGATAGATGACAAAAAACATAGGTATGGTCTGGTATAAGTCAAGTAAATGAGACTCCCAACAAGTTTCTTGTAGTTAGTAGCATCTACTTGAGGTGAAACCTAATATCTATAAAGTCACAAACTTTTTTCCATTGAAGTGGACATAGGTTTACAATCAGACATCCCATAATTTTCCAGGAGTGTCTTGGCATATTTCATCTACGAGATAAAATGTGAAGCTTCTTCTACTCTATCTCCAATCTAAGACAATATTGAAGTAGCCCTAAATTTATCAGGTCACAATATTTCTTCAGATCATTCTTAACACATTTGATAAGAATGTCTGAACTCCCTGTGATCACAAGATCATCCACATACAAAACCAAAATGATAATCTTTGTTCCTATCTTTTTTATATACAGATTTGAATATGAGGGGCTACATGTGAATCCATATTGCAATTAGTGATCATATATTTTAATGTTCCATGCCCTAGGTGCTTCTTTAAGTCCATAAAGAGACTCAATTAGACAACATACCTTTTTAGGATGTTGTTCATTGAAAAATCCTTTTGGTTGGGTCATGTATACCTCTTCTTTGAGATCACCAATCAAGAAAGCACTTTTTACGTCCATTTATTGAAGTTTCCATCCTTTTTATGTTTCCAATGTATAGACAACTCTGATGGTTTTATCTTTGTATTGGGTCCAAAGATCTCCTCGTAGTCAATTCCCTCTTGTTGAGCATATCCCTTTATAACTAGTCATGATTTATACTTGTCAATAGATCTATTTTCCTTGTATTTTGTTTGGAATTCCATTTTCAACCAATGGATTTATTTCCTGAGTGAGTATCGACAAGTTCCCATGTGTGATTTTGAATCAGGGAGTCATATTTAGAATCCATGACCTTCTTCCACTCTAGTTGACTGAGGGCCTCTCAAACTGTATAAAGTTTGGTTTTGTCAACAATTAAACTCATGAGTGTGATATTTATCTCATTCCTCATTTGTTTTCTTGTTTTTACTCTTGATGAAGTATTGGGGAGAGATTTCAGGTGGGAGTCCCTGAAGGGGTTTTGGACCCATTTAGGACATTGATGTTGTTGCTGATGTGAAGAATTATTTTTTAAAATACCAATATCAATGAACAACTCTCCTTGCAGCTCATCTTTCTTGTGTGAAGATTCTTCATGTTCATCATCTGACCATGCGAGTAATCTATGAGAGAAGGTCAGTATTGAATCTTCTTTGTGTGGGAATAAGTAAAATGATGACTCTTCATAAAACACATATTGAATCTCATATATATATTGTGTCTCAAGATCCATGAGATGATATGACTTTGAGGTAGTACTGTACCCCAAAAATATAAACTAGAGTGTTTTCGGAGTGATCTTCTTCCTCTTTTTGGCTTAGAAATACATATATGTTGTAGAACTAAACGCTCTAAGATGGGAGATTGAAGGATTTTGATTACTCTATACCTCTTTCAGTGTCATTTCCTACAATATATTTGGAGTTTCCTAGTTCAGAAGATATAAATATGTCTGGATTTTCTCTTCACAAAATTTGTTCTCCAATTTTTTAGTGGAAATCATGCAATGAGACATCTTCATTAAATTATGATTGTGACAATATGTAATTTCATTCTTCTGGTTCGTATAGGGAAAGTTAAGTTTTTGTGATTTCATGCCCTTTTAGGAATGCCAAAAATTTATTTGACGTGAATTCCCCCCTCGATCTGAGTGGATGACAAGAAGGGGATACTTGATCTACTAAAAAACACGTTGATAGAAGGCTTGAAAATTAGAAAATGCCTCACTCTTCGTCTAGAGAAAGAACACCCATGTCTTGTGATAATTTGCATCTATCAACAACTTGAAGTAGTGAAATCCCTGAAAGGAAGTATGAAAGGGTATGCACAGATCGGTATGAACAACCTTGAAATGGTTCTTGACATAGAAGGTACTTAGCTTAAATGGATCCCAATGTTTTTTTCTCGCCAGACATTCAGAACAGACATGTAATGAATTAGAGAGTGGAGGAATTACTTGAACCATCTCTTTATAGATGAGTTGATAGATGGAGCCACCTGAAATGCTCCCATATTGATAATGCTAGAGTGTAATACACTCCACCATGGAGGCATATATAGAAACTATAGAGGATGAAATTTCATCTATTGCAAATAAATGATCCTTGAAAAAATGTCTAGTAAGTATCATACCTTCTCGTGAGGTAAAACATGATTTGATGTCTTTCAAAACCATGAACTCCACCTTGAGCTTATGATTCAAGAGTAGAGAGACAAATATGATATTTGTGGTCAATCCTGGAACATAGAACACCTTTTAAGGGCATAACTTCTCATCCCAAGAGGAATGGTGATGTTTCCTATTCCTTATGCAATATACTCATTATTGTCTATAATTTGAACGTGGTCTCTAGTGTGTTGATCATTCAATGAATTATAAAGATTCCTATCACTCATCATGTGCATGATGGTGCTAGAGTAAATCAACCAAATATTCTATGATGGATGTGATGTTTGGGATACTAGAACAACATTTTGGTGTGCGCCATAATTTAATTATTCTATTACTTGCTCATCTGAGTCATCATCTTGTTGGGTCACAATATGTCCTTTATTCTTCCTGTGGTGATGAGGTCATATGGATTTCTTTGAATCACTATGACCAAATGTGATCTATTTTCCAGAATTTCATTGTGTGAGGCCATTATACCAATTGTTAATAGTTTCCTATGTATTCATGGTGTAGATGTGACACCATCGACTCACTTTCTAATACTTTCAATGTTGTGGTTTTTTTGGGATTTCTTCTCTTGTTGTCCCTTATAATAATTGTGACTCTTCTGCTATCTCAAGATCAGTGCCTTGTCTTTTCAAGCTCCTCATGCACTTTCTAGATGGATTTTTCCTACTAAAGACAATTCACTAGTTCTTCAAATGCTAATACTTGTTTTGTGATGTTCAATGTTGTGAAGATCATTCTAAATTGGGAAGGAAGATATCACAATGTTATAAGGAGTGTCATCTTGTCTTGCACCTTCTCTCTGAGTGCTACAAGTTCTACTTCTAATTCTTCCACGTGATGCAATAATTCCTCTTCTTTCTCACTATCTTTTATACTAAGAGTATGAATATTTTACTGGATATGTAGAATCTTTTTCAAGTTCTTCACCTCGTAGATTGTGGAGAGAGCATCCCAGGTCACCTTTGATGTCCTCATCCCATACATGTGGTTGAAACTCTTCGAAGATGCCAAGCTTGATCAACACAAAGAATTTTGCATCAATCTTATAATACTTTGTTTTCTCATCTATGTCATTGGGACGTGCTACTTTACCAGTGATGATTCCCTAGAGATCTTCAAACTAGAGATTGGTTCACATCTTTCTCTTCTAGATGGAATAATTTGGACCTTTGAGAAACTGAGAGTCGGATAATAGCAACTTGGGAGAAGACATTATGAGAGAAAAAAATTATTATTGATAGTCAACGGTTGATATTCCATTGAAAATAGTTTTTCCACAAACCAATCTACAACCTTCTTAATAATATTATTTATTTGATGAGAAATCACCAACTATGGATATGTCTCCTTCATCCCACACAACTCAAAATTCCTCCCTTTTAGTGGAGAGACATGAACAAAGCCTAGAATTGCATCTCAATAGTTCCCAAGGTAGTAATCCATTAGAATCCTAATAAAATGATTTCTCCCCGCATTGAAATGGAATATATGGGGCTATTTATAAGATAATATCCAATGGATAGATTAATTTTATTAAATTTTCTTGGATAATTAACTTTAACTCCATCTATAACCATGACCTAAAACTGTGGGACTGGATAAATAAATAAATGTAAGCACAATGTTAACTTATGATAGATGAAGTTGTGAGCACTTTCAGAGTCAATTAATATTGTCATCCTTTGTGTCCTCATGAATCTAATGACCTTGAGGGTTTTTGGGGTGTTGATGTATGAATTTACACAACAAGATATATTTGGTTTGATATTCTTCAACCTTGATCTTAGGAACCTCTTTTTTGTCATTAGATGTTGTATCCTCATCTTCTTCCTCATCGGGACCTTCAATTTTTAAAAATTTCTTCTCATTTAATCTATGTACCTTTTATCTAGATTATTTTTGGTATTTCGTAGACAACACTCTAATTTTGTTGTTTAATGTGTTATGATAATGCATTCATAATAAAATAATTAAAATTGTAGAAATAATGAACTATATTGAAAAATTAAAATAGAAATATATTGCAAAAATAAATCCATAATTTTATAAATAAAATAGTTGTAATGGATATCTATACAAATTTAGAAACCTCTATATGAGAGATGTATACCGAATATATTTACAATAGAAAATGTATGTAGAATAAGAAAATTTTGTAGGAGATATGTATGCCTCAGAATTACCTATAAATGAAGACATGCATACTAATGGAAAACTCTATAGGACATATGTATGCTTCAAAAATTGTAAACCTGTAACCTACAACTTATGTCTACAAAAACTTTCAACTTGCAAACTTATGTTTACATTTGAACCCATCTTCTTAATACCCAAATAATGTAGAAGATGGAAGGTTGTTATGAATAGTTTAATTGAAGGGTTCCAAATGGGAATCAAAAGGTCATCCTACATGGAGATAACATGCATCCACCTTGGGGTGTGTGTGTGTGTGTGTAATTTTCCTTTCTGGGGTCATATCTCCAACCCCATTGACCCAATTTGCTAACCATTGGACCCATTGGAAATATGAAGAAAAATCCTTGAAAATTTTTCTCTGAAAATAGAACTTTGTCTATCATCATATAATCTGAAGATGTGAAATTCCTCGAAGAAACTAAAAAATGTAAAATACTAAAAGATGTTGAAAACCTACTAAAAATAGATTTTAGAACTTTCTAAAAATATAATTTTAACAAATTTGGATCTGATTATTGATATTTCTATAAGTTATCACCTTGATCATTCAAAATTAAAAATTGATTTGGGTACCTTCAAATAATAGACTGTTATCACCAAATCACCACAACCCTCGAATGGTCTGAGTGTTGATGGGACATTCGGTGTGATTGCGTAAGATGGGATCACCTCTCAAGTTGTGGGACTTGTGGGCTTGAGGTGAACCTCCAGAGAAGGTCAGATTCCTCTTCCTAAACTAAGCACTACACTACTCCTAATGCAATAAAAATAGCTAACTAGACCTATAGTAACATTTCCAGGGGATTAGGGAGAGAGATTTGCAAGAAATAAAACCTACACTAGGAATGGTGATGGACCAAGAAAGGGGTTTTCTATAAAACATTTTGGCTTGACAATGAATAAATATGATCATGAAAAGGATGAAGATACATCACAAACTCAATTTACATACAATGCTTCATTCCTTGATAAGCACAATGACCTCCAAATCTTGAAATAAGCACCAAGGTTTCAAAGTACACCTAAAAACATGAGAAAGGCAAAAGAAAACAACAAAATTGATGAAATGACACATAATTAACCACAAAACATAACTTTTGATTATTCCAAGAACTTGCACAGTACATCATTATAGCAAAGAGAAGCAGAAGTTTCCATTACAATTTTCAAAAGAAAGGCTTGAGAGCCTAAAAATTCACAACAGCTCAGCTTGTGAAGAGAAGGGAAGCTTAGAAAAATGTCTAACCTTGAAATTTGGCATCCCCTTTTATAATTTATAGTACTTGCTGAGATGAGGAGAGAAAGAAGGAATATTCCTGAAAGTCTAGGCCTGAATGTAGCAAAACAAATGAACCATGCTTGATTGCATCATCAATGTATCCCCAAAAAAGCTCCACTCCATTATATTCTCATAAATTCAAAATTTTGAATTTTTTATATTATTTAATTAAAATAATATTTTAATATTCTTTGGAGAGCACCTAGGTTCATCTGGGAAAGTCCCACTGGGTTGATTATGAATAAGAGGGGATTTTAATTTTGTATAGTTGGCTAGATTGCCAACTAGCTGTGTGAGTTGGCTGGCATGTTATATGTTTTAAATCTCAATGTCACTTGTTTTAGCTCAAACAATATCTTAACACTATCCACCACTCCCACGTTTGTATTGTAAATTTATTGGTTGCATTGAACAATGGTCGACCACCTTTGCACTATTTTTCACCATGAACTTGTATTAAATGGTCAAATCTAACTCCTCCAAGTGTCATTTTTGTCTCTGGCTCAGTTGGATTTGGTTTGGTGAACTCCACGTATTGAATCATTTTGACGAGATTTGGGAATAGCTTGGTCCACCTAAAAATTTCCTCGCATCCATATCTTGTAAACTACGTTGATGAGTTCTCCATTCACCACATCTCCTACTTCACCGGTCAGACTTAATAATATTCAGTTTATATGATGATTTATTCATCTATCCCCATCTTATTTCTCACCACGTACTTGCATTGAAATGCATCTTGACCACTTTACATGTAGTTCCCACCACCTATCATCTCAGTGCCACCTTGACTCCTTTGGTCTAGCAAGCTCCACATGGCTCATGTTAATATGTGTCATGTCAGCTAACTTAATCACCTCCCAGTCAATGAATCAGAATTACCTTTGCATTGACCTACCCACTTTGGACATCAAAGTCTAAGATAACTTGCCACATCGAGCCAAACCTCTGACCTGACAGGATCCTAAAATCTGAAAAAAAAAGCTGCGAACTCTGAATTTTAGAGTTCGGGCTTCAAAGCTCCCCCTTAATTTTATCAACTTGTCCAACACAAGTTCCGAGCCAAAAAAATCCTGAAAACCCAAATTCAACCTATCTCGAAATCTAAAATGACATCCCTCATCGACTCAGCTCCAACTCTGAAGACTTCATTTAGCATAAACTCCTCACCACTATGTAAGACTTCAGCCAACTCGTCAGGGAAAGTTCTTTTATATGTGATTTCTTTGGCCCTTCCTGGAAGCATCACCCTATTTTCTACATTGTTATGGCCCTCCACAAACTTGGCCCTGATTTTCATCTACTTATCGAGAAACTAGACTTTTTGTTTGACTCCTAAACTTCCTCAGTTCGATACCAAGCTCATCGATTCAGTCTGAGTTAGGCTCGTGATTTTCCACCGATCAGGCTTGGCCCTTGTTACTTATATGAGCTGAGTTCACTTGTGTTTATCGTGCTTCCCTTTACCTAATCTTGCTTCACTATATTGATCCTTGATGACTTGTTCTAATGACTTGCCGATATGGCTCATGTGCAAAGAGATACAACATGTTTGAGACTTTTGACTGCTGATCTGGCTTGCCAGTCGAGCTACCTTCTTACGCTGAGTCCAATTTCTTTTGAATTCACAAAGAGCTCCCTTGAACTTTAACTTAGCTCACCTTCAATATCTGAAACTCAACTCTCCTCTCCAGAAACACGCTCTCTAGGTTATTCTCCATTCTTTTTCTACAAATTTGCATTCAAATTTTCACATCTCGGCTCCTTACTACACATCCGATTATCTTATTTGTTCCCCAACTTATTTGATGGTAACTTAGTCTCTATTCCTATCCCTTGGTATCGATCTATCACTACGATTTCAATTTCCTTGTGTCCACATCTCTCCTCTTGGGTTTCTCAGCTTGATTAAATCACTTATGATCTATTTCTACAAGATGTTGAATCCCCTATCAAGCTTCTATGCACAACTCGATCTAATCTTGCTTAACTCGGCCCATGTCCAATACTAATTACATGCATTGATTCCCAAGTTTCATGCCTATGATCCAGCCTTACAAATCCATGCCACACATCTAATCATTTAGTTTGATCTGAGCTCCTAATGTAGCTTGACCCTCATCATGCTAACCCGAGCTGCTTTCTATTCGAGGACACGTTAACTTTCCCAACTGAGCTCATTTTCCTTATCACCATGTGTCGATTCACTCGTGTTTTGGGCCTTCCGCAATCAAATTATTTCACCCAAAAATCAATCTAACTTGATCGAATTGTTTCAAATGTCACAAACTCCTATGTATTATGTGAGCTCATCGGGAAGCTTGCTGAGATTCTCGGCAAGCTTTTTGAGCTCGTAGCACACACTTTTAAACCTTGTACTAACCATTTAAAAAATTTAGAATTTTTTCAATTCCAAGGCATCATGGAATTAGATTAGAACACCTAAAAAAATTATCTACCTTTTTCTGACCATTTTACCTATGTTGCATAAATGTGAGCCTACCGGAGGTAATTTTCTCATTTCGGGAAACCTTGAGCCTCCAAAATCTACGACAGTTTAAGATGATCCTGAACTTTTCCATAACACCATAAATGTTCCCAAATCATGAAATTTTACCCAAAACTCGCTAGGTTCTTCCATGAAGGACTCTTTTAGTCCCATGATATAATTGGCTCCCGTTTGTCTAATTTTTACCCAAGGGGAAAATTTGGATAACATAGAATTTGGTACATCATTCTATAAATACTAACATGGGGAAATATTTCTTCAAACATTCATATGGATCATTCAACCCTTTTTAGAAGTAATGGGCCTCATTACATATGGGATTGACCTCTTTATGTACATAGAATTTTTGGATTGTTTAAGTGATTTCCTTCCACTTAAGTGGGGCACCCCATCTAAATTTTATTTTGGAATACGTTTATGAAGGGATATCAACAAATCAACGTGTATAACTGAAATGGTTTCACTTTCCAAAAATATCACAAGGATGGAGATTCAAAAAATTATTATAATCATGACCTTTTAAGCCACAATGACTAAAAATGAGGTAATAAATCAAATACCTACCATATGTATGAATACAAGGCTCCCACCAATGTTGATCAAATTTATGTTAATGCATCCTTTCTTAAATGAATATAGGACCCATGGTGGGTTGAGAAGATTATCTATTGTATCCAAGATAAAAATTCTTAGGTTTCTTTTCTACTTTTAAAGGTCCTTAAATTCCTTTTCCATATTTTCTAAGGCCTTGTCCATTATATCCCATTTTATTCAACATCTTGAAACCAATACCTTTTTTGTGTTTTTCAAAGCTACAAATCACAAGTGGAGAATTACTATAATGTGTAGAAAAATAAAAGCATACCATTATTTCCTCTACTTTTATCTATATATCTACAGTACTATTATTATTTTCTTTCATCTCTTTGAATTCACATTGTAGGATGGATAGGTCTTGTTGAATTTCTTCACATAATGAGATTCTTTTTCTCTAAGTTGATTATGTATATTATGAATAACTTTACTACATCTCACCTCTTCTTGGAATAATGCTTCCATAATGGGGCTTTTGAAACGATTTTTTTTTTGCATTTTTATCATCTTCTCCATGATCATGTTTACATTGGTCTACAACCATTGGTTCTCTTCCCTCATAAATTTATATTTTGCAAGGAGTGATTCACGCTCATTATATAGTGCTATAAATTCTCTGCATATTGAATTGTGCCCTCTTCTCTTTTTTTCTAGCTGGATTTTCTGATCATTTTCAAAATCTACTAAATTTTGAAAATAATCTACCTTCTCTAATACCACTAATCCGAATTATTTTTGGAATTTGTTAGATAACACATTAGTGGTGGCATTTAACGTGTTATGGAAACTGATTCTAATAAAACAACATTTTTTTGAAATAATGAATTGTATTACAAATTTAAAATAGAATTGTATCGTAGAAATAAATCCATAATTTTAGAAATAAAATAAATTTATTAAATATTTATACAAAAGTGGAAAAAATAATATGAGAGATGTATGTGGAATATATTTACAATCAAGAATGTATGAAAAATACTCTAAAACTTTGTAGGATAAATGTAAGCATTATAGTTCATTGCAAATGAAGATGTATAAAAATGGAAAAATTTGTAGGAGACATGTAGGCCTCAAAACTTGAAAACCTACAATTTATGCCTTAAAAAAATTTCAACTTGAAAACTTATGTTTCTATTTGAAACCATATTATTTATAGCCAAACAATGAAGAAGATGGAATGTTGGTAGGATTAATAAATGAAGGATTCCAAATGGGAGCCAAAAGGTCATCCTATATGGATATGACATGAGTCCACCTATGGGGTGAATTCAAATATGAAGATAAAAGGAAAGAATATAAAAATAATAATATTATATACATACATGTATACATGTATACATACATACATACATATATAGATATAGTGATCCTTGTTAGGGTCATATATCCTAGTGTGTTGACCCGATTTACTAACCACGAGATCCATTGGAAAGGTGATGGAATGAACTTAAAAAATACACTATGACAACAATACTTTGAGTATTATCATATAATTATAAGCTCTAAATCTCTCCAAAGAACCTTCCAAATGCAAAATACAAAAATCTACTAAAAACTTCCTAAAATAGATTTTAGAATTTTCTTGAAATAGATTTTTTAGAAATCCAAATCTGATTGTTGATATTTCTCTAAATACTCATCTCAATCAATCACTACTAAAATAAAATTCAATACTTTCTAAAATTAGACTTTATAAAAATAGACTTTGATGCATCCTTCTCTGAAATTATGACATGGGCATGTATTTCTCTAAGAAATCGTCCAGATCACCCTTGATCCATTTTCTATCAATATTCTAACATATAATTTTTCTCTAATCTCTTCAATTAATTGAGGAGTTATTCAGGTATATTGGGGAACTTATTGTGCTAGAATCATGCTATCCTTGTGAGTAGTGAGACCCTCCCATTTTAATATATCTCTTTCCTCTACCCGATGAACTATCATGGATTCTAATATCAAACTTGGATTAATAATGCAAACATCAATCTAGATGTTATCCATAATACAACGCCAAGAAAAAATTATTTAGATGATGCTTTGATATTTCATCCACACAAAGAATTTTTTTGGAATTGTTGGATATGACCATTAATTGTTCTTATTTTTTGAATATTTACTATCGAGATGAAATGGTTCTCTATGACACTTTTACTATAGTGCATCTAGAGCTCATATGTGAATATCATTGGTGTGAGGGATTTCATTTACATTTTTCTAGGTTTTTCCCTCACATGTGGTAAGTCATCTCACCTTAGGTGAGTTCATATGTCTTAGGTGTTTTTAGGAGTTTATGATGCATGAAATATTCCATCATAGAATATAGAATTTACATCACTGTGTCATATATGAGTTACATTCCATTTCTGGATTGTAACTCCTTTCTCCCTTGTAGAGGTATGATGGGTCTTGCATTGGGAGTTACACAACACTCCAATTTGTACTCTTTTTCTGATCTATGAGGATGAGAAGACTTTTTTCTTGTATGAATAATTTTTATGGTGGTTGATTTCTGGTTTACTACTTAGAGCTACGTCATGGTTCTGTTCAAGTGTAACTTCATAACTATGGACGTATTTTGGCTTAGTCCTCATACTCACAATCTCTCATATAGTATCATAGCACATTGTTTTGAATCATGTTACTCATTTGCATTCGTTACTTATTACTATCAGTTTTGTTGTTTTAGTAGGTTTATTATGCAAGTTTTTAACCGTATTATATTTTTGCTTTACTCATATTAATTTGGTTTTATCTCAGTTTTCATGGAGTTTGTTGGTTTTGTGTTGTTGTTTTTAGTGTATGTGCATGTTATATTTGGATTTTGAGGGGTTTCATTGCTAAATTTGGCTTGTTGTGACCATCTTTGGTTGAAATATTTACTTTGGAGGTACTTTATGGTTTTCAATTTGTGTTTGGTTATTTTAATTAATTTCTTGTTTTCTTCCAAACTTGGTTGGCCTCCATACTCCCCTTTGACACATTCTCATCACCTTTTTTTACCCTTAACACACCCTACTTTTCTCTCCTACTAAGCCACTCTTCTCACCTTGGGTTTTCTTCTAGTCTAGCTTAGACTACTGAGATCCTCAACTCATCTTAGTGAGTTGAGCTCACTAACCAAACTCTTGCTTAACCTATTGACCGAGCCACCTTAGGATCAGTCTCTCTCCTCACATCTCAGCCTCACCAAGCTTTATGTATGCTTGGTAAATCTACCTTTGGCTCTAATACTCACCTCTAATTCTGGATTCCTCTTAGCTCAATAATCTCGTGCCTTTCTCTCTTATCGGGATCTATTTTCGCACCATCACTTGGCCCCTGCATTCTCGAATGTTTTTATTTAACCTGTTGTCGAGATCGATTCAACTTCGAGCTCTCTCTGCATCGACCTCCTCTTTTCTCGATCATGTCTTGGCTTGACCTCCTTGCGTGCATTCCCTGTTGTCTCTATTACCTTACAACCACCATGTTTAGACCTGTTGGTTTTGTTCCACTACTCAGCCTTAGAATTTTTTGATCCCCCTCCTCCCAAAACAAATTTGTTCCCACCTACTAAGTGTTACCATGACCTCTCCCACCACCATTGTAACCGACCTGTTCTCTGGCTCACTCATCGTTATGAGCCAGGTCACCTCCACCTTGAGCCCCTCTCATGACAACGTCAATATTCCCACTAACTTTCTTGGTGATTTGGACCAAGGGAGATTTCCTGAGCCCGCTCACCCCTTCTTTGACCATTGAATTGTTTTTGAAATCCTTTCCCTCCTAATTTGGATTTTTCCCACATCTTATTATCTTAGCTATTTTATAAGTTAATTTTACCTAGGTTTAATTTTGTATAACATAGCTTTAATAAATTTAACTAATCCAAGGGTAAATTTATTTAAGGAAGGAAAATATATCATTAGGTCATTAATCTAGATGCTAGCTTTTCAATCAATCCCTTATATATTTTTTTTATCATTTTTTGATAATTAAAATTAACTGGCAAAAATATATTTGAAAACTAGTATTATTGGGCATTTTTTGTCACTAACTTGTGTTGGAGGTGTGTAGCATGTTCTAGAGGTATTTTTTGGTGTTTGTGTGTTTTCCAGATGCATCTTCTTGATGTTTGTTCTCTAATGTGCCCTTGGATAACATTGTGTATTTTGGTGGTTTTCAAGAGGTTTGTTTACATTTTGGGAGGTCCTTTTGACTATTTTAGGTTTCATTTTTCATTGTAGTGCTCTTGTTATTGCTTGTATTCTAGTGAGCACATCCACCACAACCTTGTGGCAAGGGAACCCCCTTATGCAACGTGAAACAATTTTTCTCACACAAAATTGTTATTTTTCCTTTTTTCTTACTTTTGCTTTTTTGTGCTTGTTTAGAGTGTTGTTCCTCTGCTTTTGACTAAAAATCATTATGGCTTCCACTCTAGCACGATTTTTCACCTAGTGTAAAGTGAGTGGCCAACTATTTCACATCACATAAACACACCTTATTGTACCCAACACATTATTTATAAAGTACCACAAATCTGGGAGATAATAATGTTATGGGGTGTCGTAATCGCATTCAGATGCATTCTCAGTTGAATCTAGCATCTTGAAACCTTGTGTGTTCTTACACCCTTCTTTTCTTTTATTATGGATGCATTCTCAGCTGAGTTCGATGTCCATTTGAGAGTGTTTGTAATATGGCTCTTTTACACTTTTCTCTTTTTGTGAATGTGCCATGGAGGATTTTATCCTAGACTTATGCTTCATACAAGATTCATTTTAAGACCCCCTCCAAAAAAATCTTATAATGTTTTGGTGAATCTTCGAAATTGACTTTTGAGAAAATTATGAATATCCAAAAATATGTTTCATGGAAAAGGTGATTCAATATGCCACATATTTGTGGGGTTTTGAAAGGTTATCGGACGTGTGTTAGATGGTCGTTCAACGAGGTGCTACATTAGATAGGAGAATAACAAGGTATTGATTTGGATGGCTCTACTTTCTACCCATCTCTCCCTCAAATAGTTGAATGGTTCTTCAATGACCGTCTCTTCCAATTATGGATGGTCATCTCCTTCATGACTGTATCTCTTCAGGATAGTCGAATATCTCTTTCACCACCTTCCCTTTTAGTATTGAATGGCCACCTTCTATCTTATCATCTTTCCATATAATAGACGAATGTCTCTTCCATAACCATCTTTTCTAATCATGGACACTTGTCTCAGACATAGTTATCCAGACAAACATCATTGTCTTGTCTGTCTGTATGCGATTGGACATACAGGGTATCATAAACCATTGTTTTGTTTGATCATGAAGATTTTATGTTGGAAAAAACTCCTTAGAAACACTTGACCTCAAGTCTCTCCACTTATCATTTGTCTCCATGTGTCCTGACTGGGAACCGTCGACCTATATATATCACTATGATGCTCCTTATTAAAGTGTAGATACAAAATCATGCACTTGGGTACATTTCTATGTCCTAAATACATACTAGCATTCATATGATTCCTAAACAAGAAAAATAATAATTGACAGCTATTTTTGGCCTCTTTTCTATGTTTCTTGTTTTTTCTTTGGTCTTACACACCCTACAGCCAATTTAGAACATTACTTGTTTATCTTTTACGACTTCAAACATCAATGCCCAGCCAAGATGTCAGCACCAAAGCACCCTTGTCCCCTCTAGGATCCCCTAACCCTTTACTAACATACTCACTTATTTTAGATCTCTTTTATCTTTTGGGCATCTTATTTTCTTATGGGTCATTTTTCTAGTTGTCAATTACGAAAGTTAACTAAGGGAATCATATAAATACATAGTTATGTGTTCAAAATAAAGGACCAATCTCTAAGCATTACTACTATCACCTAATCTTGCATTCAAAGGCATCCAAAGCAATCTAAAGCATCTATCTATCATGCATTCAAGGGACAAGGGATTGCAGTTTCTACATACACACTACATATAAAAGGGGAAGTTCATTATTCAATCCACACATGGTATACATTATTACATTATAGATCTATCCCGATATCAAGTGCAACTTGCAATAGGGAATCTTAGGGCACAATTGTTACACACACTCATAAGAACTAAATAGAGTATAAGATGTAGTGTAGCACACGGTCATAAGTTCACTCAGTCAAGTGATTGTTGGGGTCATTCGGACTCTCTATATTGCATCTTTCTTTTTTGGATTTGATGTGGTATTTTGTGTTTTACAAGTAATATCTATTTTAAAAGTTACAGGTACCATCAACGATCAAGGTGTGACATACAGGTGACAAAAATTGAATATTAGTGACACTCCAGAAATCAGATTCTAAGAATTTACACACTCACGGGCACCCAATAGTAGAATCTATTGCCCATGCACCCTTGACACAGTCCAGATGCCCTAGTCTGTCCTTATCTGACAGTCTACAATTCTACAATATATAGTTACAATGTTCTTCCATTTCTTTTCATCATATTTCCCAGTCAACATCAATCCCAGATCAAACAAAAACCCACTAAGTCATTTCCTCACACACACACACACTTAGGGTTTCCTATTTTACAAAATTATTTCTTATATAAAATTGTATCTAGCAGTTGTACTTCATTTTTTCTATCAGTTAATCTATAATTAGGGTTTAATAAATTCTATTTTTGTTAAATCATTTGGTGAACCCCACTCATGATCGGTCTTTTGGATCCTTATTTTTCATATTTCTAATCTTATTTTGTGGCT
This sequence comes from Taxus chinensis, assembly GCA_019776745.2. NCBI lineage: Eukaryota > Viridiplantae > Streptophyta > Pinopsida > Cupressales > Taxaceae > Taxus > Taxus chinensis. The sequence continues at coordinate 320,844,613 of CM034147.1, read as the reverse complement.
CCAAAGATTCCTCAAATCTCTTTGCTTGACTTACATCAAATGCATCCACCTTGGAAATTTGTCCTCCAAAAATCCCTAGACACTATCTATCTCCCTTTCACTACGTCACCCACTCAAGTAAGTGATATTTTCAATTGTCTATTTGATGACTCTATCGGTCCTAATCCTTCATCCAATCTACCCATATTAGAGTCAATTCAAGATTTACATTGTTTGTTTCGAGACAAAAATAAATCTATGGAAACAATGATTATATCTCTTAGGGCATAAATCCAACATCTCAAGGATGATTCCCAATCGCATGCTAGTTCTTCTTCTATATCTCATCCTACTGCTATATATTCTACATGTTCTAATATCAGTAAGCCTCAAATATTTCCACTCCCCATGCCTCTCAAGTTTGATATCAACTCTAAGAAATAAGATATTCTTCCACATCTCCTCATTCATCAATTAATAAAATTATCATCTAATCATTCCCGTCCTCCTTATCTTCTTGTTAAATATCAAGGTCATCCATATTACAATTATCATTAAATTAATGGACATAATGAAAATTATTGTTATGCTATACAATGAAAAATTGGCCACCTTAAGCATTATGGTCTTATCTCATTTGCTGCATAACATACTACTACATTTTCATCTCCAATTGTTACATCCTAATGGGTTCCTAAATTTGATTCACCTATATATCATGAGCATCATTCCATCATTACTAATTTTCCTTCTATAGTAAGTTAAGAGCCTCCTAAGAAACTTCCTCTCAAGGTTCGTCCTGAAACACCTCCTCCTACTAAGTCATCTACAACATTACCAAGTCAAACTAAGCAGCTTCCTCTCAAAATCAGTCCATCCTCTTCTCCTATCAAGTCTTCTACAGCGTTATCAATCTCAAATAAGTATCCACCATTTAGGATTCCTATCCACCCTCCACTTCAGCAACCAGTCACTTTTTTCAAGAAAATTAAATTCCTTACATTAATGGATGGGACATATTTCAAACATTGCCATAGATCTCCATCTCTTTCACACTTGGGGGCATCACACTTTCTCTCCCCCCTTACATCACTATCAATTATCTCTAATGTATACTATTACACTTTGTGCTCTTTGCTTCATGTATAAATATTTCTAAGAACTCTTACACAACTTGATACACATCTTGTATCATCATTACCCTAGTACACACCCTTTTTCTATGGTTCATTCTTGATTGTTAAGGGGTATTCTATAGATGAACCTTATATCATTCACATCCACATTGCATACCATTCCATTTCAATCATACACATAGTGTATTGCATATCTTGGTTGAACTTATTATTTCTTTACTTATACTTACATGTGCACTTTGTTTCCGTGCTAGACAGATACTTATTATGTCAATATGTTTTCTATATACACATGCACATTCACTTGTTCTCTAGTTGTGAATGAAAACTTATTACATATCTTTACATGTTGTAATGATGTTTGGCACTATACCTTTTACCAGTCCCATCAAGGATCCTAGGGGCATCTACATTTACTACTCTTACACACTACGTGTGTTATTGTTTCATTTCTTACTACTACTTCTTTCTAGCACACTAATTTCCATTGATTTATACACACTTTGACATACTTTCTATCTTTCTAACATCTTAATGGGTGCTTCTTGTGCAACATTTTCTTTGTAGGACTATATGCCACCATGGTTGTCATTTGATTTATCTTTTTTGATATTATTTTTCATTATATGTTTTTTGTTTTGGGCTATGCCATTTTTCTTGTGTTCACATTGTATACTTTTGGTAGCTTCGGCCCTGATTGTCTTGTGACATTGTAAGAGATGTCCCATGTTTGAAATCTACTTTTTTTGGTCTATCTTGTCTTCTTTCTTGCTTCATATATTATTTTATACTTGTATACTTTCTTTAATTGCACTAACACATGTTTTTAGCTATCTTGTTTGCACGTGCCTTTGTTTGTACCATGCACATCCCCTCCCCCTATAGGGTGTCCACTTCACATCAGTTTTAGGTCCTCTCCTTTGGACCACATGCTCTTATCAACGTCACATACACCCCAAATAATGGGGGCATTATTTAGATGAATCAGTCACCCCATACAACAGCTCATAGCTACATTATAAGCATAAAAGTAGAGGAACAAAGTAGTCACAAAATAGCCCAGAATATGACTTGAGTCCTCAGCACATCACAGACACTAGCGCATAGCATCAGACAACATTTTCTGGGTGCCATGTCCTCCCTTAAGCACATATTTCCTAGGAGCACACACAGTAAGTTTATCGAATCAACATAGTAAACAGTCTTCAGAGTAATTTTTACAGTACAAACACAATCCTCCAAAAAAAAATGCATTTTGTTGGTACCCATTTGTGTCTGTCCCATTTTTCTAAAAAATAACCTTTTCAATGGACCCTTTTCCCAATGAAGTAAGGAATGAGGGTTGGTTTTGGCTTATATTTTCCTTATCTGGGCTCATAATGGAATGGTTAAGAGTGGCATGGTCCTATCAATTCTATGAAGGTCCTAAAAATTTTGCATGTTAAAGTTACAGCACACATTTTTTTTCAGTGCAAGGCAAGAACTTTGGGCATGTTTTGTAAAGTGAAAATATAGTGTGGATGGTGTAGTTTTCCCTCGAAGCCTGAAAATTAAACTATCTTTGGAAGTTGTGTGGGCCAACCTAAAATTAAACTCCCGATCTTCTTAGAACTCTGACTCAGATTACACTTTCTGCAGCGGGAGAAAATAATGTTGTATTATTTTGGGTCATGCCAGGGAACGTGCACAAGGAGCAGTTTGAGCTCAACGCCTGAAAGGGGATACTTACCTGGGTTTATAAAGTGAATAACATCTCAAATATGGGGGCAATTCTCCATTTTATCTGTTGTGACATAGTCCAGGATCTTGTTTCGGGCACGACCATCTAGTTAGAACAGAGAAAAGTAAATAAACTTAGGCTTTCCTAGGTTCTGAGGGAAAACTAAGATAACGAGTGCCTACATTTTTCTCCCCTAATTTTGTGTAAAATGCAAGTAAATTGTAAAATTCAGCCATGAGATGAAATATTCTACTTGCAATGTTGCTCATGTTACAAGGAACAGAAAATAAGTAACTACAAGATGCACCTGAATGATTTTTACACACAACATGCATTTAAAAAATAGAAAGACTACTCAAAGAAATGAACACATTAAATAAAATGGGATTCTATTTCAGGGGCCCCTTCCCGCACATAATATATAAATATTGGTATATGGTGTTATCAAACATGGATTGGATGAAAAAGGAAAAATACATAAGCATCAAACTTTTGCAGGCTCATCATCACTTGGAATCTATTAAACATGTTTCAATAAATCATCCCTACGTCAAATAAAGTCATCATGAGCTACCACACCAAATATGAACTATATTTCAAATACCAATCCCCAATACATGCCCATTTCAAGCAGTTCTTGAGTCCCAATCCACAGCCCATTCAGCAACTAGATGAAATCTACTTTCCTTTCAGAGGAGTTTACCCATTCAGGTAGGGAATGTCCCCCTCTTATATATGCTTTTGTATTCGCACCTAAGGAGAGTCAAGACACAGGGAAATGAGGAATATTATTAGTAGAGTATTCCATCATGATTCTCTTTTTCTTAAGGGGAAAGGCTTGAATACCTATTACGGACCACATTTCAGTAAGGGAAACCTCTAAAGCTGACATACACTTATCTGTTGTATTCTCTAGTGCAATTGGGGTTTTCTCATTCCTGTGAGGGGTGAGCAGGAGGTTGGGAACTGTGATTTCTATGGTTAGATTAAGGGGTTATTAGTAATCCTTTTTCACACACCAATAATCATTATTGACAGAAGGGTAGTAGTGAAGCCAGTGGGATTTCAATTGTTTGGTGTCCACCTGGTATTCTAGATGAACTAGATGAAAATGAAAAACTTGGAAAATGGGAAAGGAAAGGCACAATTATGCCCTAGTGTCAAGTATGCTAAAAATATGATGAATAAGAGACTCATTTTTCCCATTTAGTTGGAAACACTCACTTAAATGGGTGAATTCCATGGGATGAATATTAAAATACAGAGGTGAAGAAGACATGGAAACAAGACAATTGATTGAAAAATAGAAAGTAAATGACTTTGAAAAGGATAGGTGATGAATGGAAGGATGGTATACCACTGAAATAGGCATGGCACTAGTGCTGATGTGGCAAAGGACATCATTTAAATATTAATATCATATCCCATTCTGATTTATAGGTATGTGGATCTTTAAATAAAAATCACCTATTTATGTAGAACATGTCACTAGAGAGTGATTAAAGGCCTGTGCTTTTCAAAAAATGTCTTATCACATTAATTTATTTGGCCACGTCATGCTCATACACATGTTGAAATTTTAAATATTAAATATGACATGACATGGAAAATATTTGGATGTGTCATGATGACATATGAAAGACACAGTGGTAGTTGGCAGAATTGGTGGTCATTTATGAGTAATCATTTGTATTTTTTGTGTCAACCTTGAGTAGTTGATGGTAGTAACATATTGTTTGAGTATATGAAGAATATGCTCTAAAAACCTAACAAGATAAGGTGTTATATAAGAAGTAAGAGGGGTTTTAGAGAAAAAAGAAGGCTCTTAGGAGGGGATTTTTCGGCAAGGGTGAAAAGGGTGGGAAACTCTTGGGGGAAAAGATTTTGGTGGGAATTTACATAGGCACTGCTAACTAGAAGGTAGTACTATGTTATGATGAAGGTTTTTTCTCTGTGTGACCCAATTATCAAGAATTCATGTTAATATGGTTGCATGTGTACAATCATTAATGGGATTTGAGAGCATTAATATATTTTTCCCTTGTCTTTTCCTAATTTTAATGCTTTTCTCCTGACAAATTCATCTGGATTCATGACATTTATTTGTTCTGTTGGATATGTGTATTTTTGTTGTAATTTTATGTGAATCATGGTTGTAACTCAATTTTAAACATATCCTACACTTTCTTAGATATCATTTAGGAAGGGTGTGAGTATTTGACATTTTTTTGTGGGGACCTAAAAACTTCACTTCTAAAGCCTATAAAAATCTCCTTGTGGACTAAGTAGGATTTTAGGGTATGACTTGTAATTTCTTGGGGGTCCCTTGATCCAAACTATTTAGCATGATTTTACATGAGATGATCCTACCTTAGGTGTATTAAGTTGGATTGTCAAGAATTTAAATCTTGATTTTCCCATAGCTCTCCCTGTAGATGAACTTCTTAAAAGGGGCTCATTCATTTTCTTCACCAATATTCATGTAGTAATAAGGATAAATGAAGGTTAGAAATTTGTATCCTAGATTTCCCCCCATTTCCCTTTAGGTATCTTTCCCATTTTTCCTTCCATTCTATCAAAATCCCTCTCATCTGCACTAAAAATCTTAATAACTTTCAACAAAAATCCTAACTCATCACGCATGTCCCAGGTCACCTTGCTTATATTTAGCTAACCCACCCAGGAGAACACGTAATTGACTCATATATCTTGCGTGTTATCACCCCTAATCCAAGGTCCCCTAACCCACACAGACATAACTTGTGCAATAAAATTTGGGATGAAATTGTGGGTTAGAACAACACTCCCCCTATTGGTCTGTATCGAGTCCTTAGGTGTTATAGCATCTAGTGACCACTCTTTCAAGTGAACGTTATATTTGTTGGTTACATTGGTTCTGATCTATTCTTAGCCAAGTCCCCATAACATCACCCTAACTCTGCACCCCAACCTCCATGTTCCCCTTATCACTTTACCAGGTCCTCTCACCTTGACTTAGGCAGAGTGAAAAGTAGTAGTAGGGATTGCAGCCACACCCTTTATTTGGGTACCTCCCCATCACTCCCACAGGAACGGTGGATGGGATAATAGATGGAGATCTTCCCCCCGGCTATAATATGACATCTTACAAGGGTCTACCACCATCACCCAACCCCCCCCCCCATGTCTGCATTCCCCCTTCCTCTCCCCATGTGTGTAAATCTGGGAGCCAACACTTTTCTAGCACTTTTTCTGGGGAACAAACTTTTGGTACTCATTTGGGTCTTTAATCTGACATTATCTTATTGATCTTCATGATATTTTAAAATGTGTTTTGATCTAAAAATTATTATCGTGATGTTATCTAATTTATTTTTCTAGAGCTATCACTGTAGTGGTGACTTTGTTATCTTTTTGGTTGTAATAGGCCAGGGGTTTTTCACTTTGATGATGTATAAATGAATTTATATATCTTGTTTCAACTTTGTGCTTGATGTTTACCATTGTGTCATTTTTATTTTATGTGGTGAGGATTTATTTGTAAGAATTAGTTTTCTGTGAAATGTGCCATGGGTATTTGTGATAGTGGTGAGGGTTACTTTCCCTATAAATTTCCTTTTAAGCCAATTTCATTCAAACCCTTGGAATTTAAGAAGATATGTGGATATCCCCATCAAATTCCCACTGGGATCAAACTCAAATTGCCTATGTTTTGAGGATATGGTAATACTATTGTGGAAAAGCATCTTTCCTTGTTTGAGGAAGTGATGCATGAATACTAGGTGAGATATGACAATATTTTTATAAGGCTATTTGTGTAAACACTGCAAGGAGATGCTAGAGACTGGTTCAATTCTTTACCTCAGAGCTCTGTTTATTGGTGGATGGAAATGGTAACTTTATTTTGAGAAAAATTTAGTGATGACCCTGCTTCTTTCTTTTATGAATATGATGAAGATTCCTTGTACTCGGTTGAAAGAAGAAGTTTCATGTGTTTTAGGAATGAATAAAATGACATGGTAGGACACATGTCAAGTGTTAAGACATTTATTGATAATTTTATTGATCAAAATGATTAGATTGGTTATGCTTATGTCTTGTGTGACAAATGTTTTATGCCCCATGCCGCTTGTATTATGGACAATGTGCTTAGTGTTTACAAAGTGAAAATGGGAACCAAAGGAAGGGATGTATTACATGATTCCACAAACAAAAATGGGGGGATGTCTTCTACTGACCTCTTACATTCCCAAAATATTTATGAGTTCTAGGATATTCTCTCTAGGGTATGCCAATATTTGACCAAAGTTTTTGATGCATTGGTTTCAGACATAGGTTACACTTCATTTTATCATAATTTTTCTTTGATAAAGGATGAAATGATTGCTAAATAGAATGGAAATGTCCCCTCAGTGGGAGGTAGATATTTTATGTTTGATGCAATTATGGAATAGGAGAGACATCTTAAAAATGGTATAAGTTATCAAAAGACCTGAGTGCTAACAATTTTATATCCTCGTATGTCTCCAAAAATGGTGTCATGAATTTGGATAAAAGGGAAGATCACTTTGGTAATGATATTGAGAATTATGTAACAGTCAAGGAAAGGTATAAGGATGGTGATTTGGATTTAGTCACGAAATATATTGGTATTGAATTGCCTATAATAGAGGGGGTATATGATCTTGATCTCCTATTTTCTACTCGAGTGATGGAGCAATCCCTTTTACCCAAACTTTTGGGAATACAATATGTCATTTCACCTAAGGATTGTGATTTTCAAATACAAGACGGTTCCTTCCCCTTAAGAAATGAGAATGATATGTGTGTGGATTCTAGTGTTGATTTCCTTCTTGTTAAGAAAAATGAAATAGGTACAGATAATCCCTTTCCAGGAGTAGGTATGGTGAATAAAAGTTAAGGTGAGTATGTTGACCATTATCTTGATGCCTACGTTGAGTTTAAAAATAATTTGATAGATGGAGATGTATCTACTCTAGAAAGAGATAAGTTTATCATACGTCTTGATAAACACATGTAGGTCCTTGGATTTCTATATAATGTGGTGTGTTGTGGAAAAGGAATTATATATGATTGGACTGTGCCTAGGGGGAAAATAAAATCCAATGGTATAAATGGAGCCATGATTTTGTTAAGAACAAGATAATACTGAGAGGGGGGGTGAATCAGTATTATGATATTCTTTTAAATTTAACACTTAATCTTTGATTCGTAATCACAATTAATTAGTTTCATAGTGAATATATCAAAGTAATAAATGAATGCAAAGTAAACAAAGACACTGTAAATAGACAAAAATTTACGTGGATACCATTTCAAGAGAAAACCATGGAGAAAATATTCTTTATTATATTTCTCAAATGTTTGTAGGCACCAACCTATGAGAGACACCAATCCCTAAGTTACAATTTTGTAGGCACCAAGCTACAAGAGCACCAACCCCTTTTTTCTAAGCACCAACTCAAAAAGAGACATCGATCTCTTCAAATATGAAGGCACCAACCTTCCTTACGAAAAACAAAATCTTTTCTATCTTTTATGTTGTTGTTGCTTCAACGGATGATAGAACAAAATTGCTGCTCATAATAATCTTCTTATTTATTTCAGTCCCTTCACATATATAAATTGTTGCAACTATTCCTTAAAAATAAATCTGCCCTTCATTCTTTTTTATATTTCATATTCTTCTCTTCTTCTTATCTCCCTTAAACTTGAATGAAGAAGCACACAAATTGTTTGCCTAAATCAAATGATTCCATCTCCTTATATATCCTTCTCACATCCTTTCAAAAAGACACATCATTCTAACCTACACAACCTTTCCATTATTTAATTAACACAACTTAATTAAGTGTATTAATTGGTTAAAACCAAAATAAATTAATGCATCCCATAACAATTATTAAATGCGCATTAAAAAATGCAATTAACCACTTGATAGGACTGTTGCCACTCCTTAGACAAATCACTGTCATCAATAAATCCCTGCTAACCATCATTAAATCTTATTTTTCACCATAAAACATGGCATATGAACACCTTAAAATGCTGATATCTCTCTCTTATGTATAGTTTTGTATATCTCGCTTATACCATGATAATCCTTATACAAAAACACTTTTTTCATGTATTTAAACTTTCATTTTCTTCCCTTCTATATTGTTGGTTATTTCCGTTACTTTCTACCATTTTTGTCAAAATCTCTCAACATCCGTCAGTAGTTCTGTCAACTTCATTTACACGATTCCATTAACCAAATACATCAATGATTAAGCCTTTGACATCAATGAAAATATTTCTAACAGATTTTTCTTCTCCAAGATGAGGGGTTTCTAGGTGATGGAAATCAGTTGATAATATGCCTTTCAATTTAATTGATTTTAATCATTTCCTTTAAGTATAAGCAGTACATTCAGAACTAATTCAGAAAAATTGGGACAACAAGAACAAATCAGGGACGTACCATCTACAGTGGTGTTTATTTGGGGAGCACTCATGGATGGAGAGTAACACTAAACCTCTCTCCCCAACACTCTTCTTCCATGGCGTGAGATCTCCCAAAAATATTTCACTTGGCGAGAGATTACCCAAAAAACTCACTCTTGGTGTGAGATCTCCCAAAAAACTCATTTTACAAAGCATTTTCAAGACATTTTCTATCCTTTACACTTTTATACATTAGGTGCACACTTTCCTTTTTACACACTTTTACATAATTTTATAGAGTTTTTATAATACATGACTTTGATTGGTCTTTCACTCTTCTTTTACAGGTTCTTCCTTAATACACAACAAGAAGTAACCATACATCAGCAATTCAAGCACATCAATAAGTATAAATCAGTGCATATGTTTCACCCCTAGGGTCACTTTCTTTTCCTAGTTTCCATGCTTCACTATTTGCATCATTCCACACTTCACTTGTCTCTTCGGCAAGCCATAACCATCACACTCTACATGGTTATCAAGTACGCATCTTCTATCTACTTTTTGTTATCAAGTATTCACTCAACACCATAAAGTGGGGGAAAATGTAGAAATAAAATCATGCACTTGGGTACATTTCTAGGTCATAAACACATACTAGCATTCATATTATTCCTAAGAGAGAAAACTAATAATTGACAGTTATCATTGGCCTCTTTTTCGTGTTTCTTGTTTTCTATTAGGTATTAAACACCCTACAATCTAGTTATAACTTTACTTTCTTATCTTTTATGACTTCAGACACCAACGCCCACAGGAAATTAGCACATAGGCACCCTTGTCCCCTCTGAGTGCCCCTGGCTCTTTTTTATCTTACATGCTTCTTTTTGGTATCTTTTATATTTTGGGCATCTTATTTTCTTATGGTTCAGCCTTCCAGTTTTCAATTACAAAATTCAACAAAGGGAATCATATAAATACATAGCTATGTGTTTAAAATAAATCACCAAGCTTTCAACATTATTATTATCACCTAATCTTACATTTAAAGGCATCCAAAGCACTCCAAATCATCCATCTAGCATTCATTCAAGGGTTAAGGGAATGCATTTTCTGCATACACACTACATAGGAAAGGGGAAGTTCATTATTACATCCACACATACTATTCATTGTTACATTCTAGATCTAGTCTATTATCAAGTGCAACTTGCACTAGGACATCCTAAGGCACGATTCTTACATGCACTCATAAGAACTACAAGGATTTTGAGATGTAGTGCAGAGCTCGGTCATAAGTTCACTCAATCGGGTGACTATCGAGGTCATTCTGACTCCCCATATTGCATATTTATTTTTTATTTGATGTGGTATTGAGGGTTTTGCAGGTAATATATGTTTTCCAGGTTACATGTATCCTCAATGAATAGGGTGCGACATGCAGATGACCAATAAAAAATATTTGCAACAGTCAAGAAATCAGATTTTGAGCATTTACACAGTAATGGGAACCTAGTAGCGGACTCTAGTATTATATGGTTTCCATGAACTAGTCCAGGTACCATATTCTGGCCTTATTTGATAGTATCATATTATAAAGTGTGCAGTTATGACGGTCTTCCCTTTCTGTTCATCAGTTTTCTCAGTCAACATTAGTCCCAAATCAAACACAAATCAGCTAATTATCTTCCTCTCTCTCTTGCACTTAGGGTTTCATATTTTATCAGCTTATTTCTTGAGTTAAATTGTATTTATCAATTATAATTCATTGTTTATATCAGTTCTGCAATTAGGGTTTGATAAATTCTATTTTTGTTAAATCATAAAGACAAAAAATACCAATGAATTTCAAATTTTGATTTATCATGTCCATCTACTCAAGTGAAGAGTCAAACCAAGGACCATTCCACTCTACTTCTTGTGACCATGTACCTCACGTACCTGAAACACTAGTTTTCTTAAACATTTGTAGTACACATGCAAAAATAGTCTATTTTGTAACAGACAAGTACAAAAATGATGTATTTATATAAAATTACAAAATTCCTAAACATGTGTTTCAAAATATGACAAATAACATGAACAAAATATTGCCCACACGAAAAATCAAGAAAATCACACACAATAATGAATAAGCATGTCCGTAAAAAATTTCACTAGAAGACACGTGAACATCTGAGCCAGAAGGGCTTCCTACTCTAAGACAAAATCCATCTTGCTTGAAATGAAATAACTAAGACCAAATATTTCCACTAGAAAGTTCAATATGTGCTTGACCACTTCTTATATATATCTTCTCACCTGCACCTCTAGTGAGGTCAACAAGAGCATCTTGAACAAATAACCCTTCTAGTGCTTCATAATACCCATGCAATTTGGCATAAGCCTTTTCCAATATTGAGACCCATAACTCATTAAATTTCCTACTAGTAACAAATGATGGATTTCCACGAGATTCAAAAGGTATCCAATCATCAAAAATGTGTTACTCTAGGGAGAATTGGTTTCGATGGTTGTTGATGATTGGATACCTTGTGAATTTTTTGGAGAGGAGAAATTTTATCGTAGTAGGAAAGTGAATGAGTTATGGGTCTCACTATTATAAAAGGATTATTCCAAATTACATGGGTATTATGAAGCACTAGAAGGGGGATTTGTTCAAGATGCTCTTGTTGACATCACTAAAGGTGTAGGAGAGAAAATAGATATGAGAAGTGCTCAAGCACGGATTGAACTTGTCAGTGGAAAGATCTGGTCTCAATTATTGCATTTCAAATAAGAAGGATTTATTCTTAGAGTAGGAAACCCTTCTGGCTCATATGTTCATGTGTATTCTAGTGGTATTGTTCAAGGACATGCTTACTTAGTATTACAGGTGATTGTCTTGATTTTTTGTGTGGGAAATATTCATTTCATGTTATTTGTCATATCATGAAACATGGGTTTAGGAATTTTGTAATTTTTTAGAAATAAATTTCAGTAGAAATACATCATTGTTGTACTTATCCATTACAGTAGAGTGGAATGGCCCTTGGTCTGACTCTTCACCTGAGTGGATGGATAAGATAAAGCACAAATAGAAATTCACTCAGGTATTTTTTTGAAGATTATACAATAGATTTACAAAGAGATAGATTAGAGAATAAGAATTGTATGAATGAACTTCAATATTTCCAATACAACCTTCATATTACAAACACCGATATAAATAGCAAAATATCCTTCCTAAAATATAAGAGGTAGTTATAACAATTTTACCACCTACGTGAGTTGTTTCTAACTCACTCAAAAAAATATTCCACCTATGTGAGTTGTTTCTAACTCACTCAACAAATTCATAATTACGAAATCTCACTATAGGGAATAACATAGGAAAATATTCTCACCCATTACAAACTAAAAATTGGAAATGGAACATTCGATCATGTTCCCCCCCTTAATGTGAAATTTTCACTTATTCACACCACACAAGAGCAACAAGATCACTAAAAAATGAAGCCCAATGAAACAAGAACTTTAAAAACTCATCAAAAAACACACTGCAAAAAACACATGTCACCAAACCTTTATGCAGACCCATCATTGGTGACTGATGAGAGGTTGTTGATTTACCTACAACCTATGTTTTCCTTCGTCCTTTGATGTATATTGCTAATTTAGCTAGATGAAGCTCATGAGGCTCAAAATTTCACCCTCTTTTGTCGACACATCTCCCCACCAATTTTTCCATTAGCTCTTAAATTCCAAAGTGTGTGTCTAGGGGAAAAAATTTAAATTCACTCCTCAGGTATTTTTTTGAAGATTATACAAAAAAAATACATAGATATAGATAAGAGAATAAGAATTGTATGAATGGTCTTCAATATTTCCAATACAAACTTCATATTACAAACACCCATATAAATAGGAAAATAGCCTTCTTAAAATTTATGAGGTAGCTATAACAATTCTTCCACCTACGTGAGTTGTTTCTAACTCACTCAACAAATTCATAACTGTTATTGTTATTTTATATAACAACTAATAACAATATAATAACCTACTAATTTATAAACTTTACATTCACCATAATAATAATTACATATGTAATTATTATTCATGCATACATAGCAATGGAGGACTAATCATGGATTTCCTAACATTTTTTGTCTTCAGAAAGGACGTTGTTACATCATATTGCAAAATAAAGATAATGAATCCTCATGTCTCCTTTTTCTAGAAATAGAAATTGGAGTAGAAGCTTTTTCTAAGGTTGGTGTTGGATGACAATTTGATGTGTATTCTCCTAGTTTGACATAGTTATCCAAATGTTTTTATCAATATGATCATCTCGAAACACATTAGTTTCTGAATATGTTTGAGAAATTTCTGCATAAATAAATGTTACCGAAATATAGTATTAATTATTAATATAATTAATACAACTAAATAAACAAGAGTATAAAGAGAAAATAGTCAATTTAATAAACATGAGGAAAATTTATTAAACATCAATACAAGGATAAAATACTATGGAAAATATATGATTAAAATTCTGTAAATTAGTAGATAGTATGTATACACATATTTTCTATAGATTTCAACACCAATTTCATTTTTTTCGACTCACCAAAATAGCCAAATAATGTTGTCTTACTCTTTTTTGAACTGATAGTATCCTTCTTATCCTACTTTCAAGAATCCATGGATATGTCGCAGATATTTATATTTATCATATGGTTATAGGGTTGGATGCTATAGGAATTCAAAGTAGAGGTTTGTTCGATAAAGGGGTGCACGGAAGGGGTAGCCTGTAGGATGTGTGAGGGCTAGACAGTAGGTGGTTAGATGGTAACGGTAAAGGAAGTGGTTGGATGGTAAAGGCGAAGAAGTAGGACATGGAGGTATAGGATAGACGAGGGGTTGGATGGTAGAAGTTCGATGGCAGAAGCAGGGAAGCATGAAGGAAGAGGCATTAGAAGTTTTTGGGGTAGGAGAATGGATGAAAGTGGGGTGGCATAAGTAGGCTTGAATGGTTGTCTATGTGCTGAAAAAGGACACATGTGTCTTTATGTTGATATATTGGATGATCGATGTATATGTATTATACCTCGGTGAATATGATCACAATTTGATTTGAAACATTGGCAAAATACATGCATAAGTTCATTTTTTAGTGTAAATAGTACGCAAACTGACCCATACAAATGACATGTCAGCCAAAATTTTAGGTGAACTAGATGGCAGCTGAATTTTGAAAATTTTCCATTTTTGATTTCCAAGACCCCTAATATTTGTGAGTTTACGAAAACTCGCCACTTAAATTTTCACTGGCTTCATAAGACCAATACTACATCACAATATTTTCCTCTTATTCTTAGTAGGGATAACTATACATTATGACATTCAAGCATGGAATGTTTTTTTATTCACGATTACCTTTAGCTTTACTTGTATAGACAAGTACATGCCCTCTATAATTTTGATCAACTTGAAAACTGGATTGAAACTTATAGCATTGATGTTGGTCATTTTTTGACATACATTTCTAGGCCTCTCCACCTTCATGTGGTTCACATGGAGTGTCCTCACACTATTTGGAGATCCTTAAGAAATTCTCATTGTTGATTCTTCTGATAAAAATTTTCCCCACCTACTTCACGTGATGATAGTTCTGCGAACACACATTTTCCTATTCATATTCTTGATGATGATGTTTTTTTATTCTAGTTCTGATGACAAGAGTATTGATGATGATTCCTATCCTCCCTCTTATGGCCACCTTTTAGATAATTTTGAACCTCCTCTTAACCCATCATACATCAGGTAGACATGTTCCCAACCTCATACCTTTATTGCATCTACCTCCGTTTCACAACCATTATGTGATTCTTCTTTCACTCCTCTTAATTCTTGTGTTGATGATTCATACATGTCATAAATTCCTCTTCTATTTTTTGAGCAACCCTTTTGGGGTGAGTTTCTGCCAAACCTTACATGTCTTTTCACAGAACCTACTTGTGTTGCAGTGGAGAGAGTTTCTCTTCCTTCTATATATCCTTCACACATTTTTACTTCGAAGGAGTCTTTCATCACCTTTGTTAGGAGTTATTTTTTTGGGATTTCTATCAATTCTACTATTTTTGAGATCATCACTAATCTACCTCTTATTGTGGATTCTCTATCAATTATTGTGGGGGTTGTTGTGCCTTCACCTTATATAGACATTCCTTCCATGAATGATCCTTTCACATACTCTAACTATTCTAATTCTATGGTATTTTCTTATGTCTTTATTCATATATTTTCCAAACCTATGTCACACTTCAATTGTTGAATAGCTTTAGAATTCTGCGTATTTTTGCCTTCAGTTTCCTTCATGGAATGGGAAGACCTTTAGTGCACAATTTTTTTCTTTCTAAGGGTAGAAACATTATGATTGGTGTCGTTATTCTCTTCATTTAATCAACTCATGGTTGATGTCATATTCAAACCAGGGGTGTGTCTGAATCTATATGCAACAAGAAAAATCTCAGTGAAGTAGTAATTGATTGTAGATATTTATTATTTTTATTTTTCTGGGGGGGTTTAAAGTATCTTTAAGATTTCCTAGCCAAAGCCTTATTAAAGATAAACTATAAGAAAATTGCTGATATAAACACACATTGTTGAAATTAACAAATCTTGCAGAATTGAACACGTTGCTAGAAACAAACACACTTTGCAGAATCAAACACACTGCTGGAAATAAACACACTTTGCAGAATGAAACACACTGCTGGAAATAAAAACACTTTGTAGAATGAAACACGCTGCTGGAAATAAACACACTTTGCATAATGAAACACACTACTGGAAATAAACACACTTTGGAAATATTGTTTAAAATGCTTTTAAGGAAATAAAAATGTACACTAAAACATTTGTAGGGATGATAAATAACTTATGTAATAGATTTTAATTTAAGAATCAAAAGTACTTACAGAACTGATAAATAATCGATTTTTACAAATTTCTTGAAAACATAAATACCAATAGAATAAAGGATCATGTTTCTTGGAGGATTGGTCCCTTGCTCCACCTTGAATCAGGAGTTAACACAGTATGATGCTCTCAAAAATAAATGGCTATCTTATTATTGAATTGTTTTGTCTTACAAAACTTAACTATGTATATGTCTATATATCTATATCATCCTCATTTTATCTATCTTCAGCTATCTATATATATTTATCCATCTGAAGATGCATTTACAATCATGAGTGTTCAATAGTTGTCTATCCACCTACATGTTCTAGTGAAACTGAATAGTTCCCAAAGTAGATATGAAATTTAGAAAATTAGCTGGACATACAGCTTTTGTCTTATATAAATATTTTTGGAGTGTGAAGAACTGGAAATTTTTTGGCCAGTTCCTGATTGGAGGGCTCAGTAATTGCTCCATAACTAAATTTTGATAGAATAAAAAATATTCCTATTGACTCCAGAACTTTGGAGAAGTTCCGCAACCAAAGGGAAACCTTTCGGAACTAACTACGAAAGTTTCGGAGCTAAGTGTTGGAGTTCCAAAACTAAGTGATAGACTTCCAGAGCTAAGTGATAGATTTTCAGAGCTAAGCCACATTTTAGCCAACTTCCTCAAAAAGGTGTTGGTTGCTTAACACTTCACTTATCTGACCAAATATGACCTGTTTATTCCAAAAACTGAATTTCCACACATTTTTTGTAGGAATTATAGATTTTTTAGAAATTTGAACTAAATCAAACAAAATATGTACAATTACA
The DNA here is from genome assembly GCA_019776745.2 of Taxus chinensis. NCBI lineage: Eukaryota > Viridiplantae > Streptophyta > Pinopsida > Cupressales > Taxaceae > Taxus > Taxus chinensis. The sequence goes on along the minus strand of CM034147.1, from coordinate 320,827,588 downwards.
TCCTAACTTATACTAAATCAAACAAAAGACATGAAATGTAGTCAAACTTGATTAAAATGAGAGTAAAATGAGATCATTCATTGCACACTGATGAGACATATTTTGGCCTTATCACATTGTTCGATGTGGATGTACCTTCTTTAGTCTACAGATGGAAGACCACATCATCGACACTCTTCTTAGAGACTTGATACAATTACAAACTTTAATTCAAGTTACAGACTTTTTTTATCGATCCCTTTGCTGAAGCCAAGTATTATTTCTTGTGCTCTCATCTTGGGTGAGGTCGACTTCAGCTACACATCTTCTTCAGTATTTCTAGTCTCCTTCTTCTCTTCTTCTTCTTTCAGAAATATTATAGTTTTTACATGGGTACCTCATCAGGCCTTTTGTTTCCATGACCCATATGACGCATCTTTCTTAAGTTATTTATGGGAGTCTTCTATCTCTTATAATTGGATGCTTTTCCCATTAAGTTTTCATCCATTACTTGAGATCCTTATTATACATGGGTACCCCATTAGGCATAGCCTCTAGGACCCATTTCTCTTTCTAAATTTCCATGCCTCATCCTAAGATATGATGAAGGGGGGTGTTGGTGTGAGGGATTTCATTTACCTCTTTCTAGGTTTTTCCCTCGTACATGGTAAGTCATTTCACCTTAGGTGAGTTCATAGGTATTAGGTATCACTAGGATTTTATGACGCATGTCATATTTCACCATAAAATTTGCATTCATGTTAGTTTGTGTCATTTTTTCATACATGAGTTACATTCCATTTCTATATTTTAAATCCTTTCTCCCTTATGGAGGTATGATGGGTCTTGTATTGGAAGTTACACAACACTCCTATTTGTACTATTTTTTCTGATATATGAGAATGAGCAAACCTTTTTCTTGCATGCACAATTTTCATGGTGGTTTATTTCTTGCTTGCTACTTCGAGTTGTGCCACAGTTCCTTTCGAGTGTAACTTGGTTGATGTCTGCATAATTGGGCTTGATCTTTATACTCACATTCTCTCACAAATATTGATATATTAATAGGGAAACCCTTCTTTTTCCTTTTATTTGCACATTCATCTATACCAAATGAACTATGTTGGTTCTAGATACAAGGATTTCATTACCACCATTTGTACAATTGAAACTTCATATAGATCCAAAAAATATCCATTTGGATGATTCATATGACTAGATCATTCTCATTGAATTTATGAATTTCCACTTTTGGAATCATAATTCTCCACTAGCTAGAAGATCGAATTGGTTGGGTTGTGTAGAGGACCCATCTTGGTTGGGATGATTTGGAATTGAGTGTGTTTTACTTGAGGATCCTATGCAACCAAATGGGAATTCATGAAAGTAGTCATGAGTGAATTAATGACCAATAATTCCCCTTTCAATGAGAGAAATCTATTTTCAAAATATGACATAAACTTACCCTTCACTAATTGTAGGCTATTCTTGAAATCCACTTTCAATTTACTCTTTAGTGACTGAAAATTATTGTTGAGGTTAGCCTTATTCACTATGTTTTTAACTTTTTCCCGAAGTTGGTGACTACCTCTGATATCCCAAAACATGAATATTAAAAATACATTTTTCCTTATTTATATTCATTCCTACAGTGAATTTCCCCTTCCCTTAGGTTCTAGTTGATCTCCCAGTCATGATGCTAGGTATGGGTCTTAGGGTAGGAATTCAAGATTTTGGGTTTTGTATAATTTTTTGGCTGAATAGAGAAACAAATGAAAACAATTCCTTTCTAATTTTTGGTAAACTTTCCAAAATTGTTAAAAATAAACTAACTAAAAATTACAGCATATGGAGGAAATTTATGAAAATCTATAAAATGGCTATAACTAGTGCAAACTAAATCAAAATATCTTGAAATTTTGAGAGAATCTTATTTTCACAAATTTTTCAATTCACTCAAAACATTGTATAAAAAATCAATATCTTTTAGGAGATATAGCCGAATCTTCAAAAGTAGGGTTTTGACCTTATTTTGGCCCAAATTAAATATTTGAAACCACTTGTAAGGAAATTACTTATATAAATCTAAATAACAATGATAAGATGCCAAAGAACACCAAAATAAAGAAACAAGATCAAAATATGAAAAAAAATTCAAATGGAAAACTCTGTAGGAGACATGTATGCCTCAAAACTTGCAAACTTGCAACTTATTCCTGGAAAAACTTTCAACTTGAAAAATTATGTTTCTATTTGAAACCAAATTATTTGTAGCCAAATAATTATAAGATGGAATGTTTCTAGGAATAATAATCGAAGGATTTCGAATAGGAACCAAAATGTCATCCTATATGGAGATGACATGCATCCACGTTGGTGGTGAATTAAAATGGGCAGAAAAGGAAAAAAAACTAAAAATAATAACATTATATACATACATGCATACATAAATACAAATATACATACATACATACACACACACACACACATACACACATATACACATACATACATACATGCATGCATACATACATACATACATACATACATACATACATGCATATAGTGATCATTGTTGGGATCATATATCCTAGCGTGTTAACCCGATTTGCTAACTAGAGGATTCATTTGAAAGATGATAGAATGAACTTTGAAAATACATTATGACAATAGTACTTCCAGTATTGTCATACAATTAAAAGCTCTAAAGTGCTCTGAAGATCCTCCCAAATGCAAAATATTAAAAGGTACTAAAAACATCCTAAAAATATATTTTAGAAATTTCCAAAAATAGACTTTTTAGAAATCCATGTATGATTTTTGATATTTCTCTAAATAATCATCTAGATTAATCACTCCTAAAATAGATTTCCATACCTTCTAAAAATAGACTTTATAAAAATAGACTTTGATACATCCTTCTCTAAAATGCGGATATTGGCATGTCTTTCTCTAAGAAGGTTGACCTTAAGCCTCAACATGAATGTGAGGGTTAATTAGCACATTTTTCCCAGCTAGAGCTAACATCACAAAGAAGGGTATCTCTCTCTTTTAAAATAAATATTTATCCTTTATTAAACATGAATAAACATGTTGCTCAACACATCAATTATTCAAACCACAACTATCACATTTATAATGAAAACAATTACATAAAATATAGAATTATATGTTTGACTTGATTATATTCATATCTCTCACTTCTTACATTGACTTCTCTCTTTATTCTTCATGATTACATTAACTCTTCTCACTCATTTTTGTGATATTCTTTCCCCCCCTCATTTTACATCATTATATAACCTTTAAAAGGAAAAAGTTATGTATTTTCACTCATAATGAGTCATGATAACCATTGGTTAACTCTTATTTACATTCTTAACTAGTAATTAGTGGATATTTACATATATATCATGGTGTTTATGAATTTTTCTTCTCGGTATGGATCTGTTTGGGGTTTTCCCTCCTCTCAAGTCTATTTGACATGGCTCCCTTATCTCTCTTTTGGTTGGATTGTTTGACCATGCTTATCTTTTTGTAAAGGGTTTTTTTGTCCCTTAAAAACAAAATTTTATTTACCTTATCTAAAAAAAATTGTTTTCCTTGTGTGAACTATTATATATTCTTCATTATTATTATTTTAATATGTTTATGGCTTCCATGATATATTTTAATGCTCATATAAATCCTAAAAAACATCATAATGCATCTCCATAATATGAATAACTATGTCACAAATGGGGTGGGAATGGTGCGACCAAGGCACATGGTTATGTGCTTTCCCTCCCATGTTCAGATCCCCCTAAGGTACGATCCTCCTCAGAGGTGGTTTCACTACTAGATGCAGTGTCTCTGCTTGATGTGTTGTCGTTGGTCATTTCTTCTCTCATTGTTGTCGTTGGTTGTTGATTCTCTCACTTCCATATGGTTACTGCTTCACTCGTTGTTGTCACTAGATGTTGGTCCACTCGTTACGCTTGTTGTCATCGGTCACTGCATCTTCATTATGGTTTCATGGTTGCTTCAATTGGGTTCCTAATGGTGGTCCCCTTCATTATAACCAAGGTTGTGGATCCTCTCAAAAAATATTCAATTTTACAAGGATGTGGGTCCTTTCAACACACTCAAAGTTTACCCTAATCCAAAAAATATGAAGAACTACTGTCAACTAAAAAATCATCCAGATCATCCTCACTCCATTTGTAATCAATATTGTAACATCGACCTTCTTCTAACTTCTCTTCAATTAGTTGAGGAGTCAATCAATTATATTGGAAAAATTATTGTGCTAGAATTATGTGCTCCTTGTGAGTAGTGATACCCTTTGATTTTACGAGATCTCTTTCCTCTACCTGATGAATAACTATCTTAGAATCTAATATCGAACTTAGATTAAGAACGAAAACATTAAGTTGGATGTTACCATTAATACCACCCCAAGAAAAAATCATTTAGATTACCCTTTGATATGTCATCCACACATAATGATAATTTATGGAATTGTTGGATATAATCCCTAACTATTTCTATTTGTTATAGATTTACCATCTAGTTGAAATATTTTTTTGTAACTCTATTACCGTAGTGCATCTAGAGCTCATATGTGAATATTGATCAAGTAATAGGGAGACCCTTCTTTTTCTTATATTTGCATATTCATATATACCAAATGAATTATGTTGGTTTTAGATACAAGGATAAAATTACCAAATTTTATCCACTTGGAACTTGATGTAGACCCAAATATTCTCCATTTAGTTGATCCATGTGACCAGATCATTCTCGTTGAATTTACGCATTTCCACTTTTGGAATCATATTTCTCCATTTTCTAGAAGATCTAACTTGGTGATTTAAAAAATATATAATTTTTGCAAAATCCTAATTGCTGAGTAATTGAATGTAACCTATGATATATAGTTGTTAAATACACTATGACACAATAAATAAATCATACAAAAGAGAAAACCTTTAGTAAAGAGGAATAAGAGAGGACTTGGCTGATTTACACTTGATCCTGAAGTGTGTTGGACTAGCAAAACTACCGAACATGAGGTGATTTGTGTCGTAAATGCTTAGAATAAATAATGTAGATCACAGAAAAGGTTGGACATGGGCACCCATGAAAGGAAAGGGGCACCTGGGTGCTAGAGATTGATAGTGGGTGCTCGTGCCTATGAAGATGGTCCGAACTTGGTTTTTAATGTGTTGAAAAAGTTTCACAAATAGCTCATATTGATTTCTTGTATGTCGCACCTTGATCACCAAGGGTACCTGTAACCTAAAAAATATATCACATATTAAACCACATCAAATCCAAAAAATAAATATGCAATACGGGGAGTCAGACTTACCCCGACAGTCACCTGACAGAGTGATGTAAGTAGAATGTGTGGATGGAATAGTAATGATAATAATATTAATGTCCATAAATTTTCAAAAATGGCCTATGGAATTGAGAACATGTAAACTTTGAAACAAAGTAAAGGAATTCTAAATTAACTCCACCAAAGAAAAAATATTGCTTCATGTATTCAATCTTGAAGAAGGAATTATTAAAATTAAAGAATCAATTCTTCGGGTACCGATCATTGAGAAAGTAGAGTTTATAGCCAAATGTTTGTGAAGATAAAATATCTCTTGAAAGAAAATATCCAAGCATATTTGTTCCTCATAAGCCATCAAGTGTTGAAGACAATTATAGGTGTCTCTAAAGAGGAAAAATAATCACCCAATGATCTCATAATAACAAAAACATCCAAATAGAAAGGGATAATAGATTGGAAAAATATGTTTTTTTGTAAGGGATATGGTGGTTTTTCCCTATGTGGAGGGATGTGGACAAACTTTGAATTATGCAAAAAGAACCCCCAAATTGTAAGATGACTAGATTTAGATATATCCTGGTGGTTGGATGAGCCCCTCTTGAAAGTGAAAATAAGCGTTGCAATAGTATTAAAGCCTTAAAGAAAGACACTGAAAAAGCTCATACATCTTATCTTTAAAGGTAGAATCTATAGACAATGTAGTTTAAAGCACATGAAAGAAAGAAAAATACAAAATATTTTAAATATATTTACTCCCATTCATTTGAAGTTAGAATCAAATGAATACATATTAGAGCCAAATTATTGTGATATGGTCCTTTGTGATATTATGTATTTTTGCACATACTTTCCAGACCTATGTCACAATTTAATTGTGGACCAGCTTCAGATTTCTTCATACTATGGGTGGACCTTTAGTTACCATTTTTGTTCTTCCTAAGGGTAGAAACATTGTTTGATGTAGATGGAACTTCTTCAGTCTACATGTGGAAGACCACATCATCGACACTCTTCTTAGATACATAATAGAGTTACAAATTTCAATTCAGGTTAAATAATTCTTTACCGAACCCTTCGTTGAATCCAAGTATTCTTCTTTGTGCTCTCATCTTGGGTGAGGCCCACTGCAGATACACATCTTATTTAATCTTTATAGTCTTATTCTTCTCTTATTTTTCTTCTAAAAATATTATAATTTGTCATGGTTACCTCATCGGGCCTTTTGTTGTCAGGACCCATATGATGCATATTTCTTAAGTTATTTAGGGGAGTCTTCTATATGTGATAAGTGGATTTTTTTCCTATTGAGTTTTCATCCATTACTTGAGATCCTTATTGTATAGGGGTACCCCATTAGGCATAGTTTTCAGGACCTATTTCTCTTTCTAAATTTCCATGCCTCGCCTAATCTATGATGAAGAGGGGTTTTGGTGTGAGGGAATTCATTTACCTCTTTATAGGTTTCTCCCTCACATGTGGTAAGTCATCCCACCTTAGGTGAGTTCATATGTCTTAGTTGTCATTAGAATTTTATGACGCATGTCATATTTCACCATAAATTATTTCATTCACATCATTTTTTTTCATTACATCATACATGAGTTACATTCAATTTCTAGATTGTAAATCCTTTCTCCCTTGTGGAGGTATGATGGGTCCTACATTGGGAGTTACACAACACTCTTATTTGTAATATTTTTTCTGATATATGAAAATGAGAGGACCTTTTTCTTACATGCACAATTTTCATGGTGGTTGATTTCTTACTTACTACTTGGATCTGCACCATGGTTCCATTCGAGTGTAACCTAGTTGATGTCCACATATTTGGGCTTGATCCTTATACTCACAAATATTGACAAATTAATAGGGAGACCCTTATTTTTCCTTTTATTCTCACATTCATCTATACCAAATGAAATATGTTGGCTCTAGATACAAGGATGTAATTACCACCATTTTTCCACTTGGAACTTTATATAGACCCAAATAATATCCATTTGGATGATCCGTGTGACTAGATCATTCTCATTGAATTTAAGCATTTCCAATTTTAGAATAATATTTCTCCACTAGCTAGAATATCTGACTTGGTTTAGTTATGTAGAGGATCCATCTTGGTTGGGATGATTTGGAATAGAGCATGCTTTGCTTGAGGATCCTATGCAACCAAATGGGAATTCATGAAAGTAGTCATGAATTAATTATTAGCCAATAATTCTCCTTTCAGTGAGAGAAAGCTATTTTCAAATTACGCCTTAAAATTACCCTTTACTAATTATAGGTTATTTTTGAAATCCACTGTCAATTTACTCTTCAGTGACTGAAAATCATGGTTGAGGTCAACCTTATTAACTATATTTTTAACCTTTTCTTGAAGTTGGTGACTACCTCTGATACCCCATATTGTGAAGATTAAAAATTCATATTTTTCTTATCTATATTCATTCCTAAAATTAATTTCCCCTTCCGTTTGGCTCTAGTTGATCTCCCTATCATAATTTAGGGTTTGGGTCTTAGGGTAGGAATTTAGGGTTTTGTGTTATGTATTTTTTTTAGCCAAATAGAGAGAAACTAATAAAAACAATACCTTACTATTTTTTGTTAAATTTCAAAAAAATTAATAAAAATAAGAGAAAATAAAAAAATTGCAGCATATGGAGAAAATTTATGAAAAACTCTAAAATGGGTATAAAGAGTGCAAACTAGGTCAAAATATCTTGAAATTTGAAGAGAATTTTATTTTCACAATTTTTTCATTTCACTCAGAAAATTGTAGGAAAAATCAACATTGTTTAGGAGATATAGTTGAATCTTCAATGTAATTAGGGTTTTAACCTTATTTTGGACCAAATTAAAGATTTGACACCAATTGTAAGAAAATTACTTAGATATATCTAAATAACTGCAATAATAGGATGTCAAAGAATGCCTAAATAGAGAGACAAGATTAAAATATGATGATGTATACAAATGGTATACTCTATAGGAAACATGTATGCCTTAAAACTTGTAAACCTGCAACTTATGGCTGGAAAAAATTTCAACTTACAAACTTATGTTTCTATTTGAAACCATATTATTTATTTCCAAATAATTATAATATGGAGTGTTACTAGGAATAATAAATAAAGGATTCTGAATGGGAATCAAAATATCATCCTATATGGAGATGACATGAATCCACCTTGGGGGTGAATTCAAATGGGTAGAAAAGGAAAAAACCCAAAAATAATAACATTATATACAATCATACATGTATACATGCATACATGCACACACGCACACACGCACAAACACACACACGCACACACACACACATACACGCATGCACACACACACACACACACACACACACACACACACACACACACACACACACACACACACACACACACACACACACACATTCATTCATACATGCATGCATGCATACATACATACATACATATAGTGATCCTTGTTGGGGTCATATATCCTAGCGTCTTGACCCGATTTGCTAAATAGAGGATTCGTTGGAAACATGATAGAATGAAATTTAAAAATACACTATGACAATAGTACTTCAAGTATTGTCATATAATTAAAATCTCTAAAAATCTCTGAAGATCCTCCCAAACTTAAAATATTAAAAGGTACTAAAAACCTCATGATAATAGATTTTAGAACTTTCAAAAAATATAATTTTTAGAAATCTAGATATGATTGTTTATATTTCTATAAATAGTCATCTAGATCAATCATTGCTAAAATTGATTTCAATACCTTCTAAAATTAGACTTTATAAAAATAGACTTTGATACATCCTTCTCTAAAAATCAGACATGTGCATGTCTTGCTCTGATAAATCAACCAGATCATTCTTACTCCATTTTCTATCAATATTGTAACATCGAACATCTTCTCACTTCTCTTCAATTAGTTGTGGTGTCAATCAAGTATGTTGGAAAAAGTATTGTGTTAGAATCATGTTCTCCTTGTGAGTAGTGAGACCCTCCCGTTTTATTAGATTTCTTTCCTATACCTGATGAATAACTATCTTGGATTCCAATATCGAACTTGGATTTAGAATGCAAACATCAAGTTGGATGTTACCCTTAATACCACTCTAAGAAAAAATCATTCAAATGATCCTTTGATATGGCATCCACACATAAAGATAATTTATGGAATTTTTGGATATAATCCTTGATTGTTCCTATTTGTTATAGATTTACCATTTAGCTGAAATAGTTTTTTGTAACACTACTATCATAGTGCATATGGAGCTCATATGTGAATATTGACCAAGTAATTGGGAGACCCTTCTTTTTCTTCTATTTACATATTCATCTATACCAAATGAACTACATTGGTTCTAGATACAAGGATGACATTACCATATTCTATCCACTTGGAACTTGATATTGACCCAAATATTCTCCATTGGGTTGATCCATGTGACCAAATCATTTGCATTTAATTTATGCATTTCCACTTTTGAAATCATATTTCTCCATTGTATAGAAGATCCAACTTGTATGGGTTGTGCAGAGGATCCATCTTGGTTGGGATGATTTGGAATTAAGTGTGCATTGCTTGAGGATCCTATGCAACTAAATAGGAATTCATAAAAGTAGACATGAATGAATTAATAGCCAAAAATTCCATTTTTAATGAGTGCAAGCTATTTTCAAATTACTCCTTAAACTTACCCTTCACTGAGTGTAGGCTATTGTTGTAATCCACTATCAATTTACTCTTTAGTGACTGAAAACTATGGTTGAGATCAATCTTATTCACTATGTTTTAAATATTTTCCTAAATTTGATGATTACCTATGATACCCCAAAGGATGAAGATTAAAAGGCCATATTTTCCTTATTTAGAGTCATTCCTACAGGGAATTTCCCCTTCCCTTTAGTTTAGTTGATCTCCCTATCATGATGTAGGGTTTGGGTCATATGGTAGGAAGTTATGGTTTGAAGTTTTGTATTATATTTTGGTTGAATAGAGAGAAAAAATGAAGACAATCCCTTACTATTGTTTGGTAAACTTTCCAAAATTGTTAAAAAATAAGAAAAAAACTAAAAATTATAGAATATGGAGAAAATTTATGAAAAACTTTAAAATGGCTATTTCTAGTGCAAACTAGATTAAAATATATTGAAATTTGGAGAGAACCTTATTTTCATGAATTTTTCATTTCACTCAAAACATTGTAGAAAAATCACCATCATTTAGGAGATATAGCCAAATCTTGAAAATTAGGGTTTTGACCTTATTCTGGCCCAAATTAAAGCTTTGACACCATTTGTAACAAAATTACTTAGATAAATATAAATAACAACAATAGTATGTCAAAGAACACAAAAATAGTGAGACAAGATCAAAATATAAAGATGTTTTTCATTTTTTTCCGGGATCCATATGACGCATATTTCTTAAGTTGTTTAGGGGAGTCTTTTATCTCTTATAAGTGGATGCTTTTCCCATTGATTTTTCATCCCTTACTTGAGATCCGTATTGTACATGGGTACCCCATTAGGCATAACTATCGGGACCCATTTCTCTTTCTAACTTTCCATGCCTCATTCTAAGCTATGATGAAGGGGGTGTTGGTTTGAGGGATTTCATTTACCTCTTTCTAGGTTTTTTCCTCACACGTGGTAAGTCATCTCATCTTAGGTGATTTCATAGGTCTTAGGTGTCATTAGGAGTCTATGACGCATGTCGCATTTTTCCATAAAATTGGTCATTCATGACAATTTGTGTCAATACACCATACATGAGTTACATTCGATTTCTAGATTGTAACTCCTTTCTCCCTTATGGAGGTATGATAGGTCTTGCATTGGGAGTTACACAAAACTCCTATTTGTACTATTTTTCTGATATATGAGAATGAGCAGACCTTTTTCTTGCATGCACAATTTTCATGGTGGTTGATTTCTTTCTTACTACTTGGAGCTGCACCACAATTCCATTCGAGTGTAACTTGGTTGATGTCTGCATATTCTATCTTAATCCTTATACTCGCATTCTCTCACAAATATTGAACAATTAATAGTGACACCCTTATTTTTCCTTTTGTTTGCACATTCATCTATACCAAATGAATTATGTTAGTTTCAGATACAAGGATGTCATCATCACCATTTGTCAACTTGGAACTTGATATACACCCAAATAATATACATTTGGATTATCCATGTGACTAGATCATTCTAATTGAATTTATGCATTTCCACTTTTAGAACCATATTTCCACACTAGCTATAAGATCTAGCTTGGCTGGGTTGTGTAAAGGATCCATCTTGGTTGGGATGATTTAGAATTGAGGGTGCTTTTCTTGATGATCCTATGCAATCAAATGGGAATTCATGAATGAATTAATGGCCAATAATTTTCCTTTTAGTGAGAGAAAGCTATTTTCAAATTATTCCTTAAAATTACCCTTCACTAATTATAGGCTATTGTTCAAATCTACTGTCAATTTACTCTTCAGTGATTGAAAATTATGGTTGAGGTTAACCTTATTCACTATGTTTTTAACCTTTTTCTGGAATTTGGTGACTACCTCTGATACCCCTTAATATGAAGATTAAAAACTCATTTTTTCCTTATTTAGAGTCATTCCTACAATGAATTTCCCCTTCCCTTGGGTTCTTGTTGATCTCCCAATCATGAAGTAGGCTTTGAATTTTAGGGCAGGAATTTAGGGTTCCAGGTTTTGTATAATTTTTTTTCTGAATAGAGAGAATGAAAACAATCCCTTGCTATTTTTTGGTAAAGTTTCCAAAATTGTTAAAAAATAAAAATTATAGCATATGGAGGAAATTTATGAAAATCTCTAAAATGGCTATGACTAGTGCAAATTAGATAAAAATATCTTGAAATTTTGAGAGAACCTTATTTTCATGATTTGTTCAATTCACTCAAAACATTGTAGAAAAAATCACCATCATTTAGGAGATATAGCCGAATCTTCAAAATTAGGGTTTTGACCTTATTTTGGTCCAAATTAAAGCTTTGACACCACTTGTAATGAAATTACTTAGATAAATTTAAATAACAACAATAGGATGCAAAACAACACCAAAAAAGAGATACAAGATCAAAATATGTGGATTTTTTCAAATGGAAAACTCTGAATGAGACATGTATGCCTCAAAACTTGCAAACCTACAACTTATGCTTGGAAAAAAAAATCAACTTGAAAATTTATGTTTCAATTTGAAACCATATTCTTTATAACCAAATAATTATAAGATGGAATGTTTCTAGGAATAATAAATGAAGGATTCTGAATGGGAATGAAAAGGTCATCCTATATGGAGATGACATGCATCCACCTTGGGGGTGAATTAAAATGGGTTGAAAAGGGAAAAAAACTAAAAATAATAGCATTATATACATGCATGCATGCATACATACATACATACATATAGTGATCCTTTTGGGGTCTAATCTCCTATCATGTTAACCTGGTTTGCTAACTAAAGGATTCATTAGAAAGATGCTGGAATGAAATTTCAAAATACATTATGACAATAGTACTTTGAGTATTTTCATAAAATTAAAAGCTCTAAAATGCTCTGAAGATCATCCCAAATGCAAAATATTAAAAGGTATTAAAAACCTCCTAAAAATATAAAGTAGAAATTTCTAAAAATAAACTTGTTAGAAATCCAGATATGATTGTTGATATTTATCTAAATAATCATCTAGATCAATCATTCCTAAAATGGATTTCAATACCTTCTAAAAATAGACTTTGATACATCCTTCTCTAAAATGTAGAGATGGGCTTGTCTTGTTATGAGAATGTAGACCTTAAGCCTCAACATGAATGTGAGGGTTAAGTAGTTTTTTTTTCCCAGCTAGAGCTTACCTCAAAAATAATGGTATCACTCTTTTATAAAATAAATATTTATCATTTATTAAACATGAATAAACATACTACTCAACACATCAATGATTCAAACCAAAAATATCACATTTATATTGATAACAATTACATAAAATTTAAAGTTATATGTTTGACTTGATTATATTCACAGCTCTCACTTCTTACATTAATTTCTCTCTTTATTCTTCATGATTACATTAAATATTTTCACTCATTTTCGTGATATTATCTTCCCCCCTCATTTTACATCATTATATATCCTTTAAAAGGAAAAATTTATGTATTTTCACTAATAATGACTTATGGTAACCATTGGTTAACTCTTATTTACATTCTTAGCTAGTAATTAGTGGATATTTACATATATATCATGGTGTTTATGCATTTTACTTGTGTAAACTATTATATATTCTTCACTATTATTATTTTAATATGTTTATGGCTTCCATGATATATTATAATGCTCATATAAATCCTAAAAAAGATCATAACTCATATCCATAATATGAAGAACTATGTCAATAGATAATTTATACATATCATCATTACTTCATTTACTATCAATATTTTAACATCAACCTTATTCTCGTTTCTCTTTAATTAGTTGAGGAATCAATCAAGTATGTTTGAAAAATTATTATGTTAGAATCGTGTGCTTTGTAGTCACAAAATCACACAATTAATATTACATTTCTACCACCAAATATGTTATTTTATATATGGATATCGCATAAGAAAAGTATTTACTAATGACCTATCTCCTAGTCCTATTGTCAGTCAGTTGGTCGTCGTCGTCATTTTTCTTGCACAACTGTCATTTATTTGTACAATTATGGTCATCTTTCAGGGAGTCTCAGGAGTCATTATTTGTTCATTTTTTGTCTCTAGTATTTGACTAGGGAACCTGGGGTAGTACTGAGGTGCCCATGGGCACCCTGGTCCTTAATTTTAGGCGCCCTAGTCCCAACAATTTTTTTTTCTAATTTAGAGTTTTGAGGTCAATATTTATAATTTACCCTTTCATTTCCCTAGGAATTAATCGGTATGTCAGGTCATTAGTGTCAGAAATTTTGAGCAATAGATCCCTATACAAACATAACATACACTATTTTGTTATGGGTATACTATCTACTATTAAGGGCTAGCTATCTACTAAGGAAATGGAATGCATTTCAAAATCATTACATCACACACACTGCATAGGAGGAGATGTATTAATTCTATTCCATTCACCATTTGTATTTCATATCTAGCTATTGCCCCTATCTCTACGTCATTGAGTGCTAGGGCACATTAGTAACACAATTGCACACACAAGCGCACATAACTACATTGGATCTGGAATGTAGTGAAACATCTTAATTATAAGTCCACCATTGTGGTAGCTAAGGTCAGTATTAACCCCCTCATATGCATCTTTCTTTTTTTATGAATTTGATTTTTTGCTATGGAGTTTTGCAGGTAGATCTTCAGTACAGGTTTACGATGACATAAGAAAAGTTATTGTGAGAATCATGTGACAAGTATTGAGACATTGAAAAGATATAGCAACACATTCAGATTCATGTCTGGAGATTTTCTATAGACCACAACACCCATACTACAGACCAGGGTGCCCATAAGTTCCCTAGTCCTCTTCTAAGTGCCCTAATCCAGTCAAATCTTCAATTGCTGCAATTTCCTAGGTCACACCTTCATACTCTGCTTCATCTGCACATCATCATCTAGTTTCAGTCCCAGAATTGCATAGCGATATAAGTAATTTTCAGGTTAGTACCTTATCCCTCATATTTCACTTATTCCATTTGATTTAAATATCAAAATCAAATTAGTTATCATCTATATTTCATTTTCATATTAGTTATTCCATTACTTGTTACTAATTTAGATTAACTTAGAATACAAAATATTTTTCATATTTTTAGTTAATAATTTTGGTGAACCCATACTTTAGAATATTTTTCCCTAGGATCCACTTTAAACCCTAATGGATAAAAATAGTTCATCTTATTTTCCCATCATGCCTCATTTTCAGTATCAACCCTATATATGATGAGGCTGTCCAATGTTGACCTCATGGCTCTCTATGGTAATCATATTCCTACACCGATCTCATATCTCAACAAAAACTTCTTAGCTGGTCCAATAATATGTGCCTACTCACTTTGAAGACTCTCCCATATAAGCATTAGCATTGTTGAGGATCTGGTAGCCTTAAATAATTGTACACCATGTTATGCTAACTACTTATGATCCTCCTTTTCAACTTTCTAAGGAAAATTTTAGATTATTCTATTATCAATTACATGTACTTGATATTGATCAATCATTCACATATGTACATGTCAGATTATTCTCCTGCCTAGGAAGGCCACTACTAAAGTCCCTTCTCACGATTCTTCTACTTCTCATATTTACTTCTCATGCTACATCTCATACTAGATTGTATACTCCTTCATATTATGTTGATGATCCTATTGATAACATATTTTAGTGACATTCTCATTTATGAGTCTCTATCTAATACTGGATGAGCTGGTTGACAGCCATTGGTTCTCCTTCTTTTTCATACTATTAAGTATGAATCTCCTATGCCATCATTTCCTTCTCCTAAGATTACATCTAACACTATGTAAGATTCACCTCCATCTATCACTTCTTCTCCTACCGTTTCATCTCCTCTTATTACATCATATGCACCCATTTTTGTGTCTTTTCATATAGATGTATCTTCATCAGTCCTCTCACCTATTACGGATGTGTCCCACGTTATTCCTACCAATACTATGGATATTTCATCTATATAATCTATTATAGCTTCTTTGTAACCTACTCCTAGTGTGCCCTTAGCATCGAGAATCTCCCTTGATCATCTCTTGATATTCCTATGATCACTCACAATGGAAAATTACAACCTCTTAATATATTATTACCATATTCCACTATTCCTTCACATGATATAATCTCTCTCATGCATGTTATAGATCGATTACAATCTCAGTTTTAAGTCTCTCACTTTAAAAAGTAGGGCTTACTATGCTTCTATTGACAATAATTCATTACATGGTAACCTTGTCCCTAAGAAGATTCATAATTTTGCATTTCCTAAGGACTTTATCATGCCTACATTCACATGTTTTGATGGTATTGGTGACCCTCATGCTCATCTTCTACATTACCGCATGTTTATGACCTCTTATTCTAATGATAGATTACTACTAAAGGCATTTCGATATAGTCTTATTGATGAGGCCTTACAATGGTACACTCATCTTCCATTCAGGTCCATTAGTACTTTCTATGACTTGGAGGATGCACTTTCCTCCATCAATTTATCATCAACAATGGCCCTAAAGGTTACTTATGACTGCTTACCTACTTTACATCAGGGCTCCTCTGAACCTATCAAGGATTATATCTTATGGTTCAATGCTTGTATACATCAACTAATATTCAACCTATATAATTTGAGTTAAAATTCATTTTCTTTCATGGTCTGATTCATGCACTTAAGCAAAGGCTATTGTATGATACATGTGAGTCATTTATTCTTCTATGCTACAAAGTCCTCGATCTAGAGTAAGATCTTCTTTCCGAAAATGTTATTGATCCTCCACATACATCTACTTCTATTATATCATCTAGTCTTCCTTCGTCAAAATTGGTTGAGCATCCTACACAGTCTCCACCTTTGCCTCATAAGCAAGGAAAACAAGCTCAACCTACTCCACCACTACAATATACTTCTTCTCCTCCTCTGCGATAGGCTACTTCTCCTTCCACTCCATCTATGTCGCGTGAGCCATTGCATTTCTCCCATCATGCTCGACCTCATGATGTACTATTTTCCTTACTTGAAAAGCCTCATTCGCTTACCATCCAACCAACATCATCCATTGGACAGGCTACAATGTCAACGTGACCAACCTTATTGTAATTATCATCGCATAAATCACCATAGGGATAGTGATTGTCTTACCCTTCATGATAGATTGCAACAATGAGAGGATAAGGGAATCATCTCCTTTGGCTCTCTCTCACATGAGTGATCCATCTCTCCTCTACCTCATTCAGAGAGTTTCTACTACAGTTGAGTCATCTCCTCCATCTGGTGCTCAGGCCATGGTATGTCCACCACCACAGTTGGTTACTCATGTGCGCTCTCCAATCACATCCATACACCACCACATCATAACATCCATCACATTCACTCATCTATCTCATCCATCGCATTCATGCTTATCCACTACATCATGTTGTTCCTTCACATTGGCTTCCACAACCCACCACCTTCATGCATACCATTGCAGCTCCATATGACATTTAGTTTGGTTCATACACTCATACGTGTACTTCCATCCCACATGCTTCCACCGCTTCGATCCACCTTGGTATTTGGTAGGTGATTACTATCACCTTACCCCTTGATGATGCACTTGTGTTCTTACGGTTCTTACATGATTGTTGAGGTTTTTTCTCTAAGAACCTTTCATCACGTGCTTCATCATTCATCTAGTGCACTCAATCATTTCCCAATGACACACTCTTGCTTTTTGTGGTTCATTCTTGACTACCGAGGGGTCTTAATTAAAATGAACCTAATCATCTATATGTTAGGGGGCATCACTAATTCCCTCGCCTCCACCATTTATCACACTAAAATATTATGATTACATTAAATTATCATGAAACACATTCATCACAACACGTTAGTTCAATCATCATACATCATCTCTTTTTACATTCATTATACTATCATCATTATACTTACTACGTGTTACACATTATATTTAATAAACATTAACAATATACAAAAACATCACATACATCCCAACACTAATCACCATACATCATCAATCACATTACAACATCAATATGCCACAAAATAAGCTCATCATATATAAATTCACATGTGTCCATACATATATATCGAATACAATCATCATTGGGGGGGAAACTCCCCTACATCATATACAATAATACCAATCAAACCTCATCATCACTATCACTCTCAGGTACTGTGAGAGCCCTAGAACTAGATGCCTCACCACTAACTCTGTGTCATTATTCATGACCTCGATACCTCTCCTCTTGCCTATGTAATAAGGTGTTCTTTATAGACTGCTCAAAGAAATGATGTACAAATCCACATATTGTGTGAATACATCTTGCGCTAAGGGACCACCACCCAAATCCTCTCAGGCTCATTGAGTCTCCTCATGTGTCTTGTCCCTCTCACTCAGTAATACAGTACATGTCGTGGCTGTTATGGCCACTGGCTCGAACAAATGGGCATGCTCACCTGCTATATCATCCACTCGCTAAAGTATCCCTCAACCAATTACGTCAATAGGCACATTCCACATTAATGTGTGGATGGATGTGTCCACTATCAGGGGCCAATACGCGTCACCTACAAAACAAATAACACAACTTAGACAACCATTACTAAGCCATAAGCCAAAAAAAATACATGACATAGCTATATATAGATACTTACACTCCACTACAAGCATTGCTACCCACATTTTAGGGGGCATATGCTTCCCCCTCTCCTACTCCTCCTATGGTAACCCCGCTACATCTGCAAATAATGGGAACAACAATACCCATCGATGTGTTGTCCACCATGTTGTGTACTCCTCTGTGCAACCCACATCATCTATGTCTACGTCTATCGCCAGCATCTACCTCATCTGGCCCAGGAGGTACTAGCTACTCTTGGTTGTGGGCCCTGGTCTCAGCTTCAGCCCTCCTTGGGTGCTCTGATATCTCTCAACCATATATAGGGCTCTGGGGGCACATCATGAGCCACGCCAAACTTTTGTGATACTCTCTCCACCTAAGAAATCTTGGCCACACCTGGGAATTGATCCTCTAACCACATATTCCTCCTAATACACCGTAACTCTATAGCATCCTAAGGACATCCTCTATAATCACGGTATGGACTCCATGTAACTGGCCTCGGAGCCCATCCTATCTATTAGTTCCCTATAGGTATCTGTGTCCATCCTGTGACCACAAATATTAATCCACTTCCTTGTATATATCTTTGGCCTAGCCCACTCTCCTTATGGACCTCCAACTAGCTCAACATGGCTATGTGCTTGTATGCCCATGCATGCAATAATGTGGTGGCTCTTATCCCACCACCATGCTCATCATGAGTAAATCGGTACAAATATTTGTATAAGTGGATCGAACACACACCACACTCACACATATCTATTACTCTCCTCCTCTATACGCTGACATATATCATGCATCTTATATAAGATTCCTACACCTCCTCCCTCCACTGCAAAAGATGAAGCAATCACCACAATAATGAACTTCCACAAGTGTAGAACACCAGACCTCATAATAGCATCCAAGCTGATACGGGCCTCGGCAAGTACTTGAGCCCCCAAAAAATATCGTCTTGTAGCTCATATCTACCTCTCCATATCCTCTAATGGCTTTACATGTACTCTCTCCCCAACAATCAACAATCAGAATATCCGATACACATCCTCCAAAGTAATTGTCATCTCCCTCGTAGGCAACCAAAATGTGCACATATCCACACACCACCTATCACATAATGCTGTCAACATGGGCATATTATGGGGCACATCCCCCATATGTGTTATGTGTTGCAGGTTGGCACGATCTATCATATCCCACTCATTATTTGACAAGCCCATCCCAAGAAACGTACTCAAATGATGCCCACTGTGGAACTCCCTTGAGTGAATATCCCTCTGCACAACACAAAACAACAAAAAACACAACGTTAGAACACTATAAAAATCCAAACACACTCGCTTATCATATTACTATACACTACGAATTTGATTTTCACCATTCTAGGCCACATACACACTTGATGGACTAGGGCACCCAGATACAAGACTGGGGTGCCCATGAGCAGGAAACTAGCACCCAAATCTAGGCACTCTTGTCCCAAGGGTCATTAGTGCCCTCACCACTATTGTCCAGGTCTAAAATGCTGAGAAAATTAAAATTCTCAAATTTACAAAAAATCAATAAGAATAACTATTACACCATACATTTTTTGAAAAAAAATTCACTTACCAACTCCGCAGTCATGCGTGATGCTACGTTAGTCATCACCTTCTCAAACCAACTAGGACACGCTAATCTCACTCGCGGCATTTTCACTCACTTCATACTCGATCTCACAATCACATAAACAACAAATGAAGTTCCCAAACACTTTTTCACTTTAGTACTTATAGTTACTTTTACACCTACTTTACTATAGGTCATTATTTCATGCCCTTATTCACACAACTAATACACACCACATCGTTTTTGTCATATCTTGAGCATGTTTATATTATGATTTACACCCGGTTTGCGGAATTCTATTTAGAATTATACCTACCACTGGTAACATATACATTACACATGCATTATCTCCCCTTGAATCTATCTTCCATCCACTTCATACACATTTTTGTGATTGTCTATCACTTTCTATCTATTTCGTGCTTAAGTTCGGCTTAGCATTCATTCTTATCATCACTTCCCCTTTTGCTGAAAGGGGGGGCATATCGTTGTGGCCATCCTATAATTCCCCTTATCACCACACAACACTACCAACTCATCATTTTCAAACATTTACTAATTCACACTATGCGACATTTCACCATTAATTCCCCCTAACAACCTAACTTGGGGGCAATAAATGGAAAACATTTCTATACGATACTTCATCACTTCCCCCTAATGACCTAACCTGGGGGAAACAAGTGTAAAAATATTTCTATGCGATCATTCACAAATTTTTCTATTCGATTGCCCCTAATAACCTAATCCCGGGGAAACTAGCATAAAATATCTCTATGAGAAACCAATCAAATCAATCAACATGTTAAAATTTCTAACAATTAAAAATCATATCATTCAATCAATACAAATTCAACATAGTCATTTCCTCCTAGATGACCTAACTTGGGAGTTAAGTGTGGCCTCCCAGATGGCCTAACTTGGGAGTTATGTGGTGGCCTCCCAGATGACTTAACTTGGGAGATTTCATCCATTGTTTTCCTAGATGACCTAACTTGGGAAGTTATTCTACATTTCGCGTTTTGACTTCTAGATGACCTAGCTTGGAAGCCATCATTTTAAACTTGCTTCCAAATGACCTAACTTGGAAGCCATCACATTACAGTGGATCGAAAACTCATAGAGTGGGGGCAAGAGTTCCCTTCCTATACCACTTCTATCTGGGTCACCAGCCCGTTATTCGTTCAAAATTATTTGGATCCAAAAACCACAAATCTTTTATCTGAGTCCGTCTACAACGACTAGATCTTGAGGATATACGTTAGAGATTGGATAATAAGTCACACTTTTCTCCCTGCACTCTTCCTCTGGAAGTATCCTTTTACCTTTGATGCCCAAATCCTCTGGTCATTTATTCATATATATGCATGTTTAGGTCAGGAACTGATCACTCCCTAGCCCTTCTTATTGTCATTATACGCATTCGAAATCATCATACATTGCAACCATCACTCTCATTTGGTGCACTTTATCATACTAGTACACTTTTCGTTACATTGCATGGATCAACTCGATGATCTGTGGTTCAACACGCTTTATGGATTTGTCTTTTTGACACGCTTTTACTACCACATCTTTGTGTTCTACTACAACATGGGATTCTTCAACTTTCTCTCAGGTACGCATCTCTATCTACTTTATGTTACCGAGACTTTCCACTCACCAACATAAAGTGGGGGAAAATTGTAGTCACAAAATCACGCACTTACTATTACATTTATACTACTAAAGTATGTTATTTTATATATGGATCTAGCGTAAGAAAAGTATTCACTAATGACTCATCCCCTATGTCCTTTCATTCAGTTAGTTGGTCGTCATCATCATTTGTCTTGCATAGTCATTCAGTTTTTTACACAGTTCTGGTCATCTCCCAGGGAGTCTTCAGTTGTCATTATTTGGTCATTTTTCATCTCTAGTCTTTGACTAGGGTGCCTAGGGTAGTACTGGGGTGCCCACGGGAACCCTGGTCCTTAATTTTAGGTCCCCTTGGTCTCGGTAGCACTTGCGTTGAATTTAGAGTTTCGAGGTTGATATTTATACTTCTCCCTCTCATTCCCCTAGGTACTAGTCGGCATGTCGGGTCATTAGATATCAAAATTTGAGCAAGAGATCCCTATATAAACATAAACATATACACTATTCTATGGGTGGACTATCTACTATCAAGGGCTAGTTATCTACTAAGGCAAGTGATTGTATTTGGGCATCATTGCATCATACACACTTCATATGAAGGGTTATATGCGTTCTATTCCATCCAATATTTACATTTTACATGTAGTTATTGCCTCTATCTTTGTGTCATTAATGTTAAAGCTACCATAGGCACACAATTGCACACACAATCACATTATAACTACAGTGAGTCTGAAATGTAGTGAAAAACTTAGTTGTAAGTCCACCATTGTGGTAGGCTAAGGTTAGTCTAACCCCTTCATATGCATCTTTATTTTTTTAGGGATTTGATGCTTTGTATGGGGTTTTGCAATGTAGATCTTCATCACAGGTTTACGAAAGACATAAGCAGAAGGTACTGTGACAATCACGTGACATGAGATCAGAGACATTGTGAAGATCTAGTGACACTTCTAGATTCATAGGTCGTGAGCTTTTTTGCAGACCGGAGTGCCCATATTATAGACTAGGGGAACCATAGGTGCCCTAGGTCCTCTTACAAGCATCCCCACTTAGGTGTGCAAGTCTTCATCTGCTGTAATTTCCTTAGGTCATACCATCATACTCTGCTTTTATCCACACATCATCATGTTCAGTCTCGAATCACACAGCGAGGTAAGTCATTTTCAGTTAGTACCTTATCACTCCTATTTTAATTATTTTATTTCAATTAAATATCAAATAAAATTATTTAGCATTTTATATTCAATTTCATATAAGTTATTTCATTTTATTACTATTTTAGATTAACTTGGAATATAAAATATTTTTCATATTTTAGTTAATCATCCTAATACAATGAAACCCATTAATTGGAAAATCAAGAGGGGTGAAGAAACAAATCTTCTAAGAACAAATCAACCCTAGTCCAATACTATACACAATAACATGCCCTAACCCTCATTTATCATCAATAGGAACATTCAACATACATAAAATAAGTAAATAACAATATAGGAGAGAGAGTTAACAAGTTCATGCTGAAAAGAGGCATCTAAAAATTTCTTGTTGGTTTACATGATTTTCCAGTAGTTGAGCCAATCAGCAAGTCATTTCCCAAGTTTTGGAAACCAAACCTCTAAATTGATCAACTCAAAACTAATAAATAATATTATAGCATTGATAGTAGCATAGGGATTGAATATTTTTCTTCTACTTTCATATTCATTTATCCAAATGAACTATGTTGGTTCTAGATACAAGGATGAAATTACCATGTTTTATCCAGTTGGAACTTGATGTAGACCTAAATATTCTCCATTTGGCTAATCCATGTGACTAGATCATTATTGTTGAAGTTATGCTTTTCCACTTTTGGAATCATATTTATCCATTGTCTAAAAGATCCAACTTGGTGATTTAACAAAAATATAATTTTTTTCAAACCCTAATTACAGAGTAACTAAATGTAACCTATGATATACAGATGTTAAATAGAATATGACAAAAGCAATAAAGCATATAAAGTGAAAACCTTAAGCAAAGAGGAATAAGAGAGGACTTGGCTAATTTACGCTTGATCCCGAAGTGTGTTGGACTAGTAAAACTACTAAATAGGAGGTGATTTTTGTCATCAATGCTCAGAATAAATCCTGTAGATCACGAAAAAGGATGGACATGGAACCCATGGAAGGATAAGGGTGTCTGGGTATTACAATTGATCTGGGTGCTTATGTCTACTAAAATGATCATAACTTGGCCTTTTATAGGTCAAAAGGTCTTTGTTTTTACTCACTCTTTGTTGTTCTGGTTTTTTTGTTAGGTCATTGAGTCGTACCTTGTAACCTAGAAAACAAATGATCTACCTGTACATGCCCATAATACCACATCAAATCTAATAATAAATATGCAGATACGCAGAGTCTAGACTAATCCCTTGAAATCACCTAATAGAGTGAACTTATGACCGAGCATTGCACTACATCTCAGACTCCATGTAGTTTAATGTGTGGAAGTGTTGAAGATGTATACACTTGTGGAGCATAGTTTTCATGTGTGACCAAGTGTTTAGGAATAGGGTACGAGCCCCGAGTGGGGGTACACTTTCCGTAGTAGTCCCAGGTAGCAGGGGTTCAGAGGTGCATAGCCCTAAGAAAAAAAATTGGCCTAAAAATATGTGTCTGATATACTGGGAAATGTGATTTTCTCATATGGAGGCAGATTTTTTACCCATAGGTTTATGGGATGGTTTTGGCCCATGATTTTAATACCCATGGTTTTGTAAAACTGCTTAAGAAGTTGTCTACTTATATGGTTTTGTGCATATGGTAGGTATGATGTAACATTCTAGATGTGTCTGAATTCGGGTGTGAATTCTATAGAGTTTGTTGAGCATAGATCCAAACAGATCTAGGTATTGTATTGAGAGAGTGGTGGCTTGTAATAAAATCTGAGCAAGTGATTCTTGGTGGACGTAGCCCAAATTGGGTGAACCGTGTTAAATAATGTCTCTTTGTTTTTTTCTTTTATTATTCTACACTTTTATTTCAGATCTGTAATATTTTCTATAAATTAGTTTATACTGTTGCGATTCTGTGAGGGATTATTCCACATATTTTATCCCTTATTTTCTAACAATTGGTATCAGAGCCTAGTTTGGTTTGCTGAAGTGTTGAATCACAAGGAAAGTTTTAGCTTGAGTGGGAACTATGGAAGATGATGGAAGATCAACGGTTGATAAATTCAACAGGTAAAATTTCAGTCTTTGAAAGATGCAGATGGAATATTACCTTTATCAGAAGGATATTTATATTCCATTGTCTAAGAAGGTGAAAAAACCCTTGAGCATGATGGATGCGGAATGATGATTTTCTATATAGGAAGGCACTTAGGACAATCTAGCTGTGTCTTGCATCTTTGGTATTATTTAATGTTTCAAAGGAAAAGACTACAAAAGAACTGATGGATGCATTAGGAAAGTTGTATGAAAAACCCTCTTCTTCTAATAAGATATTTTAATGAAAAATTTATTTAATATGAAGATGTATGAGAATGATTCGCAAGAAGATCATTTAAATTATTTTAATACGGTTGTAAATATGCTAGTTTCGGTTACAATAGAATTTGATGAAGAAGTTAGGGCTTTATTGATTATGTGCTCTTTACCTGAGAGTTGGAATAACCTAGTAATGGTGGTAAGCAACTCGGTTCCAACTAACTCAAATTTGAAGTTTGAGGATGTTGTAGGGGTGATTCTAAGTGAGGAAATGCGAAGAAAAAGATATGGGGAATCTTCTACTTCAGGGAATGATTTGACAGTGGAAACTAGAGGGAGACAGAAGAATAGAGGAAGCCATGGAAAATCAAAAGATTGGGAAAGGTCAAAATTCAAAAGCAAGATAGTATGTTGGCACTGTGGAAAGTCTGGGCATGCAAAGAAGGACTATTGGGAGCTTTGGGACAAGAAGAAACAACAAGAAGAAAACAAGGAGGTAAATGTGGCAACATGTAATGTATGTCAGGATGCTTTGATTATTTCTTTGCACAATATTGTTGAATCTTGGGTTTTAGATTCGGGGGCTTCTTTCCATGCTACTCCACATAGGCATTATTTTGTTGATTATGTTCAAGGAGATTTTGGGCATGTTTTTATTGGTGATGATGAGCCTTGTAGTATAGCTGGAAAAGGTTTTGTTCGGGTTAAGATGTAAAATGGGAATACATGGCTATTGAAGGATGTCAGACATGTGCCTACTTTAAAATGAAATTTGATATCGGCAGGCCAGTTGGGAAGTGATGGTTGTACTGTGATATTTACAACAGACTCTTGGAAGGTTACCAAGGGTGCTCTTGTGGTGACAAGAGGTAAGAAGGTTGGAACCTTGTATTTAACCACTTATAGCACTAATGTTTGTAATCTTGTGGCTTCATAAGTAGATACAACATTGTGGCACTATAGGCTCGGTCATATGAGCCATAAGGGCATGGAGATCATAAAGAATTATTTTCCTAGATATACAAAAACAGGTTTGGAGTTCTGTGAGGACTGCATATATGGGAAACATAAGCGAGTAAGGTTTCTCAAGGTTGGACCTACAAAGAAAGAGAGTAAGTTAGAGCTAGTGCATTTTGATGTGTGGGGGCTGGCTCAGGTATCATCTCTTGGGGGTTCAAGTTATTATGTTAATTTTATTGATGATGTAACAAGGAAAGTTTGGGTTTATTGTATTAGAAACAAATCTGATGTATTTGACACTTTTGTTAAATGGAAAGCCTTGGTAGAGAATGAAACAGGTCTTAAGCTAAAATGTCTCAGGTTAAATAATGGAGGGGAGTATTGCAACAATGAATTTGATGATTATTGTTCTAAGAATGGAATCCTCAGGAAAAATATGGTTCCAAGAACTCCACAGTAGAATGGGGTGTCAGAAAGGATGAACAAAACAATAATGGAATGTGCTAGGAGTATGAGGTTACATACAAGACTGCCTCTTTCTTTTTGGGAAGAAGCAGTGAACACAACTGTGTACTTGATAAATAGAGGACCCTCAAGTGCCTTGGATGGAGGCATACCTGAGGAGGCTTGGTATGGTAAGAAAGTTGATTATTCATTTCTTAGAATCTTTTGATGTGAGGTGTTTGTCCATATAGATAAGGATGATAGGACCAAGTTAGAGGCTAAATTAGAAAAAATGTACTTTCATTGGTTATGGTGGTGATGACTTTGGATATAAATGTTGGAGTATTAAGGACAAGAAAATCATTCGATCTAGGGATGTGGTATTTAATGAGAAAGTCATGTATAAGAAGCAGTTGCAGAAAAACAGGGAAGAATCCAAGAAAGAATATGCAGTGGTAGAGGATCTTCCAGATGGGAAAGTGACACATTAATCAGTTTAGGAACCTCCTCAATAGGAACCCCAAACTCCTATATTGAGGAGGTCTTCTAAGGTAAGAAGAGAACCTAAATTTTTTTCTCCTTCTCTTTATTATTTATTACTCACTGACAGTGGAGAGCCAGAGATTTTTGATGAAGCAATACAGGTAGATGCTAGGAAGAAGTGGGAGAAAACCATGGATGAGGAGCATCAGGCTCTCATGGAGATCCAGACATGGGATTTGGTGAAGCTACTCGAAGGAAAAAGAGCATTACAAAACAAGTGGGTGTTCAGAGTCAAAGGAAGAAGGAGGCAAGAAACGATAAAAGGCCTGGTTGGTGGTCAAGGGGTTTGCACAGAAAAAAGGTATAGATTTTGATGAGATTTTTTCTCCTGTAGTAAAAATGACTTCTATTAGAAATGTTCTTGGAATAGTTGTAGTAGAAAATTTTCACTTAGAGCAGCTTGATGTAAAGACTACATTTCTCCATGGTGATTTGGAGGAGGATCTATATATGCAGCAACCAGAGGGCTATGAGGTCAAAGGTAAAGAGGAGATGGTGTGCAAACTGAAGAAGAGCTTGTATGGCTTGAAACAAGATCCACATCAATGGTATAAGAAATTTGATAGCTTCATGATGGAGTAAGGTTATATTAGATGTCATTCTAACCATTACATGTATACAAAGAAATTTGAGGATGACAATTATATTATCATGTGTCTGTATGTGGATGACATGTTGGTTGCAGGTAAAAAACATGCAGGAAATAAAAGTACTCAAGAAGAAGCTAAGTGAATCCTTTGCTATGAAGGATTTGGGGGCAGCCAAACAAATCCTTGGTATGAGGATATCTCAAAATAAGAAGGAACGGAAGATGACTTTATCTCAGGAAGAGTACATTAAAAATGTCTTGGAGAGGTTTAATATGTAGGATGCTAAACCGGTTGGGACTCCTTTGGCAGACCATTTCAAGTCATCAAAGGAGTAGTGTCCCAAGATATCAAGAGAGAAACCAAATGTCCAAGGTACCTTACTCATCAGCGGTTGGCAGTTTGATGTATGCCATGGTGTGCATCAAGCCTGATATTGCCCATGCAGTGAGAGCGGTGAGTAGATTTATGAGTGATCCATATAGAGATCACTAGCAGACATTAAAGTGGATCCTTTAGTATTTGAGAGGGACCATGGGGACAGTTTTGTGCTACAGTGGATCAGACACCACTTTGTGTGGTTATGTAGATTCATATATGGCTAGAGATGTAGACAACAGAAGGAGCACGACAGGTTATGTTTTCACTATAGGTGGGACAATAGTGAGTTGGATTTCACGACTACAAAAGCTGGTGGCTTTATCAACCATGAAGGATAAGTATGTTGTTGCCACAGAGGCAAGTAAAGAAATGATTTGGTTACAAAAATTGCTTGAGGATTTGGGGCATAAGCAGGAGGAAGGAAAGTTGCATAGTGATAGTTAGAGTGTTATACACCTAGCTAAGAACTTTGTTTTCCACTCTAAGAAGAAGCATATATAGTTAAGGTACCATTTCATCAGGACAAATTTGGAGGAAGAGAAGTTGAAGTTGGAGAAGATTCATACTAGTTAGAATCCTACAAACATGATGACTAAGGTGGTCACAAGGGAAAAACTGAAGCTATGTTCAGCTTTGGTTGGTCTTCACGGAAACTAGTGAAGGGTTGAGAAACTTTCTCAGAAGAAAACTAGTCTCCAAGTGGGAGATTGTTAGGTTGTGGAGCCTATTTTCATATGTGAAAGTGTTGAAGACTATACACTAACATTATTATAAACTTTCCACAGTTGTATTGGCAGGGTTCGGTGGTACAGCCCCCGAGAAATTTTTTTTTGCCTTGAAAAAACATGCCCAATATACCGAGAAATGTGCTTTTCTCATATGAGTGATATTTTGACCCATAGGTTTATGGGAAAATTTTGGCCCATGGTTTTGATACCCAGGGTTTTATAAAACTGCTTAAGCAGTTGTCTACTTATGTGGTTTTGTGCATATGGTAGGCATGATGTAACATTGTAGATGTGTCTGAATTCAGGTGTGAATTATGTAGAGTTTGTTGAGCATAGCTCCAAACAGATCTGGGTATTGTATTGAGAGAGCGGTGTCTTGTAATAAAATCTGAGCAAGTGATTCTTCATGGACATAACCCAAATTGGGTGAACCACATTAAATATTGTCTCTTTATGTTGTTCTTTTATTATTCTGCACTTTTATTTCAGATCTGTAAATTTTTTTACAAATTAGTTTCTACTATTGCGATTATGTGAGGGATTATTCCACATATTTTATCCCTTATTTCGTAACTTAATAATCATGCCCTAGGATGACCTTGTGTAATTGCATTTGATAGCGGGTTGTATCTAGATGTAGCGATGTAAATAGAATGTTTGGATGGAATAATAAACGTCCCCTTCATATGCAGTGTATGCAGGAAATGCAATCCCTTGTCCCTTAAATTAATGCCAAATGGATTCTTTGAAGTGTTTTAGGTTCCTTTTGGATGCAATCTTAGGTGTTAGTAATAATGCTTAGATCTTGGTCCCTCATTTTGATCACATGACTATGTATTTATATGATTCCCTTGTTTAAATTTCATAATTGACAACTAGAAGGTCGACCCATAAGAAAATAGGATGTTTATAAGATAAAAGATACCCAAAAAGAGTGAGTAAGGTGGAAAGAGGTTAGGGGCGCCCAGAGCGGACGAGAGTGCATGGGCACTGGCGTCCTATCTGGGAGTTGGTGTTTGGAGCCATAAAATATAAATAAGCAAAATACCGACTGAGCTGTAGGGTGTAAAATGCCAAATAGAAAACAATAAAGGAAAAAGGCCAAAGGTAGTTGTCAATTACTAGTTTTCTTGCTTATGAACCATATGAATGCTAGAATGTATTTAGGACCTATAAATGTACCCAAAGTGCATAATTTTGTGTTTACACTTGGATGGGTTGTGTAGAGGATCCATCTTGGTTGGGATGATTTGGAATTGAGTGTGTATTGCTTGAGGATCCTATGCAATTAAATAGGACTTCATGAAAGCAGTGATGAATGAAATAATGGTCAAAAATTCCCTTTTCAATGAGTGCAAGCTATTTTCAAATTACTCCTTAAACTTTCCCTTCATTAAGTGTAGGCTATTGTTGAAATCCACGGTCAATTTAATATTTCAATGAATGAAAATTATGGTTGAGGTCATCATTAGTCATTATGTTTTAAAGATTTTCCTTAAGTTGGTGACTACCTCTAATACCCCAAAAGATGAAGATTAAAAATCCATATTTTCCTTATTTAGAGTCATTCCTACAGTGAATTTCCCCTTCCCTTGGGTTCTAGTTGATCTCCCTGTCATGATGTAGGGTTTGGATCTTAGGGTAGGAATTTAGGGTTTGGGGTTTTGTATAATTTTTTGGCCAAATAGAAAGAAAAAAATGAAAACAATCCCTTACTATTTTCTGGTAAACTTTCGAAAAATGTTTTAAAAATAAGGAAAAAAACAAAAATTACAGCATATGAAGTAAATTTATGAAAAACTCTAAAATGGCTATAACTAGTGCAAATTGGGTCAAAATATCTTGAAATTTGGAGAAAACCTTATTTTCAATCTTTTTTCATTTCACTCAAAACATTGTTAAAAAATCAGGTCATTGTTTAGGAGATATAGCCAAATCTTCAAAATTAGGGTTTTTACCTTATTTTGGCCCAAACTAAAGCTTTGACACCACTTGTAAGGAAATTACTTAGATAAATCTAAATGACAACAATAAAATGCCAAAGAACACAAAAATAGATAGACAAGATCACAATATGCAAGTAGAATGACTTAGCCACTTCAAAGGGAAACTTCCAAATGATACAATAAGACTCTAAGTACTCAATATGATTATCATCTATGAGTTAATAAATCCTATATATACCCTAATATATTATGTAAACTATCTAGATCAGCCTATTAAACATATAAAAGTATAAATAAATAAATAATGATAATATCCTACTAAACATATGAAAATTGACTTGACAATAGATTATGTTAGCCACAAGTTAACTATAGATATCCTGCTAAATGCATCAGATCAAGGGTATAGTCAAAACCTTCTTGCATATGATCTTACAATTTAAAGTCTCAATATTGCTTAATTGACTATCTCACTCAAAGCTTTAAAACTCCAAGATTTTAACTATTCTGGAATTCATAGGAAAAGAGCTTCATATGATAGATCTATCTATAAATAATCTATCTAGATTTCTAATGATTTGTGAAATAAAAAGTGTCCCCCGTGGGAAGGTAAGAATGTAGACAAAGATGAGTCAGCATAAAAAATGCTCGTCTACTGATTGATCAAAGCTAAAAGATTCCATAAAATAAATTATCATTTAGTGCCTTGAATATCTCGATTCAAATGTTCATCTCTCTTACAATTTTTTTTTTTTGAGCCATCTTTTCAAACTGAGTTGATAAGACAAAACTACAAGTAGAAGAGGGAACAAAAATTTGCCAAAAATATTTCATAGCATGGACCTCACATTTTCATATATACTAACAAATTAAGTTCACCAAACCTTTGACATTATATTGACTTGATGTTGTGTGTATAAAATGAGTGCGTGCAATTTTATAAATACTTTTTCCAGATTTGGTGTGTCACTTTCTAAAAAAAAATTCCTCTCTTTCCCTTCTACCACTTTTTCCTTTCAACAAGTTATTTTTAGGTGTTTTTCTCGCATTAGATTAGGGGAAAAAACGAGCTATCTCTAGATGTTCTCCGCAAAGAATAGTCTCCTACTAAGAATATATCTCTTGTTGTGTTTAGATATGCCGGGCGCAAATGACATGATATAGATCCAACCATCAACACTTAATTCTTTTATACTTTAAGGGATGCTCCTATTACTCATATATATGTTAAAAGGATTGAAATGTTGAACATCCAATAGACTATTTAATATCTTTTTAGTGTTATTTTTCATTTCTTTGTGAATATTTCAATATCAAACATATTTGATCAATATTTGATAGTTGGGGTACTTTCTAGGTGAGACCTCATTCTCTTTTGAAGGTTGGCATCTTTCCTACAAATGAATATGCTAGCACATTCCCACATCGAGCAAAGATCAAATGTTGTTATTGGAGTGTGGGTGTAATCTACATGACATAGATCTCAACTTCAATATTGAACTCTTTTATGCTTTAGGGGGTTCTCCTATCTATGACATATGTTAGTAGTGTTTAAATGTTGAATAGAAAAGAGACTACTTAATATTTTCTCGGTGCAATTATTTTTCATTTGTCGTAGTATTTCAACATGCAGACATATGTGATTAACAAATTAGATAGTTGTTACTTTAGGTGAAACTTCCTTCACTTTTGAAGGTTGACATGTTTCCTTCAAAAGAACATGTCGGCGCATTGGAGTGTCTTTTTTCAAGACATGCAGTAATGATAATGATAATGATAATAATATTAAAATGTCCATAAATTGTAAAAAATGGCCTATGGAATCAAGAAAAAGTATAATTTGAAACAAAGAAAAGAAAATGTACTCCATATAAATTAAAAAGTGAAATAACAAACAAACAAAATATGTCATTTCCTCCAATGCCTCATTGATCTCACCATATCTACAACTTTGTTAAGAGATTGCTTCATGTACTCAATCTTGAAGAAGAAATTAGTCAAATTAAAGAATCAATTCTTTGGGCACCAATCATTGAGGAAGTAGATTCTATAGCCAAACGTTGGTGAAGATCAAACACCTCTTGACAGAAAAGAGCCAAGCATCTTTGTTCCCCATAAGCCATGAGGTGTTGGAGACAATTATAGGAGTCTCTGAAGAGACAAAAGAATCATCATGTGATTTCATAATAACGATACCATCTAAATAGAAAGGGGTAACAAATTTGAAAAATACAGTGTTCGTAAGGGATAGGTGGTTTGTCCCTATGTAGAGTGATCTGAACAAATTTTGAATTATGCGAAAAGAACTCCCAAGTTGTAAGATAATTGGTGTAGATATAACCTGGTAATTGGATGAGCCCATCTTGAAAGTGAAAATAAATGCTGCAATAATATTAAAGCCTTAAACGAAAGACACTGACAAGACTCGTAGATCTCATCTTTAAAGGTAGACTATTTTTTGACAATGTAGTTTGAAGCACATGAAAGAAAGAAAAATACAAACTATTTTAGATATATTTATTCTCGTTCGTTTGAAATTACAGTCAAAACAATGCAGACTGTGATATGGTCCTTTGCGACGTTCTCTTGAAACGAGGAAAGAATTGCAAAACAAGAAAACAAATTTAGTAGAGTGCTTAAATTTTTAAAAAATAGAGCGATAAAATAAGTTGCTTTTACATCACATTCAAGGAGAGTAAATACACGCGTAGTCGTAAATAGGTGTACAAATAATAAAAAAGTAATAAAACACAGTAACATAAAATTTTACGCTGGTTTTTTTTCTGAAAATGTGGACAGGAAGGGACCAAGTATTTCTGCTTAGTAAAACATAGAACAATAAGAAAAAGCAAGCAAACGTTTGTGAGGTTTAGGCTGAGGGAATCAATACGGGTATATATTTTAGTTTGGAATGAGTTTGTTGGGCGGTTTCACGAGAGTAGGAGCAGGATCATATGAATCGTAGTCTCCGTGACTCCTATAATCTGATCCACCATTTACTGGGCGAGATGATGATTTTGTTGCAGCCATTGTTTTTTTGAGGTCCATTGCAGTGCTATACGGCAATCCTTTGCTCTTCCTTGCCATTGAATTCTCCTTGCTGTTGCTTCTCTCGTAATGCACATCTTTTCTAGCAGGTGCATTATGCTGTAACACAACCACCACAATAGCTTAAAACGGCTGTATTTAAATATTACGTGTGTTCACAGTGAGATCATCCCTCTTAGAAAATATATAGTTCTTAAAACAGATGATAAGCGCAGCCATATACCTTGGGATTTGCTGCTTCTGTGGTGGGAAATACAGCTGCATGCTTAGAACAATCACCTGCAATTCAATACAGATGAATCCAAGATTATTCCTAACCATCGTCATTCTTCTAAAGTAAGCTCACAAAAAAATGAAGAGCTTATCATACATATGTGATGTTTAAGCTGAGTGCACAAAAAAACTAGAAGAAGGGGTACCTGCACCACATGATGTTGCGGCAGCCAAGAGCATTAGTAACGATAAGTGGATGCATCCAACTGCAATCATAGTTGCAGTAAGACCCATATCTCCTCCCTGGTTTCACTTAATGCCTCTTTCTTCTTCCTCTTCTTCTTGATATTTCCTAGTGCCTTGCCTTTCCCATTGCAATCTCATCATAATCTAGTATTGTGGCTGATCCATTACTGAATAAAAAACAGCCATTATCAACATCTACCTACCCACAAACTCACGTGGTCTCCTCTCCTCTTCCAAATGTGAAAATCTTCCAACTCCTACCTATATTGTTCTTTCCTAAATCCAAGTATTTCAGAGTAGTTCAATAAGAGGAGGGAGGGGTTCTAGTAAAGTAGCTGATGAACTTGACATATAAATTCTACTAAATAAAGATGTCAAACTTTGTTGGGACCACCTATTGTTACTAAGGTCATTGGGCAAGTAATTAGGTTGGCAGGCTAGTGAAGATAAGTAGCTATAAAACTGAAATGATTTGCCTCATCTCCCTATAAAGATATTGGAAGACTTAATCAAAGATTCAAAGAGTGAGTGGAGGGACTGTACATCCCTTTTCCACATTTTATTATTGAGCATTAGGAATATGCAGCTTAGTGGATCATCTCCTTGGTCTCTATCATGGAGTATAGCTCACTTATTATACAATTACATAATATATTTCCTCCATTATGGAAGGAGTACTTACTAGAAGATGGTGCCACTGCCTTGCTAATTTGTAATTTCAAATTCGGCGTGTGCTTTATGGTCAGAGGAATATTTGGGTAATGGTGTAGTGCTTGCGCTTTTATATGTAGAGAGTGGAATGTCAATAGTATATAAGTAGATATGGGGTGTATTTTAGTTTCTTATATTCGTGATGGGTACAATAATGAGACCAAAAGCATATGACAACTACTCCGAGAAAGACGATGTCAAAGAATTATATGGGTCCCTTACACTTTTTTCATTCTTTTATGGTGGCTTTTCTTTTCTTCCCACAAACCCTAGTATTTCTATTTTAAGCAAATAGATTCGAAGTTTTAAATTTGTTTGCCCTTGTCTTTCTCTATTTTTTAACAAAGTTGCGGTGAACCCTCCTTTCGCTTTCAAGGGGTCCACAAATATCCCCTCTACATGTTGTAGATTATGAATCTGATATTAAATCGAGAAAAATTTTAAGACTCCTCTCCTCTAATAAAATTCATAGATATTATTTGGTGAGTCTATGAAATAGGCTTTTGAAATCATGGCGAATCGAAACAAAACGGGTTTCAAACAGTTGACGAATTATTTCTAAATGTTACCAGTCGGTGGCATGCAACATGCTACCAGCCCTTAACATGCAGCTTGTTACCGGTGACTAGCATGCTACTGGCCAGTAGCATGTAGCATGTTATCGTGCCAACCAATGCCAGCCACATG
Organism: Taxus chinensis; assembly: GCA_019776745.2. Classification (NCBI taxonomy): domain Eukaryota; kingdom Viridiplantae; phylum Streptophyta; class Pinopsida; order Cupressales; family Taxaceae; genus Taxus; species Taxus chinensis. The sequence goes on along the minus strand of CM034147.1, from coordinate 320,791,708 downwards.
GTCCCCTTCTATATAAATAGACCAAATACACTATTTTTGTCACTTTTAGCAATCCCTCTCACCGAAAAATCGTAAGAAAGTTAAAACAAACCCTTCTTGCCTCTGCCACTCACCATACATTTACACAATCAAATCTAAGGACCAACAATCCATCTACAAAGTCAAATCCACTACCATGGGTCGACCTAAGAAGCAGGGAAACAAAAAATAGGAACCACTTGTTCCCAAATTCACATACAAAGAGCCTAGTTTTTCTTCAACTCCTGAGGATACTGGAGGATCCAAATTGTTTTTCTTTGTGGATTCAACATAGCATTTTTACTGACCTCATCTATAGTCCAAAATGTGAAACAGACAACAAATTACTTAACTACCTAGTATGGAATTTCAACAACAAGGATTACACTTTTCATGTACAACTCACATCACACACACTTTCATTTGGAACATCCCCTGAAGATATTCATCATTTGACAGGACTTCCACATAAAAATGTGGATCCTGTCACAATAAAGACCTTGACTGATGAAGATGTCAAGTACTTGTAGTATGAATTTGGTCTAACGATTAATCCAACAATAACAAATCCTTCAAAAAGAGGAATTTCACTTCAAGATGTCACACACTCATTTTTTGCATGTCATGGTAGAATTTTTCCTGAGAAGGATTGTTTTGCAAGGAAGGTATACAAACATTCTTCAGTGGGCCTTGATTTACATTATACGTACCCTTGGTAGTCACCAATATGACTGGTGCACCTACTTATCTACCAAGTTAAGGAATGACATCAATAATGTTCTTGTGAAAGAATTTTTTGTAATTACAACAAGAAATTATATACTTTCATTATATTTTGAGACTTATCACAATTTGTGCAGTACTCATGTTCCGGCTACATGCCACCAAAAGTTGAAAACATTTTCCTTGTCCATTGAAAAGATAGAGATTAGATGATTTTAAACTTTACCTTTCTTTAATTCAAATTAATTTTTACATTAAGAACTCTCCTATTTTGTTATAGTGTTATATTAAATATTAATATTTTTTTTATTTTAAACAGAGCATTGAGGTTGTAGTTATCACCCAAAGAGACATCGCTATAAGATAACTCTTACCTCATGAGGATGTCAGAGATAGTATTGGGGACAGTCTGCTAGAGGATTTCACCAACACCCCATCAGGAAGATCTAGCAAATGCATGAGGAGTTCTTTAACACCTCAACAACTTGAGACATTTGCAGGTTTTTTACATTTCAATTTTTAGTAATGTTAAATATTTTTCAAAAATATTAGTATTTTGCATTCTTTATAGCATACTCATTAAATTTTGCAACCTCCTCTAACAATGTAGGCCATCGTCAGCCTCCTCCAGTTTCCCAAATATATGAATATGAACTTGAAGAAGTACAGTCTCCACAAAATATATCTCCTCGTCAAGCCCAAGGCATGTTTCCAATTACCCTTTACATTTCAATATATTTTAGTTTAATTTATATTTAAATAAAGTTACTCATTAATTCTATGGTTAATCGGGAGTTGGTCATCATGATGTTACTTCTAATGTTGTTCAACAAGGGCAGCATCCTGAGCCAACTATAACAATACAACAACATACCGTAGTATTTTATTTCCCAATACTTAGCTAGGTGTGTTAGCACTTCATCCAAACAGTCTGGATGCTCACCCGAAGCGTGTGCATCCTCCAAGTCCCTCTTTTTGCTTATCAAGATGTTAACATGCATATTCATAATCATAACCATTCATGCATAAAGACATATCATAGCATATCAAATTGGCAAGATATATAATAAGGAAGCGTAATCATCATATAAAATAACCAATAACACTTGAATTTCTAAAATATCATACTCACATGTAGTCACCTTAGCTACCCAAGCACAATTATCCATTACAACCATAATTCATTACATACTAAGGGGTTAATTACATCCTTACTGTTTGCAACAAGTCGTTGGACCATGTGCACGTTCACATAATGATTACGTAGACCTCAAAAGTCACATACTCAATACTCCGAGCTCAAAAGACTAACTTGGAACTTAAAATCACTAGAACTAGCAAATACAAGTACACATATCCTATTTATACATGGTGGGGACTTTCCCTTCACTGCCTTTATGTGACTCCTAATAATAGGCATGCTCTAACAATAGCTTGCTTGCTTTTCTAACTATTCTTTACAATAGATCAAGTTATAAATAGCTTGTTTTAACTATGTTTTAATTCCTATAATTAGATTGTCTCTGAGCACTAATTTTTTCTTCATCCACATGTGTTTTATATTAATAATATACCTTGTTGGTGTTTCAAGTCATCCTACTTTTATCTATTTTTAGCCCTTTTCCCAAAATGGCTAAGTCCTCAATATCTTTCATGTGGGCGCGCAAGCCCCATGTGCGCTAAAATGTTTTACTACATGGTGTGTACCTTCACGCACTGTCATGATGTCTTTCTTTCCTTCTTATGAGCATGCTTCCGCATGGTCCTTTAAACCTGTATGTATTTATTTACCTTTTGTTCATCCTCCTATGCACAACCCTTCATGTGATGAACTGGTACTTAGTCATTTTTATGACCAACATTACCCCACACTAGGGATATTGTATATCCTCGGTGATATTTGTACTAAAGAATGACTTGAATAATGAAATGAATAAATAATCTAAGGAAAATTACCCAATAAATTAGTGAATAATAGTCTGACAAAGGCGTGCACTCCAGTTAAGCATGAGGTGGTTAGAGAAGTTCTGGAAACTTTGTGTTTAAAATACCCTCTATCCCTTTCCACCCTTTGGGCTCTTTAGTAGCTTTGTCTGGAACCCATGTAACGATATCTAGCACTTGTTCAGGGGTCTAACTCTTCAACCTTCTCCTTTAGTTCCTTGATTATTACATCGAGGTTTGATGTCATTCCCTCTAGAGCATCCATTATGTGTACAACTAATGGACATAGTTCCTTGAGCCTTACCTCAAGGGTGTATTTTACATGGCCTTAAGAAAATATTGCTTTTGTGCGACTTCACTCATAATCTCCTCATGTCTAGCCTTATTGTCTTTCCTATTGGTATGTACCTACTTTAGCTCTGCCTTCTCCTTGGTGGTGTGTGCTTTAAGAATGGGGTCAAGAACCTAAAAATTGTCAAATGTGCACCCTATTTTCTTCATGGCCTCTTTGATCTCTTCAATCAATGCCTCATACTATGATATTTGGTGTGTAACCACCTCCTTATTCTTTTATTACTATGTGGCCAATTTTTCTACTGACGACCCTGGCCCATACTTTTTTTGTGCAACAACATTAACACCAAGTCTTCTAAGTAATGTAGTTCTGAAGGATACTCATCTTAGGTATCCTCAACTAGGTCAAGGCACTTGATTAGAATGTCATTTATTATTTTTGTGGCCTTGTTATAAGCATATTTCATGTGCTTCTTTACTTCTCTCAATTCTCTGCAAGTTGTTGTACATCTTCTTCCTTTTCCTTCTTATCCTCTAGAAACACCCTGATTGTGGCCCCTTTATCATAATTTTGAAACTTAACTTCAGATGCCATCTTATTGAGCACATTAAACGCTTGCTCATATGTTAGCTTTGTGGAATTTACAGTCGTGAGGACCGTACCTAGATCCTTCTTCATAGTTATTTTGGAGTACGCTTCATTATTTATTTCAAAATTTGACTCATCCATGTGTGTTTGCATGCTCCACGAAAGCATTTTCTTGGTGCGCATCATCGCTACTTCTAGATCAATCAACTCCCAACCCAAAAGGCCCTTACTTAGCACTCTACTTTGAAACATTTCCCTCAACACCTTTGTGTAATCATCAATGTAGCTCATCTAGGGGGTTATAAAATTTCCTCCTTTCATCTTCCTCAACTACGTGTCCTCCTGGGCATCTCCTTCGCAACATTCAGTTGTGCTACTGTTTCTCCTATCCCCTCTTGCAGTGTCCTAAGTCTTCCCTAGTATGGCTCTTCCTCATCATTCCTCTCCTCCTCTTCTTTACCTCCTTTAGGGCCTTTTGTATGCACATTGCACTTATCTTCATCATCATGGACATTTTCCTCCTTAGGATTTTCTTCATCCTCATCCAAATTATGGATGACCTAGGCTCCTTTCCTTGTACCAATTCTTCCTCAAAAGCCTTCTTCTCTATGTAATCCTCAATCTCCTCAATGTGAACCAACCTTCACCTCTTCTTCTTCAATGGAATTTTCATTTTCTTCTTTGGGCTTGGTTTGGTTAGGGTGACTATGGGTGACCCCTTAGGTGCTTCAGAGGTTCCTGCACCCTGGCTTTATGCTTTATGCCACCTTTGCAACTTCCTTCTACGACTATGATCTAGTGTGGTTTCTTCTTCCTCTTTTTCCTCCTGCCTTTTCATCCTTATCCTTTTACTTCATCTTTTTCTTCTTCTTATTGAGAGGGGTCTCCTTACGCATTCTCCTTATCCAGTCCCTAGCACCATAAGCTTCCTCTTCAGAGGTTCTGGGAGATGAAGCTCCCTTGTGTCAACATACTTCTGCATTCTTAATTTTGGGCCTAACATATAGATATATATACATACATACATACATATACATACATACATATATATATATATATATATATATATATATACATACATACATACATATATATATATACTTTGAAGGAACCCTAACCCGCTATGATATTCAAAGGAGTTATATCCATATTATTTGATTCCATCATCTTTATGTATGCCAACCTGGAGGGGTATACAAAGGTTGTGCGCTAGGTATGATAATCAGAGTCCACAATATTTGCATTGAAGACCAACTTGTGTGCAGCCTTGATTCTATTGACAAGGTTCTGAAAGTGTTTGGGTGTGAAAGAAAAGGGAAACTTACACTAGGGCCCCATATCTTTGTTATTGAGCACAAAATTCCTAAGGCAGAAGTGTTAGTGTACTACAAACTTTGCTTTCTCGTCAAGTATTGAGGGCAGTTCCCTAGCTACAGTGCTACTCATTCTCGAATGCTTCATACGTATTCGTTTGTATCATCTTGTCCTACCCACTAGCTTATTTGAATGTTTTACTGACCCTGTCGCATGTGTACTCCATAAACCTCTCCATGGCAGACTTGTTATCTACTAGGTAGATCCACTTTTAATCTTTTGGTCCATCTAATACCCTTATCTCCCAAAAGACTATTAAGAGCAAAATAGTGTCCCAAGTTATTATCTCACCTTTTCTCACCGAGGCTCTTGCTTTTTCCACTATCCCTTCATAAATGAACCCGATAATGTTGTATGTGGTCTTATGTGCCATCTTATGTGTTATATGCAGTCATTTCTTATTTACCTGAGACCGCCATTCAAATGCACCCAATTTATAACTTAAGAGGCATGTTGCAACTCTTGTTCCCAAGTCAAATATGCTCATGATATCCAATCATGTGATTTCCTCTGTTGATAGATTGAACTTTGTGGTAGTGTTGCCTCCATGAGCGTTATCATATTCCAAGTCATGCCCAATCTCAACTCTTGACCTACGTAAGCCTATGTAACCCATTCTAATCAATTGTGCAGATAATGTGCATTTCACCTCCATGTAAAATAAAAGAAGACCTCGATGAAACTGCGACATCAGAGCCACTAGTAGAGGTTGCTCCGGCCAACAAAAATAAGGTAGCTCATATTTGTAATACTCATGTGCTCTTCAAGTCCTTCTTCATTATATCATCATAAACCAGTTTCCTCGTTTTTGTTCTTTAGGTCAATTGTTTCATAACATCCTTCTATATTTCTCCTTCGTGGGCCTCTGAGCGATGGTTATAATAGTTTATTTTTTACTTTGTTAAATGTGACTCCAATAACTTCCCTAATACCACCTCTGAGGGGTATTGTATCTCTGAAAACCATTCTTCTAGTGTTTCATCAACAATAGGCTTCTTGTTCTTACCCTTGTTTGATTGTTTGACAGTGGTTGTTTTCTTTGGTGTCATGTTCTACTTCTCAATTTATCAAAATTCAAACTTTACAGAAAACATGCACACCCTAGGTTTTGGAATAAAATTAATCAATTTCTTGTGTCTATAGAGCTTGAGCATTTGAGTTCTTCAATCGATCCCTTCACTTGCAATCCAAACTTACTCTTGTCTGCCTTTCCTTGTGCTCTAGTTCATTCTTCACAACTCCGTTCCCTAATCCTACAACCTTGCATTCTCTAAATTGATTATTCTATAGACCCTAGCTCCAACCCATCATGCCTCATGAACCCTTCACACTTATTTTTATGCTTCTACTTCCACCGAAGGCGCTTTCACACTTAAGGTCATGTTCACTTTCCTTTTGGTTAAACTTAAATATCTAGATCTATCTTCGTACTAGGTTTTCACACTTTAACGCACTTAGTCACCCTTCAATCACACAAATTTTATAATAGGCAAGGTAAGAATGACCTTCACTCATGCCCTATTTATATTTTTCCCAATTTCTTCACATTTATTATTCTTCACCTACCACCACTTTTTGATTTTTTCCTACTCTTTTCTCCTCCGTGTACATCAATCATAATGTTCTAGCATACCACTACTTCCCATTTTACAATCATCCTTGCACACACCTCCCTACACTACACACAATCTTCATTTGTGTCACTTACCAAGTAGTCTATTCTGTAAGCTAGGAAAAATACACTACTAACAAGGAAGTAAAATACCAATAATCATACCTCCTCCTTCGCGTTCCGTAGCAAACCTCAGAATGGGCTAGGAAACTTGGATTGAGCCCTGATTTTGTGATATGTAGGTGCTTTTCTTCAAGACGGAGCAAGACCTTCCTGCTACAACGATCTTCTTACTTTGCACTAGATGGGAAAAAGGATTATGAGGCTATTTTGGCATTAGGACGAGGAAAAATGATGTTCTTTGCTCAAAGGATGCAAGAACTTAGATATGGCATGAAAGCTTATTCTCCATGTCTTTAGAGGGGAGGGGTAAGGTTGTATTTATAGCCTGAGGGAGTGATTAACTTAGATTAATTTAAGTAATCATGGTTTGAAAATGTGGGCAAGATTAAGTGGGTGGTTTGAAAATGTGGGCAAGATTAGGTGAGTGGTTTGAAAATGTGGGCAATATTAGGTGAGTGGGGGCCACGAAGAATGGGTGAGGATTTGAATTATATTTTTAATTCATAAGTGGAGGATTTTAGGTGAGTGGGGACCATGAATGGTGGGTGAGGATTTGAATTTGAATTTTTAATTCAATAGTGGAAAAACATGGAGAATAATGACATGTGGTGAGGATTAGATTATTTTTTAGATTTTGAAATGGATAATTAATCAAATTATATTTGATTAATTCGAAGTGTATTTTTGTGGGAAATGAGGAAGGAGAATTAATTTATTTAGGATAAATGCGAAATTGGGGTGTCTACATTTGCCCCTCTTTGGAAGGGTACTATGAATGTAGTGTTCTTTCAAAGAAAGTAGACGATATGGGGGAAGAATTCAATCTACTTTTTAAGAAGGTAGAGCGAATGTTTGTTGGGGAGAATAGAAGGTGGTGAGTGACGGATGTCATAGTATCCTCCAAGAAAAAAATTTCATGAGAAGATGTGATTATGGATAGATGTAGTGATGCCCCCTCGAGAGGACTGACGAGAATGAAATATACGACAGAACTCTCGAAAAGAAGGGAAATGGATTCGGTGGAGAAGAGGATGATAATGGAGTGGAAGAGACTGGAATGACCGCACGACACAAATGGAGAAAGGATTCAATCGACCTTGAATGCTAGGTGTGAGGGTGTGTGGGAAAGAGAAAAGGGAATGGATAGGGTTGGGGATTGATTAGGATGAACGAGGTGAAGATGAAGAACCAAGACATGAAAAGAATGGGAAGAAATGGTATGAAGGATGATGGATCAAGGAGGGGAAAATGGGGGAAAAGAATGTGATTGTAGGTGGAAGAGATGAGGTGTATATTGTAAGAAGATATGTGGAGAAAGGATAAGAGGAGGAGCGAAAAAGTGGGTAATAGGAGATACCAGGTGGAAGAAACGATCAATAAAGTGAAATAAGAATGAGGCGGGGGAGAAGTTCACGATGACAAGTTAAGTGTAGGGAGGACCCTAACATAAGATTGTCATGTGACGGAAGTGGGTAAGTAAGATTGCCATGTGAGCAAAACTAGAGATGACAAATGGTCAAGCGAGAAGTGGTGTTTGTGAGAATCGAAAAGGAGGTGAAAGGATGTGATAATGGGGAATGCCGAGAAAAAATGAAGGGTGAAGGGTGGGTAGTGATGGGGAAAGGCAAGGAGACAAATCATCCTTAAGAGGGACTCTTAAGTGAGATCGCCATGCTGGGTGAGTGGTTAAGTAAGATTGCCAAGCAGAGGAGGGTGATAGTGGTGGTAAAAAGATGTGATAATGGGGAATGAAGAGGAAATATGGTGGTGAAATGGGAGAGTGATGGGCAAGTGTAAGATGACATGTCATGCTTAAGAGAATCTCTTAAGTAAGATCATCATACTGCTGGAGAGGTTTCGTAGGGTCACCCAACCGACAGGGATGATATGCACAGAGAAAGACAAAATGATATTGGGGATAGGGGTGGAATGGTAGGGTGAAGAAGATGATTGCGATGAGAGGTGGGAGAAATAAGATGGGGGAAATATGATGGGATGGGGGAAGGCCACAGGGCAGATCAACCTTAAGTGGAAGTATTAAGTAAGATTGCCATGCGGCTGGAATGGTTAAGTAAGACCGCCAAGCTGAGGAAGAAGAAGGATGATGTTAGAGTTGGTGGGGTATGCCTAAGTGGTATATGATATGAGATGAGGTGATAATAAGAAAGAAAGGACACAAAGGAGTGTAACATGAATGGATGAAGGAATATATGCAGTGGAGGGTGGAGAGTGTGAGGGGAATCCTTAATTAGGATGCCCACATGGTGAGAGTAATGATGCGGGAATCGGAAGTAGAAGAGGTGGAGTTGAAAGATGTGTTTGGTGGTGATGGTTATTTGATGAGAGGGAAGGTGGTGAAGAAGCTTCTACAGCGGGAAGATCTTAGGGAGAGGGTAAACCTCCACTGAGGATTCCATATAGAAGGGGTTATTAAGTAAGATTGTCAAGCGGGAAGAAAACGGGTGAAAGGAAAGAATACCAATGGGTGAGAGGGGACAGGAATGGTGAGAAGGGTAATATGAGTATAAGCGGCGGAGGAGTAAAAATGAGAAGTGAGAATGAATGGATCAAATACATGGTGATCATGGTGGGGGAGAAGGAGCTGCTGGATAGTGAATGCTACTTGAGAAAGATCGTCAAGTAGGATTCGCAAACTGCAACGGTGATCAAGTAGGATTCGCAAACTGGAGAATGCATTAGTATGGGTGAATGGATGGGGTGCAAAGTAAGATGTTGATCATGCAGGAAGATACTCACGTGAAGAAAAGCATCTTAATTTTAATATAGCACATAACAGGATGCATCGTGATATAAAAGATCAGGATGACTAGACTGTAATATGCGTGATAGCATAGACAGGGGCCATCAAAAAGGTTTGATGCCCCAGTACGATATGCAAATGGAAGAGAGCATAGACAGAGGCCATCAAGAAAGTATGATGCCCCAGTACGACATGCAATCAGATAACATAAGAATATTACAGAGAACACCAGGATACATAAAATCAAGATGCCCCCTGTAATATATCAAGATACAAGAAAGCAATTAATAATTTGCCACTAATAATGCAACACAAGAACCAGTAAACATGTCCCTAACGTGTTCCACAGTGATGATTGATTAGATGTGCCCCCAAGCAGAGGTACAAAGGATTGGGTCAGTCTCCTCAAACAAGGAAACAATGAGAGCCGGATTTTCCCCAAGCGAGGATTCACGCGAGGAGAAGTGGTTTGAAATTGGTAGTCATAAGGTGGTTGGACCATTCGTTTGGGATAATAGTTCAAAGGATGAACTGTGTTACTTATTGAGTTTTTACAATTTTGTGGATGTTTTTGGTCTTTTGAAAATTTTGCAAATGTTTTTGTATTTTGGATATTTTCTAATGTTTTTGTTTTTGGATTTTTGGATTTTTGGATTTTCTAATGTTTGTTTTTGAATTTTATAATTTTTTGGATTTTCTAATGTTTTTGAATTTTTGGGATGTTTACACCGTGTTTGGATTTTTTTTGACGATTTTCAAATGGTTTTGTATTTTTGGATTTTTATGTTTTTGATTTTTGATTTTCAAATGTTTTTTGGATTTTTGAGATTTTTACACTGTTTTTTGGATTTTTGACGATTTTCAAATGTTTTTGGATTTTTGACGATTTTCAAATGTTTTTGGATTTTTGGATTTTTACATTGTTTTTGGATTTTTTTACGATTTTCAAATGTTTTTTGATTTTTACATTGTGATTGACAATTTATGGACCAGAGTGCAGACTTATTTTTGAGAGACGATGTACCGTGTTCCGCATTGTAACTTATGCTCAAAATAACATAAATTCACTTTCCATTGGCATGATATGGTGGTGATGATATGATGAAAAGAATTCCAACTCCATTCTTGACTCCACACAACTAGTAAGATGTGTGGGCTCATCACCAAGAATCAAGAAGGACGTAGGAGGTAGATAATGAATATAGAGACAAATGCTAACAACAATCCCTTTGGAAAATTGTGACTCCATTCTTCATAATGGTACTGAACCAGTTTCAAAAATGGCTTTCACTTTATGAGTCACATGCTAGACTTAGATAGTTATGTGGCCTGCTGATTGATAAGATATGAGGTTAAGGGATAGTTCTCTCTTCACTTAGGCATCTAAATTACGTGTTTGGGGATTCTATAATTTGTAAGCACTATAAGATTTTGTATTTTTGAAATGACTCCCTATGCCTTGCCCCATGCTACTAGTGAGAAGCAAGGGCTCATCACCAAAGGCAAAATATAGGCGAGTGAATTTCTTTTTAGTCCTCTTTTTTCTTTTTTTTTTTTTTTATTTTATTATTATTTGGAATATTTTGCAATGTTTTTATGCTTGTATGAGAATGACCCTCTACGCTTTGCCCCATGCCACTTGTAAGAGGCAAGGGTTTATCACCGAAGACAAGACGTAGACGAGTAAGGGCACCTTCCTCCATTCCCAGTCTCACACTACTAGTAAGAAGTGTGGGCTCAACACCAAAGACTATGAAGGACGAAAGATGTGACAATGAATTATTCATAAGTTATTGAATTGATGGATTTTTGTACAATAGTGCTTTGTATTTGGGAAGAAACATCTGCCCCCAATCTCAGCCCCACACGACTAGTAGGACGCGAGGGTTCAACACCGAAGACTGAGATGGACGACCAAACGAACTGGGTAACGAAGTTTAGAGCTTTGTTATGAAAGAGAGAATGTATTAGAAGGGGATATATTACCATCAGTAAGCTTCTAGGTATGACCATAGAGGAAAGCGACTGAAAGTGGAAGAAGTATGATGCTCACAAACTTAATAGGATTTATATTAGCACTTGTCTCATGATGATAAATATGAAGATGTGATTTTGATAATGAAAATGTCTGCCAATGGAAATGAATAAATTTAATTATTTGGAGATAAGCAAGACAAAAGGAACAATGTACACGTTGTTGTTTCCTGGAATAGAGAGTGCTTTCAAGAATAAAATTTCTTTGAATGGAACTGCATTCATGGGTTTTTCAAGGACTTGGCCGGTGTCAATGGCCAATTTATAAGCTCCAAACCCAAAACTATCTATGATTTCGTTGGGCTCAAATTTTTCTTGTTTGTCTCGTTCTTTGGGTGTGTTCTTTCGATTTTCTTTGAGAATGAAATGATTGACCTTAAATTTTCTAGGTTTGAATTTTTTATGGTAGCTATGTCGTAGCTGATTTTGATATACTTGAAGATGATCTAGGGCATTAAGTCGTTTTTCATCAAGAAGCTCGAGTTCATTAAGGCGTGAATGTTGATAATAATCTTTATTGATTACGTCTTTGAGGGATATTCTGAAGGATGGGAATTCAACCTTGACATGTAAAATAGCTTCCCAACCATAAATAAAGTAGAAGGGAATGGCTCCAATAGGTGTGTGATAAGATGTGCAGTAAGCCCAAAGAGTGGCCAATAGCTTCCATGTGTGTTGACAATGATGGTTTGTGTTATTTGGTTTGTTGCTTCTATTTGTCCATTAATTGATTGTTTTGAGGATAGATTCAAAATTAAAGATGAAAAAAGTGGCGTAAAGATATTCCTGGGTATACATACCTCGTAGAATGTATGCACATAGAAGTCTTGATAGGTGAGAATCATTAGTGATGAGATTCCTGTAAGATCGATCGTTGAAAGCATGATGGACACAATAGGTTGCATTGTTGCAAGTGGCCAAACTCGATGTGGTTGTGTTTCGACAACAAGGCTAGAGATGTTAGGCATAAGAGCCAATATTGGAATGAATAGAATCAAACTTAATGGTACTTGTTGATGGAACCTCGTCTGTAGTGTCTACAGTAATATCAAGGTTTGAAAGGGAGTCTTGAAACGAGATCAAGGTCTCGTTAGATGTTGGAAGAATGTTGTCACCCAAAACAGGTTCAATATATGTTTGGGCTGAAAGAGAGTCTTGAAATAAGTTCAAGTGCTTAGTAGATGTGGGAAGAATGTTGTTGTCTAAAACAGATTCAATATATGTTTGGGCTGAAAGAGAGTCTTGAAATAAGTTCAAGTGCTCAGTAGATGTTGGAAGAATGTTGTTGTCCAAAACAGGTTCAATGTATGTTTGAACTAATGGAAGGAAATTTGAAGAAGATATGGATTGGTTTGGAATTAGAGAGTCTTGACTGTTGTCGTCATGATCTCGTGGAATTTCAGTATATATAGGAGTTTCGACAGTAGTCAACTCTTCATGGAAAGTTGTGGTATTGGATGTGTCGTTGGTTGCAAGAGCATTGTCATCAAGTTCTACAGAGATGACGTCGTCGTCAATTAAGTCTTGGACGTAATTCTTAAATCGTACACATTTATCTATGTGATGACCATCAATGCGATGAAAGTCACAGTATGTGTTAGGTTTGTACCAGCATGGCTTAGCTTCCCCTTTGACAAAGGGTTTTGTAATTGGATATCTTATCAGTTTAGCCTCTTTTAGTTGATGAAAAACACTAGAGAGACTTTCTCCAAGGGGGGTAAACTGACGTTGGACTTTACGTGAACTGATTTCTTCGTGAGGTTGTATGATCGGCTTTTTGGGTGATTGCTCACTGATTTGGGTAGCCATATGAGAGAGTTGTGTTGTCATCTTATTAATTTGTTCTAATAGCTCATTGTGTGATGTTTTTCGTGAATTCATCATGTTTGAAAGAGAGGGAAAATGAAGAAAGGTGCGATGAAGAAATCAACCTATTGATTGTGATCTTTGTTTTGGCTTAATCAAGTTTTAACAAGTAAGGCTATAAGGAGAAAGCTTAAAAAAAAGCTACTCGGGATACAAGTGGGATATAACTCAAACAAGCTATGACGAATATCTTGATTGGTTTGGATTAAACAAGCTTAGCAGACGAAAATGTAAGGAGTACACTCAAACAAGGTACTCAATACAAGTGGGATGTAGCTCAAACAAGCTATGATGAATATGTTGATTGGTTTGGCTTTAACAAGCTCTGGATTTTTGATAGGAAGAGTAACTCAAACAAGTGACTCAACACAGTTGTGAACTCAAAATGAGTTTTGAAGGGATTTGTGTCAGATGGGATTTTGTTAAACTTGACAGCTGATGAAATAATGAGTGAACTCAAACAAGTCACCCAATGTAATTTTGATATAGCTTGAAACAAGCTAGAAAGAATGTTCTGGCAATTGATGAGATAAGGAGTGAACGCAAGTCACTCAATATCTATTGGATATAGCTGAAGACAAGCTATGGCAGATGTATTATTGGCTAAAGTGAGCTAATGAAATTGGTGCGATGTTTTGGTCTGTGTTGTTGGATTGTTTGGATGTTTTCGCTTGGTATTGAATTGGTCGAGAACTGATTTTTTTTTTTGTGGAACACAACTAGGGTCTGAACTTTTACAATGAACACATTGATATCAGCCAAGTTTTATGATAAAATAATGCTAAACTATTGTGTTTTCAAACAGCAAGCAGTCATGTGGATTCAATTGTTTTGGCTTATGAGGTAACTTCTTCAGGAATGATCATTGTTTCATGCAATCATACAAGTATGCTGTGAAATGGTGGATGCAGGCTCTTATTACTCCAAGAAGATGCGTCCTCCGATATACCCTAGTCCTGATATACCTAATTCTGTACGGGGACAGAATTGGTACGGGGAACCCTTAGAGCACTGGAGGAGACTCACCAATTCTTACTTGCCTGTTTCGGAGTGAATCACCACGTCCAGAACAGGTTTTGTGAAAAGGTGGAAGGTGATGGAGGGATGAATGTGTATGGTGTCCTTATAACTCCCCGAAGATTTACAGGGACGATGCCCAGGCTTCGTTGTTACAGCTATTTAGGCGTGACTCGCATGCGCTGCACGACAACATTACCTGTAAGTGAAGAGCAGCGGCGAGGTAAATACCGAACGCTGTGATGAGACTAGGTCTCAAAGTGCAATGCAGATGCAAATGTTGTTGGTGCGTGGTAGTCAAGTCCACGTCACCGGTGTAGCTTTGGTGGTGATGAAATCCACCTTGTCTACGTGCAAAAACAATATGATGAAGTGATTAAACGCAGGGTTCTTTCCAACTTGAAATAAATCACTAGCAGAAAATAATTGCGTACCTGAGCGTACTTTTTTGTTTTTTTTTGTTTCAGCAATTGTCTTTGAATGGTGGTATTTTTGCGGGATTTTTGTTGTTTTTTTTTTTGTTTTTGTTTTTGACAATATTCCAGTAATGCGGTTCTACAGAAAACAAATTAGTAGTTATCCTGCAAATGAAATGTTAGAAAAGTGATCGTGGTTGTTTTTGATTTGCCAGATCGCTCAAAGGCGCAGGAAAAGAGCATACACAACCAACGACCAAACAAATATTAAGAATATGACAAAGGAAAATAATTATTAAAATGACAGTTGGAAAACAAAGCTAGAGGATCCTGCAATGTTAGAACAAGAAACTAAAAAAAATTGTGACCGTTTCTGATTTTCCAGATCGCTCGAAGGCGCAAGAAAAGAGCATACGCGGATACAATTGGAATAGTTTTTTTTTTTTTAAATGTTAATAATTATTGCAATTAATCATGATTGCGAAATAGTGATAATGATTATTTTCACAAAAAATAAAAACGATGAAAGAAGAGGCTGAAAACATTACCTTAAAGAAGTGTTGTCGTGGAAAATTTAAATGTAAGGCAAAAAATTAAAAATAAAAATTTATTTTCTAGAGCTCGAGTGGCCTCACATTTCTGATTTCCAAGATCACTTTTGAAGTGCAAGGAAAGAGCATACGTGTGAGGATGTTTCGTGAAATAAAAATTAAAAAATAAAAATAAATAAAACTATAATTTTGTTGTTTTTTGTTAAAAAAGATAGGTGTTAGAAGAAATGAAACCAAATTTTTTCTGTAAGTCTAAATCTAAAAATTATTTTTTCATTGCATAGATATTTTCAATACCTTTCCGTTAAAAAAAAAATGAAGTCATTCCGAGTTCGGGAGCAAAAGTTATGGCTTCCGGAAGATGGGCTACGAGAACGCTCTGAATGAAAATTTTGAACGTGAGAAAAACGTCCCAGGAGCTGGTTTTTTTTATTTTTTGACTTCTGTACTTCACCTGAGAAGCTAAAATTTTGACAGCAAGGTTAAAAAATAACAATAACCAGAAAGAAAGAGTTAGATCATAAAATGATTGACTAAAATAAAAGAAAGAAAAAAATAAATAAATGATTAACTTCCTACAAAGCAGTTATTTTAGCAAAAGGAAATAAATAAATATATTTTCCGGATTGGTTGTCCCATGACACTAAGATGATAAACTAATGATTAGTGCTTGTGTTTCTATAGATTACGAGTGAATAGAAAAATCAGAACTACTAAACACCAAGCACCGAGGAGATCAAAGACAGGATGAGCTGCATAGTTTCATTGTTGCTATAACCTGCAGATACACCACAAGACACCACACAACAAAAACACTACCCAAAGCGTGAAGGTTAACCAAAGAAGACCAAAAGAAACAGAAAAGGAAATAATAATGAACAATAATAAACAAAGAACAAATAAAACCACTAATTGAGAAAGTAATGGTAACAGATCGAAAGTAACCGGGCGTGCCAGAATGTAAGCTATGAAAAATACACTACTAACAAGGAAGTAAAATACCAATAATCATACCTCCTCCTTCGCGTTCCGTAGCAAACCTCAGAATGGGCTAGGAAACTTGGATTGAGCCCTGATTTTGTGATATGTAGGTGCTTTTCTTCAAGACGGAGCAAGACCTTCCTGCAACAACGATCCTCTTACTTTGCACTGGATGGGAAAAAGGATTATGAGGCTATTTTGGCATTAGGACAAGGCAGAATGATGTTCTTTGCTCAAAGGATGCAAGAACTTAGATATGGCATGAAAGCTTATTCTCCGTGTGTTTAGAGGGGAGGGGTAAGGTTGTATTTATAGCCTGAGGGAGTGATTAGCTTAAATTAATTTAAGTAATCATGGTTTGAAAATGTGGGCAAGATTAAGTGGGTGGTTTGAAAATGTGGGCAAGATTAGGTGGATGGTTTGAAAATGTGGGCAAGATTAGGTGAGATGGTTTGAAAATGTGTGCAAGATTAGATGAGATGGTTTGAAAATGTGTGCAATATTAGGTGAGTGGGGGCCACGAAGAATGGGTGAGGATTTGAATTATATTTTTAATTCATAAGTGGAGGATTTTAGGTGAGTGGGGACCACGAATGGTGGGTGAGGATTTGAATTTGAATTTTTAATTCAATAGTGGAAAAACATGGAGAATAATGACATGTTGTGAGGATTAGATTATTTTTAGATTTTGAAATGGATAATTAATCAAATTATATTTGATTAATTCGAAGTGTATTTTTGTGGGAAATGAGGAAGGGAAATTAATTGATTTAGGATAGATGTGAAATTGGGGTGTCTACATTTGCCCCTCTTTGGAAGGGTACTATGAAAGTAGTGTCCTTTCAAAGAAAGTAGACGGTATGGGGGAAGAATTCAATCTACTTTTTAAAAGGTAGAGCAAATGTTTGTTGGGGAGAATAGAAAGTGGTGAGTGACGGATGTCATAGTATCCTCCAAGACAAAAATGTCATGAGAAGATGTGATTATGGATAGATGTGGTGATGCCCCCTCGAGAGGATTGACGAGAATGAAATATACGACAGAACTCTCGAAAAGAAGGGAAATGGAGTCGGTGGGGAAGAGGAAGATAATGGAGTGGAAGAGACTGGAAGGCCCAAGTATGTTGGGGTCCTCTGCGCATCAATTTAACAGATAGTAATTAGCTCATACATGTGAATGTAATTATTATAACAACAACAAAAAACATGAAAGGTAAATCTACTCTAAGATGGCAATATTGCCTTATTACAAACACAAAGGAAGATTATTTATAGTAGGGCTTAATCCTACTCCCATTGAAGTAACCAACAAACATGGTTTCATCCAACGCCTGCAATTGACATGCCCCTAATTCGAGTATCTTATTTAATACAAAGGGTCCCAAACCAATGGAATTTTAACTTTCTAGGATGGCGCACAAAATTTGAATCATAAAGCAACACCATCTTCCCAACTACAAAATAATTTTTCTTGACATTTCTGTCATGCCAAGCCTTCTAGTTCTCCTTCTCTAACCTCTAACTCCAACATGCAACGATGAGTCACTCATCTAACTGAATTAATTTTTCAAAGCACTCATCAACTTCCTGTTCATCATTCAATACTCATGTGTGCACAATACATAGGGATGGTAACAAAAAATAACAGGTAAAACAACCTATGCACTAAACACCAATTGAAAAGATGTGGCCTTATTCAATCTTTTATAAGTTGTCATGCATGCCCATAGAATGGTTGATACCTTGTCATCCCAATATTTTCTTCCAACAACACATATCATTATTAGTGTTTGTCCCAAAAAAAAAATTGAAAGCTTTTGGCAGTACCATTATTCTATGGCTGATAAAGGGTAGTCTTATGGTGTGCCACCATAAGCTCTGCTAAGAGAAAATCTAATAGTTTCATTGAAAAATGAGTCCCTCTATCACTTATAAGAATTAATGTACATACATAACTACTTATAATGTTCTCCCATAGGATCCTAGTTGTTGTTGTTTGCAGTAAAATTATTTGTAATGCATAGCCTCTTCCCACCGTCGTTAAGTAATTTGGGAACATGGATGATATAGTGTGCCCATGTGCTACGCACATGTGGTGTAATAGATCCTACAAAATCAATTTCCCATTTTTCAAATGGCTATGCGCTTATTATGGGCCTCAATGGGATCTCATCACAGTTCCCATGCTTTCCTATCCTCTAACAATGATCACAAGCCTTGAAACATGTTTTAGTGTCCTTGTATAATGTTTCACATCATAAAACCAGCTAATAAGATCTTATGCATCATGACCTCACCTACATAGTACACACCAAATACTCCTCCATGATATTCTTCCAGGATAGCTTCACACTCATGCTCTAACACACATCTACGTAAGAACTCATCTTTACCATGTTATACAGGTCTCCTCCAATGAGTTTATATGATGCAGCATAAATAACAAGCTACTTATTTTCCAAATTCTTCATTCCTTTAGCCATTAGTCCGGTGCACAAGAACACGGTAATTTCCTCTAAACTTGTTGGTGGCATGGCTAAATCTAAATAGTTAGGCATCTGGCATAGTGTCCTATATGCTTCTACGTGTCCACTCTAGAGTTAATTCTTGATAAGTGATCAGGACCTAGTTGATCTAACCTGGATTTACTATGACTATAAAATCAAACTCTTGAACAAAAGGATCCAACGAAAGATGCACCCCTGTAAGATCGACTTATTACCAAGTACTTCAATGCCGTATGAATATGTATAAAAGATAAACAATGTGGTTAATAATTATTGTCTGGACTTGTGAGCATGTAGGACATGGATAATGTTTCACATTCTGTCATGGTATAGTTATACCTAGAGGGTGTCAATTTCCTACTTGAAAGCACATGGGATGATCCATATTTCCCTCTCTTGGGTTGTGCTAAGACCTGTGGCAATGGCCATATTAGAGCATCTACATGGACATGAAAAGGTTTTTTTCATGAATGGAGGTGCAAGATGGTTACAAGTGGTAATCTTCTCCTTTAAGGTCCTCAAACACATGTTTTGTGCGTCACCCTAATAAAACTTTCCTTTGGACTTGAGAATCTCTTCCAAGGACACATAAAGTTTGGCATATCCTTTGATAAAATTTCTTTAATATCTAGTGTGCCCCCTAGAAATTTTTCACTTCACTCTAATTGGTAGTTCCTCCAGCCCCAAAATGAACACAATATTAGTTGGGTCTACCAACAGTTTTAATTTGGGCAAATGATGTGGCCAAGTAAAAATGCCAAAATGGGTTGTAAAGATGCACTTTTTGATATTGAGAGAGATGTTGAGGTTTATGCATCTTTCAAAACATCAATTTGAGGTTGTCAAAATGATCTTTTACTAGCCCATACACGGTCCAATCATCCAATAGACCTGTAAAACTTATGAATAAAGCCCTGGAATTCTTGACAATTATGCATGAGAATACTATCAGCACATTATTCAATCTAAAACAACATAACGATATAAGTAAAAATTCCCCATTCAGTTACAAAAATGTTCTCCTAGTCCTGATTATACCCTATTCTATACGGGAGACAGAATTGGTACAGGGACCCCTTAGAGCACTGGAGGAGACTCACCAATTCTTACTTTGCCTGTTTCGGAGTGGAATCACCACGTCCAGACAGGTTTTGTGAAAAGGTGGGAGGTGATGGAGGGAATGAATGTGTATGCCGTTCCTTTATTAATCACCCCCCGAAGCATTTAACAGGGACGAATGCCCAGGCTTCGTTTGTTACACGCTATTTTAGGCTGAACTCGATGCGCTAGCACGGACAAAGCATTACCCTGTAAGTGAAGCAGTGGCGAGGTAAAACGAACGTGTGTGAGACTAGGCTCTCAAAGTGCAATCAATGCAACATGCTGTTGGTGCAGTGGTAGTCAATCCACGTCTACTGGTGTAGCTTTAGGTGGTGATGAAATCCACCTTGTCTACGTGCTAAAACAATATGATGAAGTGATTAAATGCAGGGTTTCTTTCCAATTTGGAAATAAATCACTAGCAGAAAAATAATTGCGTACCTGAGCGTACCTTTGTTTTTTTGTTTTTTTTGTTTTCAGGCAATTGTCTTTAAATGGTGTGGTCATTTTTGCGGGGGATTTTTGTTTTTTTTGTTTTTGTTTTTGTTTTTGACAATATTCCAAGCAACGCGGTTCTACAGAAAACAAATTAGTAGTTATCCTGCAAATGAAATGTTAGAAAAGTGATCGTGGTTGTTTTTGAGTTGCCGAGATCGCTCAAAGGCGCAGGAAAAGAGCATACACAACCAACGACCTAACAAATTTAAGAATATGACAAAGGAAATAATTATAAAATGACAGTTGAAAACAAAGCTAGGGGATCCTGCAATGTTAGAACAAGAAACTAAAAAAAATTGTGACCGTTTCTGATTTTCTAGATCGTTTGAAGGCGCAAGAAAAGAGCATACGCGGATACACTGAAATAGTTTTTGTTAAAAAATAAAAAAATATTAATAATTATTGCAATTAATCATGATTGTGAAATAGCGATAATGATTATGTTCACAAAAAAAGAAAAATGATGAAAGAAGAGGGTGAAAACGTTACCGAGAAGTGTTTTCGCGGAAAATTTAAATGTAAGGCAAAAAATTAAAAATAAAAATTCTTTTCTAAAGCTTGAGTGGCCTCACGTTTCTGATTTCCAAGATCACTTTTGAAGTGCGAGGAAAGAGATACGTGTGAGGATGTTTCATTGAATAAAAATTAAAAAATAAAAATAAATAAAATTAGAATTTTGTTGTTTTTTTGCAAAAAAGACAGTGTTAGAAGAAATGAAACCAAAATTTTTCTGTAAGTCTAAACCTAAAAATTATTTTTTTCATTTGCATAGATATTTTCAATACCTTTCTGTTAAAAAAAAAATGAATTCATTCCGAGTTCGGGAGCAAAAGTTATGGCTTCCGGAAGATGGGCTACGAGAACGCTCTGAATGAAAATTTTAAACGTGAGGAGAAAACGTCCCGGGAGCTGTGTTTTTTGTATTTTCTGACTTCTATACTTCACCTGAGAAGCTAAAATTTTGACAGAAAGGTTAAAAAATAAAAAGAAATAGAAAAGAAAGAGTTAGATCATAAAATGATTGACTAAAATAAAAGAAAGAAAAAAATATAAATGATTAACTTCTTACAAAACAGTTATTTTAGCAAAAGGAAATAAATAAATATATTTTCCGGATTGGTTGTCCATGACACTATATGATAAAGTAATGATTAGTGCTTGTGTTTCTATAGATTACGAGGAATAGAAAATCAGAACTACTAAACACCAAGCACCGAGGAGATCAAAGACAGGATGAGCTGCATAGTTTCATTGTTGCTATAACCTGCAGATACACCACAAGACACCACACAACAAAGACACTAACCAAAGCGTGAAGGTTAACCAAAGAAGACCATAAGGAATAGAAAAGGAATAATAATAAACAATAATAAACAAAGGAATGGATAAAACCACTAATTGGGAAATTAATGGTAACAGATCGAAAGTAACCGGGCGTGCCAGAATGTAAACTAGGAAAAATACACTACTAACAAGGAAGTAAAATACCAATAATCGTACCTCCTCCTTCGCATTCCGTAGCAAACCTCAGAATGGGCTAGGAAACTTAGATTGAGCCCTGATTTTGTGATATGTAGGTGCTTTTCTTCAAGACGGAGCAAGACCTTCCTGCAACAACGATCCTCTTACTTTGCACTGGATGGGAAAAGGATTATGAGGCTATTTTGGCATTTAGGACAAGGCAGAATGATGTTCTTTGCTCAAAGGATGCAAGAACTTAGATATGGCATGAAAGCTTATTCTCCGTGTGTTTAGAGGGGAAGGGGTAGGTTGTATTTATAGGCTGAGGGAGTGATTAGCTTAAATTAATTTAAGTAATCATGGTTTGAAAATGTGGGCAAGATTAAGTGGGTGGTTTGAAAATGTGGGCAAGATTAGGTGGATGGTTTGAAAATGTGGGCAAGATTAGGTGGATGGTTTGAAAATGTGGGCAATATTAGGTGAGTGGGGGCCACGAAGAATGGGTGAGGATTTGAATTATATTTTTAATTCATAAGTGGAGGATTTTAGGTGAGTGGGGACCACGAATGGTGGGTGAGGATTTGAATTTGAATTTTTAATTCAATAGTGGAAAAACATGGAGAATAATGACATGTTGTGAGGATTAGATTATTTTTAGATTTGGAAATGGATAATTAATCAAATTATATTTGATTAATTCGAAGTGTATTTTTGTGGGAAATGAGGAAGGGAAATTAATTGATTTAGGATAGATGTGAAATTGGGATGTCTACATATTCTACTATTGCCTCACTTGTGTTGTACTGTTTGGCCATCTTTCTTGCATGGCCTTTGATTTTGAGCAATTCCTTCTAAGCACTGTCATCCTTAAGCACATATAACATTTTTCTTTTCTTTTGCATATCCTCAATAAATGTCAAACAAGTACCCTTTTTTCATCATCACGTGCATCAGTACATTCCTTTAACATGCACCTACCTCATACCAATCCACACCCCTGAACCAACTCCAATAGATGTACCAACATCGTATAGTCTCTTTTGCACGCACTCACACATGTTCCACCCCACACTAAAAGTATGTTTGGTCCTCTGCGCATCAATTTAACAGATAGTAATTAGCTCATACATGTGAATGTAATTATTATAACAACAACAAAAAACATGAAAGGTAAATCTACTCTAAGATGGCAATATTGCCTTATTACAAACACAAAGGAAGATTATTTATAGTAGGGCTTAATCCTACTCCCATTGAAGTAACCAACAAACATTGGTTTCATCCAACGCCTGCAATTGACATGCCCCTAATTCGAGTATCTTATTTAATACAAGGGTCCCAAACCAATGGAATTTTAACTTCTAGGATGGCGCACAAATTTGAATCATAAAGCAACACCATCTTCCCAACTACAAAATAATTTTTCTTGACAATTTCTGTCATGCCAAGCCTTCTAGTTCTCCTTCTCTAACCTCTAACTCCAACATGCAACGATGAGTCACTCATCTAACTGAATTAATTTTTCAAAGCACTCATCAACTTCCTGTTCATCATTCAATACTCATGTGTGCACAATACATAGGGATGGTAACAAAAAATAACAGGTAAAACAACCTATGCACTAAACACCAATTGAAAAGATGTGGCCTTATTCAATCTTTTATAAGTTGTCATGCATGCCCATAGAATGGTTGATACCTTGTCATCCCAATATTTTCTTCCAACAACACATATCATTATTAGTGTTTGTCCCAAAAAAAAAATTGAAAGCTTTTGCAGTACCATTATTCTATGGCTGATAAAGGGTAGTCTTATGGTGTGCCACCATAAGCTCTGCTAAGAGAAATCTAATAGTTTCATTGAAAAAATGAGTCCCTCTATCACTTATAAGAATTAATGTACATACATAACTACTTATAATGTTCTCCCATAGGATCCTAGTTGTTGTTGTTGCAGTAAAATTATTTGTATGCATAGCCTCTTCCCACCTCGTTAAGTAATTTGGGAACATGATGATATAGTGTGCCCATGTGCTACGCACATGTGGTGTAATAGATCCTACAAAATCAATTTCCCATTTTTCAAATGGCTATGCGCTTATTATGGGCCTCAATGGGATCTCATCACAGTTCCCATGCTTTCCTATCCTCTAACAATGATCACAAGCCTTGAAAAATGTTTTAGTGTCCTTGTATAATGTTTCACATCATAAACCAGCTAATAAGATCTTATGCATCATGACCTCACCTACATAGTACACACCAAATACTCCTCCATGATATTCTTCCAGGATAGCTTCACACTCATGCTCTAACACACATCTACGTAAGAACTCATCTTTACCCATGTTATACAGGTCTCCTCCAATGAGTTTATATGATGCAGCATAAATAACAAGCTACTTATTTTCCAAATTCTTCATTCCTTTAGCCATTAGTCCGGTGCACAAGAACACGGTAATTTCCTCTAAACTTGTTGGTGCATGGCTAAATCTAAATAGTTAGGCATCTGGCATAGTGTCCTATATGCTCTACGTGTCCACTCTAGAGTTAATTCTTGATAAGTGATCAGGACCTAGTTGATCTAACCTGGATTTACTATGACTATAAAATCAAACTCTTGGAACAAAAGGATCCAACGAAAGATGCACCCCTGTAAGATCGACTTATTTACCAAGTACTTCAATGCCGTATGATATGTATAAAAGATAAACAATGTGGTTAATAATTATTGTCTGGACTTGTGGAGCATGTAGGACATGGATAATGTTTCACATTCTGTCATGGTATAGTTATACCTAGAGGGTGTCAATTTCCTACTTGAAAAGCACATGGGATGATCCATATTTCCCTCTCTTGGTTGTGCTAAGACTGTGCCAATGGCCATATTAGAGGCATCTACATGGACATGAAAAGGTTTTTTTCATGAATGGAGGTGCAAGATGGTTACAGTGGTAATCTTCTCCTTTAAGGTCTCAAACACATGTTGTTGTGCGTCACCCTAATAAAACTTTCCTTTGGACTTGAGAATCTCTTCCAAGGACACATAAAGTTTGGCATATCCTTTGATAAAATTTCTTTAATATCTAGTGTGCCCCCTAGAAATTTTTCACTTCACTCTAATTGGTAAGTTCCTCCAGCCCCAAAATGACCACAATATTAGTTGGGTCTACCAACAGTTTTAATTTGCAAATGATGTGGCCAAGTAAAATGCCAAAATGGGTTGTAAAGATGCACTTTTTGATATTGAGAGAGATGTTGAGGTTTATGCATCTTTCAAACATCAATTTGAGGTTGTCAAAATGATCTTTTACTAGCCCATACACGGTCCAATCATCCAAATAGACCTGTAAAACTTATGAATAAAGCCCTGGAATTCTTGAACAATTATGCATGAGAATACTATCAGCACATTATTCAATCTAAACAACATAACGATATAAGTAAAAATTCCCCATTCAGTTACAAAAATGTTCTCCTAATCTTCGCATGTAATGTGCACTAGATGGTACCTTGAGAATCTGTCTATGAATGAATAGATTTTGCACTCTGCAACTATGCTTCATTGATTTAAATACCCATATATTTAAATCTATCATGATCTTAATTTCATATCTCATATTTCCTTGTTCTAAATTAACGTAATTTAGAACCAACATCATCTTATTCAATCCATCCTATAATAGTAAACCTTATGCAGATGTATGAGTTGGACTAATACCGATCCCTCATATCCATTTCATTTAAATATTAATACCAAGTATACCATGGTTTCATTTATTCCTTCAAGTAAATTCAAACGTTACAGTCTAAAGTGCCTATCTAGGCATCTGTTATGGAATACCCATCCGAAATTCTACAGCTTTATGATCTATGTGAAATCCAAACAGCCCAATCAACAGTTTGCATTACCTTGTCCAAGGTTTTAATTCATGTTTTCCATGATTAATTCCATGAAGGAATAGTCATCATTTGGAATTTATATTTCACCCTAACTCCTAAAAATTGTTATCTAGATTAGGACTAGATCATGAAGTGTTAATCATTTATAAGTTGTATACAAGGTACCTATTCGGATCATCCTGCATGGGTAAGTCACATAATGTCGGCTTAGGATGACTAAGGGAGAGTGAGCATCTCCGTAATGATTTACATCATTATAGGTAATTGTCTTTCCTATACTCATCAAAAAATGACATTGGGTACTTAACCATGTGACACTATCTGCATTCCTACCTAGGAAAATACTTGCATCTTAGTGCATTATGACCTTCTCATTTAGAGGATTTTGACAAGATAACTTGACATAGCATGTTCCCCATTGTAATTAAATAATTACCTTAGTCATTAAGTAGGTATAATGTGGTAGTGTCCATGTCAAGTAGGCTCGCCAGATTCATGCTAAATGGGAACATCATATCTTAAGGTTATAAAGGTTACTTGAATAAGTTACAACATATCAATTTTTAGGTTTTAACAAAACTCTAGCTACTATGGATTTTAAACCTAAAAATTTAAGTTAAGGTTTCACTCATTCCAATGTCATGCTTAGATACATTCCATTATGATCATTACACTTTCTAGTTGAAGAATTAATTCAGCATTACACATTAAATATGTTGTTCATATTTCAATTATTAAGACTAGTAATGCATCATGTCAAGAGTAGTACTTATATCCTAAATTATTTCTTTTTCTCAAATAAAGTTTTAAGTATAGTATTATACATAATAGGATTAATTCCAAACATTTTCAACAATCCATAATTTAATTACATACTTTATTCTTTTAAAATCATAGCCTTACAATTCACTCTATTCATAATGATTGCAATACAATATGTATTCTCAAAGATAATGATTTATTAATGACCGACAAAATATCCTTTTTTCATTGATATCATAGCCAAGTATAACTTTTGCTTCTTAGTAAAATATAATACATTTAATTTCATTTCTCAATTTAGTACAACATCATCATTAGATAATATTAATACATGTCCACAATTGATTTATCAAAATAATCACATTTCCTTGTTCCAAACATCATGTCTGCACTAGAATAAAATTATTTTACATCTTTTCACAACAATAACAACTTTATATCATTTCATCAAAATAAATAGTAGTTTAAGAAAATGTCAATAATAAACTTCTTTCTTCATAATTAAAAAATTCAATGTTATAACTTCATCCTATGGAAATGATTCCATTATACACGGTCAATTCCAATGGAACTGACTTGATAAGACCTATTTCTCCCATAATAACTTGTGACATATATTATTTACATATAGGAGATACTACATTAATTTAGAATCACATAATTGACCAAAAAGTGAAAAGATCATATTTGACAACATTTCCAGAAATATCATTCTTCATGTACATTGATGTCTACTACATTTAAATGTAATTACTTAAATTTAGAAAACTCACATACCAATCTACATAACCATTACAGTCAATCAATCAATTACTCTTTACTAAATTGAATATATTTGTAATATCATTACTTTTATAAATTAATAATATTCAGTTACTGATATAATACATACAAACACATATCATATTCATGATTCAACCATTCTTATTTCATTCAATTAGAGTCTAGTATTTCAATAATAACAATCATTATATCTATACAAGTCAAATAGTTCTTGTATCCCCTCATATAGCTACTAGTATTGAACAATACTCAAGCCTTATAAAATCAATACAAGTATCAATTTATTCCAGTAATATTTATAACTCTAGGATATCGAATTTTTTACAGACTTGTCACATATTAATTAATAGATATCAAGTAATGTTTGTATTAAAAGTCACTATTTGATAAATTATGTCAATATCCCAACCCCGAAATATAATATGGATATTGGAGTGCTTATCTACCTTATATATATCAAAAAATAATCCCTTATACTAATTTCTACAATCAAGGGTCACTGAAACATAGTTTACATATGAATATAAACCATCAAGAATCTTGAAGGAAATAAAATATAGTTAATTTATAACATCAAATATAGAGGTTCATAGTTCAATAAAACTTAGGTAGTCTATTTACATTAATATTCATGAAAGAATGAAGTGACATAGTCATTACTATTTCTATTAACCAATATTATGTGAAGAGTTCAACTATACAGTCATGCAACATTGGCCTACACCTAGTCAAACCTAAGATAACATGAGCTAATCAACCCAATAATAACTAAGCAATTTGAGGAGGTTATGAATCATAATCTACTAAGGAAAAAATCCACAACCAACAAGTGAACATAGAATCCATTGAAGGTAATAGAAGAGTAGATATTTGATCTATGAAATAGATAAGATTTCATTCAAATGGTGTCATAATATGGCCTTAATTCCCATTAAAAAAATGTCAATAAATTCCAGCTAAGACAATGAGGGATTTTATACCAAAGTAAGAGATACGTAAAACCGCAAGACTACCAATAAGCACAACTATTATAGTGGCTTGTTAAAACTGATCAGTTCACAATTTCAATAATGATACCATGTCAAAGACCAAGGTTATCATACTTGAACATTCAAGATTTCATACTTTAGATTATATCTATTTTGTCTTCAACTTACCAAGCCCATATGGGTATTTTTGTTTAACCAAATAAACACATAAGGAAATCGTGAATATACCCCAACATAAACTGGATATCACACCATGATAACAATGAGAAGGAACAAGCTTTAACCAATGTATCGAAAATTATACACATATAAGAAGAGTTTACATAATACTTGAAAGCATTATAGTCATATCGAAAATATACCCAAAATCTTTTATGGAGAAAGAATGTGACATGTCATAAAATAAACTTATAACATAAAAAACCCTTATCACAAGTTCATTAATAATATAAGCCTTCATAATATTCTAATGCTTCCATGTATGTAACAATAATGTGCATCTGCTAGTTTACATAACTAGTTCATACCATTATTCATTTCCAAGATATTACTTGACATACCCAGATCCATACATCATTATAGGAGACACAAGGTATCACAGTTTTAAGCCATTCAACTAAAACCCATGTCCACTAAAAACAAATAAAACTTAAAGAATAATTTCATTTATGAAAATAACAAGTAGAGAAAGATATCAAAGAAGAGATAAAGCCTATCATGCCTAGTAGTGCTTATTTTCTCTTTTCAAATCCTTTGCCAAGCTTCTTCTCCAACCCACAATCTCCATAGAAAAACTAAAATCCTCTTGAAATCTCTTCAAACTTAATTATTGCAATAAATATAGATGCAACCATTTATTTTCTCAACTCCAGTTAAGGGATTCATGTAATAAACCATGGAAAACTTCGAAAGAGAAAATCAAGCAAAAATAGGGGATTCATTTACATGTAGAGCTCCCACATCATCAACCCCAATTCAAAAAATAACACAATGAAACCAAAACCAACTCTTTTCCCCCAAAAAACTCTTTTGCATTTTCCCAAGGTTGTGTTTCAAAGTATTTCAAATTATTCAATGCATGTGAAGGGCATTGCGTAATTGCCTTCCCACTTTTTCCACCATCCAATTCCTTCATTTAAATTTAGTGAAGTTTAAACTT
The DNA here is from genome assembly GCA_019776745.2 of Taxus chinensis. NCBI lineage: Eukaryota > Viridiplantae > Streptophyta > Pinopsida > Cupressales > Taxaceae > Taxus > Taxus chinensis. Next base: position 320,762,244 of record CM034147.1, on the reverse strand, counting down.
AACTTAATAACCAATTCTAGTTAGTTTATCCATGGCCATGGCCATGACCATTATACTTATCTAGGTCTTCTACCATTAATTCGATGGTGGTGATCAACAAATATAACCTCTTAAATATGGTACATGAGAGAGTACATTTTGAATCTAAGGAGGTGGTGCCAACTCACCAGATGAAACATTGACTCGCCATTTGAATCTTAGGCCACAGTTTTTAATATAACATTGACCCCAAATTTATAAAACTTAGTTAAAAACTTCCATATATATTCAAATATGAACATAGTTATCCATTATTAGGTCCCTTAATATATACGTATGCCAAGGCTTAAATAGCCTTCATGATTTTGAATGTAAAAATAAACCTTAGTTTAGATCAAGGTTAGGTTCTGTATCAACTTAGGCCATTTAATTTAGTAACCTTAGAGCCTTATAGCAATAAAGTAAGCAATGCACTTAGCATTATGTCCAGTTTATCATGATGATTTAAGATAATAGCCTAGGCCATAGTAGACTGAGATCAGGATATTATTCTAAAGTGTCATATTTGTATAACAATTAATATGTCTCACATTATATTAGACTAGGCCCATATTTACTAAGTCCATGCTTTGTTTAAACAATTTAATAGTAATCACTTTAAAAATTACCTTATCAATGATCCATTACTTCTCTGCTCCTTATTCTGGATCACATTATCCAATGTCAGTGTTGATATTTAAGTACCCTAATTCCCGAACTTAATCAAAATGATCAAAAACCCAAAGGTAAGTAAATAACAGTAATATGATCATAGTCCACATACTAAAAATATATCATTAAGTACATATATTATTAACAACCAAGATATGAAAGTATGCTAGATCAAAAGAGTAAAATCACATATTGTCCCATCATGCTATAGAAAATGCATTCACATAAATTCCCAACAAAGATCATCAAGCAAAATGTAATTTCACTGTTGCAATGTATGTCAAAACCAACCACATAAATCAAAGCAGTAATGATAAAACAATAGGGGTATTACATACCTCCCCCCTTAAAAGAATCATCATCCTGATGATTCAATTTTAATCATAACAAAATTTAAGTAAACAAAAAGATTCACTTATTCAATCATCAAATATCCAAAAAATAGTCTGAAAACTTGTAAAAATAAAGTTTCCAGGACTTCATAACAACGTTATACTAATCAAGAACTTTATTCATTTTACATAATGAAAAATAGTCTTTTCCGATGATAATTTATTAGTTGTTACCTTTTACATCAATCATAATTGAAATATTATCATTAAAGTATGAACAACTAATTCAAGTACATCAAATATTTGAATACAAAAAAAATTACTCAAAAAAATGTTTTTAACATTCAAAAAATCAAGAAAAACCATTTTTTGATTTCTTCCTGACTGTACCAGTAGTCTAACTATTCTCACCATGACAGTTTTGGATCCTTAGTCCTTAGATTCTTCATTTGTTGCTTCTTTTATCAGCTGTCAATTTGCAATTGCATCTTGAATCCTCAGTAACAGATTGTTATCCTTGTTTCTCAAGGGGTATATCTTTAGCGTAGTGATCACTTTTACAACATTTGAAGCAACCAAAAAGGTCTCTTCCTTTTTAACCCGTTATTATTACCAATAGTATTTTCTTGTCCATTCGTTTTAAATCTTACAACAGTATTATTTCTACCATTTTGTGTTTTATTATCATCGTTCTTCCCCATGTCCTTCCAAGTGACAATGGTGAAAGAGTTTTGTTTCGTTTAAGCTTCTCATCCTTATGAGAAGCAATGGCTTGGAGCTTCTGCTCCTACCTAATGGCCTTCTCAAATAATGCTTTCATCATTGATGGCCCATGCACATAAACTTCACCACCAAATACTAGATTTATCCCCATTATGAACTTAAGAATGCATAAATTTCTCATCCACTTTAGGTATTGGGGTACATACTTGAGAAGTTTTGTAAACTCCTCTCAAAATTCTTTGACATTCCATCTTCCCCTGAGTCAGATTCTGAAATTCAGAGGCATCTTCTGGTCATAATATAATTGAGGCAACTAGCACTGTTGCCTAAAATAGGTCTTGAATTGGTCCCATGCTATGCTAGCTTCATCTACATTCAAATCAACTTTGTGGCTGTCCCACCAGGAAGATGCTTCATTAGAAAGTTGGTAATGTCTCCATACTACCTTTATTTCTTCCAGAATAGTTTCTTATGGCAACGTATTTTTCCATTTTGCTGAGCCAACTCTCAGACCCATCCCCTAAAGTTGTGCCATCAAATTTTGGTAAAATAATTATTTTTATATGCCTAGATATCTCTGTCACCAACTGAGCCCTCACATTCAGTGGTTGATTTTTAGCACTATTATTTCCAACAGTTGCATTAGTTATTTTCAACATTAGGCTATTCCATATGTTTCTCAATGTCATAAACATCATTATTGTCCTCATTTCCCATCACTTGATGTTCAAGAATAGTAATACAATTCCGTGTGTCCTGAAGGACAATGAGTATCTCATCTTGTTTCTAAGTTGTGGCTTCCTCGCCACCCGTAGCTTGGTTATTATCAGCACATTCTCTAACTATTTTTTGTTAGACAAAAATTTTAAGTCTAATTAGCGAATGGACACAATAGGTCTAAGAGCTGTAAAATTTAATCTATGAATTCAATTTTATTGTGATGTAATAACCTTTCAACCAGTGAAAACTATCCCAAATCATAAATTTGACATAAATGTTTTAATTTCAACCATTCATTCATGTAATATATATATATATATATATATATATATATAAATATCACATAATAAAAAACAAGTTATTTTCCACAAAAACAAACAAGGAAATCTTGATTTTTCAATTTTCCCACAAGTCTTCCTAAGTTGTTTTGTTTTATTACTCACTTATTTTTCCAGAACTTTGCTTTTTCAATCCTTAATTTTGTTTGCAATTCGCACAACAATTTTCCTTTTACGGTTGGTTTTACCAAAATATATCTATAGTTTTCACCTTTCGGATATCCTCAATCATAAGTTCATGGTCAATGATTACTTAAATCATCCAACCATTCCTTCTTTTCAGCTTTCTGGCTTACTATTTACATGCATACCCTCTAGGTATTTATTATCTTTCTTATCAACAAAAATGTTGGTTCATGACAAAACAATCAAAATTAATCGTTATTTTAACAGAAAAATTAAACTGGAAGAAGTTGTTTTTACTTTCCCCATGCTCCTTTTCTAGCTGAAAAGTTTGTTAGGACACGTCATTTTCAACCAAATAACCTATGTTTAATTACCACATCCAATTTTCAGTAATGAAGTTAATCAATGTCCAATTTCATGATAATTGAAAAAATTTCATGGCTCAAGAAATTTTTCTTATCATACGCTAATGGAAATTAGAATTATATTTCTATTTTAAATCAATAAATAGATATGACGACCTTAATCATTCTAGTGTTGTACTAAATCAGTATCAAGAAGTCCATAAATTACTTACCTAACATTACATTAGGAATGAATTGTTCATCTCTTCCAGAAAACTACAACGTTCTTTATTGCTTGTGTTTTACCCTAACATATCATTATTTCTATTATTTTATTCATTCAATTAATGATGAATAGTCTAGAATATGATAGAATTCTTGTCATGTCTATCATCCAATATGTAAAATATATTCAAGTATGTCTTAATTACTTTAAGAACTCATTAACCCCAAATTCCATGATGAGGATCAGTCAATGTCAATGTGAGTGTTGAATTGATAGTCAAAGGTTTGAGTAATTTCTCTTCATATGCAAAAGATAAATCAAATTTTCAATTCTGTTTTAAGTTAATCAATAGATACCAAGATCTCAGTTATACTTGTAACAAAATAAACATAAATAATAAGTTCTACTTAAATTACCTAATGTCATTTAGGAAAATTGTTTCCTTCATCTTAGCTTTTTAGTCACTACCACGTTTTTCTGCTGCTTGTTGGAAATCACATCACGTTTTTCTTGTTGAAATAATTATGGCAGTCTACATTTTTTGCCTCATTGTTTCCACCACTTTTCCTAAAGTTATGGGTGGAGAAGAGATAATGTTATTATATACTTTCCTCTTTTCGAGTCATAATTTATTGCAGATCTCATTCTAACCTGATTTTCCCTTTCGAATCATTGGTGCTACAAAAGATATTCCACTCATATCTACTTCATCTACCCTTTGTAGGTTTTTATATCATGTTGGATTCAAGTTCCAAAATAGTTCATCATGAAAGTTCAATAATCAAGTAACTCCCTTGTTGATTGTCATCATTCAGTGCAATTTTTTCTTCAAAGAACTGATCATTTTCACACTCAACCAACTTCTCCATGCATCCTTCTGGTTTTGTGTGTCAAGAAGGATTGTTATAGTGTGTTATCTAACTTATTTACCACCATACCTAAAGCATATTTTGTATGGTTCGTTATCCATGGTACATCCTTCAACCATTTTTTATCTTGTTAATAAAAATAAGAATTTAGTAAGCATAAGGATCTTACGATTTTAAGAGATGCAACCTCCAGCTCTGATACCAAAATGTAACAACCTCTTCTTAAGACTTCAATACCAGGGATTTTTTTTAACTTTATGCTTCGTTGATTTAAATTCCCTGTTTCGCTCGGAATGTTTCGGCTACTGAGAATAGAGTTGCTTCTATCCTTTCATTCCTTTTAGAAACAGATGAGGTTAGGGTTAGGAGGAATACCTGTTGAATGTCGAGATGGTGTGCGCGTACCGTAGAGAAAGATCAGGTTGACTGCGGAGAACTCCTTTTTGTCTTGGGAGGACTACCTGCAAATAAGAACACAAGACCACAAGATTTTGATTAAACAATAAATGAGGAAACTGCCTTGGGCCCAGGAAATATAAAACTTCCTTTCGAAGGTGGTCAGTTCCCCTGCTAATATGAATTAACACAAAAGACTACAAAATATCAATTAAATTGTTTCGTTGAACTGGGTAGGGGAAAGGCTGGTTTTCTGGTTTTGATCAGAGGAACCGATGCCGGTTACTGATAACCGATACCGGTGGGTTCTAGGATCTTCTTGGTAGCTATGGTGTTTTGTAAGGCTGGTTTATGGATGATATTAGGAAATGGGATGATTAGAAGCAAAAGGATAACAGTTAGATGCAATGACACGTTGGGTAGTAGATTCAGAGACGGATTTAGGAGGACTGAAATTCACAGAGCAGAAGAAATGTTATAACAGAGGACATGCAAGATATGACTTACTGGTTTTGGCGAAGATGCAAGTTGATATCCTCTACTACAAGCACTTCTGGTTTCTTCACTCGTCTCTGCTCTATCAAGTGAAGATCTGGGCTCTGTTTCCCACTCCCAATGCTCTCTATTGATTCAAAATCATTCGACTGATCTCCAAAAAATGAAATTCTGATCCATTGTTTTGGTTTGGGGAGCCCATTTACAGGGAACCGATGGCGGTTGCGTAACCAACGGCGGTCGAGTAGGAACCGGCATAAGTAAGGAAAAAGTAGGCTATTTTTAGTAAAATAGCCCGCCTTCCCTGCTTTTCTCCCGAGAGATCAGTTGCGGGCTTGGTCAAGTGACTAGAAGGTCAGCTTTGGGTGCGAGTAAGGAGGCATTAGTTATGGATGTGAGTCTAGACCAAGTCACAGGTCTTAATTAGGTTGGTTTAGGGTTAGGGCTAGGTCATGATGAAGGTGGCAAAGTGAGGGTGGCGGGTAAGGTGATGTGGATTTATCAATTATAAGGTAATTAATAAATAATTGTGTAAGGTTTAGGTAATGAGGTTAGGTTGCGAAATGGGATGCAGGTCACAAGGGGTCATAAGACACAAATTTTGGTGTCTACATTAGTCCCTTATTGTCGTGTAGCTTGTTCTGTAAAGCTGCGCGGACAATAATATGAAGTGGTTTCTCATGTTAAAGATGTAGGTAATCCCCCTCAAATCTATTACAGATTGAGTGTGAACGGGAAATCAGGGATAGGGTTGATAAAGGGTATATGTTGTAGAGAGGATGGTAAGGTGGTGGGGTAGGTCCAAGGAGAGCAGAAGCATGTTGAAATGCAATAGTACGATGAGGGTACATGATTTGACAAGCAAACCAGCAATGTGTAGGCAAAGGTCGATAGTTTATCCAAACAAGGGTGATATAATCCTGGTATCCAAGGCATAGGAAGTAGCTCCAGGGTATATAACAGGTGAGGTACAGGAATGTTTAGGCATGTTCGGCAGTACCAAATGGTTGGTTTGGTTGAGATAAACGTCACGGTCTAGGTCTAGGCAAAGTTGGTCGACAGATCAAGTCAAGGACCCTAATCATGCTAAAACACGAACAGGTGAGCTCGATTGAACAAAAGGTACATGATGGATGGATAAAATAAAACGTTGATTGTGGGTATGGTATTGAAGTGATGCGGTCGTGGGTCGGGCCAAGTTGTTGGGGCGAGGCCTTGGGTCGGGCCGGATGGGTTTAGGGTGAGGCCTTTGGTCGGGCCAAGTTGTTGGGGCGAGGCCTTGAGGCCTTAGGTCGGGGTCCAAATAGGTAGGGTGAGGCCTTGGGTCGGGCCAAATGGGTTAGGGCGAGGCCTTGGGTCGGGCCAAATAGGTAGGTTGAGGCCTTGGGTCGGGCCAAATAGGTAGGGCGAGGCCTTAGGGTCGGGCCTTAGGTCGGGCCAAATAGGTAGGGCGAGGCCTTGGGTCAGGCCAAATAGGTAGGTTGAGGCCTTGGGTCGGGCCAAATAGGTAGGGCGAGGCCTTGGGTCGGGCCAAATAGGGCGAGGCCTTGGGTCGGGCCAAATAGGTAGGCCTTGGGTCGGGCCAAATAGGTTAGGGCGAGGCCTTAGGTCGGGCCAAATAGGTAGGTTGAGGCCTTGGGTCGGGCCAAATAGGTAACAAGGCCTTGGTGTTCGGGCCAAATAAGGGTGGGGTGGATATAGGCGATATGTGGTTAAAAAGGGGCAAATGGTAAATAGGGGCAAAAAATAAAATAAAATTGGGGGGAAAGTTGGGTAGAGAACCGATGTCGATTCTGCCTGACCGATATCGGTTAAGGGACCAATACCGGTTCCTTAGGGCAAAATGAAACCGATATCGGTGAAAGGCGAAAAACCTATAAAAAGAAAAATACGGCTTGTCATTGTCACTTTTGTTATTTGCAAACCAAATCGACTTGTCTGACGTGGAGAGTTGGGATTAGAGGCTTGATCGAGTGAGGTGGAGCTATTGTATTGGCAGAGAGAGTTGATAGTGGGCCCGATTAAGGAGGAGGCAGCAGTTGATTGGCCGGGGACCCAGCAGATCAGGATTGGAGCCATGGCACAGGCAGGAGGAGCTGGAGGGGCTGGACCAGCTGGACCGCCACCACCCATCCCACCACGACGACGTGTCGTCGTTCGGGTAGATTCGAAACTCTTTAATTTGATGATTTGGTTGTATTATGCTAAATTGGGGGTTTGGGTAGGAATTAACCTTTTTTAGGAAATAATGAGAAAATGGAAATGATTTGAAAAAGGGAGAGGGTAGATAGGCTAGATAGGCTAAGGTGGGTAGGTGGGTAAGTTTTTAGGGTATTTGGGTGGGTAGATGGGTAGAAATAGGTAAAAAATGGGTTTTGGGGGCCGCGCGGGGGTTCGGCTCCGGGAGAAGACAGTGACCGATGTCGGTCACTAAGCGACCGGCATCGGTCGCACAATTTTAGGGAAAGGGAGACTTGTTGGTGACCGGCGTCGGTCATGTATCGGCCGGCGTCGGTGGGGGTGGGTGTGGGTTTGTGTGGGGGTTGGGTTGGGTTGGGGGTGGGTGTGGGTTGGGGGTGGAGTTTTGGGTGGGTTGGGTTGTGGTTGGGTTTAAGGGGGGTTGGGTGTGGGTTGGTTGTTTTGGGTTTTTGGGTTGGGTTGTTGGGGTGGGTTGGGTTGGGGTTGGTGTGGGTTGGGTTTTGGGTTTTTGGGTTGGGTTGTGGGTGTTGAAGGTTGGGTGTGGGGTTAGTTTTGGGTTTTTGGGTTGGGTTGTGGGTGTTGGGTTGGGTTGGGGTTGTGGGTTGTTAGAGAAGGGTTTGGTGTAGGGTTGGGTTGGGTTTGAGAAGGGTTTGTGTGGGTTGGGTTGGGTTTCAGTTGGTGTTTGGTGTAGGGTTGGGTTTTTGGTTTTTGGGTTGGGTGGTGGGTCGGGTGGTTTTGGGTTTGTAGGGTGGTAGGTTGCTAGAGGGGGGGTGGTAGAGAGTCGGGGTATGGTCGGGGGGATAAAAAAAGGTATTTAGATGATAAAGTAGATGTTGTAATAAAGAGTAGGTCTAAGGATGTGGGTTGGTTTTGCAGGCACGTCAGCAGTTGACGATGCGGGATAGGATGCCCCCGCTGTTGGTGCGGATGAGGCCACACGTATCTGCGGCTCATTGGGCCATCATGCGCGAGGTGGGACTCGGTGGAGTCCAGAGGTACAGAGCGATAGAGAGAGATCACAGCCTGATGGTCGCCCTCATCGAGAGATGGGATCCGGCGACCAATGTGTTCCATCTCCCGACTGGGGAGATGACCGTCACATTGGAGGATGTGTATCGCATCCTTCGGTTACCTATCGAGGGAGAGGCAGTCTTCCAGGTAGATTCAGAGACTGCCATGGATAGCATACTGCAGGTTTTTGGGGATGCAGCCGCGCTACTGACCTACCATAGCGCGAGTATCGGGTACGGTGACATGTACCGTGCGCATCGACACGAGACACGACTGGCTGTGTTGATGATGGTTGGGATCACCTGCTTCGCCCTCCCGGACTCAGAGGGAGGCCGCTTCCCACGAGCATTGATGGGGGTGCTGCTGGAGATGGTGGAGGAGCACACCTGTTACGCCTGGGCACCAGTATATCTGGTGCAATTATACAGGGAGCTATGGGGCTATCGCCGGAGGAGGCGATTTGGTATTTGTTCTACATTTTTGTTGCATTGTTGGGCATACGAGCACATCGTATGCATCAGGCCAGTAGGGTTACCCCAGCAGCCAGGGCCACAGGTCATATACCGATATGGCTTTCAGAGGTGGTTGGGGGTCGTGGGCCAGCCACGAGCAGTTATGGCAGGTCGGGATGTGGCATACTATAGACATCTGCTAGAGGGCCTTACAGCAGTAGACATTGTATGGAGACCCTACAGAGGTCACCATCCTGGCAGAGGAGCCCGCTTACAGTTGCGCCTAATCCAGTACACATTCTGGATAGCAGGACGGAGGCCAGGAGAGTACGAGCGGATACCCCTGGAGAGGGTACGCAGGCAGATGGGGCTGCGACAGGACGAGCCACCTCCCTTTCCTCAGTACAGGAGAGATGATGTAGAGGCCCCACTGCCTGCACCACAGCCTTTGGATCCAGATTGGGTAGCAGAGAGGCCAGCAGGTGAGGGTGTAGATGATGCTGGGTGCACGGGAGCATACAGGGTGTGGTGGGCTGGGCAGAGAGCAGCCAGGATAGTACCGCCTGCACAGCCAGACTTGGCTGCAGTGATAGGAGAGAGAGATCAGCTCAGGGGTCAGGTGCAGCTCTTACAGGGGCAGCTAGCTGCAGCACAGGCACAGATAGGTGTCTTACAGGGGCAGCTAGCCCAGGCTCAGGCACAGGCACAGGCAGCACCACCACCAGCACCACAGCCACAGGTGCAGGTTCAGGTACAGGCAGCAGCACAGGTACCAGCACCACCACCAGCAGCGGTACAGCCACAGCCCCAGGCACAGGTATAGGTACAGGTACCACAGCCACAGGCACCACCAGCGGCACCAGCACAGGCACAGGGGGCACTGGTAGTAGGTGTCAGGGGACCAGCCCCAGTACCTACGGTGGCTCGAGAGCGTTACATGGAGGCTAGAGCGGAGGCCCGATACTATCAGGATATTCTTGATGGTACCGGGGCTGATTATCAGCCCTATGCGGCACATAGAGCAGAGACCTCTCGGAGCCAGAGGTCTCAGGGAGGTGCAGCCACAGCTGGTGGGTCCGTCACAGGCAGGAGGCGAGAGGCACCACAGGGACCAGCGGGGAGAGGTGCCGAGGGCGGTGGGGAGAGCTGAGAGATCCCAGACATGGTGTATTGATAGATGGGCACCGGTCTGCGAACCGGGTGTATTGATAGAGGCCTGCGTGCCTATGTATTATTCATGTATTCATTTATTCATTTATTGTATACCGGCCTGCGAGCCGAGTAGGGGTTGTATAGTGGATACCGGCCTGCGAGCCGAGTATATATCTATTTTTGATACGAGGGACCGGCCTGCGAGCCGAGTCGAGATTTTTTGACAGTTATTGCGGCCTGCGTGCCGGCTTTGGTGGATTATGAGATCACAGAGGCCCCGATGTAGGGCACATTGTATTTTTGAAAATTTGTATATATATAGAGACGATGTTTTGATCCACGTGCAGTGTTCAAAATGTGTTTAAATATTTTGTTAATGGTTGGTAATATATAATGTATGATAAGTTTTAGTTGACATGTTGATAGATGGATGATGTTGATGTTTTTGTTTTTGCACGTATATATGAATGTCAGGTTATGTGATGAATTGGTGGTTTTGTGACATTGTGATATATGTAACTGATGAGTTGGATCCAAATGATGTATAGATTGATAGTTTCTTGATATCCGTAGTTGATGGTTTGTGTATTTGTATAAAATAAATGATGTTAATGAAATTGTAATGCTATGTGTGGTGGATGAACAAATGTGGTAAATTGTGTTGTTTATGCAGGAAAAGAGGCGGGGCGCGACAAAAATTTAGGTGAGAAATGAAGAAAAGAACGCTGTTGAGAAAAGATAGGTGTGTAACCGATATCGGTTAAGGAACCGATATCGGTAGCTGATAGACCGATATCGGTTAAGTAACCGATACCGGTTATTTAGGTATGAGCTTTTCTAAAAATAGAAAAGCTAGGGTGGCAACTTAAGTTTTAATTTTAGAGCCATGCAAGAGGTTAAATACGCGAACGCGACGCTTTTTGACGACTGAGACAGGTATTTGCATGAGAGATTTGAGTGATAAGGAGAAGAGAGACAGGAATTTGTATGAGAGATTTGGGTGATAAGAAAAGAGACTGGGAAGGTGAATGCGATCGGAGATTCAGAAAGTAGAAAGGTGAATTTGAAAAGAGTGGTGATAATGGCAGGACGAGGAGAAACATCCAGCAGGCAGGGACAAGAGGGAAGACAAGGGCCACCTCAAGCTACAACAACCCCAGAGGTAAATGTTTTGGTTGTGATTTGATTTTTGCATGTGTTATGAATAAGAGATTAAGTGGGTAGATATGAAGAAGAAAACATGATAGCAAGGGTTATAGCTGAGGTAAGTGTTACGTGGTGGGTAATCAAGGGTTTCGGGTATGTCTGTGTATACAGAGAGGAATAAACGAGCAATTTATTGTCGTAGGTGGTTGTTTTAGGCAAGATGTATGTAATTGACAGTGACCGGTAGCGGTTAGGGAGAACCGGTATCGGTTACTCAACCGATATCGGTTATGTATAACCGATACCGGTTACTGGAGGAATTTCCAGAATGTTTGAAAAACCCTGACGGATTGAATGGTTGTTTGTTGTTTTGGTGTATGCAGGCAGAGGCAGGGTTGAGGATGAATGATAGTGTGCCAGCACTGTTGTCACGAATCCGAGCGGATGTAACACCAGCTGAATGGACATTGATAAATCGTTTGGGGTTAAGTGGAATCCGCTATTATTCACGAATTGCACGGAACCATGCTATGTTGCAGGCATTGATTGAGAGATGGAATCCTGAGACAAATACCTTTTATCTGCCAACAGGGGAGATGACAGTAACATTGGAAGATGTGTTTCAGGATTTTGAGACTCCCTATTACAGGAGAACCAGTATATCAGGCACTACCTAGCGCGGCACGGGGAGCGATAACAGGAGTATTTGGTCCATACGCACGAGATTTGACACAGCGAGGTTTATCCTTTACGTATGGGGTAATGTATGCAGCACACCCTGAGGAGACAAGGTTAGCAGTGATATTAATGATAGCGGTAGGGTATTATGCATTACCGAGGGCAGAAGGAGGAAGATTTCCAAAGGCATTGATGTGTGTTATCTGGGAGATGGTAGAAAGGAATGTTACGTTTGCATGGGCACCTGTATATTTGGCGGAGCTATACAGGGGTTTATGGGCTTGTAGGTGAAATCACAGGACGACGCTGGATTGTTCATACGTATTACACTATTGGGCCTATGAGCACATTGTTTGTGTGTGACCAATAGGCCGACCCATCCAGTTGGGAGAAACCGGAGTGCAGAGGTTGGGATTCAGACGATGGGTCCAGACAGAACAAGAGGCCAGATCCCAGGCCGTGACGGGTGATATTGAGTATTACAGGCAGGTATGGGAGAGAGTGACGGTTGCGGATATCTGTTGGAGGCCATACGGAAACTATATGGTAACAGAGAACATAGCTGAGGAGTTGAGGGGTGTAGAGCGATTGAGGTGGATCGCAGGGCACAGGCCGGGTGAGTATGAGAGGATTCCTATAGATCGCGTGCGGCGACAATTTGGATTTGTGCAGGATATACCCCTGGCTTATAGACCATATATGAGGATCGACGCCGAGGCAGCATTCTCACCTCCCCGGCCAACACCTCCAGAAGGGCCTGAAGAGGTAGCAGCCGATCGCAGGGTAATGGATGCGGGAACGACAGAGGCCTATAGATTATGGTGGGTAGCAGAACTGCGAGGTGTACGTGAGCACCCTGACATAGCGGTGATTACAGCAGAGAGGGATCGTCTGCAGCGTTTGGTTCAGCAGCTCCAAACGCAGGTGAATGAGACAAGAGGATTGTTAGTGGTTGCGGAGTCACGGGCGGAGAGACTAGAGGCTGGAGTCCTCCATGCGAGAGGGCGTATTCATATGTTACAGGAGAGATTGGCAGATCAGTGGGGGGTACCAATAGCCGTGGTACCTTTGAGGACAGAGAGGCCCGGCGAGAGGGGTCGACGATCACGATCATCACCTAGTTCGGGATGAGGCGTGAGGGTCTGAGTAAATGTTAGCAAGGTATAAGAATAAATAAGGATGCCGACCTGCGTGTCGATGATAGAGAAGATGTATTTGTTTAACATCTAAATAAAGTTGAATATGTATGTTGATTTGAGTTATAATAATAAGAATGTTTGTGTTTTGATTTTCGGTGTTTTGAAAAAGGATGTGATTAAATAGAAATACACATAAATATTTATTATACCACACATGATAGATTATGGTAGGGGATGGTCGAGCTAACCTTGGGAGACCCCATGTCTCCGAAGTGCTGCCTACATAGCCCTTTGCACAAAGCAAGGAGGGGCCTCAGACCGATGTAGTTCTCCCTTAGGATCAGGGAGAGGCGAATTCAGGCAATTTGGTATGGTTTAGGCAATTGGTTGGTTGGTAAAAATATTAAGATTAGTAAAGGTAAGGTTGATGGTGTTGGTAATGAATTGGTGATGTTGTAAAAGGTATAAGGGAAGCGAAAGTTAGCCTACCCAAGTAGTAGGGAATCGTGTCCTGATTAAGGTCAACACACAATCCTAGATGCGAGGCAAAGCAGAAAGAGTGCTCCGTAGGTGAAAAGAGCTAAACAAACCACACAACGTAGAACGAGCCTGAAGCCCTAGGTACCGTGCATAGACGAGAAGTCAATAGGTGAAAAGAGTTGTATGATCACAATATATCGAGTGTACGTCACGTCCCTTGAGTTGAAACAAATGGTGAGGTGAGGTGGATGATATAGCTGAGGTACAGAGAACTTATTACAAAGTGAGTGTTCTGACGAAAGAGAACCTACCCTAAATAGACAAGTCCATGACTCAAAAGTCCTTTTGAATGAGGCTTTTATTTTATTGAATGTAGACTGATCGATGCGGGAAGTCTACAAGGGATATTGATTGTATTATTCTTGAGGTCTTCACGAAGCTGATCAATGCGAGAAGCTTCTGATAAAGGCTGACTGTGTATAGCTGTCCTTCGAGGGAGCAGTCTATTTATAGTAGCAGATATGATTGTAATGCATAGCTGTCCTTCGGGGGAGCAGTCTATATATAATAGCAGTAATAGTTCGGCATATAGCTGTCCTTCGAGGGAGCAGTCTATATTTAATTTAGATGACTAGATGTTCTTTTGGCGTGAAGCATCTAGTGTAGTAGGAAGTTTGACTCAAGAAAATCCCATAAGAATACGGCTTATTTTAATACTTTGAAGTCATGGACTAGACTAAAAAGGGGAAGGCATCATCAAGGGGAGGTGAGAATCAAACTATGTGAGCTTGATTGTTATTATGAGGTATAGGAAACAGAGTGTATGTAGTGGTAAGTGAGCTCAAGGGACGAGCGGCAGGTAGATAAGAAGTGATATAACACTAATTTCAACAGTAGAATGGTCGAAGATGCAAGGCATTAAGGGGTTCAGGCTCAGGTTTACCATTAAGCGAAGCTAAACGATAAGTACCAGATCCATAGGTGTGAGTGATTATATAAGGCCCAATCCAATTGGGAGAAAATTTTCCACGTTTGCTCTTTTCTAGTTTGGTTACATGTTGATTCTCTTTGAGGACAAGATCACCAACCTTAAAGGTACGCTCATGAAGTCGCTTATCATAAGCACGTTTAATGCGTTTTTGATAGATTTGAAGGTGATCAAGAGCTGCAAGACGGCGTTCGTCAAGAAGCTCCAATTGGGCTAACCGCTCTTGGTGGAAATCATCGTTGGTGAGAACATCCTGAAGAGATATTCTAAGGGAGGGTATTTGTATTTCGAGAGGCAAAACAGCCTCGGTACCGTATACCAAAGAAAAAGGTGTGGCATTAGTAGAGGTACGAATGCTAGTACGATAAGCCCAAAGGGCAAAGGGAATGTGATCGTGCCAATTTCTTCCGGATTCATTGACAACTTTCATGAGGATTTTGGTTAGTGTTTTATTAGAGGACTCGGCTTGCCCATTGGCTTGTGGATAGTAGGGTGATGAGAAGCTAAGTTTGATACCAAAGTTGTCGCAAAGGTCTTGCAACAACTTGTTTTTGAAAGATTTTCCATTATCTGTTATCAGGCGATGAGGAACACCAAAACGACAGATAATGTGGTGGTTAATGAACTCGACAATTTTTTCTTTTTTGATTGAAATGAGTGGAATAGCCTCCACCCATTTTGTGTAATATTCGGTCGCTGTGATTATCCAACGGTGACGTTGTGAAGAGGTCGGGTGAATCTCACCAATAAGGTCTAAACCCCATTGTGAGAAGGGCCAAAGATCTCGAGCGACCTGGAGCGGGTGGCTAGGAGTATGTTGAAGGTTGGCATGTTGCTGACACATAACACAACGCTTAACATATTCGTAGCAGTCGTTATTGAGAGTAGGCCAATAATAACCAAGGCGAAGGATTCGTTTGGCCACGGCAAGGCCGCTAAAATGTCCACCACAAATACCGTCATGGACCTGTTGGATGGTATGAGTGGCCTCCGCGCCAGTTAGACAGCGAAGGAGGATGCCATCAAAGCCACGTTTATAGAGGAGTCCCCCCATGACAACATAACGCGAAACACTTTTAAGAAAAGCACGTTTTCCGTTACTAGTAAGGTCAGGTGGGAGGACAGAGATTGTAAGATAATCGTGAAATTGGTGATACCAAGTATCCTGCGAACTAGTAGACACAGTATTTATCATACAAACTACCGGGGTTGAATAGGATGGGGCAAAAAGTTGCTGGACCACAACGAATAGTTCAGAGTCAGTTGGTGCGGCGGGAATTTGCGAGGCTAGGCAAGCCATAGTGTCCGCAAATTTGTTAGTGGAGCGTGGAATGGTTTGTATAGAATAGTGGGTAAATAAGGCTAGAAGTGAATCCACGTAGTGTTTGTATTTTTGAAGTTCCTCATTTTTGCATTGGTAGATGCCCATAACTTGATTGACTACCAATTGAGAGTCGCCAAAAATGTTGATAGATTTGATGCCTAAGTGTAACGCAACTTGGAGACCTAGAACAAGGGCCTCGTATTCCGCTGTATTATTAGTGCAAGGGAAATCGAGTCGGAATGAAAGAGGCATAGGTTCAGCGTCGAGAGGAATGAGAACAACGCCGGCTCCTCCGCCGTGCTGGCATTTAGATCCATCGAAGAAGAGGGTCATTGGGTACGACTCCTCCGTGAGGGAAAGAGTAGCGATGAGTTCGTCGGGAAATGTGAAATTGGTAAATTGTTTCCCAGGTAAAGGAGCTTCCGCAAGTTGGTCTGCGATGGTTTGTCCTTTGATTGATTTCTGGTGGACAAACTCAAGGTCGAGGTCGGCGAGAAGCATGAGCCATCTAGCAATGCGTTGGTTCAGATGAGGTTTGGCATACATGTAATGGATGGGGTCTGTATTGGTGATGACGAAAGTCTTGTGATTTAGAAGGTAGTGTCGGAGTTTGGTGGCCACGAATGATAGGGCAAGGCACAATTTTTCTACATGTGTGTACCTAGTCTCATAGTCCACCAAAGTACGACTTATATAATAAACGGCTTGTTCGCGATTCTCAGAGTCACGATGTGCAAGCATGGCTCCTACAGCGTGGTCGGTGGCGGAAAGGTAAAGGTAGAAAGGGCGGTCGTCTTGGGGTGGGATAAGCACGGGTGGCTGCAAGAGATAGGATTTGAGAGCTTCGAAGGCTTGGTGACATTCTTCGCTCCATTGGAATGCAATATCCTTTTTAAGGAGGTGATGGAAAGGTTGACATCGATCTGAGAGTTGGGAGATGAAACGTCGGATAGATTGGAGCTTACCTTGTAAACTACGCAATTGTTTGAGATTTTTGGGTGGGGGCATTTCTAGGATAGCTTTGACTTTAGATGGATCGACCTCAATGCCACGCAAAGAGACGATAAAGCCAAGAAGTTTTCCCGAAAGAACCCCAAAGACACATTTCTTCGGTTGAAGGCGGACAGAATATTGTAACAGGCGATCAAAAATAATGGTTAAAACATCGAGATGTTCACTACGATGTTTAGACTTGCCGAGAAGATCGTCGACATAATCTTCAAGGATAGTGTGCATAATGTCATGAAAAATGTAGGTCATAGCCCGCTGATAGGTAGCACCAGCATTCTTAAGGCCAAATGGCATGACACGATAACAGAAGGTTCCCCAAGGAGTTATGAAGGTAGTTTTATGTTGATCGGCAGGGGCAACCAAAATTTGGTTGTATCCTGAAAAGCCATCCATGAGAGAGAGCATCTCATGACCTGCAGTTAGATCAACAAGTTGGTCAATGCTAGGTAAGGGGAAGTCATCCTTGGGGCAAGCGAGATTAAGATCTCAGAAATCCGTGCATATCCGAAGTCCCCCTGTCGCTTTAGTGACAGGTACGATGTTAGAAATCCATTGAGGGTAGTCGATAGGCAGGATGAAGGAAACAGAAAGGAGTCGTTGGAGCTCCTCTTTGACCAAGAGAGCAATGCGTGGATGCATTTTTCTCAATTTCTGTTTGACTGGTTTGGAATCGGGGTTTAGGGTGATGTTATGGACGGCAATGGTAGGATCAATTCCTGGCATGTCAGCGTAAGACCATGCGAAAGCTTGGTTGCGAGCACGGAGAAAGGTAGTAAAGGCGGCTTGTTCTGATGTGTTAAGGGATTGTCCAATCTTCACAATGTGAGGATCCTCCTCCGTGTGGATATTGATTTCTATAGTAGATTCGTTCAGCATGGTTTGGGTTTCAGATGGTAAGGCTCGTTGAATATAAGAATCATCCGCGCCAAGGTAAGTGAGGATGGAGTCATCATCCTGGCATTCAACAACATTAATCAAAGGCGAATCCTCTTCGATCATGTCTGGATACAGAAGGGGAAGAGAAGATGGGTCCTCATTATCGCGTTGATAAGTGAGAGGACCTATGAAGATAGCATTTATGAAAAAAAAAAGTTAGGAGGGATGGATTCAGGGTCTATAGATTCTGTGGGTGATGATGGCAAAGTGGGTGATGATGGTTTGGTAGGGGCGACGTCTTCTTCTTCCAGGATACAGCTGACAGGAGGTGTCTCCTGTGTAGGTGTTTCGGGAAAACCGAGACCACTATGATCATTATGTTTACGGGTAGTCACGGGAATGAGTGTATGTCGGCCTTGTTCGTAAAGGCCAAAACCAAAGCCTTTCCACGCACAACGAGTCAAGAAGGTGAGGGCGAAACGACGATTTGTCAAGTATTGAAAATCGGATTGGAAGGGAACCACACCAAGAGGAGGTTCAGGGGTAATGGAGGATGCGTCAACACCCCCATACGTTAGGTTAGTGCGGCAATGGGGTGGTCCGTAAGAGATTATCTCCCCCACGCGACGGTCGTAGGTGGGATGTGCATGTAATTGTCCGTACTCCTGCGGGGTAGGGAAAGAACTAACGTTATATAGGCGGTACTCCCCCAGCGTAAGGCGCTGAAAAACATCTACTAAGGGGTCGGAGGTTGGAATGTTAGCTGCGGGAAGGGAAGTGGTTTTTGCGATGGTGGTTTCATCAGTTGAAGGCGTAAGCGCGGTTGAGGTGGATGGTTGAGGTACATTTGAAGAGGATGGTTGGGTTGAATGTATGGGTGTCTTGATTGGTATAAGCACATCGTTAGGGCGGTATAACATATTGCAGGTTTTAAAGGGGGGAGGGTCAGCTTTTACGGTGTAGGACTTCCCCTCGTACTCAAATTTTATGCATCTATGTAATGTTGAGGGAACGCATCCCATGGCTCGGATCCAAGGACGACCCAGCAATATATTATATTGGAACTCTCCCTCCAAGACATAGAAGAGTTCGGGTAAAGTACGTGGTCCTACCCGAATGTTGAGGATCACGGTGCCTAAGGTAGAAGTAATAGCGTCATTGAATGACCGCAACATGATGGGGTTGGCACACATGCAACTAGAAGGGATATTCATTTGTTGGAAGGCTTTTGAAGAGATGATGTTTAGGCTAGCACCCCCGTCAATCATAACCCGACGTACTCGAATGTCTCGGACGTAAGCGGAAATGAAAAGGGCAGGGTCAGGGTCTTCTGTACCAAAGTCAACAATTTCATCTTCAGAGAAACTGACTGCAGCAGCTTGTTGTATAGAGACAGAAGTGGTTGGGGCAGGGGGTTGTTTGGTGAGAGAAGCAACGTGATTGGGTGTTAGAATGGAGGCGACAGGCAGGGTTTCATTAGGTAAAACCTCTATCCCTTGAAGGATCTCAACGAGAGCTTGTCGATGAGATTCAGAAGTCTGAATGAGATCATACAGTGTCATTTTTACGGGCGATTGGTGAAGCTGTTTAATCATATTTCGGTGGGCAATGCCATTAGAGACGGGATAGGCGGGTCCGCGAATGACCACTTTAGGTGGTGGTGCAATCGGGATGTTTGACGGAGAAAGAGATGGCGCAGGTGTGTTTTCTTTTGCTTTCCCATTGTTTTTCTGCCCTCGAGTAGCGACACTAATCATATTAATCTCGTAGACCTGAGATGAGGAAGATGGTTGGGATAACTCATGGTCTTCAAGAGGTGGGGTTGTAATAATGATAGATCTTGGTGAGGCGGGGACAGATGGTATAGGAGAGGGAATGGAAACTAAAGGTCTCTCCCTTCGTAAGTTGTCTTTCTTAATCTTTCTATCCGGGAGAGGTGACTGACGAAGGATGGTTTTTAGAGCTTTGCATCCCTCCACATCATGTCCTGGTGTGCGGTGATAAGCGCAGATTTTAGACTCATCGTAACCCATAGGTCGGGGTTTAGACGGGTCATAAGGTCTAAGTGGAGGTAGGGAAATGGTCGCATTCTCCACCAACATAGCAAGGATTTTGGCGTAAGATCCTTTGAGTGGGTCAAAATCGGAAGAGGATGAGGGTATTGGTTGTGCGGGTTTTGGTAATGTTTGGGCGTGGTTGGTTCGCACGGGTGGTGGTTTAGCCGAGGGGTGTTGATACGTGGTTTTCACTAAACGTGATTTCTTTGGCGTAGAAGCTATGTTGGATGATGAGGCCGCAGATGATGTGGTATCAGAAAACAACCACGGGGAAATAGGAGTGACCGAAAACAAATCTTTTGATGATGGAATTTGTTTAGGGTTGATAGGTGGACAGGATACGCGGAGTGACGGTGTTGCTATACCCTGGAATTTCTGTATGGGTGCGGAAGGCGTAGGTTGTTTTGAAGAAAACGCAGGAGGTATGATATATTGATGTAAGGTAGAGGGATGGGGTCCCAATATGGAAGGTAGGTATGACGATGATGGTTTTGATTGTGATAGGGGCACGGATTGAGTTTGTCTCCTAGGTGGCGGGGTGGATTTATTTTTGGATAGATCGAGTCGCTTAGGCGGGTGCGTTAGACTGGGCATTGGTGAGGTCCCAAGCGTAGGGGAAGATCTGGTTAAGTTGATAGAAGTGGACGGGGCATTTGATAGAGGTGAGGGGGGTGAAGGTGAGAACAGGGGCATTTTAAGCTTCTGTAAACACTTCGGGTATATGGTGGAGACATCAGGATCAGTCATTTGCATTTGAGTAGAAAAAGGGGTACTCAAACGTTCCCATAGGGCCTGTCTATCTTCTGTGGAATGACAGTCTCCAGGTGTGATTTGTAATTGTTGTACGGAAGAAAGGTGGGTTGTAATTCCAGTCCACTGTGGGTGTGACACAGGAGGTAGATGAGGCACTGTATCAATAGATGTTAAGAGGTCAACCGGTCGTTGAAAAGATTTAGGTGATGAGGGACTAATAGGTAGGAGGGCGTGTTTGAGGGGATCTGTCATGTTTAAAGAATGTGGTGATGTCAGTGTAAGAGATTTCTCGTCTAAGGATGTCAAAAGGAGTGGTGAGCCTTCCTCTTGCGCAGCAAGAGCGGTAGAAGGGGACGTTTGGGAAATAGATAAATTAGACAACATCCGCTCACAGTCTTGTAGGGATGTGGTGTAAGAAGACTCGTCGATGAGAAGAGAAGTCCGGGTAGTTAACTCTTCTATGGGTAAAGGAATGATTTCACTTTGGCTTGATGGTGGTGAAGGAGGTTCAAACTCCTGTGTTGGTGGAGAGGCTTGATTTAAAAAAATTTCAATAGAGGCTTTTGGCTGAGAATCGAAGACTGCATGGATCTCATGAACACTCTCCTCGGCTAAGATATCTTGGTTTACGTTACTGTTGGACGAGTGATTCGGGAATGGCTTGTTGAAAATTTTCAGATTTCGGTTAGCAGGGGCGTTAGGATTATCGAGGGTTATATCCCCTGCGTCAACCATTTCCTGCACTATGTTTTTCAACATCTTGCAGTTTTCATGACTATGTCCTTTTACGCGGTGAAAGTTACAAAAGTCATTTTCTTTGTACCAGGAAGGTATTGCGCGGGTGGAGTCAAACCCAGAGTGAGGTTTAACAGGGGGCAAGGTGATAGCCCCAGCTTTGAGCAATTTCTCCAGGATGACGCCATAAGTTTCTCCCAAGGGAGTGTAATTGGTGGGCTCGGCTTTGTACTTATAAGTGGTTTTCGGCGGAGTATTGGACGGTGTTTGAGATTTGACCATTACCGCGTGGACAGCTCCTTTTGATTTAGAAGAAGTGGACGCGTGAGGAGTGGTGGTGTTTGGCTTGTTGGTAGAATCAGGAGTTCGGAAATTGGGGTTTTTGTTACGCAACCGCAATTTCTCTTCTTCTAAGGCTCGAATTTCTAGTTTCCGAGCCATGGTAAAGGCCTCGTCGAATGTGCGGAAAGTTTGAATTTGGAGGGTAGGGGAGATGTGCTTAGCGCAGGCCCGCGTAAATAGTTCGATGAGTTCGGTTTGAGGCAAGGCATACGTAAGTTGGTTGATAAGGCCCCGCCATCGTCCAACGAAATCTGCGATAGATTCGTCTTCAAATTGTCGGATGGCATAGAGGTCAGTGATAGATACTTTCTTGGCAATGTTAATGGAGAAATGATCCAAGAAAGATTGGGCTAGTTGGTTAAAAGAGAAGATCGAGTGCTGGGTTAAAGCACTGTACCACTCCAAGGCGGGTCCTGATAAGGACATGGGGAAGGTGCGGAGTAACAAGGCGTCATCATGGGCAATCAAATAACAAGCATGTCTAAATGATCGCAAGTGTTGTTGAGGATCCTCTTTACTGTTAAAACGAGTAAATTTTGGCAACTCCCATTGAGGAGGATATGAATGAAGGGGGACAGAAGGGTGAATGGGCTCCCGACAAACTTGCTCGTATGTCAAGGCGCTACGACTTCCTGAAACAGAAGCCTCCAGGTTTTGCATTTTGTCCATCATTTGTTTGATGAAATCTGTGGTTGGATGAGATGATGGTGCGGTTGTGGTAAACGGAGGCAAGTTGGACCAAGGGCTTCCGCTGGACAATGGTGGGGCTAAGTGTTGATAAGGTATGGAGGATGAGTATGTTGGAGCAACAGAATAGGGATGTCCCATATAAGGTGTTGAGGTTACTGGATACGTGTATGGGAATGAAAAGGTAGGCGGAGCTTGAGAAGGAAAGCTCGTGTGAATAGGTGGCAGAGAGTAAGTCATGAATGGAGTGGTCTGAAAGAGAGATGAGGTAGGGGCAGTTGGTGGTAACGATACGTGGGGTCCAAGATTAACCAAAGGAAAGCTAATCGGGGTCGTATGAACCTCTGAAGCCGTCGGATTGGGAGACGGGGCTAGAGATGCAGGAAGTAGGGCAGTGTTATCAGGAGGAGTGGGAGCTAAATGAGCAGCTATACTAATAGGCATGCCAATAAGGAGCTGACCATCAGGCGTACGGTCAGGGGCATGAGACAAATAGTATTGTACAGCGCTGGGATTAGCATCCAGAAATTTGGCGAAGTCCTTGTCTCCTACAGGAATTTGGGGGATCTCACTGGTGTCCGTAGGGTTCCCTATAGAATGTGAAGGGGGTGATTCAGGCAAAGACACAGAGCAGGCATGTGAAACCATGGCGGCGGCTTGCTTCCGAGTGATGACAACCATGGACAAGAACACACAGGAAAGTTTCAATCTATCAAGGACAAAAACAACCTCAGAATGATGAATTTGGCAAGTTGCTGGTTTGTCAGGGGCTGATGGAGACAGTAACCGATATCGGTTTACTAACCGGTGTCGGTCACAGAGCAAACGACGTCGGTCCCTTAACCGATGCCGGTGTCAAAAGTCTAAGATAAGAAGATATAAAAGGCTGCTAATTTGATTTTTAGCAACGTTGAGTATATTTATCAACTTATTGATCACAGAAGACAAAGTATGACAGAGAAAACAGAATTTGAAAACAAGCAAGATGCACACGCAAATCCAGAGACTAATCCTAGGGTTAATTTTAGTTATCGTGGGCTTATGCCTTCAGACGTAGAATGATGTCGGAATCCTAAACAACAAGACCTAGGGGAAATGTCAAGTTTGTTTTGGCTTATAAGGTTACCTCAATCGGGCGGAGGAATACCGCGGAAAAGGGGGGATGTTTGAGTTGTTGTGTTAATTGTGAAGTGATTCGGTATGTGTTGTGCAGTGAAACTAAGGTTAATTTCCTGTCAATACCGTGGATATCACCCCCACGTGTACGACCTGTTACTTAATCTATGTTCACTAGAATTGAAGAACAACAAGCAGGAATGCAATGCATGTGTTTTAAACCCAAATCGAAAATTATGTTCGATGAAGCAAGAGAGATGACTTTCACTAATGCGAAACTAGGAAAGCAAGACAAATTCTTTACGAAATATATAACAAAAGCAGCAACAGCAAATATGCTTCCTAAAATGAAAATAAGCAAGAGAAAGAAACCCAAAATGGGTCCCACCGGGCGTGCCAAAATGTTTCGCTCGGAATGTTTCGGCTACTGGGAATAGAGTTGCTTCTATCCTTTCATTCCTTTTAGAAACAGATGAGGTTAGGGTTAGGAGGAATACCTGTTGAATGTCGAGATGGTGTGCGCGTACCGTAGAGAAAGATCAGGTTGACTGCGGAGAACTCCTTTTTGTCTTGGAAGGACTACCTGCAAATAAGAACACAAGACCACAAGATTTTGATTAAACAATAAATGAGGAAACTGCCTTGGGCCCAGGAAATATAAAACTTCCTTTCGAAGGTGGTCAGTTCCCCTGCTAATATGAATTAACACAAAAGACTGCAAAATATCAATTAAATTGTTTCGTTGAACTGGTAGGGGAAAGGCTGGTTTTCCCCTGGTTTTGATCAGAGGAACCGATGCCGGTTACTGATAACCGATGCTCGGTTACTGATAACCGATACCGGTAGGTTCTAGGATCTTCTTGGTAGCTATGGTGTTTTGTAAGGCTGGTTTATGGATGATATTAGGAAATGGGATGATTAGAAGCAAAAGGATAACAGTTAGATGCAATGACACGTTGGGTAGTAGATTCAGAGACGGATTTAGGAGGACTGAAATTCACAGAGCAGAAGAAATGTTATAACAGAGGACATGCAAGATATGACTTACTGGTTTTGGCGAAGATGCAAGTTGATATCCTCTACTGCAAGCACTTCTGGTTTCTTCACTCGTCTCTGCTCTGTCAAGTGAAGATCTGGGCTCTGTTTCCCGCTCGCAATGCTCTCTGTTGATTCAAAATCATTCGACTGATCTCTCAAAAAATGAAATTCTGATCCGTTGTTTTGGTTTGGGGAGCCCATTTACAGGGAACCGATGGCGGTTGCGTAACCGACGGCGGTCGAGTAGGAACCGGCATCGGTAAGGAAAAAGTAGGCTATTTTTAGTAAAATAGCCCCACCTTCCCTGCTTTTCTCTCCCGAGAGATCAGTTGCGGGCTTGGTCAAGTGACTAGAAGGTCGGCTTTGGGTGCGAGTAAGGAGGCATTAGTTATGGATGTGAGTCTAGACCAAGTCACAGGTCTTAATTAGGTTAGTTTAGGGTTAGGGCTAGGTCATGATGAGGTGGCAAAGTGAGGTGGCGGGTAAGGTGATGTGGATTTATCAATTATAAGGTAATTAATAAATAATTGTGTAAGGTTTAGGTGATGAGGTTAGATTGCGAGATGAGATGCGGGTCACAAGGGGTCGTAAGACACAAATTTGGTGTCTACATTCCCATATATTTAAACACAACATAATCTTAATTTCATTCTCATGTTTCCTTGTTCTAAATAAACTTAATTTAGAACCAACATCATCTTAGTCAATCCATCATATAATAGTAAACCTTATGCACTTGTATGATTCAAATTAAAACTGATCCCTTATATCTATTTCAATAATTACATATATTAAGTATACAATGGTTTCATTAGTCCTTCAAGGACAAATAAGTGATATAGTATAAAGTGCTTATTTGGGCATCTATTACGGAATACCCATATGAAATCTTGACAGTGTAATTAGTAGCTTGCATTATCTTGGCCAAGGTTTTAAGTCATGTTTTCCATGCTTAATTCTATGACAACATAATCATCATTTGGAATTTCTCTTTAAACCTAACTCCTGAAAATTGTTATCTAGATTAGGACCATATCGTGAAGTGTTAATCATTTACAAGTTGCGTACAAGTTCCCAATTTGGATATTAAGTATACAATGGTTTCATTAGTCCTTCAAGGACAAATAAGTGATATAGTATAAAGTGCTTATTTGGGCATCTATTACGGAATACCCATATGAAATCTTGACAGTGTAATTAGTAGCTTGCATTATCTTGGCCAAGGTTTTAAGTCATGTTTTCCATGCTTAATTCTATGACAACATAATCATCATTTGGAATTTCTCTTTAAACCTAACTCCTGAAAATTGTTATCTAGATTAGGACCATATCGTGAAGTGTTAATCATTTACAAGTTGCGTACAAGTTCCCAATTTGGATCAGCCTACATGGGAAAATGCCACAATGTCAACTTAGGATGAATAAGGGAGAGTGAGCATCTCCATAATGATTTTCATCATTACATGTCACTCTATTTCCCATAGTCATCATAAAATGACATTGGGTACTTAACCATGCAACACTATCTGCATTCATACCTAGAATAATACTTGCATCTTAGTACATTATAACCTTCTCATTTAGAGGATCTTGACAAGATAACTCCACATAGCAACTGCTCCGCTGTAACCATATAATGACCTTATTAATTAAGTATGTACAACGTGGTAACGACCATACAGAGTAGGCTCACTAAATATTGCTAAATGGGAACATCATATCTTAAGGTTATTCAAATAAGTTACGACATATCAATTCCAAGTTTCAGCGAAATTCTAACTACTATGGAATTTGAACCCAAAAATTTAAGAGAAGGTTTCACACATTTCAATGGCATGCTTAGATACATTCCATCATGATCATTACACTAGCTAGTTACAGATTTAATTCAGCATTTCACATAAAATCCCTTGTTCATATTTTACTTAATAGGATTAATTCCAAACATTTGCAGCAATCCAAACATTCAAATATCAACTTATGTTCATCTATTAATAGTGGTGTGTATATATATGTATATCATTCTATTATATGTTCAAATTAAGCACTATAATAGGCTATAACCACCGTTTTAATTGCTTGCAAGAAAAATCATACATACCACTTAAATATCATTAATACAACAAGTTTATAATAGGCCAAGTATACAATACACTCACATTTGTATCAATTCATTATACATTATCTTCACAGATACAATTATTATTATGTGTCTAGTTTAGTAAACTTAATTTTCATATCAATACTTAATGTATGTATGAAACATTTTTTCATTTCTATAATCAATTACAACAATATTGCTTTAAGGAAAAATAATATTTATAAGTTCCCTTTTTATAATTGGTATAGATAACTAGGCTAACTTAGCCTTTCATTACTCAATAATACAAGAGTACTTCATTTAATGATTAATAAAATCAATAATACAAATTCAACTTTCTTAATTTAATAGAACAAATGCAAACTTTTAAACTTCATCCTTATTTCATCTTTTATGAAGTTTGTCTAAAAAATTATTAGCAACTGTCAGTTCATAAGAACTGGCATGATAAGATCTATACCTCCTATAATAACTTACGCCATCTAGTATTTTCATAAAGGAAATACTGTAATAAGTTAGAATCACATAATTGACCCAAAGGAGCACATATCATATTTGAAACATTTCCAGAAGCAATTTACACATACATTAATGTTTACTTCATTTGATATAATAACTTTAAGGTAAACACTCAAGTATAATCTATTTGATCATTAGGGTCAATCAATCATTACTAATTACAATATTGGGTATACTTGTAACATCACTACATTTATAACTTCATAATATAAAGTTACTATTACACCATATACTCTTACAAATCTTGATTCAAGATTCAACATTCCTTATTTCATTCAATTAGATACTAGTATTTCATAATACTCAGTCATTATATCCATTTAAGTCAAATGGTCCTTGTATCAGTCAATAACTACTAGTATTGAATAGTACTCAATCATTGTAAATAAATACAAATCAACAGATTTTATTCCCAATAGATGGTTACTAGAGTGGACATAATAGTTAAGTATTTCTTATTATTCTCACATCATTATTAATTATTATAATTCTAGGGTATCAAATAATGTGCTTACTTGTCACTAAACTAGACATCACTGTTTTAATATTTGAAACATTTCCAGAAGTAATTTACACATACATTGATGTTTACTTCATTTTATATAATAAATTTAATGTAAACACTCAAGTATAATCTATTTGATCATTGGGGTCAATCAATCATTATTGATTACAGTATTGGGTATACTTGTAACATCACTACAATTAAAACTTCATAATATAAAGTCACTATTACACCATATAATCTCACAAATCTTGATTCAAGATTCAACAGTCCTTATTTCATTCAATTAGATACTAGTATTTCATAATAATCAGTCATTATATCCATATAAGTCAAATAGTCATGTATCATTCAATAGCTACTAGTACTGAATAATACTCAATCATTATAAATCAAAACAAGTCAATAGTTCGTATTCCCAATAGATGGCTACTAGAGTGGAAATAATACTTAAGTATTTTTTATTATAGTCACACCATTATTAATTATTATAGTTCCAGTGTATCAAGTAATGTACTTGTCAATAAACTAGACATCACTCTTTGAATAAACAATGAATATCCTCAATCCCACAATGTTATAGTAAGTTATAGGAATACTCAACTTCCTAATACTTTGACCTATAATCCCTTAGCTTTTACTAATATATCCTTGATTAATCAAGGATCAATATAACCATGGATTGCATATGAATATAAAAACCATCAAGAATTTAAATTAAACAAAATTAGCTCATAGTGTTGGTACCCAAATTTAATCTCATTCAAAGGTTAAGAAACATCATGGATTTGACAGGAAACTCATAGGAAGATAGATGATTGTGTATGTCATTTTGTAGCCAGGGAAGCAATCTATCTGACTTTTTAGCACTTAGGCCTTGAAGAAGTGGGTAGCACCTTAAAAGGATTTGATCTTATCCTAATTATTTTAGGTTGTGCCTTTCAACCAAGGTAAGAGAACCTATTTTATAACCTCTGTTATTGAAGGAGACAGATATACCTTTCTTTTGCACAAATTTTATAAAGAAAACCTTGGGAAAATATGATCAACACACCAAATGCGACTCTCACGAGTTGTCACTTCTAGATTATGGAGATATTTTCAATACAAGGCAAAGGTTACTAAAGACATTTGGAATCCTGATTGTTCTACATATTTTTACAAGTAGATTTTGTTCCTTTGTTGATACATAGGGAAAACAAGGGTAGCTCAGGGTGGATCAATGGTTTTATAAATGATTTTGGTGGGAGATGAAGTAGGATAAAGTTGATTATACCAAATCTTTGGAGGGACTTCACAATAATGAACAACTTCACAAAAAAAAGCTTTAGAATAGTCAAGACGTTCCTTCAACTAGAAGGTTTTCTTCAATGGAGGCCCATATCAATAAATTTTCACATAATATTTGAGACTCCAACACGAAGGCTTGAATTGGAATACTCAATTAAAAACTAAATTTTTTGATTAACCACACCTAAGGTAAACCCAAAGACTTACAGACAATATTTATCAACAAATGACAGTGAATTGATTTTAAATTTGTTTATCTCATCCATGATGAAGGCTCTTCTTGAAATTAAATTGAAAATACCATTAGATTGTCACAAGGACAAGATCCTGTGTGATTTAACAAAAATTTGAGTGTAATATTACAATAGGAACGAAAGAAACTATTTGCAGACATTCTGAAAATAAAGAAGGCACAAAATTGTTAGAGATTAGACACAGATTAATTCCAAAATTGCTTAGATTCATCAGCAGGGGAAAGCTTCTAGAGTAATCTCAAATCTTGTCAATGGCTATACATCTGCAACCAAATTGACATGACAGAAAATATAACACAGAATAAAATAAAAGGTAATCTCGGCTTTGGTCTCTTGGGAAGACGACTTTCTCAATTTTTTAATCAAGAATTCATACTCCGACCTTTTGCAAGAGTATTCTCATTGCATTTATACATTTTTTCCCACTCAATCCCCCCCCCCAAATAGGAATATTCAAAGCACCTTTGTTGCACATATCAGATCATGATTTGTAGAAAGTGACATTTAACAGATTCGTAAAAAAAATTCTAGGTGTTTTCAGAAAAGGTGAATCATTGCAAATATTTGCATCATTGTTCTAACTGGAGGCATATTCTTCATCCTTGGTGCCTGCAACACCTTTTCCCCTCAAAAGAGAAGAATATTTGAGGGAATTTTTCTTATTACCAATTTGTTTCAGATAAAGACATTTAACAAATTCAGATACGAAATCTGCTAGGTGGACCAATTATGAACTGATCATGTCTCTGGGACCCTCGAATAATGTCTAGGATGCCATGCCAAAACTTTTTGGGATTCCTCCTAATTATTTTGATTATGTCATGTGAGAAATCCCTCCTTTAATCATTTTTTAGAGCCTTTGCATAGCTGGACTTGATAGGTCATCCCTTTTTGCTTTCAACGCAACGCCTTTTTAACCTTTTACGCCTGCACTTTCATCATTTCATCCTTTTTCCCTATGAAATTTTACTCTGCATTTTCTAGATCTGGAATTTTCTATTTTTACATGAGCCCAAGCAAAAATCCACTTCAAAAGTACTTTAGATTTACAAATTCGACTCCCAAATTGATTCAATTGAACTTTGTCGACCAAAACGACACAAATTTTCCAAAAAATTGATGAAGAATGATGCAAAAATACATCTCCAAACATCCTGGAGCTTCAATGGTGGAAAAATCAAATGAAATTCACAGCTACCATTGATCCTTCCTTTCAAATTTTAATCTGAGCCCTCCACATGGAAAAATGTGATTGGAAATGGGTCTGGGAGCACCTTTCAACATTTTATAATTTTCCAAAAAGGAAAAAAGTTCCACATTTTCCCCGCGGGCCTACACCTCGGTTTTTGACTATTCAATGCTGGCATTACTTTCCTGTCAGGGCCACGCTTCAACTTACAATTTTATCCCTTTTTTACAAAAGGCAAAAAACCTTAAATAACCTCGAAACCTCGTTTCTCCATTTCCCCGCCTGCTACATGTCTCAATGGCACATTTTGAGATGGTCCTGAAAAGTAGAGACCCCAAACAAGTGCGGGCCCAACACGTGTCTCATTCTGGCAAAGTCAATTAACATTTTTAAAGGTTTAGTGGAAGGCACCATGTGTTTAGGGTCTGAGGTAGTTTCCTTTGGCTATTGAAAATTCCAAGCAAAAAAGGTAGAGTGACCGGAAGCCTCCAAGTGTCCTCATGGAGCTTCTTCAAAATAAAACTTAGGGGCTGGTCCCCAAACATGACCAGTACCTCCACGTTCCCAGGTCCTTTAGGAATTTTTCTTGAAAATTTTAAGTATGGGAAGGCCTGGCGAAAGACTCCACATTCCTTTATGGTGCAAATTCAAGATGGTCCCCAATAGCGGAGACCTTGAGAAAGTATAGGCTCACCACGTGGACATGTTTTGGGTTGAAGCAAGCCTTATAATTTTTAAAGTGCCCCACAGAGCCACATCTAATCAGAAAGGGCCACATTTCAACTGATGCTGAGAAGTAATTTTGACTGGGAAACTACACCTGTCAAAATGTAAAATGCAAGAGAACCATCATTTGAGCCCGAAAATGAATCATTATTCATATGGAAAAAGGAGCGAAAAATAATTTTTGGGATTTTAAGATATCTTCGATCGAGGAAGGGACTGACCATGACAACCAAATGGAGGACAGAGTCTTTAAGCACCAATACAGGGAGACAGAAAACATAACAGAGGCCACAAGTTGAGGGATTTCAATGAAAAATAAGGTGAGACTAATTTGAGCACCAACATTGGCTCTGAATCAGGGATGGGCAATCCTTGTGAGTGCCACAAGAGCAAATAGTAGACCAAGTGCCAAGAACAGAGCAAGTGCCAAAAACATACCATTGGGAAACGGAGTTAAAGAATAAGCCTGCAGAGCAAAACAACCACAACCATACTCCATAAAACGAACCGAGAAACCTGTAAAACCAGGTGACCAAGGACCAAAATGAACAAAAACACAAAAGTAGATGAGAACAAAGAACTATAAATTGTACAAATGGAGAGCATCCTGATTCAAATAAATCAATCAAGGAAATGCTTCAAATGCCTGCCATTCTGGATATGACCATGCTAAGTAGTTATGATATGTTTTTAACAGTTGGTCATATGATTGCCTCTCTTTTCCATCCATGTCGCTATCTGACCACATTTCTTCAGGCTTATCCTAGGAAAGTTTTCTAACATCTTTCGAGGCTACATCAAACATCAAAGTCTTAGGAAAATCATCCTGCTCATGATACCTGCATTGATCAATTTCACATTCCTTAAAAGCAACATAACTCACAGAGTTATAAATATCAATATCTTCATGCAATAATTCATAACAATCATTATTAGGGTCATCATTAAGATATAACATCTTATTTTCACCAGGTAACTTCAAAAGGTTTCCCTCAATTGGTATGGTGGCATAAGACATGTCCATTTGAACATTTCCACCAACACTTGCAGCCCACTTTCTTGATAACAATATGCCCCATTTGGCAGGGCAATCAACAATGACAACATAAAGTTTTAGGTTCTTACCTGGATAGGATGTAATTTGTACCACCAAACCTTTCACACATCCAACAACGGGAACCTCTCTAGAGTCCATTGTAGTACACTTTCCATAAGCTATTGTCACTTTAATGTTCAATTCATTCATGACTTCCAAAGGCATAACATTGCATGATGCTCTGAAATCAAACATACAATTGTGAAACATTTTGTCTTTGTAAAAAATGGATCAACATTTAATTGAGACTCAACCAAAGATGTTCCCATGTAAAATTTAGGTGGTTCACCTAGTTCCTCTAGTACTTGGGGTTTTTTCAACTCTTAAATGGTAGGAGGAGTCTCAACATTTCTACCTTGGGTGAATTTTTCTTTTCTAAACCCCAAATATTTGAATGCTTTGTTCCTATGCTGAGGGATTCTAAGCAATTCAACAATAGGAACAAAAATCTTGATCTGACTCAATATTTGGGCTATGTCACAAGGAACATATTTCGGTAATGTAGTGTTAAGAGGGAGGTTTACAAATTCATCTGATGGCACAAGATTTTTTACAATCTAAGCATAGGGAGGGACACAAGTTCTACTTGAGACAACAAGGCCTTTGCAAGACGTATCTTTCTTTGGAGTCTCTTTTGGGATACTGGTAAGCACTAAAATTTTTGGTTTGGCCTAAGGCTATGCCCCTTTGGTAACCCTACTCCTGGTATTATATTATTTTTCATGGCTAACCACAACATTCATTAACAATTTCCTATCTTCCTCCGAAGGGATTCCTCCATCATACTTGTTTATCATTAAATCTCTTAAATACTCAAATTCATTATTAGGTATTTCAAAATCTTGCACTACATCTACTTCAAAATTATGGGAAGGAGGAAGAAGTGGTACCTGGTGAATGCAATCCCAAAAATTTGCAGCAGTTTGAGCACTTATCACTTTGGTTGAAGTTGCTCCTTGTTGTGATCTTGAAGAGAAACCCATCACGCAAACATCATCATCAATACCATCATCATTATCAGCTTCTTCTTCTTATTGATTTACTTCACATAGAGGATGGGGTAGAAAGCATTTGTCACACTAATCCATTTGATTGGCTTCATCAACAGAAGCAACTTGGGCAATTAGAGGATTAGGCACCATTCTAATTTCACATGCTTGGGGATGTCTATTTGTAGATCCAATGGGTCCTTTACCTCTGTCATCTGACCTCTGATCACCCCTAGGATGATTGTTAAATATATCATGATTTTGTGCCTTTTGCTGACCTTGTGAACTCTGCCCAATTCCTTTCTTTGCCTAGGCTAATTTGTAAGATATTTATTTGACAGTCCCTACCAAAGTTTTAACAGCCTCCTCAAGAACCACACTCTTTCTTGCTTGAGGTTTTTCTAGGATTTTTAGTTTGACACCCTCCCTCTTAGGAGGTTTTCCAACTGCTTTGATGTTGTTCTCAATTTGTAGAGCCATGGTAAAGGCTTGTCTCAAAGTGCCAGGGTTTTTATCCCTCAAATAGTATGTAGCTTTCTTATAAAATACGTCAACATAATTTATAAGACAAGATTCATCATATGGCCTCAAATTCACAGGAAATATTCTCAACGTCTTATTGAATCTCATTTTAAATTCATACACTGACTCATTAGGATTATTTTTAATATTCTTAAATTCTAACAAAAGAAACCTAGGGTCTATTTTGTCACCATACTACAATCTAAATGCATTCTTCATTTCAGTCCAAGAATCAATAGAGTTATCAGGCAGAGATTTATACCAGTCCCTTGCATCCTCTTCTAGAGTATGAATAAATAATTTAATGTATACATCTTCAAACTCTATTTCAAAATCCTCCATCATATTGACAAAGAGTTTCAAGTGTTGATCACCAGTTATTGCATTATTTCCTTGAAACTTAGGCAATTTGTTTCTTACATCTTGTGGCACAACATTTGGATAGCCATCCATACCTCTAAAACTGATGGGACCAAAACTATTAATGAGAAATGGAGGTATGGGTGGAGGCTGAGCCATGTTATTCTGAGGAGGTGATCTTACAAGAGAAACAAAGTGATGAGGATTGAGGGGTTTGTGTGGTACAAGGATACAATTTTTAGAATGACTATCCCCTAATGACTCTTTTTCACGGCAGAAACTACCAGATTTAGAAAATATAGGGGTAGAATGAGATGTAAATCTTTCAAATACATGGGTAGAATGAGAAGGCCCCTCTCTAGATGGAGAATTCAGATTTATAAAGAGACTACCTGATTCAGAAGCAGTTGAGGAAGCATTGCAATCTTCAATCACATGCCGATTAGTTTCACCAATGGAGATCTCTTTTCTTGATGCTTGATCTCCAACAACCTTCCAAATTCTTCCTCCTTAATTAGACTTTCCAAACTCTAGAAATAAGCTTCTACTTGGTTTCACGAAGAAGAAAGATCTTCTTCCTTCCATATTTGCAAAGATTAGTAACAAATTTACATTAACAACGGTTAAGACACTGGCATTTACCAAAATAAATCAACACTAAGTCGCCACTAAGCGTTTTCACCTCAGATGTGCAAAAATGCACTAAAAGATAATTTGTCAAATGTCTATTAGTACTGGAATCTTGTAAAAATCATTACATCTAATCTTATTTTACCCAAATTTATCAATCACAATGTAAGAAAAGTGCAACAACTACTGGAAACTGGGAAAATTGTAGACGAAGCATATAACTTTGAACAAATCTCACAAATATACAGATAGAATGACTTCTTAACAATGTATTTGCACACAAAATTTGTAAGAAACATTACCAGGGTTTGATGCGTATCCAAATATTTCAAATATTTTCAAAAATTCCCTGGCAACAATGCCAGAAGTGTGGTTAACAAGCCAAATGGATACAAACTGGAAATAAATAAAAAAAATTGTCTTAACAACGTAAATCAGTTCCTAGCAACATAAATCAGTCCCCGACAACGTAAATCAGTTCCTGGCAATAGTGCTAGAAGTGTGTTTGTAACCAGATGTAATCTCCTTCAAAGGCCAAGCAGCATCATGGATTTGACAAGACACTCAGAGGTAGATAGATGATTGTGTATGTTGTTTTGTAGCTGGGGAAGCAATCTATCTGACTTTTTAGCACTCAGGCCTTGAAGAAGTGGGTAGCACCTTAAAAAGATTTGATCTTATCCTAACTATTTTAGGTCGTGCCTTTCAACCAAGGTAAGAGAACCTATTTTGTAACCTATGTTATTAAAGGAGATGTAAATACCTTTCTTTTGCACAAATTTTATAAAGAAAAAATTGGGAAAATATGATCAACACACCAAATGTGACTCTCACGAGTTGTCACTTCCAGATTATGGAGATATTTTCAAGATAAGGAAAATGTTACTAAAGACATTTGGAATCCTAATTATTCTGCATATTTTTACAAGTAGATTTTGTTCCTTTGTTGATACACAGGGAAAATAGGTGTAGTTCAGGGTGGATCAGTGGTTTTTTAAATGATTTTGGTGGGAGATGAAGTAGGATAAAGTTGATTATACCGGATCTTTGGAGGGACTTCACAATAATGAACAACTTCACAAACATAAAGCTTCAGAATAGTCAAGACATTCCTTCAACAAGAAGGTGTGCTTAAATGGAGGCCCAGATCATCACGTTTTCACATAATATTTGAGACTCCAACACGAAGGCTTGAATTAGAAGACTCAATTAAACACTAAAGTTTTTTATTAACCATGCCTAAGGTACACCCGAAGACTTACAGACAATCTTTATCAACAAATTACAGTGAATTGATTTGAAATCTATTTATCTCATCCAAGATGAAGGCTCTTCTTGAAATGAAATTGAAAATACCATTAGACTGTCATAGGGACGAGATCCTATGTGATTTAACAAAAATTTCAATGTAAGATTGCAATAGGAATGAAAGAAACTATTTGTAGACATTCTAAAAATAAAGCATACACAAAATTGTTAGAGATTAGACACATCTTAAAACCAAAATTTCTTAGATTCATCAGCAGGGGAAAGCTTCCAGAGTAATCTCAAAGCTTGTCAATGGCTATACACCTGCAACCAACTTGACACGACAAAAAAGCTAACATAGAATAAAATAACAGGTAATCTCTGCTTTGATCTCTCAGGAAGACAACTTTCTCAAATGTTTTTCTCAAGAATTCATACTCCGACCTTTTGTAAGAGTATTTTCATTGCATTTATACATTCTTGCACACTCAATTCCCCCCCCCCCCCAAAGAGGAATATTCGAAGGACCTTTTTTACACATATCGGATCATGATTTGTAAAAAGTGACATTCCACATATTCGTTAAAAAGTTGCCAGATATTTTTTAAAAAGGTGAATCATTCAAATATTTGCATCATTATTCTAACTAGAGGCATATTCTTCATCCTTGGCACCTACACCACCTTTTCCCCTCAAAAGAGAAGAATATTCAAGGGACCTTTGCTTGTTACCAATTTGTTTCAAATAGAGAGATTTAACAAATTTAGATCCAAAATCTGCCAGGTGGACCAATTATGAACTGATCACGTCTCTAGGACCCTCGAATAATGACTAGGATTCCATGCCACAAATTATTGGGAGTCCTTATCATTTTGATCCTGTCATGTGATAAATCCCTCCTTTAATCATTTTTTAGAGCCCCTGCATAGCTAGACTTGACAGGCCATCCCTTTTTGATTTCGAGGCAACGCCTTTTTAACCTTTTGTGCCTGCACTTTCATCATTTCATCCTTTTTCCCTCTAAAATTTTACTCTGCACTTTCTAGATCTGGCATTTTCTGTTTTTGCATGATCCAAAGTAAAAATCCACTTCAAAATTACTTTATATTTACAAATTGAGCTCCCAAATTGATTCAATTGAACTTTGCAGACCAAAATGACACAAATTTGCCAAAAATTTGATGAAGAACGATGAAAAAATGCATCTCCAAACATCCTAGAGCTTCAATGGTGGAAAAATCAAATGAAATGCATAGCTACCATTGATCCTTCCTTTCAACTTTTAATCTAATCCCTCTACATGGAAAAATGTGATTGGAAACGGGTCTAGGAGAACCTTTTGACATTTTATAATTTTCCAAAAAGGAAAAAAATTGCACATTTTCCCCATGGGCCCATACCTCAGTTTTTGACTATTCAATGATGGCATTACTTTCTTGTCGAGGCTGTGCTTCAACTTGAAATTTTACCCCTTTTTTACAAAAGGTAAAAAACCTTAAATAACCCCAAAGCTCTGTTTCTCCATTGCCCCACCTGCTACGTGTCTCAATGGCACATTTTGAGATGGTTTTGAAAAGTAGAGACCCCAAACAAGTGTGGGCCCAACACGTGTCTCAGTCTGGTAGAGCCAATTAAAAAGTTTCAAGGTTCAATGGAAGGTGCCATGTGTCTATGGTTTGAGGTAGTTTCCTTTGGCTATTGAAAAGTCTAAGCAAAAAATACAGAGTGAGTAGAAGCCTCCAAGTGTCCTCCTGGTGCTTCTTTAAAATAAAACTCAAGGGCCGGTCCCCAAACATGCGTGGTCCCTCCATGTGTCCCAGGCCCTTTAGGAATTTTCTTGAAAATTTTAAGTATGGGAAGGCCCGACAGAAGCCTCCACGTGTCTTTCTGGCACAACTTCAAGATGGTCCCCAAGAGTGGAGACCCTAAGAAAGTGTGAGCTCAGCACATGGACATGTTTTGGGTTGAAGTGAGCCTTATAATTTTAAAGTACCTCATAGAGCTACATCTAACCAGAAAGGGCCATGTTTTAACTTATGCCGAGAAGTAATTTTGACCGTGAAACTACACCCGTCAAAACGTAAAATGCAGGAGAACCATCATTTGAGCCCAAAAATGAATCATTCTTCATATGCATAAAGGATCAAAAAAAAATTATGGGCTTTTAAGAGATCTTCGACCATGGAAGGGACTAACCATGGTAACCAAATAGAGGATAGAGTCTTCAAGCACCAATACGGGGAGACAGAAAACAAAACAAAGGCCGCAAACTGAGGAATTTCAATGACAAATGGGGCAAGACTAATTTGAGCACCAACACATAGATAACATCAAGTAAATATCTATCATTCGAGGAACCCCAAGTAATCCCATTACCTTAACATTCATGAATAGACCAAGTGACACAATCACTACTATTTCTAGATCAAAACATCATGTGCACCAGTCGGCCATACATTCCTTCATTATTGGCCTTCACCCTTAAAAAATGGGAATAACATAAACCAAGAAATAAGTAATATTAAACAATTGAAAGTGGTGGATCATAATCTACCCAAGAGTAACCCTCACAGTCATCAAGTTTACAGCAAAAACATTAAAGCCACAGAAGGTGAGCTTTAGACTACTAAATCAATATGACTTTGTTCCAGTATAAACATAAATCTGACACATTACCAAACCCCTGAGGATTACACCTATCCCATATAGTAGTAGGAAATCATCACAATTTTAGCAAATACGGAACAACTTCACAAGAGACCAAAACCACACAACTGTTATAACAACCTCAAAAAATGATAAGGTCTCTAGGTCATGATGACTCCCAAGTTGAAGACTTAAGGCTTCCATACATGGTATTACTCAATAATTCCTATAGCTAAATAATCATTAAAGAAACAAAAATATACTTAGATATAACTAGAGGCACCCATGATAACAGAGAGGAGACTATATAAATAATATTAATTACTTATACCTATTCATAGGTTTCCATTAAAACTTAAACAATTATGTCCATTAAAAATATATACCCAAATTTATTTATATTTATAAGGATACGATGGACATGAAAACCTTATAAATAAGAAACCCTGGGTCACACAGTCCATTAAAAAAATAAGCCTTCATATATAATCATATTTGTGCATGCCACAACAAGTTCAAGCCATATTTATTTCCATGTATCACTTCCATACCCAGATATAAAATCTTGCAGTAGACAAAAGCTAACATAAATCTGAATGATTCTATGAAACCAGGTTTATCAAAAACACTAACTTAAGACAAGATTTTATTTATGAAAATATCATAAAGAGTAAGCTATTCGAGAAGGGATAGAGCTTATCATGCATGGTAGAGCTCCTTTTCTTTCTTCCATTTCGTAAGCTCGACGGAAATCTATATTCTCAGTAAACCCACAATCGATTCCACAGAAACCCCCAAATCCTCTATCTTCCATATCTTTTTTATTTATTTCTCGGGATTAATAATGGATCCATATTTTATCTCCATAGAAACATAAATAGCATGCAATAGTTCAAATATAGACCACCATAAAAATAGGATTATTCAAAACATGCAGAGTTCAAAACTATTAAAACAAAACAATCAAAAATGAAACTGAACCCCTTTCTTTTTCCCCAAAAAAACTACCAATACATTTTCCAAGGCGGTGAAGGAGTATTTCGAGGAGAATTAATTGTATGAGAGGAGTGATAGTCCTTCCTCCTTTCCCACCTCTACTTTTACTATTCTAAATTTATCAAATAGTAAACTTAGCTTTACAACCACTTAGCCAAACAATTATATATGCCCATGGTCGAGTCCACTAAACTTAACTCATTTTTCCATTAATAGATGGCGGTGTCATGCAATTAATGCCACACATAACTATAGTGTGAAGAAGCCAGTGCTTTCAGTCTAGTTTGATAAATAATTTTCACTAGAATTTGTATATGAAGTTATGTCCAATGTTCATTGAGGTTGAAAAAAAATCATCTTGCACCACGTGTACCTATGCCTTCATTCATTCAGATTTAAATTTGTGCATTTTAGTCATATTGTAGAGTTGTCATGGATGCTTCATCAATTTTCCGCAATCTATAGTTAACCATCTTCAAACACGTGTAAAAAACATGGATTTGGAAAAATCTATTTAATTTTTACAAGAATCACCAATGATTCTTTACCTGCAATGCAATCTCCAACGATTCTGATGAATCATTAGTGATTCATTAGAAATCACCAGTAATTCTCTATATGAAGGGAAATATTTTTAAACTAGCTTCTCAATGCATTTTATAGTTTGTAAAATGAAGCTATGGTTCTCAATTTATCATCAAAACATCAGAGGTTGGTTTTTGTCATATTCAGAGCCACATCCTCATAAATATTTACATCATGAGCCTCAAAGATAAATCAGGCTTATTTAGCAGCATGACACTAGAGGATGGAGGCAATGGAGGTTGGAGGTCAATCAATGACCTCTTGTTAGTCACATATGACAGGGTTACATAATTGGTTTGGTGACATGTGTGTGTATGTGTGCACGTGTGCGTGCATGTGTTTCTTTCAACATGGTATGTTGATTTCAGATTTCATTGTGTTATGTTATGGAAACTTCACATTGGAGGGGGGGGATGACACATTGTTTCACTTTTAATGGGTGATGAATAAATGCACTATTCATGGATTATGTAGTTCCCATAGTCATTGTTGAGGATCAAGACCATGTGCAAGCTATGGAGTGGCATGTTGCTTGGTTGAAATGGTGTTTTTAATCTCATTTTCACACTAAGGGGGGGAATGTTAGGAATACTGGTAGTGTTTACATGAGTTATAATAATAATGTGAGTTATTATTATGATTTATATTTAATGATTTGTTTAGGAGTTATAATAACTCACATATTTGAGATTATTTGTTACGAGTTGTTTTAAACAACTTGTATAGAATTAATGTGTGGTTGTAGGAGCCTTAATAGGCTTCTATTTTATAGTCCATATGTATTAACCATATATATGTATTTTCTCATATAAATGAACACAGAGAGTTTCATTATGATTTTTTTGTGTAAAATTGTTGTTGCACCTTCATTGCACATCCATAATTGTGAGAGACATTGGGAATAAGGAAAAGAGGCTATACCACCATCTCTATGGTTACACAAATTTTATTCTACTATGAGTGAATGAACACGAGCTTAGTATGTGCGTGTTGAATTTAAGTAGGAAACAACTAATTGACATGAGCTGACTGAAGGTATTCTTCACACCTTTGATTATTTTTTTGTTAAGCCTCTAGCTCATGAAGTTTTGCAAATCATGATGCGCATCACATTAGGGGATAGTGCGAAGGATAAAGAGCTCATGGTCTAGCTATTTGGAGAATATAATGATGAGGAACATGGGGACTTGATAGAAATAGAAGAAACACAATTGGGACATGCATGGGAAGAGAAAGAAAAAGGAAAGATGGTGTACCCAATAGATGATGAGGAAGTTGAAGACCTGTAAATTACGCATATAGAGGGTGTGCACAAAGTGTTGGATTCTGCAGATGAGTAGGTGCATGCATACCATGTGCTTATGAAAACTAAGAACAAAATTGGAACTGTGGATGTGCCTAAGGAGGTGATAATTGG
The DNA here is from genome assembly GCA_019776745.2 of Taxus chinensis. Classification (NCBI taxonomy): domain Eukaryota; kingdom Viridiplantae; phylum Streptophyta; class Pinopsida; order Cupressales; family Taxaceae; genus Taxus; species Taxus chinensis. Next base: position 320,720,728 of record CM034147.1, on the reverse strand, counting down.
TTATTACTGGTGTGAATATGAAGTTGCATATATTATTGATTTGTTGTATGACTTCTAGGATTTATTTCCCATGGGTTATCATGAATTAAAAGGTGTATATCTTTAACACCCCCATTGTTTTATCAGTTATTGTGGTTAATGTGTTATGTTTTGACATGATTTAACAAAGGACTTACATTCTGCTTGGTTTTCATCGCATGGATTGTATGTGAGTACATTGTTGTAGCATGACAACACAGTGTGATTGTAATATTTTGATCTAACATACTTGTACACCATTGTAATAGGACAGGAAGAAAGAATATTATTAAACCAATAGTTTAAGGCATGTAGATTGTGATCTTACTCTACTGTAACATATCTTTGTTTGGATGATCATTTTGACAAGTTGGAACTTCTAGTACTTGTTCAATATGATCTTGTAATCGGAGCTTAAAGGCATTGACAATAGTTAAAGTGCAAGCAATAATGAATTGGGATATGCTCCAGGTATGCCCAAAAGTGATTATTATTATTTTTCATAAACCAAAGCACATCCTTGGTAAATATGGGCATGGTCTAATTTAATGTGAGACCTATATAAATTATTATGCAAGAATGATGTGGTTTCTGTATGCACCAAAAATTGCAAGTGCTACATTGTCGAAAAATGGTTACAAAAGTCCCCAATGATGATTCATGTCCTTTTAGAATGTGTTCAAGTTCCTAATTTCATCCAAAGTGTATATTTATAACCTAGACATATTTACTTAGCTTTTGCATCCTTTCTTCTAGCTTCCTGCTTCATTATATGCATGTTTTGACCTTCATCATCAAAAGCGCTGCCTTGCCTAGGTGGCGGTGTTTAAACAGCCACCTAGGCTTGGGCGGCGGTTCTTTGTTTGTCACCCATCTTGGGTGGCAGTTTTGAAACCACCTTCTAAGCTTGGGTGAAAGTCCTGCGATCATCACCTTATATAAGGCGGTGGTCCTGTGCATTTTTTCTAAAACCTTTCATGCATGATTTAAACACGTGATGATTCACTTAACTTGACTTCCAAGGTGCTTTTTTGAACCAAATTTCCTAAAAATAGTCTTGATTGCATGTTATTCCTTCCCTCTTCTATTTTTAAATAGATTTAATTAGTTTGACCTGCCTCTTTACCCAATGATTTGGTACTCCAAGGCTTCCTTGTGCATGAAGGAACATCCCAGCCAATTATTATATATTCAATGTTTGTATTCAAGCAAAGGGCCTAAGAAATTTGTGTAGCTTGCATAGTATTACTACCACAATCCTACTAGAAATTGAATAGCCAAGATCTGTTCACTTGTGTTATCCCTCTTCCACTTACATTACAACCAGAATGCCTTCAAGATGTCATTTCTCAAGCACCTTCTCCTATTGCTGCCTTTGTATTCCCAATTCCTTGGACTCATATGGACACATAGAGAAAGGAAGAATAAACTGAGGGGATAAGTCATCACACATTTGATTTACCTCTGTTCTATGAATTCTAGGTTGGAGTTGTTTGATTTCCTTCATTTCTGCAATTTATCATTGATCATGTAGGAGGTTGTCTACATATCATAGATCATTTGGTAAAGTTCTTTTTTTAAGTTAGTTTTAGTTTCAATACACTGAGCATAGGTGAATAACCACACTGAGTTATCTTGCTTGTTTAGTTTTAGTGTATAAATATTTTAATTATTTAGAATAGAAGAAAATTGTTGATTGTGATTGTAATATTTTAGTTTTTTTAATGATTTGTTCAAATTAGTTTCCCTTTCAGCAGTAGCATAGATTGTTAGTTTCATCTTAGTTAATTTGGACACTTCAAACTAGTTCAACATTGAGATTCACTTAAAAAACCATAGGGAATTTACGCTACCCATTCATAGCCTCAAAATATCCCATTTGCCAACTCAACTACTAGGAGATCACACTACCAGATCTTAATCACTGAACCTCCTATAGTTAGCCACACATATTTCCACATCGGCTGCCCTAGTACAACCTCAGCGGGTCAAGTGTGGTTGAAGGTTGCATGCCAATTTTCATCCGTACAAATTAGTGAACCCAACGTGAGGGATTAATTCCATCTTGTTTCCTTTTCTTTCATTGCTAGTACCTTATATTTCCATTTATTACCTTATTTTGGTAGGTATTTTATACTTTTTAAAGTATTCCTAGAAGAGATTTTGGTAGGCCATTTGGCTCTGATAGATATTACACCAACATTTAACCACAACAATCCCCTTCTCTTTCAAGATGGGGTGAAAATTACACAAGAAACGTCCAAACCTCCCCTAGTTACACTTCAAACCCCATTAGATATGTAAGGATGGAGGTTGATCAACCATTAAACATGAAATACGGTCAACCCAATGCAAACCACATTGTTGTCACAAATGGAGCAGGTTCTTACCATAGAGTCTTGTCAAGACTTCAGATCACTATGCAATCAACAGAAGATGATATATTTGCACAAATAACCAATCCTCTTCATCATATAGATGAGTCTTTGGATAGAATGAAGGCTATAGCCTCTAATATTTTGAATGCCTATCCTAAGATTCTTACTTATGAGGAAGACAAGAATTATAACACTGAACAATTTATGAAAGAGTATCATGAACCTACTAAATCAAACCCTATGCCATAGGAACCCCAACAAGGGACTCAATCCTCTCCCAATGATCTCATTTCTACTTTAGAAGGGAGGATTAGAGAACTAAAAAGTTCCCAGACTTCACAACCAACACATGTAGTAGTGCAGAACACAAGGTATCCAGTTGAAAACAAAGAATACATCCCTTCCAATGAGCAACCAATGTAACATCTTATATAACAAGGTTATCCATTTCATTCAAATCCAGGTGATCTTCTCATAGGATTAGACACACTAAGGATGAGTCCTCATCCTTCTCAAGTTTATGCTAAGAAAGGGCTGGCCATAAGTGCGTTCTTGAATGTCACCACAACAGGAAATGTGACATTCCCTAGTTTTATGCCCGCTGGTCCATATCCTGGTACTATCCCACCTTACATACACATGTATTCAAATACTCCCCAGATGGACCCATATGTCTTTCCCACTCCCTACATGGCATATCAAGGGACCCCATACATTCCCGTCAACACTTATAATGCATCTTATCCAAATCCTCCTCCACCTCCTCATCAAGGATATTCTATGGTGGAATATTATGCAATGGGTACATATGTTGAGTACTTAAAGGAGCCTCTTGCATTCACCATACGTGGTGTCATGCTTCCATGCCCATTGCTAGATATTCCAAAATTTAAAGGAGAAGGAGACCTAAATTCTCATATAAAGGCCTACACTTATGCTATCTGGGAATTGCTTCCTTGGGATGTTGTAGTGGATAAGATATTTCCAAAGATTCTTGAAGGAATCACATTGCATTGGTATTACTATATTCTGGAACCTTCTATACATTCCTTTAAACAACTTGTTTATGAGTTCATCAAAGCATTTGACATGAACAAGTTTTTGTGTATAGGTATTAGGGAGTTCCTACATATTAGATAGTAGAAAAATAAATATGCTGCCCATTTCATCCAGAGATGGCACCAAGTTCTCTATTCTTTTGCAAGTGCACCAAACATGGACCAGATGAAACTTTATGATCTTTTCCTTCACTCACTCAATTAAGAGACCAGGGGGGAATTCCAAAAGTTTCCTTTCTGCAGTTATGAGGAAGTATTGGAAGGTGCACTTTGAATTGACCAAGCCATTATAGACAATGGGCGTAAGATCTATGGTCCCAATGGGAAATTGGTATCCCCAAATCAAAATAATGCAAATTATCAAAAAAATGGTGCCAAAAACCAAGGACCTAAGGGCATGAATCACAATCATGGTGCTACCATGAATAGTGCTAATGATCAAGCCAAAAACATTGGTTTTCCAAGAAATGGTAACACTAACAATAACAACAACATGGGAAATCAAAGATCCCATAACAATCTCTCCTCAGTCAACACAGTTAACGTAAAATATACCTCTTAAAATAAAAATAAAACCCAAGGCCCAAACCTGTATCAAAACTCTGGCCAAGGGGCAATGAATCATGGTTATAACAATAAATTTCAAAACTACAACTGAGATTATAATCAACAACAAAAAGATGCTTATAAAAGGCCATGAGATTACAACCCTAACCTATATTTTGGTTTTCATAAGGTTCAAGGTCATGACAATAGGACTTTCCACAATTGCAACAATTTTCTACAAAGACTTCCCAAAAACCAAAGGCAACTCTTTGTAGACATGTTCTTATAAAATCCTGAAACAAACCCATAGCCTAGGCATACCGGACCTATCACACCTCAAAATGTTAATCCAAAACATCCTGGGGATTCCCAAGAGAATACTCAAAATATAAATAAGGGTATTCCTATAGGAAACAATGACCATGAATCCTCAACTTTTGACAACTCTCGGGTTGCTCCTAACCTTGGTTCAAATGATAATACAAAAATCTTGGGGTTTGTCGAGCTCGAGGTCGAGCCATAAATTAATGAAATAACTTAGATGGAGTACATTTCACAACCCTACCCACTCTTTCCTTCCCACAGGATGACATTCCTATAATCTAAAAACTAGTAGGACCCTATAATTTAATATCGAATTTGAACAAGACCTTTTCTCACATTTTTTTTCTAGATTTGTTGAAGAATTCACCTGTGTATTGTTTTGTGTTGTTCAATGCACTAGGTCTTGGTCATCTAATCCATGTTACGCCACCACTTAGTGCTGAAGTAAACCAAATTGAATTTGACATACATTCTCCAGGACAAAATGATAGGGATACTGGGTTTGTTTTCGATATAGACAAGATGCCATCTAACGCTGAAATTTCCTAAAGAGACGATCCTTCCTTATTTTTACACATCTGGTTTTATAAAAATTGTTTTAAGAGATCCATGATTGACGATGGGGCTGCTATAAATGTAGTTCCCTTCTCTTTCTTGTAGAATTTGGGATATGGAGAGACAAATTTTTCCTCTACAAGAAACATTTTATGGGGGTACAAAAATCTTAAAGCGACCTAAATTTCAACCATAGTTATTCTAGTCACATTTGGTCCAAAAACCATCTTGACGGAGTTTTACATTATTGACAGGGAAACAAGTTATAACATAATCCTTGGGAGACCCCAGATTCATCTTATGAAGGTTATCCCCTCTACCCTGTTCTAGGAGATTAGATTCCTCCATTTGGGGAAGGTCTTCGTCACTCAAGGGGATCCTAAGCCCTTTGATATACATTTAGAAAACCTCAAGAAGAATAAAGGAGTCCATACAGAGTATGGACTTCCTACAAATCAATTGAAAAAAACACCTCCATCAAAATATTTCGTCCCGATCACCCTGAGCGTGTTGAAGGCTAAAGTTGTTGACCCAAAAACATTTGAGGTGGAAAAAATAGACAAGGGTAAATCAATATCTATGGAAACAATGTCCATTAAAACCACAATGGAAATCATGAAACTATTAGATAGTGATGATCTGATTTTCCTCCCATTTGAACCATAGGGGATGGGTAGTCTTCTCAATTTAACATCTCTTCCCTCCAATGACCTGGGTCTATGTGTAAACATGATAGAATTAACAAACAAAGAAGGGGAATTTGAGATTCAAATGATTCCCATCAAAACAATCTCTGAGGGTTGTTCTATTCTAAACTCTGGTTTCAACCCATGTGCATCTAAAAATAATCTTTCCATATCCATGGGCTAAAGCCTCATCATTCAAAAAGGGTCATAAGTAAACACAATGCTCCATTTAGGAAACAAGGCCAAGCAACATAGTCATGCTCACCCACACACCATGTCTTAGGAATGATACAAAGAGGTTCACGAATGCCTCTTTCAGACAAATTATTTCAATGATTGGACATATACACTTCTGGGAAAGGGTTGGAAGTTTAAACCCATAATGGTAGGCCCTTATCAAGAGAATAGAAATTTTAAGGATCATGATTCTCCACTATGTATTTTTAGGGGTGAAGAATTTGATATTCGTCAACTTTTTTCACCTTAGCCATCGTGGCATGTAGTTGCACATGCATTTCCATATGTACATTGGTGCATCCACATTGCATTTTAATCTGCCGGTTCATTTCATAATTTTTTGATCAAGGGACTTATTCTTATAGCATTTCCTAAAAACTTCAGAAAACATTGGAAAGCATTCAAATCATATCTCTTCGAATCCTCATGGTATCATCAGTTGTTTCTAAATCATTTCATCAGTTCAAATAAGATAAGACAACCTTTGACAATAACCATACCAAGGCTTGCATACTTGGTTCTATTAGTAGTTTCTTCTAGATTAGGTGTCTTTACCTACAGTCTATTCTAGAAGCTTCATGGTGTCACATCTATCCCATATACGTCTCTTTGGAAATAATAACACTCTAGAAAATTTTCCTAGATAAATACTTCAAATGGTAATCCATAAAAAAAAATTATTTTACACATTTCTTTTCCCTACCAACCTTCGGTGTTAATCCTATGTCTCTTACGAGTGATGTAGGGTTGGGAAAGGAGAGAAGTGCCCTTACTCACCTATGCCTTATCCATGGTGATGAACCCATACTTCCTACTGGTAGCATGGGGCAAGGTGTAGGGGGTCTCTTTGATAAATTTGAAAGTTAGAAATAGTTCATTCAAATACTATGAAATCATAAATAAGAACAAAGTGAGTTAAATGTCCAGAATTCCAAAATAGTTTTGATGCAACTTAGAAATTACCATGAATAACCTAGGCATGCTAGCACATCACCCAAATTGAGCTGAACGCTCACCCAAAACATTCAAAGGTATCAGGCCCCTCCTTAGAGTTTTTTGTACAATATGTGAACATGATGAAGATGTAATGCATTCGGATCCATAAATAGCATAAACATTCCACAGATCATATTCCAGATCTAGATCTTAAAGAATCATGAATCAAACGATAAATATAATGAAATAAACCATGTAAGAACTAGTTACAGTCATTTTTAACACCATTATTCACCCAATATACTCCATTATATTAAAACACTGTAAATGCCAAATATTCTTACAATAAGTAGTGTCATATCTTTATGCTGGCATCAGATCTGGCAGTATAACTCCATAATAGCTCATACATAGTGTCCACTCTAATCTACAGAGATTAATACATATTTATAAGGGTGGGGACTTTCTCTTCACCGCTTACGCACTTTCCAAAATAAGTCGAATGCTACTGAAAATAGTCGTGTGCCTTTACAATAACATTCACACATGCAAGTGCGCTAATAATAGATCTCTTATAGTTAAGTGGTAGTATTATTCCTATTATTAACTCAAACTCATGCATGGTGCTTAGTATATGATCTTCCCAAAATAGCATTTTCGTGTCTTTCAAGTCTCCATCCCGTTGTGTGCTTCGTATATGTTATCTCTAAAAATATATCCTGTAACCATGAAAATGGCTAAGTCCCAAATCAATTTCTCTTTTGTGTGTGTTTCCTTCCCTATCCTTCTGTACCTTCAAATGTGCCTTGCTCCCATACACCAATCTTCTGTGTACCCTCTCCTTTAGTGTCATATTACATTCTACTCAACATTATTCCACACTAAACTACATTGATCGTCTCGGTAATGGGGTTCCTCTTGAAGTTGCTAAAGAATAAAGAATATGAATGGAAAGATGTAAAGAGTTACTTTACAAATAATGTATTTCTATTATGCATCACCCTCTATGTCAACTAGACAGGATCAACTCCAGATATTCTTCTGTAATATCATCCTCTAAGGCTTGTCAATCATCTAGTGCATTTCTAGTTTTCTCTGGAATGTCTATGCAATGATGGATTCCAAGTCGTCCTAGGTCATATATCCCTTTTCATTCTATAATACTAGTGACAATGTTAGCCATAGAAGACATCCTTTCACTTTATAAGATCCATATTTTGTGCTATGAGATTTCCAATCTCATCTAACCTCTCCTTATGTGGATATTGTGCTACTTCAAGGGATTTGCACTTTTTATTTACTATTTCCAATCTCTCTACGTGCCCTAAAGTTTCATCCTTCATTTCCTCTAGGATTTCATTATCTTCTAATATAGTTCTGATTCATGATCACTACTATCTGGAGTTGTACACATATGTTCAATGATTTATCTTCTTTCTTCAACTCATCTTGTAAAGTTTGGAGCAATGCCTCATACGATGAAATATTTCTAACTACATGGAGGCCCTTTCTCTCTCTACTTCCTATTAAGGGTCCTTCAGCACTTGGCATGCGAATTGGTATATCCTCAAACACCAAATCAACTAATGTACACACATAATGCATAGCTGAAGGAAACTTTTTAGGTACCTTAGACTCCAACTATGGTCTTGCTTTCAGGACATAATCATCTAATTTCTTCTACCATGCTAATGAAGGATTCATTATTTTTCTATTCTAATTCCTGTCTACCCTTTTAGATGTTCTTATTTTTGTAGCTTTTACCTTGTTATCTTCTTATAGTGCTCTAAATAGTGGTAGCTTTATCTATGTTCCTCCATGCACTACTTCTATAGATACCTTAACCTAAGTTATTTCTTACCTGCTCATCAGGCATGAGAGTGGGCTTTCTAGTCATGTTCCTACTATGTGGTGCCTTTTTCATTCTTCTTGGACACACATGAATCCTCACATACATAAAAATTTGGTTCATCCATGTGAGTTTACATGGAATAGGACAAATCTATTTCCTGCACCCATGTAGTGGCCATGTATGGTTCCTTCAAATCCAATCCATACAACCCCTTAAGTCCCATTGTGCTCTGGAAACGAGCACAAAAAATTTTACTTATATCCTCAGCATATCCCATACTTGGCCCAACATACTCCCCATAGGTTCTCCTCATTCTTGGCCCCTTATGAACTTAAGTGCAAAGGTTTAGGAGTTGGATCTCTCAATGTTTTGAGAAATATCATGCTTTGTTTATTTTTCCTCCTTTGCACCTTTCTCTTCATCCTTCATATCCTCATCCCTGGGTTCTTCCACATCTTCTGGTTGTATAGGGGTTCTAGGCACACTCTCTACACACTCCTCTGCCTCCTTATTCATATTAAGTTTTTCTCTTCTTCCTCTTAGTTATCTCTTTTTTAGGAGAGAGTAATGGTGATATCCTCATAGGATGTGGGGTTCCCATGTGCCTTGGATCCTTGTTCTTCTAAATACCATTTTAAAGAGGTGATCTTTCCATAGACTGCTTTCTACGTCCAAGTCTTTGTCTTCTTCTTGTACCTGAGGTGCATTACCCACATGTTCTCAGTCTTTACTCTTTCTATTGGATGTCTTTTTCCTCTATGATCTAAGCCACCACCATAGCTTCATGTTCTTTTTCCTCTTCATCTATCGCTATAGTTTTTATAGGCTATGGGGCTGGTACGTTCTCCAGTGTATATTTTCCTTTAAGTGGCCCTGGGAGTGCAAACTCATTTTCTACATACTTTTTATTCTCCATATTAGGCTTAACTTGAAGGTATATGAGCACGGCTCCACTATCCCCAATAGCCAAGCTTACTAGATTCATACTTATGACATCTGAGATGAGCCTCTCAATGTAGGAATTCCAGGCCTCGATACACATATGCCTTCCTCAGGAGTGTGGTACTCACAGTCTACATTTTTTGCATTAAATTTCAAGTGGTGCATGCACCAGTAAATTGAGTGGACTAATGCCTAGAAGTAGTGCGCTATTAAGGCATACAGAATTTTACACCATAAGCTCCATGCCCCATCCCTCATAGCAAATTGCGCGATGCAAAAATTTTGGTACACCAAAAATTGTACTACCTTTCCCACCACCCAAGGAAGCTCCTTGGGAATGTGCCACTCCTCATCAAATGCCATACATGAAGTTGGTCATACCACATCTTCGCCCTCTGGTTAAACGGCCCACTCATTGATCCTTCACATAAATATTTGTCAAATGTCTTGAGGGACTTATTTTCCATGGGATACTCCCAGATCTTGTTCGTTGGCCCATCAAGCACTCCAAATTATACAAACATAAGGGAAAGGATGATAGCACCAACAACTTATTTTCTCTCCTATGTGTGCTTCCTCAATAATGGTGTCTGTAATGTATCATATTAGGTTGTAAACTACTCCCTGAGACATTTTCTTCACAACATGTAAGCCACATGGTATTCACATGTGACCATGTCTCTTGATCATTCAATTTTGTTACCAAATGCACAGCTACCTGAACCACTAGGTACTTTATTCAATTTATCAATATCCATTCCATGCATACCCTTAGTATACCCAAACTCCTTTCTTATCTCTATGATTTCTACTTTATCAATTAGATCACTAGTAAGGTCTACCCCTGTGCCCTTCAATCATGTCAACGTTTCAAAATCAAGGCTATTGTGATTTTAACCCTTCGTCTATTGAAAAATAGAAGAATTCATCATGGATCTTTGCTCATCATCCGTTGGTATAATGAATCATACTTTCCAAAATATGAGAGCTCATATAACTGATAGACTTATACCTTACTTCCATAATTTCTCCCTAGCGTCATCATATACCAGCATATCCTCCATCGTGCATGCTTGTTGGTCTTTGTATTCAACAATGCATCCAAATATTTCTTGTTGTTAGATGTACAGATGGTTGTAGTCAGCTTATTTTGCACCTGCGGATGTGGGAATCACCACTCTTTTCTGACTATCACACCTTTTAGGTACTACATCTTTGAAAAATTACTCTCACGGGAGCCATTTCAACTACATCTTCTACCTTCTTCTTTCCTTTCATGCCTACTGCAGGTGCTTTTTTGTTGGTGTTATCTTAAAAAAAATCCTACCTTTTCACTATTTGTAACAAGAAAACTCAAACCCTAGCTTGAATATGAATGTGCCCTAGCTTGGAACCATGAGCCATAGCTTCTTTTCAATCCCTTCTTATTCATTTAAACCCTTCATCAATTGGGACGATAAGCCTATTCTGCATTCAATAATCCATTCTCTCCATGTTTGGTTTCACACTCTTCCACTCCTCAATATGACCCGCTCGGCTCGATCGCACTTAGCTCGCTCAAATACTTGTGATCACAAAGGTAAAAGTCAACCCCCATCATGTCCTTATATAGATTTTCAAAAAATTTAGTGCATTAATTGCTCCTTCAGCAACAAACAAATCCTCTCATTAATTGAACCATTTACACAATCTTTGTGTGGTACATCTTTGCACCCCAGCTATAACCTTATAGCACTTCTTTCTTACCTTCTGGCTACAAAATTCTCTTCAGTGTGACTTCCATGCACCTGAGTACCTCACTATTGTGCATGTTCCCCTAGTAGTATCCATAGTTGTTTCTTACCTCACATTATATTGTTCCCTAATTTATCTCCATCTACTATCATATTTTTTTAAAGCAATCTCCTTTCTAACAACTCCTCTCAAAACTTGAATAACACCTGTAGCAGTTTTTGCCTTTATGTGTACCCAGTTTTAAATAGCCACTCCACACCAATGGTATGTGTATTCCTCTATGCATAAAAATTATTCAAATGGTAATTAGCTTCCAGTGTGTAAACACGTTCTTATTACACAAAACACCAACTAAATTTACAAAGCATAGCAATGAAAAAGTGACAACACATTAAGGAAATATAGAAATGAAAACCTAGTCTAAATGACAACACTACCTTATTAATAAACACTAGGAAGAATTATTTATAGTATGGCTTTAGCCTACTCCCATTAAAATAACTAGGTAACCGTATTCCATAAAGTGTCTCTAACTGATAAGTGCACTTGATTCAAGTATATGGGTGATAATATACGGTCCTAACCAATGCACTTTAAGCTTTCCTAGATGGCACAAAAACTTAGAGTCATAAAGAAGAACCATTTGTCCAATCTTAAGATTTTTTTCCTTGATATGCCTATCGCGCCATGCCTTATGCTTGGCCTTTTCCTGCTTCTAACTCTAATGTGATATGGTGTGCCTCTCATCCAAGTGTATCAATTTATCAGTTATTTCTTCCAAATCTTGTTCATCAGCTAGAAATCTAGTGTGCACAATATGCAAAGAAGGTAACATGGATTCCATAGGAAGAACTGTTTCTATGTGAAACACCAACTGAAAGGGTGTGGCCTTATTTCAACCTCTTATTTTTTGTTCTATGCGCATCTAAAGCATGGATATAAAATTTATTATCCCAATCTTTCCTTCCAATGTCACAAATTTTTGTCAATGTTGGATCTAAAAATCTTGTTGAAGGCCTCAACAGTCCCATTTTATTGAGGATGATAGGGTGTATTCTTATGGTGTGCAATCATAAATTCATCCAATAGTATATTTATTTTCTCATTCAGAAAGTGTGTACCCCTATCACTCTGTCAAGCTCAATGCCGGCATCCATACCTTGTAAGAACATTTTCCCATAAGAACATGGTTGTTATAGCTGATTGCGCAATCCTTGGTATGTGCTGCTTCTTCCCACCTTGTAAGATAATCTATTTAAGTGATGATGTAGCATGATCCAGTTCTACGCATTGCTGGAAAAAATAAGACCCATAAAAGTGTATAGCCCATTTCTCAAATGGCTCTGCACTAGGAATAGGTCTTAAAGGCTTTTCATCTCTTTTCCTAAGATTTACCAACATGCATTGACATTGATCACACGCCTTACAATAAGATTTACAATATTTGTAGAGGGTCTCACACCATAATCCAACAAGTAGAATCCTGCATGCAGTGGCATCACTTGTATAGTGCCTACCTAAAATACCACCATGAGCCTCTTCTATGATGTCTCGTGCGCTCATGCTCTAGCACACACCGGTGCAATACGTCATCTCAACACTAACTTGTATAGGTAACCATTAATCAACATAAAATTTGTACCACACAAATTATAATTTGTTTCTTCTCTAAGGATTTCGTTCCTTCTAGCAGTTATACATGTACGTAAAAATATAACAATATCCTCCACTTCTGAAGATGCGCATTATAACCGATACAACTATGCATCTAACATTGTGTCTTCAATTGTTTGCGTGTCCACCCTCGAATGAATTCTTAATAAGTGTTTTGGGCTAGAGTTACTATTCCCTAGTTCGATCACAACTATAAAATCAAATTCTTGGAACAAGAGCACCCATCAACATATGTGCCCCTATAAAACGGGCTTGTTTACCAATTATTTCAATGCCATGTGATTGGTGTAAAATACAAATGATGTTGCTAGAAGGTATTGTCTAAATTTATGCATTGCATAGATCATTGACAAGGCCTCGTGCTTAGTAGTTGTATTATTTTGCTCTGCAGTAGTCAATTTTCTACTAGTAAAATAGATAGGATGATCTGTAATACCTTCTCCAGGCTGAGCTAACACCGTGCCAATGGTCGTGCCAGAGGTGTCCACATGTACATGAAACGATTGGTCCCATGAGGGAAAACCCAGAATAGGCATTGTAGTAAGTCTCTCCTTCAATGTCTCGAATACACGTTGTTGTAGTTCTCCCCAATAAAATGTCCCTTTTCCTTTTAGTAACTCTTCCAAGGGTGCGACAACCTTAGCATATCCTTTGATAAATTTTCTATAATACCCAGTTTGACCCAAAATTCTGCACACCTCACTCTAACTAATAGGATCTTCCCGATCTACAATAACTACAACCTTAGCTATATCTACTAACAAACCTTTCTTGTAGATGATGTTCCCTAACAGAGTGCCAAAATGTGTAGTAAACACACACTTCTTGATATTCTAAAAGATGC